>CAWVNO010000967.1:0-1200000 GCA_963930645.1 Salticus scenicus | reverse complement strand
CAAATAAAAATATTCTTCTCTAATTAACTAAACATGTCATTCTCTCGTCCCATCCAAAACTCCGTTCTCTCTTCTCCTTGGTTGTTGCCACCCTCTCCTATCTAAATACCACTTCATGAGGTCATGGAACTTTACTAACATATTTATTTTTACGTCAAAAGAATTTTTTTTTTGGCAACAATTACATTATAGTTAATATTTGAATGGCTAATTTTAAAGCAAATAGGAGAATAATAATTTCATATTTTAATTAATGAAAAGAAAACTAATCAAAAACTCGAAAATTGGGCTTTGAGGTATTGCGTTGTCATCGTGTTCTGAGCTATTCTAAAAGTTTTAAATGCCTAGTTTGTCGGGAAGAAATTTAAAAATCGATTGCAAGATTTGTACTGGACAAACAAACAAGGAAGCGAGTTAATGAAAACATGCTAAAAAATCTGGTGTGAAACAGCCACACGACTTCCATTACCCACTATTACACGTATTATATGCATTTTTGAGAGATAATGTGATCAGAAAACATAAAAGTGATCTAAAGAGTAAATCGTTAGAGCCGTTTTTGAGATACCAACTTTTACAAAAAATCAATTATTGACCGAAAAAAAATAATTACATACAAAAGGATATTTAAAAATGAGTTAATATGGCGAGTTTAAAAAAAAATCCGTACAACCGTTTTTAAAGGAACGCCTTTGCGAGGCCTGAAATTGAGCTATTTATACAGGACGCCTATCAATTTTCCTGAACTAACCAACTATATCATTCGAAAGGACATCTAATAGAGTGTTTATATAAGCAAGTTTGAAGAAAATCGTTAGAGCCGTTTTTGAGATACGGAATTACGGTCCCACTTCCGGTTTCCGATGTCCCACTTCCGGTTTTTCAATTTTCACCAAAATTTGGAAATTTCATCTGTACATCAGACGTATTTCAATTCTAAAGTTTCGTAGCTCTATCTTTATTAGTTTCTGAGCTATAATAACCAGAAGATTCTCCACATACATACACACACACACACATACATACACACTGACCAATTGCCAAAAACCACTTTTTTGGACTCAGGGGATCTTAAAACGTGTAAATCAGGTGAAAACTTGATATCGAATTTTCAGACCGAATACAATACTTCCGTTACCCTACGGTAGTAGGGTAATGGAAGTAAAAAGAATCATTAATTTTGTTAGACTTTTTTTAGCTTACATTCCCTGTCACAAACCTTCTGCCGAACCCGGGTTAAAAACGCAAAAAGGGGGAAATAAATTAGAAATATCAGTCCTACCCTACCGTTACAAGTCCAGTACCAAATGAAAGCTGCGATTTTTTTTTTAATCCAGGGACGGAAACAGTTTTTCGACGTGATAATTAGATTTTTAAAAGTTAACTAAAGTATGAAATTTAAGTGGCAGCACTTCATTTTAATCTTTTCATACTTTTTAGTGTGAATCACGCGAATAGAAAAAGTTTATATTTATATTTATATATATTTATATTTTATTCACTTCATAAATGAAACCTTTAAAAACAATAATCCATATAAATCACTCAAAAACTTGCTTCAGGTCCCTGCTGCCTTCGGTTGCGTTTTTTTCACCCACAATATTTCGAGCAATTGATAGGAATCCCACTCCAAATGTAGTGCTATAATAAGTTATGAAATTTAATTTCCTGTCGGAAAAAAAAAAAAAAAAAAAAAAAAAAAACGATCCATTAGCAAACGCACTGTATTTTATAGCGTATTCAATTAAGGAACAGCAGAATCTTCGGTTTTTCATCTCGCAGTGTGAAAGGAAAGGTCTTACGAAAACGTCAATAGTCAACCACTTTGAATAATAAATTGATTCCTAATTAAAAGTATAAAAAATCGGTTTCGAGGTGCACTTATAGACGTTGCAGACGGTATCGTGCTCTAGATTTTTCTGGAGACATTTGTTACGGTTTTATTAAAAATCTATGATACTATAGGACCTCGTTGGCGAACTTTGGAATTTAAAGAATAGCTGGGACATTTCTCGCCAATGACATTGCTTATGCAATCGTGACAGCTATATTTTTATTTCCATTACCCGACTACCGTAGTTAATGGAAGTATTGTATTCGGTCCAAAAATTCGATATCAAGTTTCCACCTGATTTATATGTTTTAAGGTCTTCAAAGTCAAAAAAATGCACTTTTTGGAAACTGGTCAGTGTGTGTGTGTGTGTGTGAAAAGGGGGGGGGGGGGATCTTCGGGCTATCATATCTCCGATAAAGATAGAACTACGAAACTTCAGATTTGAGGCAGGTCTGGTGTAAAGATGATTTTTCCAAATTTTGGTGAAAATTGGAAAATCGGAAGTGGAACATAGGAAACCGGAAGTGGGATCGCAAGTCCGTATCTAAGAAACGGTTCTGAAGATTTTCTTAAAAGTTGCTACATAAACACTCTATTAGATGCCTTTATTAAGTATATAGTTGGTTTGTCCAGGAAAATTAATAGATGTCCTGTATAAATAACTCAATTTCAGGTCTCGCAAGTGCTGTCTTTAAAAACGGTTGTTCGGATTTTTTTCAAACTTGCCATATTAACTCCCTTTTAAATATCCTTCTCTATGTAATTGTTGTTTCTATTCAATAATTGAGTATTCCAATTTTTGGTAAATGTTGGTACCTCAAAAAAGGCTCTAACGATTTTCATTATTACTTAAATCCGTTTTAGATATCCTTTTTCATGTAAAACGCGGGTATTACAAGAAAATTAGCAGTCATACTAATTAGATAGATCCGTTTTTGATTTCGGAAATTGGTGTTTCAAAAAATAACTACAATTTTTGCTTTCTTATTTTATTACCATGTTTTTATTAATTTCGATTCTTATTTGTTTGTTTGTTTGTCCAGTACAAATCTTGCAATCTATTACCATGTTTTTATTAACTTCGATTCTTGTTTGTGGGTTGTGGGTTTGTGTGTTTGTCAGGGACAAATCTTGCAATCGATTTTTAACTAACTTCCCGACTAGCTAGATATTTGAAATTTTCAGGACAGCTCACAACACGGTGACAATACATTTTTCTAATAATTTTAGTCAACTATTTCAAGTCCCGCTGCCTTCGGCAGCGCTTATATGATTCGACAGAAAATTTATTTAACTAACTTCCCGACTAGCTAGACATTTGAAACTTTTAGAATAGTTCAGAACAGGGGGAAAATACATTTTCTTAAAACCTTTAGCCAACTGTTTCGGGTTCCCGCTGCCTTCGGCAGCGTTATCAGTACAAGCCGTGCAATCGATTTATCACTAACTTTCCGACTAGCTAGACATTTGAAATTTTCAGGACAGCTCACAACACGGTGACAATACATTTTTCTAATAATTTTAGTCAACTATTTCAAGTCCCGCTGCCTTCGGCAGCGCTTATATGATTCGACAGAAAATTTATTTAACCAACCTCCCGACTAGCTAGACATTTGAAACTTTCAGAATAGTTCAGAACACAGTGAAAATGCATTTTCTTAAAATCTTTAGCCAACTGTTTCGGGTTCCTGCTGCCTTCGGCAGCGTTATCAGTACAAAGCTTGCAATCGATTTTTCACTAACTTTACGACTAGCTAGACATTTGAAACTTTTAGGACAGCTCACAACACGGTGACAATACATTTTTCTAATAATTTTAGTCAACCATTTCAGGTCCCGCTGCAATCGGCAGCGCTTATATAATTCGCAGAACATTTATTTAACTAACTTCCCGACTAGCTAGACATTTAAAATTTTCAGAATAGTTCAGAACACGGTGAAAATGCATTTTTTAATACCTTTAGCCAACTGTTTCGGGTTCCTGCTGCCTTCGGCAGCGTTATGAGTACAAAGCTAGCAATCTATTTTTCACTAACTTTCCGACTAGCTAGACATTTGAAACTTTTAGAACAGCTCACAACATGGTGACAATACATTTTTCTAATAATTTTAGTCTACTATTTCAGGTCCCGCTGTCTTCGGCAGCGCTTATATAATTCGACAGAACATTTATTTAACTAACTTCCCGACTAGCTAGACATTTAAAATTTTCAGAATAGTTCAGAACACGGTGAAAATGCATTTTTTAAATACCTTTAGCCAACTGTTTCGGGTTCTGCTGCTTTCGGCAGCGTTACCAGTACAAAGCTTGCAATCGATTTTTCACTAACTTCCCGACTAGCTAGATATTTAAACTTTTTGGATAGCTCAGAACACGGTGGCAATATATTTTTTTAATACTTTTAGTCAACTGTTTCAGGTCCCTACTGCCTTCGGCAGCGTTCATATGATTCAACAGAAAATTTATTAAACTAACATCCCGAGTAGCTAGACATTTAAAACTTTCGGAACAGTTCAGAATACGGTGAAAATGCTTTTTAAAAATATTTTTATCCGATTGCTTCGGAACCCTGCTGCCTTCGGCAGCGTTTCCAGTACAATGCTTGCAATCAACTTTTAACTAACTTCCCGGCTAGATAGCCATTTGAAACTTTTATAATAGCTTAAAAGACGATAGCAAGGAATTTTTTTAATACTTTTATCCAATTGCTGGGGTTCCGGCTGCCTTCAGTAGCGTTTATATGATTCAACAGAAAATTAAAAAACATGGTTTATAAAATTTTTTTTATCTTATAATTATTTTTAACTAACTTCCCTTCTAGCTAGACATTTGAAACTTTCACAGAAGTTCATAACCCGGTGTCAACACAATACTTCGAAGTCAGATTTCCGAATTTTTTATTTGTTTTCTTTTAATTAATTAAAATATTAAAATAGTAACCTCCTAATAGCATATAAATATAGCCATTAAAATATTAGCTATCATTTAATTTTTGCCAAAAAAATTTACGAGTTCATTTCCTTTCGACATAAATATAAATACATTTAATTAAATGTGAACGTTAAAAAATGTAAAGAGTTAATGT
The DNA here is from genome assembly GCA_963930645.1 of Salticus scenicus. Taxonomy (NCBI): domain Eukaryota; kingdom Metazoa; phylum Arthropoda; class Arachnida; order Araneae; family Salticidae; genus Salticus; species Salticus scenicus. The sequence continues at coordinate 1,195,080 of CAWVNO010000967.1, read as the reverse complement.
ATGCATCTTACAAAAATTGACGTCATTATCGCTTTAAAAGTTTTATTTGCTGTAAAATGATAAAATTTTAATTTTCAATTTCAAAACTGTAGAAAAAAAATCTCTAACTTCCATTTTCGAATGTAAGCATAAACATTTCATTTCAAAGGGTTATATTTATACAATAAATATCCAACTAATATACTAATTAAAAGGAAAATAAATATTCTGTCATAATTTGACGTCAAATTTGTTTTCAAATGTCTAAATAAAGTGTCTGATATAAGATATTAATATATTGCAGCGGAAAGTTTGATATCTGTCGTCCTTGGCAGCAAAAAAAAAATATATCGCCAAATTATTTGGCGAACACATTTAGTTCCTTTGAAAAATCATGGATATTTCAACAACGTATATTAAGAGAGCAAGGACAACCCAACCTCCCGCCAACCCGAAGGTTTATGGCGGCCGAAGCCTGGGAGGAGGTGGGAGTGAAACCTGAGAAGCAAGGACAATCAATAATATTAAGAGAGCAATCAATAATATGAAACAATATATCGTACAATGCATATTACGAAAATATTCATCTGCTATGTATATTTTCGTATTACAATTTTGATCGCCAAATACAAAAATCGCCAAGGGCGACACAATTTTGAAATTTAAAATTAAAAGCTTATCAATTTTACAACAAAAGTAACTCAATCTAACACATGTAGTCAATAACTTCTATATAACTTTATCCAAATATGGGAATTAAAATCAGGAAATAATTTTTCTTAATTTTTAATAATTTTTTTCAAAAATTCCAATGGATAATTAACATAGGAAATTTTTTTTTTTTTTTTTTTTTTTGCCCCACTGATGGTTAGTGACGTCACAATTCGCTTGCGTATAGCTATGATTCAACGATTGAACAGAAAATTTAAAAACATGGTATATAAAAAGTTCTTTTTTTTTAATCTTATAATTATTTTCTTGTTTTTACTCACTATAGAGTTCTAACAACCACGTGACTTTCTTCTTAAAAACCGTACTTTGCTGAAGGACAACGCTAATTTTTCCATGCCTTTGGAAGGGTAGCAGTCGAATTTTTTTATGCTTTTACAAATATATTTACAACACTGTGTTACAATAAAATTTTAACACTATTCCGCAATGATAAAATGGGTCAGTGGGGTCAACTGTCCCTCAGCAAACAAATATGTGACGTCATCTGTTAGAACTCTATGTATACTCTATTTTATATGTCTTTAGATGTGTATAAAGTTTCTCTTACTGTAAACATTTTTTGGGTCGACTTCTTTAGGTCAATTTTATGTCCTCTGGCACATTATTTCCAAAAAATGAATATAATACGTTTGATGGTAGGTGATTGTTTCACACCCGATTTTTCCATCGCCAAAATGACAAAAATTATTAAAACTCACCGAGAAATTCCAAGACTAAAGCTGTAAAGAGATTACTTTGTGAAGGATTAAACATATTGTTGCGTACTTGGGGGTTCGTGAGTTGTCCGAGAATGAAAGACAAAACTTACAAAAATTCAATAATTTATTCACAGAAAGTTCCAGAAAAATACAGGTCTATAAACCAAGTATCAGCTTCAATTCAACAAGTAAACACAGCTTAAACAACAGCTGTCAATAACAAATCCACAGTACAAATTGTATAGCAATAACACACATAAGCAAGTCTTTTTCAAAGAGGCTCAAAACAATGCAAGCATTAGCGAAGCTGGCTGAGAACTGAACAGACTAACTGCCTTGGCGGAAAAGCGCTCCCTTATATACCCCTGTAGAAAAGTGTGGAACGTTCCAGAAATTTCCGTATCTCATCAACCAATGGGATTAGAGCTTCCATATTTGGTATATCCCTAATAGGGATTTTTTCGCCAAGGTGGGAAAAAGTCGCCAAATTTGGCGCCAAATCCATTACCTGCCTTATTGGGGCTTTTTAATGCGTTTTTAAGGGAAAATTAGGCTTTTTTAATGCTAAAACGACTAGAAATGCACAAAAGTAGCACTTTATCAACTTACTACGCCTCTCTGAAAGAATGTATACAAAAATAAACACAATTATTTACAATTTTGTAACAATATATATATTGTTGCGTACTTGGGGGTTAGGGAGTTGTCCAAGAATGAAAAGCGAATCTTGCAGAAGCTGAAAACTTCATTTACAAAAAATTCCAGAAGAATACAGGCCTACAAAATAAGTATTAACTGCACTTTCACCAGTAAACACAGCGTAGATGACAGCTGTCAACAGAAAATTCACAGTACAAACAGTATTAGAGCAACACACAGCGAGGCATTAATCCAAAGAGACTCAGAGCTCATTCAGTAGCCATGAAAGCACTTGGCGAAACTCAACTGAGACTGACTGATTTGGCGCATTGGGCTTCCTTTTATACCCCTGTATCAAACCCAGAATATTCTGGTAACTCGTAGAATATTGCAGCTAGACCTTCCATATTTCGTATATCAATAAAAAGGATTTTTACGCCGAAGTCGCCAAAAAAATCGCCAAGGAAGAAAAATTCACCACATTTGGCGCCAAATCCATTACCTGCCTTATTGCAGTTTTTTAATGCGTTTTAAGGGGAAGTTAGCAATCTTAACGCGAAAAAGAGCTAGAAATGCAGAATTTACATAAAGATAACTACGAATTATTTACAAATTCCTAACGCTGCCCCCTCCCAAGAACTGTATATCCTAGAAAGTACAACCCTTGGTCAGAAGGCGAAACTAAACAATCTAAAATACAAAAACTAAGTTGCATATAACAATAAAATAATAATACTGATTTCAAAATTAAGTGAGGAATATTTACAAAATTTACAAATAAGTACGAATATTTATATACAATTAGTTACATTACACATATAAAAAATTTAACAAATATTTACATTTCAAATTTCAAAATTACCGTTAGCTGTGGTATGTGGCTAACCGATCAAAATGAACCACCTTCGGTTTTGAGGAAGGTGTTTCAGCAATTCTCCCGACATCATTCAGTCATTTTATGACTGTGTAGGGACCGTCCCAGTTACACTGTCGTTTGAGAGTGAGTCCTTTGCGTCGAACAGGGTTCCACAACCAAACTTTGTCTCCTTCCCTGAATTTATGCAGTGTAGCCTTTAGATCATACCATGTCTTCATTTTTTCCGTTGCCATGTTAATCCGCTACCGACCAAAGTTGTGTACGTCTTCAAATCGTGCCTCAAGATCTTGGATGTACTTCTTGGGCGATGAAGGCGCATCTGGTGGAAAACCAAACAGGAGATCACATGGGAGACGAAGTTCGCGTCCAAACAGCATCTGAGCTGAAGTATAGCCAGTGGCTTCATGGACTGCACTTCGATCAGCAGAAGCAACGGCAACTTCAAGTCCCAATCTTGCTGTTTCTTTGATACTAGAAGAGAGGTTATTCAGGATGGTGCGGTTAAACCTCTTGACCGCGCCGTTCGACTGGGGATGTAGGGGTGTTATCTGAGTTGTAGGGGCGTGCCGTACCTTGATACCCATTGCTGCACTAGAACCTCTGCAACTGTGCATGCCTCTTGATAGAGAAGGGGATACGCCTCTGGCCACTTGGTGAAATAGTCCATTACGACGAGGATGTACTTATTTCCACTGGAGGTCCGTGGTAGAGGACCCAAGGTGTCGAGTACAATCCGTTGAAATGGTGCTCCTACGTTATATCGTTGTAGTCTTTCTCGGCTTCGTTTCTTTGGGCTTTTATGTGCTGCACAAGCATCGCAGAATTTACAACATTTCTCCAAGTCCTCGCTTGCTTTGCACCAGTAGAAGCGTTCTCCTCGAACTTTCTGTAGAGTCTTCATCACTCCGAAATGGTCACCGGTAGGGCTACTATGCAGCTACCCTAGAATATCTAAATCTTCGATATTGGTAACAAAGTCTGCCATCTGAAACTCCTTCCACCGTCAGATTCCCATTTTCTGTATAGTACACCATTTCTAATATAAAGGGAGTCCCAGAGTTCCCGATAAGTTTTTGTAATGGGGCTAAATGTAGAAATGTCCTTCGAGGTAGGTCTGTTGCTGGTCGTCTCCTTCAATTGTAATATTGTCTTTATGTCAAGATCATCCAACTGGACTTCTCTAAGTGCCTGGTCACTCCAGTGGTCCAGTTTTGATAGTGTTGAGACTGTAGCTTGGCGAGCAACCGGATTTATCTGCTGGTATTTCTCTTCGGGTCTGGAGCAGTACTTGCAGCTTTCGATCAGGGCTTCCGTGACAAGGCATCTGCATTACCATGTAGAATCCCTTTACGATGGCGTATCTTGTAGTCATATTTCTGGAGGCGTATCTACCTGGTAATTTGGCCTTCCGGTTTCTTGAAATTAAGCAACCACTTTAACCCTGCTGCTGTGTTCACTACGAATGAACAAAATGGACATTCACTTTTAAATGTACGAAATGGAATTTGAACGAGAAAAAAGTTGTTAATTTCAATATAACTGTACTTTCATTTTCTATTTTTGAATTAAATTTATATGACAATTTATATAATTTTTTTACGGAGTGTAGTTTACATAAATACAAAATTTCATGTATGTCGATGCTGGGTCGAAATGGACCCGAACACAGCACCAGAGTTAAAAGTTTGTGGTCTGGTCAGTCCGGAGCAGGAAGCTTCTGCTATAGAGGTAATGATGCAAATGTTCTATGTCTTTTACGATGACGTGTAGTTATTTCCTCGTGGTACAGTAGTATCGCTCTGGTTTAGACAGGCATTTACTCCAATAGGCAATGAAGCATTCTTGGCCCTCAATTTCTTGCGACAGAATAGCACCGACACTTATGGCTTGCATCAGTATCAAGTATGAACTGTTTGTCTGGCTGTGGATACGTCAAAATAGGCTATGATGTGAAGGTCTCTTTGAGTCTCTTGAACGCTTTTTCACATTCCTCTGTCCACAGGAACTTCTGTCTATCTTCCGTCAGCTTGTGGTGTAGTCTGGCAAAACTCGAGAAACCCTTCATGAACTTCCAGTAGTATGTACATAACCCCAGGAAACTTCGTAGTTGATGGACGTTTTCAGGGTGACTCCATTTCTTGATTGCATAGATCTTCTCGAAATCAGTTCTCACATCTTCAAAAGAGATTATATGGCCGAAATAACTTACTTCACGACGGAACAAGCTGCACTTGCTAAGATTCAATTTGAGGTTAGCCATTATGAGTTTTTCCAGCACCTTATGGATGTTTCTTAGATTATCTTCAGAGGTACTCCCCACAATGATAATATCATCCAAGTACACCAGACAGACTTCATAGGAAAGTCCTTTTAACACTGTCTCCATCAGGCGCTCGAAAAATGCAGGTGCACTACATAATCCAAATGGCTTAACTTTGAATTTCCACAATCCTTGTCCCGTAGTGAATGCATTCTTCTAACGGTCGTCAGGATGTAACTCTACTTGCCAATAACCGCTCTTCAGATCCAACGTCGAGAGCCATTCATTGCCAGCAAGTGTGTCCAATGTGTCGTTAACTCTAGGAAGAGGGTAACTATCTTTCTTCGTGATGCCATTCAAACGACGATAATCCACGCAGAATCTTGTTGAACCATCCTTTTTACGCACAAGAACTATAGCTCAAGGACTCGTTGCTGGTTCAATGATATCATTATGCTGCATCTCATTTAAAAGCTCAGCCATCTCTTCCTGCTTAGCAAATGGAAGTCTTCTTGGGTGTTGCTTAATTGGAGGATGATTTCCTGTGTCAAATCTGTGCTGGGTGATGTTCGTTCTCCCGACGTATTCAGATGTTCGAGAAAACAGGTATCTGAATTCATAGAGTAGCTTCTCCGCAGCACGTCTGTGTTCGATTCTTAACTCTGCATTCTTGAGTAATAACGTTATTGAAAACTCAAAAGACTTGGACTCTGTTGATTGCGTGTGTTGGTTAATGCATGTAACAGGAGTGCAAGTTGCTAGCACATCATCCTTCTTCACGGTCCTTACTTTATTGTTTATGATGGCGACTCTCACAGGAATAATGTTTTTTGTAAGGTCAAGCAGAGATAAAGCCACCAGAACTCCTCTTGGGCTATCGTGTGGATTCGAGTATTCTTTCTGTCCATAGCAGAAGTATTGCTCTTTAGGAGGTGTCCCGGAAAATATTGTCTCGCTGTGTGAAGGGACGGAGATTTCGGACTTTGCTGTTATCTGGCAGATTTCTTGAATGTCTGAATTTTCATTGTTGAACACAGCTATGTTTTTTGAATGTGAATGGGCCGCGGTAGCCCAGTCGATAGAGCGCCGGGCTCGTAATTGGATGGATGGATGGATGGGTTTTACGTCGCACTAGTGCTGCGCAGATGGGCAATTGGCGACGGTCTGGGACACACCCCTAGAGGTGGTCCGGAGACATGCCATCACAATTTTGATCCTTCACGGAAGGGATGGCTCTCCCGCTTACACTGTAAAAAAAAACCTATTACCAGCTGCAATCTGTGATTTATTTTAGCCAATCACAGAGAAATTCTTGCAAGAAATTCTCTGTGATTGGATAAAATAAATCACAGATTGCAGCTGGTAATAGTTATTTTTTTACAGTGTAGGTGACCCCCAGAGGTATAATTGTTGATGGGAACATGGAGGACATAGCGGCCACGACAGATTTTACGTGCACCAGCCCCTCGTAATTGGAAGATTGCGGATTCGGTACTCGAGCCGGCCAAAGACCGTCGTGTACACTAATGGTAGCTGGTGCACGTAAGATCTGTCGTGGCTGCAAAGTCCTGAATGTTCCCATCAAAATTATACCTCTGGGGGTTACGGAAGCGGGGGAGCCATCATCTCCGTATAGGATCAAAATTGTGATGGCATGTCTCCGGACCACCTCAAGGGTCCCAGACCGTCGCCAATTGCCCAATGTGCAGCACTAGTGCGACATAAAACCCAATCAACCAACCAACCATCTGAATGTGAATGCAGTTCATTATTTTTAAAATCCAATTAAAAATTATACTTTCTTAGGAAATCAAGTCCAAGGAATAGAGGATCTCTTATGTCAGCTACATAGGCCATATGATGGTAACTGGCATTTCCAAATGTGATGGTCAAGATCATTTTTACATAAATTTTGACTTCGTCACCGGTCACAGTCTGGAGTTTAACGCAGGGCAGCGTCTAGATGATCTTCTCTTTAAAATTATGAGCTACCTCCGTTCTAACGATGGTTACGTTGGCTCCAGTATCCAGAATCATATGACAGGTGGTGTTGTTAACTTAATCATAAACATAAAGTCCATTCTCGCCACCACTAATCGAAGAAACATGAAATATTGCAAAGTGGGACCCTTTAATTTCTGGTAACCTCCGCCCGCGAGATAGCCTTCTCTTAATTTCTCTCCAGTGATCCTGAAACCGAGTTATTTTCGTTAGGTTGTCGTATGGGGCAGTTCTCTTCACATGTCCGTCTCTTCCACAGCCCCAGCACTTCATCTTCGGATTCTTTATTTCTTTATTAACTTTAACACTGCACAACCTCCTTGTGATGTCTGCCAGATTTTTCTGTATTTCCCTCAGAGAAGCTTGGGAATCATCTAACGAGACAGCTCTGATCGTGTGACGGCCTTTACGGGAGTCGTGTTGGGCTGCCTCAATGTTTAATGCATATGTCAGCTGTTATTTTAGCTGTGTTTTCTAGTAAAATTGAAGCTTATATTTGTTTAAGAGTCCTGAAATCTTCTAGAATATTCTGTAAATAAACTTTTAAGCTTGTGGAAAACCTGTTCATTCACCGACAATTCACGAACCCCGAGTTCGCAACAATTCTCGTGTCAGAAGTGGGATTGTCTGCGGAATGATCAAAACTAGATATATGGAACAAGAAATGAAGAAACTTCTGGAAAGGTAGTTCGCCCAGATGAGTGGATTAAAACCAGATTGACAAAAGAAATATGTGCAGGACAAGAAAAGATGAAAACCGGATTCCATTCAAGAAAAAGTGGGAGCTGCTCAGGAATACGTGATATCCGTCAAAGAAGAATAAGAAAGTAAATTGTGGAAAAATAAATTGGAAAGGAAGTTAAAATTATGAAGATAAAAGATAAGAATAGAAGGATGTAATGAAGAGAAATTAGAAGAAAACTTTTATCAAGAGCTGAAAGGAAGATTTTCAAAAACAGAAAGCAAACTTTAAAAAAAAGATGTAGAATTTTTGAGGAAAACGGAAGAAGAATGCAAAAAAGAATTGATAGGAAAGCATGAGAAGAAATTTCAAGAAAGTTTAGGTCATAGAGTGCAAAAGAAGATCCGGAATCTTGAAGGAAAGTTAGCATCCATGAGCCAGGAAGATGAAAAAAGATATAAAAGAATACAGAATCAAGAATCAAATAAGCTATCCATCTACGATGGCAGATCATCTTGGCAAGTATATAAGACATAGTCTACCGTCGTAGCTGAAGCTAACACATGGGACACAACTGCCAAGAAAGTTCATTTAGCAGCAGCGTTACGGGGCGATGCAGTCGACATACTAGAAACTATTTCGAAGGAAGTACGGTAAAACTCCGAGACCCTGACCAAAGCACTGGAGCTGCGTTTTGGAAAAAAATGTGTGACGTAGACGTAGCATCGAGTTGAGGAAATAAAGGTCGTCGAAGGAAGTCAGTATTGAAGGAGTTATTTATCGAATTTGGATTAGTTGGTTGAAGATGGAAAAAGTCTAGTTGGATCCAGCATAGTTTGGCGACGTTAAAGGTGAAATTGCTAGATTGAAGGTGTCGAGCAGAGGGGATTTTAGGTAAGCATGAAATGTCTAGTTATTGGAACGTAGTTAGATAAATTGAAATTAGAATCTACGTAGATTGTGAAAGATGATTGAATATGGTTAGTTTTAAAGAAGTAGCTGGGGGAAATGAAGTAAATGGTGTTGTCTATTTTGCAGAAGTTTAAATAGCGTGATAGTTGCGTCGTGAAATGTGGTGTATGGTGAGTAGAGCTCCTCCAAAACAGGCTGGCTCATCAAGCATTTTGTTTCCCACTCAGTGATTGTTGCCCACGCGGCCCGAATTTCAAATGTTATCAAATCACATAAAATAGAGGTTTTGCAGCCGAAATTTGCTCAAATAATACCAGAACTGCTTTTAGAACGTTTAGATTTCCAACAGATGAAGAAAGGCGAAAGAAATGGGCTGTTAATTGTCCAAAAGAAAATTGTACGCTTAGTTTTCAATCACAAATATGAAGTGTAATTATGATATGTTTTCTTGCATTTTTTGTATCAATTATTTCTTTTTATTGCTGTTCGATTATCTAAATGTTATATTTTACAACCTACACCACTTTTCAACGTGTACAAATATTTAAAATTAACTAATTTAACAGCAACAGTGATGGCTACTTTTTACAAAGGTTATAAGAAAATTTCGCCAAATATTACCGCCAAACTTATCAAGTACAAACAATAATTTGCTCTTCTGTTTAGGCAAACTCGCCATTTTAGGCGATAAAGACGCTGAGTAATACGTCTGCAACTAAAAGTCGCTATGCTATATTTCCGCTGTTCAACAATGATCAGCTGTGAGTCAGCTCGTATTATAGGAGTCTTAATGGTAAGTAGTGTCTCTTTGTAGCAGAAAATCCCTATGGAGCTAAGTGAGTTTGGCGAGAATTCACGCTTGGCGTTATGCGCGTAGCAGCCAAAAGCATCTTTTAGAGTTTGCTCTTATTATTTTTGTTATTTCTGTTTATTTTGCTCTTAGTTTAATTTTAATGTTTAATTTTGATTATTTACTTTTAAAATGTATTTTTTCATGTACACGAAGCGTACAGACGTGCGTATTACTAATTGCAACAATATGTAATTTCATGCATTTTGAGATAGGGGTATTCTGTGACTTTTTTTAGCTTTCACGTACGCGAAGCATACAGATGTGTGTATGACTGATTGCTGCAATATGTAATTTCATGCATTTTTGAGATTCATGTATTTTGAGATAAAAGTATTCTTTTTTTATGTACGCGAAGCCTACAGACGTGCATATTACTAATTGCTGCAGTATGTAATTTCATGCATATTTGATATTCATGCATTTTAAAATAGGGGTATTCCGTGATTTTCTTTTTCTTTGTTTTCATGTACGCGAAGCGTACAGACATGCGTGTTACTAATTGATGCAATATGTAATTTCATGCATTTTTGAGATAGGTGTATTCTGTGATTCTTTTTTTTTTTTTTTCATGTACGCAAAACGTTCATGTACACTAGTTTTCATATATACTAGTCTAATGCTTTGTCTGACTGGTTCCCTCATCAGATATGTAAAAGACCCTGAATGAGAGTTTAAAATTTAGCCAACGTCAAATTCGTTTTTTTTTTTTTTTTTTTTTCTTTTGATATTGTAAATAATGTGATTATAAAAAAAAAAAGAAAAGACTACCCCGATATATGAGACCATAGCTACCATACCGTTCCGAAAGACTGAATAAAAATTTGGTAGAAGGTATTTTGGGGTATGCGATCAACAATTATATAAAAAACAACAGTTAAATTCTAAGAGTTACTGTTACAGTGACAAAATTTCGAAAATTTCAAATGGCAACACCATTTTTTTATTGGAATGGGACCTCCATAGAAAAAAAACATAAATAGTGTTGGAAGTTGGAACGGTACTACTAGCATGAAAATCACCAAAGTTAGGCATACTAAGAAGAAAAGCGAAAACAGCTGTGATGTGCCTACAAGAGCACGACTTTCATTTTCTTAATGACGTCACATTTCACACTGAGTCTTCGGCTCTCACTAAAGTCTACTGATCCTACTTCGAAACGAGAAGAAGAGACCATGGTATCCTTAATTTAATGTAGGTCTACTTAATTAGGGTTTTAATTTCTTTGTTAGTCCTAAGACACCGTCATGACTGACGTCATCACACTAAGTGAAAAATAAGGCATCGTGAAATGCGTGATGTTTATCTTGCTTTCTTGCTCTGTGAACAATATGCCGCTTACTGGGAAACATCATTATCATCATCAAAATCGATTTTGATTGCCATTTCACAATGCCTTGTTTTTCACGTAGTGCAATGATGTCAGTCATGACGGCGTCTTACAACTAACAACGAAATTAAAGCCTTTATTCTGTAGCCTTACAAGAAATTAAGGATACCGTGATCTCTTCTTTTCGTTTCGAAGCACAATCAGTAGACTTTAGTCTGAACCAAAGACTCAGCGTGGAATGTGACGTCATTAAAAAATGAAAGTCGTGCTCTGGTAGGCACATAACATTTTTTTTCCCCTTAGCCTGCTAGCGCTGGCGATTTTCGAGCTACAGGTACCGCTCCAATGCTATTTTTTTTTTTTTTTTTTGCTATGGAGATTCCTTTTCAATAAAAAAAAGTAGGTTTTGCCATTTGAAATTTTTGAAATTTTGTCACTGAAACCGTAACTGTTAGAGTTTAAATGTTGTTTTTTATATAATTCTTGAGCGCATACCTCAAAGTACCTTCTACCAAAATTTTATTCAGTTACTGTGTACGGTATGACAGCTATGGTCTCATATATCGGGGTAGCTTTTTTTATAATCACCCTACCCTGTATATAAGAAAGTACCATGAATTTTATGTGTAATTCTACTTAGTAAATTATGTTTTTTTTTCCTTAATTATTATGCACATTTTTCTGTATATTCTTAGCTTTGGTACTGTGTCATTTCATGATACGGACGAATAATTTGTAAACAAATGCTTTTTCCTAATTAATAAAACTCGATAAGGAGCGATAAATAACCAAATAAAGTGACTTTAAGGTAGTTTTCTATAAAAGCGCGAAGGGAGCTTTTACTCTATCTAGAAGGCAGTGGAATTTCTCAGTGAGTTTTAATAGTTTTTATCATTTTGGCGATGCAAAAATGAAACAATCACACGACATTTTTACCTACTATTAAACGTATTACAGTGAAACTTGAATAATTCGAACTTGTTTAATTCGAAATTTCGGATAATTCAAATATTTTACATGGTCCCTTGAATTTTGTATTGAAATAATGTTAAAAAATCGTGGATAATTCGAATTCTATTTTGATAATTCGAATTTTTCATACGATTACCTTTAAAATATTACAGTAAAATTTGTTCCCGAGATTTTACTCATCTGAAGTGCATTATCAATTTTTATAGTCTTCCAAAAGAAGGATAAGGAAATACAATAGAAGCCCCTAAGCTAGTGCACCAGATGATATGGTGCATATGTATTCGAGGTTTTTGGGAATTGAAAGTCATGTGAAATGTAGAAGATTCTATTTTTGTATCAGGTCATATGCTATGACACAAAGATTCTACTTACAAAAAAAAATAAAAAAAATGTTTGACTATTTTTTAAAAAGTGTTGAATAATTAAGCTCGTAAAAAATATTGATTTAAATGGGGGGGGGGGGGGGAATGTAGCGGTATTCTTAGATATAAAGTTTATGTGTTAAATCTCTAATCGTAGAGTTTTAATTTTTTAATTTACAACTTTTTTTGACAAAATAGTATATGTAATTCGAATTTTTGGATATTTCGAATTTCTTTCTGGTCCCTTCAACTTCGAATTATCTAAGTTCTACTGTAAATTCATTTTTTGGAAATAATGTGACCAGAGGACATAAAATTGACCGAACGAAGTTGACACCAAAAAATTTTCCGGTAAGAGAAACTTTATACACATCTATAGACATATAGAGTATACATAGTGAGTAAAAAAATAAGAAAGCAAAAATTGTACAGTTATTTTTTTAAACACCAATTTCCGAAATCTAAAACGGATCTACCAATTAGCATGACTTTTAATTTTGGTGTAATAACCACGTAGTACATGAGTAAGGATATCTAAAATGGATTTATGTAATAATTTTCAAGAAAATCGTTAGAGCCGGTTTTGAGATACCAACATTTACCAAAATTTGGCATACTTAGTTATGGACAAGAAATCAATAATTACATACAAAACGATATTTAAAAGAGAGTTAATATGGCAAGTTTGAGAAAAATCGGAACAACCGTTTTTAAAGGCAGCACTTGCGAGACCAGAATTTGAGCAATTTATACAGAACGTCTATTAATTTTTCTGAACAAACCAACTATATCATTGAAAAAGGCATCTAATAGAATGTTTATGTAGCAACTTTGAAGAAAATCATTAGAGCAGTTTTTTAGATACGGACTTGCGATCCCACATCCGGTTTCCTATATTCCACTTCCGATTTTCCAATTTTTACCAAAATTTGGAAAAGTCATCTATACAACAGCCATGCCGCAATTCTGAAGTTTCGTAGTTCTACTTTTATCGGAGATATGACAGCCAGAAGATTCCCCTCCCCCCCCCCCCCACACACACACACATACACTGACCAGTTTCCAAAAAGTGCATTTTTTGACTCAGAATACCTTAAAACGTATAAATCAGGGGAAAACTTGATACCGAATTTTTGGACGGAATACAATACTTCCATTGTCTACGGTAGTTGGGTAATGGAAGTAAAAGTATAACCGTCACGACGCTATTGCGTAAGCAATGTCATTGGCTAGAAATATCCCAGCTATTATTTAAATTTCAAAGTTGGCCAACAAGGTCTTATAGTATCGCCATTCTCTAATGTAAATGCTTATTTAGTTTATTCTAGTAGATTTTTAATAAAACCGTAATAGCGTCTGCCTTTCCCTCTGTCAAATGTCTCCAGAAAAGTCTACCGCACGGTTCCGGCTGCAACGTCTGTAAGTGCACCTCGAAACCGAATTTTTATACTTTTAATTGGGAATCAATTTATTAATTAAAAGTGGTTAAGTATAGTCGTTTTCGTAAGACTTTTCCTTTTACACTGCGAGGTGAAAAACCGAAGATTCTGCTGTTCCTTCATTGAATACGCTATAAAATACCGCGCGATTGCTAATGGGTCTTTTTTTTTTTTTTGACAGGAAATTAAACTTCATAACATATTGTACCACTACATTTGGAGTGGGATTCCTATCAATTGCTCGAAATATTGTGGGTGAAAAAAACGCAACCGAAGGCAGCAGGGACCCGAAACAAGTTTTTGAGCGATTTATACGGATTTGGTTTTTAAAGGTTTCACTTATAAAGTAAATAAAATATTAAAATAATAATAATTTCTATTCGCGTGATTTGCACCAAAAAATATGAAAAGTTTAAAATGAAGTGTTTCCACCTAAATTTCATACTTTACTTTAAAAAAAAAAAAATAATTGTCTTCTGGAAAAACTGTTTCCACCCCTAGATTCAGAAAAAACGCCCCTTTCATTTGGTGTCGAATTTGTAACGAACCACTTACTTTTTAAAGTGACTGAAAGGAATTAAAGTGAAGCTTTGCCGCTTACATTTCTTATATTAGTTAATTTAAAGAAAACTAGTCGTGTAGAAACACTGTTTGCAACCTTGGATTCAGAAAAATCGTTCCTTTCATTGGGTACCGAATTTGTAACGATAGAACTGATATTTCTAATTTATTTTCAACAGACTTGAGCAATTATAACGTAATATCCAATTAATATGTACAAATAAAAATATATTTTCTTAGAAAAGTCTTAAAAAATTAATTAGATGAGAGCAACATTTTTTATTAACCTTTTTTTCATTTTTAACCTGGATTCGGCAGAAGTTTTATGACAGAGAATGTAAGATTTAAAAAAAAAAAAAAAAAAAAAAAAAAAAGTCTTTAATTTAAAAATTGTTTTTTATGTTTTATTATTAAAGACTTTTTTTATTAGCGTGATTCGCACTAGAAATTATGAAAAGATTAAAATGAAGTGTTTCCACTGAAATTTCATACTTTACTTAATTAAAAAAGTTTTATAGTCGTAACGAAAAACTGTTTCCGTCCGTGGATTAAAAAAAAACGCCCCTTTCATTTGATACTGGATTTCTAACGGTAGAACTGATATTTCTAATTTATTTTCCCCTCTTTCAGTTTTTAACCCGGATTCGGCAGAAGGTTTATGACACAGAATGTAAGCTAAAAAAAAAGACGAACAAAATTAGTGATTCTTTTTACCAGGTTTATATTAACTCGATTTCTTGTTTGTTTGTCCAGTACAAATCTTGCAATCGATTTTTAAATAACTTCCCGACAAACTAGACGTTTAAAACTTTTAGAATAGCTCAGATCACGATGACAACGCAATACCTCGAAGCCCGATATTTGAATTTTTGATTAGTTTTCTTTTCATTAATGTAAATATGAAAATAGGATTCTCCTATTTGCTTTAAAATTAGTCATTCAAATATTAACTATAATTTAATTGTTGCCCTCCCCCTAAGAAAAAAAGAGTTCATTTTCTTTTGACGTAAAAATAATAATAATAATAATAATAATATGTTTAATTTAACATGAACATTAAAAATTTATAAAAAGTTAAATTAGGCATCTCACAAAAATTGACGTCATTATAACTTTACAAAGTTTTTACGCATTGATAAAGTGCTAATGTAGTTTATGACGCTAATATATGTTGTTCTTAAAGGATTATCATTTTATTTTTAAAACCAACATCTTCTTCTTTTTTTTTTTTTTTTTTTTTTTTTGTATCGCTTTGAACTCGCTTTCTTGTTTGTCTAGCACAAATCTCGCAATCGGTTTTTAGCTAACGTTCCGACTAGCTGGACATTTGAAACTATAAGAGTAGCTGAGATCACGATAACAATGCATTTGTAATTATTCTGGTAATATGTCAATTTTATACGATACAACATAAAATTTAAAAGCATGGTATATAAAAAGTTTTTTTTTTTTTTTTAAATCTTAGAATTATTATTGCATGATTTATTTATTTATTTATTTATTTATTTATTTTTTTGAAATCACAAATTAAATTATTTAATGCAAAAGACAAAAGTGTTTAAAAAGTAAAAGGATTTGTAATAATGTGCATGTGCAAACTACATTCCATTTTCCAATTTATCATGCTATAGCTAATGGATTTTAACATGATGCTGTTTCTCAGATTATATATTATTAGATATGGATTTTTTTTTTTTTTTTTTTTTTAACTAAATTATGTAGACATTAATGCATATAAAACATTATTGATATTAATAAAATTTCTTATTATCGGCTTTTTCATTCACCTGCTTATTGCATATTTTAAGAGAATAAAAATATTTTATTTTTATTAATTTACAGTTTGTTAAGAGCTAAATTTTGGCATGTTTCAAATTTCCATATTTACAAATTTGCTTTCCGCCCTTTCCTTTACATTAAAATATTTTGTTAACGAAGCCCGGGCAAATTGTAACATTAGAGAGCAAATTAAAACTAATTAAGAGCTAAGTATTGGCACTTTCGAAATTTTGTTATTCCAAATAGGAGTCTCGTCTCGGTGGGACTGGCGTAAAGACCCCCCCCCCCCCCTTCATCCTCACCCCGCAATAAAACTGATATATCTCGATACCTAACCCAGAGTGAATTCTGATATTAGAGAGCAAATTAGAGCTAATTGAGAGCTAAAATTTGGTATATTTGAAGTTAACGAAGCCCGGGCAAATTGTAACATTATGGCTAAAATTTGTTACAATTTGCCCGGGCTAAAATTTGGTATATTTGAAGTTAACGAAGCCCGGGCAAATTGTAACATTAGAGAGCAAATTAAAACTAATTAAGAGCTAAGTATTGGCACTTTCGAAATTTTGTTATTCCAAATAGGAGTCTCGTCTCGGTGGGACTGGCGTAAAGACCCCCCCCCCCCCTTCATCCTCACCCCGCAATAAAACTGATATATCTCGATACCTAACCCAGAGTGAATTCTGATATTAGAGAGCAAATTAGAGCTAATTGAGAGCTAAAATTTGGTATATTTGAAATGTCGATATCTGCAATTTTGCTTTCCCCCCTCTTCCTTCCCCCCTTTCGTTTAAATTGAAATATCTCGTAAACGAAGCCAGAGCAAATTCTAATATTAGAGAGCAAATTAGAGCTAATTGAGAGCTAAAATTTGGCATATTTGAAATTTTGATATCTGCAATTTTGCTTTCCCCTCTTTCCTTTAAATTGAAATATCTCGTTAACGAAGCCAGAGCAAATTCTCATATTAGAGAGCAAATTAGAGCTAATTGAGAGCTAAATATTGGCACCGGCGAATTTTTATTTATTTTTAATAGGGAGACGGTTGTACTAGCGTTAACTTAGCCCCCCCCCCCACAATAAAACATAGAACGAATTCTAATATTAGAGAGCAAATTAGAGGTAATTGAGATCTAAAATTTGGCATATTTGAAATTTTGATATCTGCAGTTTTGCTTTAAATTGAAATATCTCGTTAACGAAGCCAGAGCAAATTCTGATATTAGACAGCAAATTAGAGCTAATTGAGAGCTAAATATTGGCACCTGCGAAATTTTTTTATTTTTAATAGGAAGGCGGGTGTACTAGCGTTAACTTAGCCCCCCACCCCCACCCCACAATAAAACATATATCTCGATGCCTAATCCAGAACGAATTCTATTATTAGATAGCAAATTAGAGCTAATTGAGAGCTAAATTTTGGCATATTCGAAATGTCGATATCTGTAATTTTGCTTCCCCCCTTTCCTTGAAATTTAAATATCTCGTTAAGAAAGCCGGAGCAAATTCTAATATTAGAGAGCAAATTAGAGCTAATTCCTGATATACTTTAAATTTAAAATTTCGAAAGTGGGGGGGGGGGGGGCTAGAGTTAACTTGACCCCCCCCCCCACCTTTAAATTTGTTGTATCTCGATTCCAAAACCAGAGCAAATTCTAATATTAGAGAGCAAATTAGAGCTAATTCCTGATGTATTTGAAATTTAGAAACTCGAAAGTGGGGGGGGAGTTAACGCATCTTATATATATATACATATATATATGTATAACTAGAGTATTGTTTTATTTATTTTTCAAACAGGGAGAAAATAGAACTTCATCACCATTTGCTATAGACCGACTGGATGTTTTCACAATAAGAAATAGTCTATTACAGAGTCTAAGAAATTACAAATACGTAAAAAGTAAAGCTCTGAGTCAAGAATAATACTCGGGTGTTTACTGTGTTTACTCTTTTTACAACAGATTTATTATTATTATTATTGGCATTAAAAATGAAATATACATTGTTAGATTTCAATGCATGTTTCCTCATATCATCTGATTAGCGAACACCTGTCATGACGTCAGATGTGACGTAACTGTATTACGTAATCAACAGCGCATCTTCGCTTCTCTGAGAAAGAGAGGTTTATATGAGTCTGTACGAGAAAGCTTTGCTAAGCGTGCGGCGAGAAATGCCCGCATTATGTTATTCTACTTTTCTATATTATTAAATGTTGTGATTGTTTAAAAGACTCTGCTTTTCACTCTGCGGACCCATTTATACCAACAATGGTTATGGGCCCAGAGACACGCATCTTACTGCGGACTTTTTAAAAATTTAAATTAACATTCGCTAAAACGAAAGTGCGACTTTCAGTTAAACCTAAGGGCTGAAATCGAAAGTATTTTTGATTCTATTTTTATAAAGAAGCTACTATAGCTGATTAAATATGTCGCAAGTATTAAATATAGAAAAGTTATCCAAAAATAATTTTGACACCTGGAAGCTGCAGATAGAAGCTGTTTTAATCAAGAATGATCACTGGAGTTATGCTAACGGAACGAAAATTAAGCCCGATGAAGGCGCCGAAGGTGAAGAAAAATGGCTCGAAATTGACCGTAAAGCTAGAGCCGATTTAATCCTAGCAATTACCCCAAGTGAGTTGTGTCATATTAAACATTGTACCACCTCAAATGAAGTATGGAATAAATTAAAAGAAGTTTACGAATCGAGAGGACCGGCAAAGAAAGCCACCCTGTTGAAGCAGCTACTCTTTAAGAAAATGTCTGATAGTGAAAATATGTCCGATCACCTAAATATTTTCTTTGATATAGTGGACAAGCTAAAAGAAATGGACATTCAAGTAGCCGAAAATCTATTATCAATTTTGCTCTTATACAGTATTCCTGACAGCTATGAAAATTTCAGGTGCGCCATAGAAGCAAGAGATGAATTGCCGCAGCCTGAAGCTCTAAAAATTAAAATGATGGAAGAATATGAGTCAAGAAAAAATAAAAAGCATCAAGAATCATCAAATGCGTATTTTACAACTCACAAGAAAAATCTTCCTGAAAAGAACAAAAGAGAAATCTTAAAGCCTGTGCAGAACAAGAACACGTATGGCGAAAGAAATTATGCAATCTTCAAATGCAATTACTGTTCAAAAGTAGGGCATAAAGCCTCAGAATGCAGAAAGAAGATCTCAGACAGAAAATTCACTTCATCGAATAAATACAAAGATAGATCTTTCATGGTTGAAGATAGTACAGAGTTCACGATGGCAGCCAGTAACTCTTTCCAAGAACATTCCGAGTGGTGTCTCGATAGCGGTACGACATCACATATGGCTCATGACAAGAATTTGTTTACAGATTTCGAACCTAGAATTGGATCATTTATAAAATTAGCTATAGATGAAACAGCGGAGATCACAGGTGTTGGAACAGTCAAATTAAAAGTTCTTGGTAATCACGGTGTAACCAATTTAAAGTTAACAAATGTTTTGTGCGTTCCAAAATTGAAATGCAATTTAATGTCTATATCAAAAGCTACATCAAACAACTGCCGAGTTGCATTTACCGAAAAAGGTGCGAAAATCACAGAGCAGGACGGCTCTCTGATTATAAGTGCTACGAGAAAAGGTGATTTATATTTTTTTCAGCCGCAGGTGGATATCGCTGCATCAACTCAGGTAAGCAACTTTCATAAATGGCATTTAAAATTAGGACATTTAAATGAAAAAGATTTAAAATTATTAAAATCTGAAAATATGTTAAGAGATTTAAATTTTAATGAAAAAGATTCCTTAAAAGATTGTAAAGTATGCATTAGGTCTAAACAAACTGTGAAACCATTTTGTAAAGAAAACAAATTTCTTAGTGATGAATTATTAGAAGTAGTTTATTCTGATTTATGTGGCCCTATAAATGTTAAATCCCATGGCGGATCACGTTACTTTATTACTTTTTTGGATGATAAATCTCGTTACATTGAAGTAAATTTTCTAAAAACAAAAGATCAAGCTAAGTACGCGTTCCGGAGATATAAAGCAGCAGTCGAAAATCGATTAGGAAAAAAAATTAAAATACTGCATACTGATAATGGTTTGGAATATTGTGGCGAAGAATTCAATAAATATATTGAAGAATGCGGTATTAAACGCGAATTTTCATCGCCAATGACCCCTCAGCAAAATTCTAGAATTGAAAGACAAAATCGTACATTATGCGAAATGGAGAGGTGTTTATTAATGCAATCAAACCTTCCAAATACATTCTGGGCTGAAGCAGTAAATTGCGCTGCATATATTAGAAACAGGTGTCCCACTAAAGGAATTAAAGAAAACAAAACACCTTTCGAATTGTTTTTCGGTTATAAACCAACTGTTAACTATTTTAAAATTTTCGGACAGAAATGTTTTGTTCTAAATAAAAAATCAAAAGGAAAGTTTGAAGCTAGGTCACACGAACATATATTCGTTGGCTATTCAAATGAATCACGCGCTTACAGATTATGGAATAAGGATACCAGAAAAATTGTCATAAGTCGTGATGTTCGATTTATAGACGAATTTGAAACAAATGATTCAGCCACTACTGATCAATTAGAATTAATTTTTCCGTCTGAGAATAAATGCAATGATTGTAATATTAAAAATGAAACTCCTATCCTTACTCAAACCGCAGACATCCAAAGGGGGGAAAACAGCGGATCGATTTCCTATCCCCTTGAATGCAACGGAGAAAGTTTTTCTTTTTGGAAAGGGGGGGAAACCACTCACTTTCTGAAGGGGGGGACGTGAAAGATGTGAGTGGAGGGGAGGAGAGTGCTCACGGTAAATGTAAACAAGAGAAAGAGATAAACAATCCTATTTTTAAACGCGGTCCAGGCCGACCTAAAAAATTAAAAGTTGGAACTTTCAAAAGTCTCATAAGGAGTGTATTACAGATACAAAATATAAAGATGAAACTTCTCAATTAGCTGATAACTCATTTAATGAAATTAATCCCAGCGTAATCGACGCGCTAAATGGAGATTATGCTAAAAATTGGGAAAACGCGATGAAATTAGAATATGATTCTTTAGTTAAGCAAAACGCTTGGGAAATTGTAGATAGACCAAAAGATAAAAAGGTAATTGGGTGTAAATGGGTTTTAAAAACAAAATTCAAACCAGATGGTCAAATTGAAAAATTTAAGGCCAGATTAGTTGCCAAAGGGTGCTCACAGAAACAAGGTATAGATTTTGAGGAAAATTTTTCACCAGTAGCCAGATTAAGTTCTATAAGAACTGCAATCGCGTATGCTATCCAGAATGGTTTCACAGCATACCAGTTAGATTTCATTATGGCATATGTTAATGGTGATATACATGAAGAAATTTATATGGAGCTTCCTGAATTTTTTGAAAATGATATACACGAAAATAAAGTGTGTTTATTAAAAAAATCTTTGTATGGCCTTAGGCAGTCAGGAAGACAGTGGTTTAAGAAATTAGATGAGAAATTGAGAAAAATGAAATTTAACCCTTTGAATTCCGACAAATGTGTCTATTACTCAAAATATCCTTTTGATGCTATTATAATCGTCTATGTCGACGATTTAATTTGTCTCACTAAAAGTGAAGAGCACTATTTTGATATAAGAAATAAATTAGCAGAATCTTTCAAAATGAAAGATATGGGCCTTCTGCATTATTGCTTAGGCATTGAATTTAATCAAGATAGGGACAGCATCACTATAACACAAAAGAAATACATTGAAGATTTATTAAATAAATTTAATATGGAAGATTCTAGAGTGGTAAATACACCTTTAGATAACAGTGTAAAATTAACTAAACAAATGTGTCCAAATACAGAAGAAGAGAAATCATATATGTCAAAAATTCCTTATAGACAATTAATTGGTTCTCTTATGTATCTGTCGGTTGCTACCAGACCAGATATCACCCATGCTATAAATTATTTAAGTCAGTTTAATAACAATCCTGGAAAACCTCACTGGATAGCTGCTAAAAGAATACTAAGGTATCTCAATGGCACTAGAAATTTAGGAATTGTGTATTACAGAGACGATAAACCATTGACAGCATTTGTTGATGCCGATTGGGCATCGGATATAAATGATAGAAAATCATATACAGGATACGTCTTTAAGTATGCCGGTGGACCTATTTCTTGGGAATCTAGAAAGCAGCGAACCGTTGCTCTATCCACAACAGAATCTGAATATATGTCTCTGTCCGAATCCGCAAAAGAGACAATTCATGTTAGAAATTTCTTAAAAGAATTGGATCCTGAAATTGTATCAAGTCCTACTGCAATCATGTGGGACAATCAATCTGCACTGAGATTAGTAAAAAATCCTGTTTATCACAATCGCTCTAAGCACATTGACATTCGTCATCATTTTGTGCGAGAAGTTTACAATAATAAACTAATTGACATTAAATATATTTCATCAGATGAACAACCTGCAGATATTTTAACAAAAAGTTTAAATGCATATAAACATGAAAAATGTTGTGATATTATAGTACTTAATACTCAGGACTGAAGAACTTAAAAATATATATATATTTAAACTGTGTTTTCATTAAGAAATTAACTGCTTATATTTTACGTATTTTATTTTATTATATTAACCATAATTATTTGCTTATAATTCTATTTCTTTACTAACACTTTTCTTATTTTAAGTAACTCTTGCATAAAAATAATTTTCTGTAATTTTTAATATGCTATTATAATGCATAAATATGTTTTATTTTCGAAACATTTATTGAATAAGGGGGAAATGTTAGATTTCAATGCATGTTTCCTCATATCATCTGATTAGCGAACACCTGTCATGACGTCAGATGTGACGTAACTGTATTACGTAATCAGGGCCGGCCCTAACGTTTTTGCCGCCGTAGGCAAACTTCAAAAGTGCCGCCCTCCACGCTTTAAAAACTTTAAAATTAAAAGAAGAGATATTTATACAAATAATAATAATAATAATAAATAATAATAATAATAATAATAATATGGCTTAATTGAATTAAAACAATTGCACTCATACAATAGTTACGATTCTTTATTATTATTATTAAATGCACAAAACCTTTGGAACTAAAACTAGTACAGACAATATTTTCAAAACCGCAAGGAATAAAGAATGCTAGTACAATAAACAAAATTTAAACTTGAATTAAAATAATCTCCTTCAAACCTTTTTTAGTTATCAGCAAAACCTCGAGTAACTTCTTGCATATCTAATATGTTACTCAATTCATGTTCAATGGACTAGCCCATTAGGGTGATTTTGAGTAGACATTGTTCTTAAGTAATATATTATTTTTTGTTTAGAAAAACATCTTTCTCCAGTAATAACAGTTATGGGCAAATTTAACAAAATTTTTAAAGCAATGCTTAAATTTTGCATAATGTTAAGGGGGGTAATGTGTTTAAGAACGTCAACTAGACCTTCAGCCTTTTTTCAAAAGTGAAGAAATAAGGTCTATTTTATCAGCCAAATCTAAAACGTTAAGGGGACTCACCTATCATCTCCGAAAGCCGAAGCCAATATTATTCTATGGGAAATTTTGCCCAATTATAATTCATTAACTAATACATATTTTTAAATTCCGTTTTTATTTTCCAAAAATTTACAACTATTAAACAATTTATCGCTTTCTAAAATATGATTTTTTTTTTTTTTAAAGATTTCATTTTTAAGCTCAAAAATGAAAAATTTCATATTGTGGAAATTTGCATTTTACAACCTCAAAAAAAAAAAAAAAATAAAAATAAAAATTGAAAAAAAAAAATAATAATTTTTAGAAAGCGATAAACTGTTTAATAGTTGTGAAGTTTCTGAATGTGAAAACGGATTTAAAAATAAATTAATTAATAAGTTAAAATGGGGTAAAATTCTCCATAGAATAACATTGGCTCTGGCTTCTGGGGACGATAAGTGGAGAGGCCTCTTAAGATCAGAGGAATCAACTTCTGTTAAGATGTTTTCCAGATCTTTACAGTGTGCCAGTAACTCAGTTTTACACATGTCTTTAAGTCAGGGCCGAAATTTCAGTTCAGATTACACTCGCTGAAAAAAAAGTTTTACTCGCCACAAAATAGGGTTGCCATTTTTTTTTCTTTATTATGCATTTTGGGTTTTTTATTTTTCCTAACTATTTCAAATGCTTTTACAAATATGCCTAAAATTATATATATTAAAAGTGTGTCGTATATCATCATGTCTAATAATCATCTATAATCAAAAATCATTATAATGCATTATATTTGAGATTTGTAAAAGATTAAAATATCTATAAATGCAAAGAGTCATTAAGAAAAAAAAAAGAGGGAGAAGTAAAAAAAAAAAAAAAAAAAAAAAAAAAAAAAAAAAAGTCGTCAAATAATATCGAGTGAAAATCTTTTTATTATCAAAGATTAAGCTTCTTTATTTACCTATTTTTTATTTAGCTTTTTACATCAGAAATGTCTTTTTCGTCCATTTTATTTTTATAATCAGACGGAATGTCGATGTGTATAACTTGTTCATTGTTGTCATTTGAAACAGCTATTTCGGAATTACTTTTTCGATAAATTCGTTGCTTGCAAGTCATAACAAGCACAAGTTGGCGTTTCAGCAAAATACTGGAAAATGTGAAGTTTTTTGATCATTATTCAACAAAATAAACATAGTATCTTTAAAAGGGCTCAGGCTCATTTTCATGCGCCAATATTGCATAGGCAAACTTTCACATTTTTCTTCTCTCGGATAGTGGGCGACGGGCAAAGAGGCTCTCTGCTCGTCTATTCTCACTCTGCTTTAAGAAATCTCAGTGGAAGAAACGTAAGTATGTACATCAAGTAGTATGGCAAGTATGTACATCACATAGAACTTAGAAATTTGTTTGTCTATCCTTCTCTGCTGTGCATTTCAAAATATATGAATGGGCAGAGAAGCTTGTAAATTATTGTTGCATTTATTTATTTTTTAAATTAATTCATTATTATTATTATTTATTTTTGCTATTCTTTTATTTTCTAGATTCAATAATCGAAATATATTTCTTGAGGGTTTTTTTTTTTTTTTCAGTTTATTTGGTTTTGCCGCCCCTAAATTTTGCCGCCGTAGGCAATTGTTTACCTTGCCTACCGCCTAGAGCCGGCCCTGACGTAATCAACAGCGCATCTTCGCTTCTCTGAGAAAGAGAGGTTTATATGAGTCTGTACGAGAAAGCTTTGCTAAGCGTGCGGCGAGAAATGCCCGCATTATGTTATTCTACTTTTCTATATTATTAAATGTTGTGATTGTTTAAAAGACTCTGCTTTTCACTCTGCGGACCCATTTATACCAACATACATAATGAAAATAATAATAATAAAATAACAATAAAATCTTTGAAAATTTGAATACTGGTAGTAAATATTATTTCCTAGGTTAGTATTGTAATTTTGAGAAAACCGTAGGCCGGCCAGGTGGTTCGGTCGGTAGGGCGCTGCCTTCCGAATCTTATGGTCCCAGGTTCGAATTCTGGTGCGGGCATGGATGTTTGTGTTGTCTTATGTCTTCAAAAATATTGTGTACTTGTATAATAAAAACTTGTAAACCCTTGTGGTGTGGATTTTTCGAGATATAAGCTGCCCTCGAGGCAAGCAATAAATCTCAGTACTCATCAAACCAAACCAAACCAAACCAAACCGAAAACCGTAGAAAACTAAGAATCTCTACGTCAACGAATGGGGTGGTTTTCTCCAAAACTTGAGTAAATACGGGCTTCGTCCACTTAGAAAGATCCGCTCACTGATGCACTCACCCTCAGACCTAGAACTCTTATGCAGTTAATCGGCGTTAATCCCTACAACCAACGAAGAATACGACCTGGGAACGAACCTAGAACTTTCCATATGAGAGCCTCAAAAGTAGAGTTTCTCGGCTATTGGGGGACAAGTAAAAAAATACAAAAATTTCAAAGGTTTAAGAGGAGCAGATGATTTCTTAAGTGATTTATTATTATAAAGTTACATTTCATTTCAGAATTAAAAAAATAAAAATAAAAATATACATATGATGGAACAAAAATAGGGTAAGAAACATAAAAAAAAAAAAAAAAAAAAAAAAAGTGGAAATTCCATTTATTAAATTTGTTGATTCATTTCATGTTTCATATTTATTTATGTATTACTGTTACATTATTATATTTATTTCTTTTTTATTTCTTACACAGAGAGTAGAATTTAAGTGGAAATTTTGGAGAAAGATATACAATATCTTTATTCTTTTCGGTAATTTTCTGATAATAATACACTGGTCACAGATGGTAAACATAGTGTTTTTCTTTAATATGGTGTTCTACACAAGCTGATAGACGGGAAATGTCGAGTTTAATTCCAAGTCGCGCTAGTCTACTTAGCTGATTAGTTTTCTTTGATTTTCTCCGAAACTTGCGTAAATATTGGTTAGGGCCCCATAAAAAGACCACCACGGAGAGCATTCCGCTGAAACCTAGAACCTAGTATCTATTCTCCGAACCGACCGTCCTTAAACGACAGTCATCAAATCAAAAGTCGAAATGTGACGTCAAGTGATCAAAATAACGACTTCCACAGTCGGAATTGAGGTACAGTCTGGTCGGAGAATAAACGCCCGAACCTTGAAACGCCCAAGTTCTGTCAGTCGGTCTTAAAGTCCCAACACCACTCCACAAATGAGGTACAAAATTTATTTTTTCAAGCAATTTGCAATCACTAAAATTGCATTCCATTTTTTTTTTTTTTAATGTAGATTTTTTTTAGCAATAGAATGCATTTGATATTTCATTAGGATAAATATGTATATATATATATATACATATAATATATTAAAAATTAATATAACTCATAAATTATTTCCAGGTAAATGTCCTTTTAACTATTTTTTTCCGTATGACGACAGCTTATACAGGATTGGCTTTTTAAAATAACAAGCGTCGCATACTTCTTGTGAAAAATATATGTTG
This sequence comes from Salticus scenicus, assembly GCA_963930645.1. NCBI lineage: Eukaryota > Metazoa > Arthropoda > Arachnida > Araneae > Salticidae > Salticus > Salticus scenicus. The sequence goes on along the minus strand of CAWVNO010000967.1, from coordinate 1,168,030 downwards.
TTAAGAAAACTGTATATGATCAAATTCAATTTTCGTAGACTTTCTCAAATGTCATTCTTTTTGTTAAAAAGTTTCTTAAATGAACGTTTTTGCAATTGAAATGCATTACAGAACGAAGTTAATAGGGCATTTACCGACAGGCATCTTTATTATCCGCATCTTTATTTGAAATAACTGGATATCAAAAATTTATCACTAGTTTCCTCTCCAGTTAATTCTCCGTGATAGAAAAATAAAAACTTGTGAAATTTCAGGAAAGACACATTCAACAATTCTGCGAAGCAGCAAAAATCAACTCCTGACCCACAGTTTGGGAAAGCTGCTGTAGAACATTCTTTACATACATATATTTCGTCTAGGGTGTAAGTGTGTAGATTACTTTTTAGGAAGCATTATTATTATGTTTTTTTATACACCCATAGCTTTTCTCCTTTTCCCCCTCCATGAATGCAAGAATAATTTACTTGAGGAAATTATTTTCAACATACTTCCACACGTATAATTTTTTTCCGGCACGAATACAAAGATGATTTTTACATGATTAATTGAGAAAATGTTTTAGAAAATTCTTGACACAGTGTGGCTTTTCTCCTGTATGAATTCGAAAATACCTCTTTAGAACAGTTATTCGAGAAAATCCTTCAGAACATTATTCACAATCTTTCCGAACATTATTCACACACATGTGATTTTTTTATTTCTGTATGATTTCTAAGATGTTCTTTTAAATGATTCATCGTAGAAAATTCTTTGGAACATTCTCCACACACATATGGTTTTTCTCCTGTATGAACGCGAAGATGACTTTTAAGACATCTTCTTTGAGTAAATCCTTTAGAACATTCTTTACACACATATGGTTTTTTCTCGCGTATGAATGCGAAGATGGTCCATTAAATCGTTCTTTTCAGAAAATCTTTTAGAGCATTCTTCGCAGACATACGGCTTTTCTTTGGTATGAACACGAAGATGTGACATCAAATGGCTCTTTTGAAAAAATCCTTTAAAACATTCTTCACACACATATGGTTTCTCTCCCGTATGAATGCGAAGATGTTCAATTAAATGGCTTTTACGAGAAAATCCTTTAGAACATTCTTCACAGACATACGGCTTTTCACCGGTATGAATGCGAAGATGTCTCATCAGACTGCTTTGAGCAGAAAATCCTTTAGAACATTCCCCACACACATGTGGTTTTTCTCCTGAATGAACGCGAAGATGCTTCTTTAGACCACTTTTTCTAGAAAATACTTTAGAACATTCTTCACACACATATGGTTTTTCTCCTGTATGAATGCGAAGATGTGTCATTAGGTTGCTTTTCAAGGAAAATTTTTTAGAACATTTTTCACATACATATGGCTTTTCTCCCGTATGAGTGCGAGAGTGTTCTATTAAATGGTTGTTACGAGAAAATCCTTTAGAGCATTCTTGACAGACATATGGTTTTTCTCCCTTATGTATACGAAGATGTACCATTAAATAGCTCTTACGAGAAAATCTTTTAGAGCATTCTTCACATACATATGGTTTTTCTCCTGTATGAACGCGAAGATGACTCTTAAAATCATTAATTTGAGAAAATCCTTTAGAACATTCTTCACACACATATGGTTTTTCTCTCGTATGAATGCGAAGATGTTCGATTAAATAGCTCTTAAGAGAAAATCTTTTAGAACATTCTTGACACACATGTGGTTTTTCTCCTGTATGGATGCGAAGATGTCTGCTTAAATTGCCCTTGTTAGAAAATTCTTGAGAACATTCTTCGCAAACATATGGTTTTTTTCCGCATTTATAGGTACATTCATAATTTCAGTGATTATTTATGAAATTTGTGACAAATAATTAGCATTTCCTTTTAAAGAATGTGTAGCTAACACTGTAGTTAATCTTAGTCCTCTAAAAATAAACTAATAAGAGCTTTAATAATCCGAAAAATGTTTATTAGTATTAATCCTTTAACTAATCTCCACTCTATTCAAAAACGAGTTCAATAAAAGATAGCCTCATGACACGACCACTTACTTTATGTTTTTTGTGTTTATGACAATAATTTGTACTTTAAAAACATACAATCATGAAATAAATATCCATAATTGTAATTGACATCCTATTCCCTAACGTTATCTAGGGCGGTCAGCGCGTATGAATACAGTGCCGATAGTACAGCCGATAGTTTTGGTTCGCATTCGGGGTAAAACAAACAGTTTTCTGTGTAGACTCCTTTCCTTATCATGCAGGTTTTTTTTTTTTCAAATTCTTCTTGAAATGAGATAGATTTTTAAATATTAAGTATGGTTAAAAGCTGCTCAGTCTACGGCCAGGGTCCGACTTAGACTACGTGGAGCCCCGGGGCAAGCCTATTCTGGGGGGCCCCTTGCAGTGGCATAAGAGCTCTTTAGGTTGCAGAATTTCTGCATACACCTGTAGGGGGCCCCTTCCATAAGGGGGCCCGTATGCCCTGCCGCTAGTCAGGGCCTGTCTACGGCAGTACAAACCGCTGGCGAAAATTTTAACACAATTTGTGAATATATATATATACATACACATATAAAGTTAAAATGTGTGTATAGGAAAAATGCGTAAAGTAAAAAAGTGTGCATAGTTTTTTTTTTTTTTTTTTTTTAATGAAGCAAATGCTTTCAACGGTCTTAGTTTAATTATAATTTAATTATAAATATCTTTCCACTTGCATTTAAGCTTTAATTTCTTTTTTTTTTATCATTTACATAAATATTATTTATATATATATTAGTACTTTTCGCGAGTGTAATGATCGATAGATGGCGTTCTTCCTTTCGGGGGGGGGGGGGGTGGAAGCGATAGTACTGCTTCTTTCTTGTTCACATTGCACTGCTGCGAGCGATCAAAACATGTGTTTCTAAAATCTTTATTAATTTTATTACTTATTAGCAAATATGAACGAGAAATTAAAGATTTCGACTATTTTTGATTTTCGGGGGGCCAAAGCAGCAAATAATTGTATGAAAAAAGCCGAATCAATCTTGGCTTCTAAGCGATTAATTACGTGTGGTAAAAAGAATGCTAATGCTATCTGTGATGCAGAAATAGAAGTCATCAGATCTTGCATGCAGACTTCTTCATCAAGGAAATCCACACAGCATTTCAGGATTATTTTACAAAGAGAAAGAAGAATGGGAAATAAAAAAAACATCTCTTCATGCAAGGCTGGAGCAAGTCAACTTTGTAAGCATTGTGTTGCTGTGTTACTATACTGCAATGAGTAAGTGAAATGTATATATACAAGTAACTTTAAAATCAACGTAAGATCTTTCCGTACTGTTACAAAGTGAGAATTTTTTACCTTCCCCCCAAATATGATCATTAAATTTTATTGATTAAAATATTTTTTATTTTTCACGTGTTACTTATTTGAAACGAGATTTTATGCGATTAGCATTTTTTTTTTTTTTTTTTTTAATGTGCTATGTTTATGAAATGCAACTTTATGATTTTTCATATGGTACTTGTAATCACACTGTTGTACTTATCGAAATATATATATATAATAAAAATACATTAAAATGACATTTCAGATATGATTCTGTTCAGGTAATTTACATGAAATCATCTTTCAATATCGGAGTTCCGGTTTTTCTGACAGTCATGTAAAATTGATATTTTATTTTATGAATTCCTGAACGACCATACTTGAAAAAGATAAACTATATTTTTGTATACCCCAACTGTTATTTAATGTATATTAGTTTGCTTTATAGATCTGCAAGTAATGCTAATAAAGGCAAATAGCCTGGTGAGCATCCTTTGTGTGTAGTTTTTTTGTTTCTAAGACACCCACTAAAGGTTGCTCTCCCTGGCTTAGTTTTTAATTTGCAAATGAGCATCCTATTTACTTTATCTGAGAAGTTGACTTGCAAGAATCAGTAAAGTCCATTGTCCATTCCAATTGATGCTGCAGTGAAACAAGATCTGATTTAGATGAGGCACTGCATTCTCCACTTAGAGCCGTATTCTCCCTAAACCGGAAAATGGAACGTAATCGGAATGGACACTAGCCGGAATCTAGTCTAAATCCCGATCCGTATGGAAACTTCTATTCTCCCTTCACTGAATTCCGTATGCGAAATCATTCCGAAGCATTCGAGAGGAAGTGACGCTTTTGAGACGCTCAAACCAATCAGCAGTTAGAGAAAAATCACGCTTGTTTGTAAACAAACAATCGCTGGATGATGGTTGTATTTTCTCATATAAATTTAAAATCGCTCATACTTAGTTCTGCTTAAACAGATATTTCAGAGTGTGTTTGAAAAGAAAGATACATCTAAAAATTAAAAAAGTGATCGGTCAAAAAATCGCCGTTCCGTAAATCGTATGATTAATGTAGTAAAATTTTCATAAAATTTATTCATGACATCACATAATTTATTCCTAATACTTAAGGATTCGATTGCTTTATAACTGAAACATGTATATCATTCGAATACAGTATTTGCTGTATAGCACATTTTGCATGTATCATATTACGAGATTTTATCACACCTAACAATACTTTATCTAATTTTTTCTATTGTTGAATTATTCATTTATTAATGGTTATTTCATTTTTATTGTGTACTTAATTTGTGACGTTTACCAAATATTTACCTTAAAATTAACAGGAAATTTTTATAATTTTAAAATTATTGTTTATTGATTTAATGGAGTTCTTTTCTTTTTTTAATTATTTAGTTATTTTGTTGAATAATTTGAAATTTATACTCATTTAAATATGGTGACTGGTTAAATTATTAACATAACAGTTAGCTTACTTGTTATATAATTTTATATTCGAGTAATTTCTTCATCAGAGGTTTTAGTTAATTTGTCATGAAGAAATTTGAAAGAATTTTTTAAAACATATAAGCTGAATTTTTTCAATGTCTTAATTATTTATAGGAAACAGAGTTATTGCTATAGTATGTCATGATTTGTGAAAAAATATTTTTTATTTTTAATTGTAATTTTTCCAGTCGCAAGTCAAACCTTATACATCCTAAATTTAAAAATTTTCTAGCAATTTTTACAAGAACCTATAAAAATATATGAAAGTCTATAAGAGATATTCTTTTAAAACATATTTTTACATTCTGCAATATTCATAAAAGAAAGTATTAAATTCGTAAAAATTTTTAACTTCTAGTCTTTGATGGATTTTACATGTTTAAAGATGTTTCACACGTGATTTGAACATTCAGAAATTGGCTGGCTGTGTGTTAGACGTCTGCTGAAGCTTCGTATCTGTGAGAAGAAAAAAAATATACCCCCCCCCCCCCACACACACACACACCATATATACACTCTACCTCAATTTACTACTAATTGACCTCTAATATGTTACAAAATAACATTTAGTTAGACTACCTATAAAATTTATGCTGTTAGGATTGCCAGAAAAAAAAAATGTTAAATTGTCTTGTATTTTTAACTTAAAAAAAAAAAAAAAAAAAAAAAAAAAAAAGCAGCCCAGCCATTAGTTATTATTATTTTTTTTTCTCTTTAAGGCTATCAGTGAAATGTATTAATGGTTTTTAAAAGATTCGAGATCAGTGGGTCATCAATATTTTAGACTATCTTTTGTAAAAATTGATCATGCTGTGTGTTCAGTAAAAAAGCTGAATTAAATGTCTCTCACTTGATGTTCATAAGAAAGAAGGTGCTGGGTTCAATCCTAGGTCAAATTTATCTGAGCAGTTTGGAGTTTTACATGGTTGTCTCTGAAACTTGCATAAATATGGCTTAGAACCCTTGCATAGTCAATCAGTTCCAAACCACACAACACAATCCAGTTTTGCCCTTTACCGTTATTTTATATTACACTGATTGATCATATCAATTTAAACATCACAATTTTCTGAATTACCTGTATTTGTACAATCGATTTCATTTAAGAAAATTCTTCTCAAAAGATCACCCCCCCCCACACACACACAACATCACATATAATGGAGGGTATTGTGTTGTTTAAGGTAAACTGACTATGCGAGGACCCTACGCCTGGGTGGCGTTCCTCCTGTGGGTCTCTTTCTAAAGAGTCCTGGCTCAAATTCATGCAAGTTTCAGAAAAATCTCTGAACTGCTAGGCTGAAATGCTAGTGCTGAGTTTGAACCCCACATTTAATGGATTCAAAATTATTAACTACGATAGATCAAATTATGAATCACTCCCAAGTTATAATAGATCATGAATGAAAAACAAAAATTAACCAACATATTATTAAAAAACAATCTCAAATGCCATATTCCTCACTGTAAGATTCATTTTTGGCTCTTTGTAATATGTAAGTATCTGTTAAAGTAAAATGTAATGAAAAATTCACAACCTGCAACAACATAAGTGTGATTATTTTTTTCTTTATAAGCAGCTACTTCATAATAAGCTAATTTTTTAAAAGCTTATTATTTTATTTATATATTTTTTATAAGCAGCTACTTGATATTAAGCTAATCTTTTAACAGCCTTTTTTTTTTTTTTTTTTTTTTTTTTTAATTAATAATCCTAATTTCCTAATAAACCAAACGTCCAATTTTCTGAAAAGTAACACTGTAAACTGTTGTCATTACTAAAGCAATAAAAAAAAAAAAAAAAAAAAAATCGCAAATTTGGCCAAGGGTGTCCCATACTAAAGCTGTGCTCTATTTTCAGCAAATCAAAGCCATGGTTAACTGCTATCATATACAGCTATTAAGAAAATATAAATGATATTCAATTATTTGAAGTTCATTATGTTGATTAGAAACACAGTTATTTCAAAATAAACTAAAAGTGCATTGACATTAAGAAACAGCTTTAGTATAAGATCTCTTGATGAAGTTTGAAAACTGGCTCCTAAGTAGCTCGAGTGATTTTCGGAAGTCTTTTATTATGCAATTCCAATAGTCATTTTAATTCATCACCAAAGTGGCAAAAAATAATAAAAGTCGCGAAGGGGATTCTATACTAAAACTGCACCCATTTTAGTTTGTGGATGATAAAATCAAGGGGAAAAAATCTGGAGTGACTCCACTCGACTTTCCGAACATTGAGTAATTAACAGTTTTGTAGATAGAGTAAAGAAAGAGTAGTTGTTAAACAAACAAAAGAGAGAAAACCATAATAGAGTGTTTGAGTATTTTTCTCCATCTATTACACGTTGTTTTATTTAACGCTACTGAACTTTGAGCCCATAGATCATAATGATAAAGAAATTTTCGTTGTGTCCCTGTAAAAACCTATAAATGCTAGATTCACCAAAATGCTTATAGTTAGTGCAACAGTGATTTATAATACTCATATAAATTTTCAGCTGAATTCAATAAGGCGTTTAAATGCTATCGTACTTTTTAAAATTTAGTCCCATAGGCCATAATGATAAAGAATTTTTCTTTGTGTCCCTGTAAAAAAACTGTAAGTGCTAGATTCACCAAAATCTATACAGTTAGTTCAACTGTGATCTATTACATGTGTACAAATTTTTTGCTCAGATTAATAAGGCGTTTAGACGCTATCACATTTTTAAAAATTTGGCCCCATAGGCATAATGATAAAGAATTTTTCTTTGTGTCCCTGTAAAAAAACTATAAGTGCTAGATTCTCCAAAATCTATACAGATTGAGTATTTGTGATCTATAATATGTGTATAAAATTTTTGCTCAATTGAATAATGCGTTTAGATGCTATCGCACTTTTAAGATTTTGCTCCCATAGGCTATAATGATAAAGAATTTTTCTTTGTGTCCCTGTAAAAAAACTATAAGTGCTAGATTCACCAAAATCTATAGGGTTCGTACTATGGTGACTTACAATATGTGTACCAACTTTCAGGTTAATCGAACAAAGCGTTTAGACGCTAGCGTGTTCACTCACAGACATACACACATACACACACACATACATACATCATCGTAAAAATAGTGAAAACGGACTCAGGGGACCTCAAAACGTATAGAAACATCAAAATCTCGAATTCGGATTTTTGACATGATTACAATACTTTCCTCACTATAGTGTTCGGAAAGTAAAAACCTATAAGACAATTCGATTAATTTAAATGAACATTTAAAAAATAAATAAATCTAAATAAAATTTTAAATTATCTATTATGACATCAATTTTATCAGCTATTTTTGTTTAAACAGGAATAATTTTTAAATTTAATATTCATGTGTAAAGAAGTGTTTCAATTATATATATATATATATATATATATAAAATGAAATAAAAAGTTGTAAACATGTTATATTGTTGGTCTGTGTTTGAAATTACAGCTCAAAGAAGAATGTGGGGGAAAAACACAAAAAATCATATTTTTAAAAATATTGAAAATTTAAAGTGCATTGTGAATCTGCACATATTCCTCTATCTAGAGGGCCCACCAGCAGCCAAGCGGTTCTGCACTAAAAAGCTGGTAGACACAAGGTGCCGGGTTCGATCCCAGGTCGTGCTCATTGGCTTAGCCGTTCAGAGTTTTCCGTGGTTTTCTCCAAAACTTGTGTAAATATGGACCTTAGAAGACCCCTTAGAAAAAACCCCACGGAGGGTATCCCCCCTCAGGCCCAGGACCTACAGCAGTCATTCGGCCTTATTCCCAAATTCAATCCTCTATCTAGAAGAGAAAAAAAAAAGAATGTGCCATATATATATATATATATTTTTTTTATCTACATCGCACACAGGCAAAGATACAAATATCTTCTTTTAATAGTATAAAAGCAGGCTTTGCCTGCCTCACGGGAAAAATGAAAAGAAAGAACATATAAGCCAACTTGATTGATTGAAATCAATATTTCAAAAATAAATAAATAATTAAAATAAAATATTATGATGTCAGTTTAAAATATATATGTATATTTTTTATTAAATAATTTAAACATTTAAATAAACAAATAATTAAAGTAAACCTTACTTCTACTCCTCATGTGTTACGTCTGATTACTTGTGGGAGCCTCCCCCCCCCCCCTTTTGTCACTGACAAAAGGGAAGGGGGTCTCCCACAAGTACTCAGGTGTAACACACGAAGAGTAGAAGTAAGGTTTACTTTAATTATTTGTAATAGTATGCTTCTTGCTTTAATGTTTTGAATGAATTTAAATAAACGTTAATGATTATTGGTGACTATTTTCAGCTCAGCTTTAATATGGAACACGCTTGGTAGTTTCAAACATTTTGTTTGCCATTTTAGCAGTAAATTGAAATGGTTATTGCAATTGCATAAGTGAATACCATGACATCAATCATCACATAGCAAAAAAATAATAATAAAAGTCACCAAAGTGGTTATAGCTGTCTCAACATTACTTTTGTGAATAACAAAATCAAGGTCGAAAAAATTGATTATTTGAAATTAATATTAAAAAAAAAATAATAATAATAATAAAAAAATGCATTATTATGTCAGTTTTATCAGATATTTTTTTATGATACAGATTTACATAAAAATAAATTTATTATTTTTTTTTATCAAAGGGGGGGGAGGGGGGGGGACAACATTGTTATGGGGTTTTTATTTTACGTATTTTGAACAAATTATCCTATTGAATCAAAAGTTACAGCGCTAGTTAAATTTATAAATTTGAAATTAATAAATGTACCAATTTTTGTTGCGATCGGTGGAACAGTTTACTTTGTAAAACAAATTAAAATCTGATATAACACAACATACAATTTATCAAAATAAAATCGCGGTCTAGAAATTTTTTTTGGAGTGGTTGTACCTGACACCGTTCTAGAAACTTTTTACTTGCTAATTTTTGAAGCTTTTTAGTTACTAGTTAACATCTATTTTCAGAAAGCTTAAAAATGAAATTCTTATACCTACTCGGTATTCACAGAGTACATACTTAATTCTTGGTGCAGTTCTTGTAAAATGTAAAATAATTCTGGAAAAAAAAAAAAAAAAAAAATTACAGTTGTTTCGGATAAAAATAATAGTACAACATTTCAACAGGCAAAAAAGTAGACATAAATGGCATTTGCTGACAGAGTTTATTTATTGAATTTGATTTTGAACGACAGATCTTTAGCATATTGAACTGTTAGAATATGTAATCAGACTTGAACAGAAATATAAATTTAACAAATGCCAATGTATGTAGTGCAATATGCTATACGGTACCCCCCCCCCCCCAAAAAAAAAAAAAAATGCAGTTTGCTCTTAATATTTTTTACATTGACATTTTTAACATTATGTAAATATTCATACATTGAACTGTTTTTTAAATTTATAATTAACATAAATTGAGAATCTAAGACTTTTTTTTTTTTTTTTTTCACTACTGTTTGAATACAATTTATTTATAGTCAAACTATCTAATTACAAGTACAGTTGTATTCAAATAGTAATGGAAAAAACAAAAAGATTGCTTTTACTTTGGTGTGTCTCTGTACTGTTGTAATATAATCATCATAATTGAACTTTGCGAGTTATAACAAAACTATCTTTTAATTAGGGATGCGATTAGCAAAAAGATAAAGATGAAAGTATTATATGTAAAGACAAGACATCAAAATTAAATATTAGAATTTTTATGACAAAATAATTTGAGCAATAAATATATTTTATAATCTTCAATTTATAAAAAAAGAAATTATTTTATGCTTTAGTATTCAATTAAGTTTTATTTGATTTACCGATTGAACAAATTCACATCCAAAAGACAAAAAAAGTTAAATTTTAATCATCATAAAAATATGTTATTTTATTAATAGAAGTAATTTAAAGCAAGGACATAAAGTAAAAATTAATATCAGTAAATAAATAAATAAAAAAAAAAAATCAATTTAAACTTAAGATAAAAAGAAAATATAAAATTATTACTTGTATAGCAATTCATACTTAGATGTGATGTCGACTTGTTTCCAAACATTACCAGGGAGATGTGCCTCAATCGTGCAGCTTTTTAATAAACACTGCACAATTTAGACACTCACCAGGCTTTAGTTACAATCACTTTTCAATTTCTTCTACAAAATTTACATTGTCCTCTTCAGGAGAGGTGCCTTAAAGGGTGGACTGTCAGAGTTCTTCTGTAGGAGGGCTGTCTCAGCTCTCAGCGTTGTCTTAATGAGTTAAGTTCCAAGAGAGAAATCTTTTCTTTCGCTCTTTTGTATGAAAGTAATGAACATTAAAGAATTAAGAGATCTAGTACACATTGAAAAATGAGTAAATATTAAATATAAATAAGAAAGCAGGAGGAAATTCATAATAATAATAAATAGAAAAGTTGTGAGGAAATAAGATTGGGTCAATTGCAGGTCACCGCAGGTCAGCTTTGGTAAAATATTGTGAGAAATCATTGGAAATTAATTATAATACTTTTATTTTTACTGCTAAGTCTTACTATTAAATGTGTTTTCATTATGTGGTGCTTTGTTAACTAAGAGTCAGCAACAAATCATTTGCACCCAGCTAATGGAAAAGTACAACATTTTCTTTGCTCACTTAAGTTACCTATGAACTATTATAAAATAATAATAATAATAATAATAATAATAATCTACAAATTCTTGAATAGGTTTGCCACTACTGATCTGATTTTATAATAAATGAATTTGGATTGTCTTAAAAATATGAATATATATATATATATATATATATATATATATATATATATATACACATACTATGTTAAATAATTTTACTTAATTTTTTGTCAGAAATCTTTAAGAATTTCCCCATACATTAACCATCAACACAGAAATGACATATTTTTACTATGCAACTTTTCTTCATCCTTTTCTTTTATTGCAAGAAATATTTTTAACACTAATTACTCCATAAATGACCAAAATAAATATGGTACTTGCTAGTTCTTGTGCATAATCAGGGCCCGAAATTTCAACTTAGATTACACTCGCTGAAAAAAAAAGTTACTCGCCACAAAATTTGATTGATTTACTCTATTTTTTACGTATGACGTGACCAGAATTTTTTATTGGAAAAAGAGGAGAAATTACGAAATGTCTTTTATTTTATAAGAAAATAGAATACATTCAATTTTGAAAAAGAGGTCATTTTAGAGGACAGAAAATTGAATGAAAATGTTTATAAAAACCGATTCAAAAGCTAATTTACACAAGTGGTGCAAACATTTTTATCTCAAATGATGAATTTGGATCAGTACACCTTCATTTAAATTAACAATATACGGATACAAGAGAAAAAATCCTTAATTTTTATAGGTGCCACTGGACAATATAGATTTTATTATTATTATTATTATTTGTGGTAATTTCATGCAGTTACATAAAGCAAGTTGGTATACATTTTTTTTTAAATTAAAATCATAATCATAAAAGAAAAAATAAAATTGACAAATGAAAAAATAAAGTTAATATTCGGCAGATGAAACGATTTGTTTTAACGAACAACCATTCTTTATCAACATTTTATAAAAATTCTCACAAGTATAACCTAAATTAGTCTTAGTAGTTAATGAGTTTTTAAAATAGATATATAAAGAGGATTTTTTTCACATGTTCACATTTTGTTCATTGTAGAAAACAGTCGCTTTGGGGGAGCGTTTTTGCCAGCAGGACAAAAAATGAATTCAACTAACTTTTGCATATTTTTCTGAGGTGGTGGTAGTATGTATCATTAAGCCGAACTGTCTGCACTAAGGCTCTAGGATTGAGTAAGAGAGTCTCCGTGGAGTCTTTTTAACAGGTCCTAGCCCATATTTATGTTATTTTCGGAGAAAACCATGGAAAACTCCTAGCGGCTCTAAGCCAACGAGCGCGACCGTGTATCGAACCCAGCGCCTCACATACAGTCGGTAATAAAAGTATCCGAACACTAGCAAAAATTCCTATATAAAAAAAAATAGAGTTAATGCTGTTTTGATAAATAAATTCTTGTCGGATGATGTTCTTACTCAGTCTGATTCAACAAGGATTTATTTAACAAAACAGTATTCATTCTACTTTTTTTATATAGGAATTTTTGCTAGTGTTCGGATACTTTTGTTACCGACTGTATACCGGCTTCGAGGACAGAACCTCTCTGTCACTAGTGGACCTATTTTTAATATATATATTCATGCAAAAGTGAGAACACACGTCAACCCACCGTGTATCAACCGGAGCACCACCCTCTTAATGATTCCATGACAATTTCAATAGTGATTCCGTGTTCTGGATCAAAGAACTGTACAAATATAGGGAATACTTTTATTTCTTCGTAATTCGAAGAATCTTAATAGACATAAACCATAATATGCTTTGGCAAGTTTATTAGAAAGTAGGTCTTTTGCGAACATAACGGAGAAAAAAGTTAGTGCTCACCGTTCGATACAGCCAACAGCCAATTGAGCTTCCCAGTTTTGAGAATTTTTTTAAATTAAGGACTAAATCCTTTTTATTTGAAAAAGAGGACAGAGGACGAAAATCATAAAAAAAAGAGGACTTTTTAGTCCTGTAATGTCTTTTTCCGTTTAGGAGGGCAGAGCGTTGAAAAAGAAGACTGTCCTCTTAAAAAGAGAATGTTTGATCACACTACCAAAGATTAGCATGCTTTTACGTTTTTAAATTGATATATACGTATATGTACATATATATATATATATATATATTGGTATCACCGTGTACTGTAAGAATTCTCTTTATATTTAGACCGAAATTTTACTCGCCACAGTAAAATTTCTACTCGCCAATGGCAAGCTGGCGAGCGGAAATTTCGCGCCCTGTGCATAATTTATTATTAATAATTTACTTTTTCTGATTAAAGAAAAAATCATTCATTACATGTTACTTTTATCACTGTAATTAACACAATATTTTATTTTCTACACTTAGAAAAGGGTGCAAAACATTTAAAATAATGAACTACTCAATGGGATAATTGAATTTTCAACTACAACTTATTATTTCATTAAATGTAATAAGTGAGTTGTTGAAGGCATAATTCATCTGGCATGTAAAAATAAATATATTAAATAAATTTACATTGTGTAGAGCAGAAATATAGTACACAACTAAAAAATCAAAGTTATATTTAAAAAAAAGCATTTCCAAAGCCTGTAATTCAATTTAATACATATTTTTTAACAAATTAAGAAAAAGTTGTTTGTACTTAAAAGTGCTGGATGTTTCAATCAACTTCTGCAAAGTTTGCATTACTTTTTAAAGTACAAAAGTTTGTAATTATCAGTTTAAAAATCTTCAACATTTAGAATAAGTAATAACTACGAAATACATACATATTACCTTATAAGCAAGTGGAAAGTTCCTTAAATTATTTAAGCTTTCAAATATAATAAAGCATGACTTTAAAATGAATTATGTCACTTTAATGGAGAAAAGTGCCCAGATTAACATAATGAATGCAACAGAAAAAGGTAATATGAATACAGTGCATCACATGGAGTAAGTTATGCCTCAAAAGTTATGGAATACCAGGTAAAAAATGAACGAAATTTTAACGAATGTATAAAGCACTTATGAAATCAAAAACACAAAAATTATTACTTAAATATTCCACCATATAAAACATGCGATATAAGTCGCATTATTGTACTTGTGAAAACCATTGACTATAAACAACTTAACAGAAAATATAAACAAAAATTTTCATTAAATATTACCTTCATTTAGGAGACAAAGATTTTACATAAGACTTCGGTCGCAAAAATTCCGGCAAACTCTCAATTAAAAAGAAAGGTGCTTTTTTCGATAATCTAAAATGTTCAATTCACTTAATTTCTGAAATGCCGAAAGCAATTGTTCGATCCACCACAACAATTCAGTCATACACTTCTAATAACACGGATTCGTGTCTAATAACAACAAACTGTCCGCCATTTTATCTTTCCATTCCACACACATTCCGCACCCGAATGCTATTCCGGCTGCTCTGAGCTGTCGGAACAAGATAGACGCATATTCCGTATATTCGAAAAGCCTGGATTCCGGTTTTTGCTGGGAGAATAACTCTTCTTCGGATTCCCTTTCGAAATCTCTCCATTCCGCACGAAATTCCGGTTCCGAAGGAGGGGAGAATACGGCCCTTAGTAGCTGATGCACGTAATTGTTCTGAGTAAGTAGAGCAGCATTCATTTTTTAAGAAGTTGAACATATATAAATATATTAATTTTATTTATTGTGTGTATTAATTAATTTTAATTGAATGGGTAATTAATTATCTTAAAACTTAATCTTGTTCATTAATCATTACATTTTAAAGTTTCTTCACAGTTTTGTGGGATGAATAGGCTTTTAAGTTCAGGGAAGTTTGCTGATTATGAAAATCAGCCACTTATTAAAATCACTTTGACTCGGAAAAAGTATTCTTTTTTTTTTTTTTTTTTTTTTTTTTTTTTTAACAGCAAGTCCTGTATATATTTTTTAGTTTAAAAAAATAAAAGTTTTAAAGAATAGTTTTTTCAATATTTTGGCACAATTTTAATCAACTAATTTGCTGTTTAAAAATTTATCGGTTTTTTTGTTTATTATTATTATTATTCTTAAACTAATTATTATTCTTTACACAAATTTTTAATTTCTACACAGATTTTTTTTTTTTTTTTTTTTCAAATTAAATTTTTAAAACGTTGGCATGTCTGATACTGTACTGTACCATACTATAGATAAAACATAATTCTTTATATTAACATATTTTTCTTTCCGAACACTATAGTGAGGAAAGTATTGTAATCATTTTAAAATTCAGAGTTCCAGATTTTGGTGTTTCTACACGTTTTAAGGTGCCCTAAATTCATGTTTACTTTTTTTACGACATGTGTTTTCATGTATGAGAACATGACGGTATCTAAACGCTTTGTTTGAATGAGCTGAAAGTTGGTATCTATGTTATAAGTCACCATAACACAAATTTCATTCATATTGGTAAATATCAAGCCCTTATAATTTTTTATACAGGAACACAAAGAATAACTATTTATTACAGTGGCTTATAAGCTCATATTAAAAATGTGATAATATCTAAACAGCTCATCCAGTCAGCTGAAAATTTGTGTACATAATACCAGAGTTGCTGATTTTTTTTTTTTTTTTAATTGATTTTTATGATTTAAATCAGATTTTTTGTTTTTTTTTTATCAAGATTTATTTGATTTTGATGATTTTTGTCATGTATTCATACATTAATGTACAACAATTGTATTTTATTATGTGTATGTGTGTGTATATTCAGAATATCCACACCGTCAATCATTATACTTAAATTATAAAAATGTAAATAATATTCTATTCCATAGAAAAAAATCTATGTAGACATTTATTACCAATGTTTTTATTCAACATAGTATCTTTATAATAAGTTAAGAAATTTAATAACAATCATAAATGCAGTAATATGAGCCACTCAACTTAAGACTTTGGCTTTGTAACTACAGTACGTATTGAAATAAAGTAAAATCTTACCTATGGTATTGAACACATGAAATAATTTTGGAAAAGGATAATTTAATGGGAAAAATCACATATAACTGAAGCAATGTATTAAGAGAAAGAAATTTTTACTCATAGTTTCTAATGAAAAATTAAATAAGGAATTAAGGGGGGGGGGGGGAGAGATTGTAAAAAATTCTTACTGGGATTTAACAAATATAATTTGAATCAAGAAAATTTTTCACACTTGACCCATTAACAAAATTCATATTTTCATTACCATCTTAATACTTTCACTTATTCTTTTACCTTTTTTTTACATTTAGTGGATACAATTCATTAAAGAAGCAGTGATAGCAGCCTCGAACTGTATTTAACTGATCACTCAGTGACAGAAAATTTTGTAGATGTCTGCGACAGGTTTTTAAAATTTCATAATCTGTCTGCGAAATTTGCATGTAGTCAGGGGTGAAAATGGCTTACACTAAAAAAGCCTGAAACATGATAGCAGCAATCTGGGAGGAGGGGGGGGGGGCTTAACAACAGTGGTGATCTCTTGCAACAATAAACAATACGATTTTACTACAGAGCAATATAGTATAAACATAAACAATTACAGCTAATAAAATGCCGCGTATATTTTTGGGAGTTTCTTGGAATGATTTCTGCTTTTTAGAGACAGTTTATAGCACCGAAGAGATTTTTATATGTCTACTATTATTATTTCACTAGCCGCCTTCGGCGACCAGCTGGTTCACAATCCTTGAAAAATCTGACTTTACAAAACTCCCGCTCGGTGGTGCCTTTTTCCTGTTTCAGGTCTTACAACAGCTAATTAACATATAGTGAAAATAGGTTTATTGAAAAATTTAATCGCAGTAAATTCCCGCTTGGTAGCGCCCTCTTCCAGTTTCAATATCTGAAACAGCCTGTTCACTCACCAGGTTATGATTTTTCAAATTTCTGACTTTAGCAAAGTTCCGTTCGGTGGCGCCTTATCCCCATTTTAGAACTTACAACACCTTCCTTACCCAATAGAATTTAAAATATTACAGTGCCATCTGGCAGTAGAAATTTCTGTAATCTACTGTTCTATTCTAAATCAACAAAGCTTTCAAATATGCATTACTTATGAAATTATTTTAATTAGTAACCGAGATACAAAAGAAAACCTAATCAGGACACCTCAAAATGTGTAAATAAGGTGAAATCTCGAATTCCACTTTTGATAATATAAAAGAACTTAAAAATATCTTTTGAATGATGTATTAATTAAAAATAATTTAATCATAATTTGAAATACGTGTATTAGAATACAATTTAATTTGCAATTAAAATGTAAATTTTTACTTTCTCTTACCCATAAGGTAGAAAAAGTATTATTTTTGGGTCAAATTTTCGAACACGAGTTTTTGTTATATTTACATGTTCCAAAGTCCCCTGAATACGAAAATCATGTTTTTAGCAAATTGTCTGTGTGTGTGTCTGTCTGTTATCAGCATATCTCAAAAACAAATTATGGCAGAGAGTTCAAACTTGGTATTCTAAATGTGAATCATTTAGGGATGAAACAGTAAGCTTTTTTTTAAGATCAAGCAAATGGTTCGTGTACAGGGACAATCAAGAAAATTCTAATACATTACGTCTATGGGGGAAATTGCAGGTAAGTAGAGTTTAACATCTGTAGACTGCACTAAACCAAATGAAACGAATATATATTTTTTGTAATAGAGATAGTCAACTGGGAAAAAAAAATTGTGTATGTAGGAGCCTCGCCTGCCCCCCTGGGGGGGGGGGAAGTCCCACTTCGAGGGGAGTAAATTTTCATGATGGGTATCTTTCAAAAGAGCTCGACAATACCTTTAAAACGAATGGTTGAACCATCAATCTGTGATAATTTAAAACAAAGTTATCGATTTTTTTTTTTTTTTTTTTACTTAAAAAAAAAAAAAAAAAAATTAGAAAAAAAATCGTATTATTATTATTATTATTATTTAATACTGAGATTAAAATGGACTTTTTTTTGGATATTTGGTGTTACACTATTTCTCTAATATGGAAATCGTCTGCATTATCATAAAAGATAATTTTTTAAAATTATTTTAATAAATTATTTTTTAAAAACTGAATTATGTTTTAATAACCGAATTAAATTCTATATAAATGTAGGTGCATTAATGAAACGGGAGGTTGACGGGGGCTACCACCCCCTTCACACAGAACTGATTATCATATAAAACTCTCCGGAAGCCTAATTTGAATTGTTTAACATATGTTTACATAACATCGTTATCTTACCTCTTAATCTCCAACCTGTATTTATAGTATTAAATTTCAGGGTAAGAGAAAGTCGTGTGAGTGACACACCAGATTATGTTTATATATATTTTTTTTTAAATATAAATGTATTCATGTTTTAAATTTTGTGTTTGTATTTATTATTTAAATATAATAAAGAAATAAAACTTATTTTTTTTATCCTGTTGTGATTCCAATAAAAAATTTACATATTTTGCAAGAGTACATTATTTTGGTAACTAAGAAAAAATAATTAGATGTCACTGATGCCTGACTTTCACATTCTAATTTCTAACCCTGCTTATAATGCATCTGTGTTCTATACCATTGAGTTCAGCGTCAATTGAAGAGAAACTTTTCCAGTTTTATAAAGTGATTCTAAATTAAGAAA
Organism: Salticus scenicus; assembly: GCA_963930645.1. Lineage (NCBI taxonomy): Eukaryota > Metazoa > Arthropoda > Arachnida > Araneae > Salticidae > Salticus > Salticus scenicus. Next base: position 1,148,993 of record CAWVNO010000967.1, on the reverse strand, counting down.
GACATCGTGCAGAAGTGTTTTTTGGGCGATATTTAATCTAGTATGCTCCTTCTATTTGGTGCATAGTACCAAACAGAGTACTTTTCTTAACCTGGCACTTTTAATTACTTTGTTAAGATGACAAATTTTTAACTGAACGAAATATCTTTGGAGTATTCAGCACACATTAACACCTTTCCTTACGTGGTGAACACCGTGAGAATTAAAATTGAGAAAAACTTTAACACCAGCAATAATATTTTTTCTTTTATTGTATGGAGATATATTTTCATACCACTTAGGGTATCTCTGTCATCCAAGATAAGAGAGAGAGAGAGAATTTTTCACCCTTACTCAAACATAAAGTGAGATTTCTAAAAAAAATTTGCAAAAACAGAAAAATACTTAAATTCTGTTCTAGAATTCAAGTATTTTTCTGTTCTTGCAATTTTTTTCGCTAGTTTACATTATTCTAATGTAAATTGCTAATGATGTCCAAATTTTCAGCTCACTGGTATAACTCAGTATAGTTGTATGTAATTACTTAAATATGTCAATTGTTTTCGCTGCTGATCACTGAAATACTATTGCACTGCAAATTGATGAAACTTTCTTTTTAAATGGTCAATAAAAAATTACTTACCTAATTCCAGTTTTTTTTTTTTCGCGTTTCATTGTAGAAACATAATTTTTTACAGCTGATCAGCAAAATATGAATTTTCTTATCATTTTTTTTTTTTTTTTTTTTTTTTTAAATTGTTAAAATGTCTGATTTTTGTGAAAAGTTAAGGGTTTTTCATTATTATGAAAAACATGTTTTCTGATCAAAAATTTCAATTGATTGGCCCAAAAAGAGTGCATGAATTTCTAACAATGTTTAAAATAAAGAAAATTCCACTTTAGTGGGTACCCTGCCACCATTTAAAAAACAAAACAAACAACAACAACAATAAAGTATAATATTTATGCAGTTAATGACAGAAAAGCTAATTTTGCTTTTATGCATTTTTTTTTTCTCCCAAAAAACAATCCTTTACCTAGATTTTTTTTTGTGTATTTACTGAAGTATATACAGTTAGCAGCGAAATGACTGAAGCACATATCCATACTTTTTATATTTTTATTTAGTCTGATTGCTAGTTTTTATCATAAACTTACTTTTGTATAAACAGTATAGGACTAAGATCATGACTCGACAAATATTTACTTAATAAAACAATATTAGGTGCACGTCTTTTAAGTAGGAATTATTGCTAGCACTTTAAAAATTTTGCTGCTGACTGTATTACATACTTAAAGTCAAAAAATTTCAAACGATTTTAAAAAATGTGAAAATTTTCATCAAGATACAATTGAGCGTGGTTTTATTAGGGTTTCTTCAAAGAAAACTGCTTAAGGTTTTATGGTTGAATCAAAAACCCTTGTACAAATAATGGTTTTACTTATTAAATACAATAAAGAGTCAAAAGTTCATCTTAAAAAAAAAATTTATTACAATAATTTACAAAAGAAGTTTTTACAAGGAAATCTTTTCTAGCTGTGTCTTAACTATTTTTATAATATTAAGACAGCAGTTAATAAAGTCAGTCTTCCAAAATAAGTCTTATTAGTAATTAAAAAATAAAATAAAATTACATGCATATGTATGTAAAAAAGTATGACATTAAAAAGAAAAAAAAGGGGGGGGGGGCAGATACAAATGCTTACAAAAATAATTTCACATTTAAAATACTGTCAATATGAAAAAAAGATAATTTTATTTTTAAATGAAACAAGTAGAAACATATGAAGATGACATACATGTAGCTAAAAGGTTTAGGCATCTCTTCTAATAGCAGATTTAGAATTCCGTAAATACGACAATAAGTACTTTTTATGTTATAACACTGCTTTCTGTTGAACTGCTATAAAAAGACCCACTCTGTTCGCATAACAAACGGTCATGTCTTCTTTCAACCCAAAATAATTGTTGTCAGTTCCTGCATTTTATGGTGCTTATTCAAAGTTTTGTGCTTATTACTTTTAAATAACAGTTCTGCTCTCAAAACTCTGCTCAGATTCGGAACAGCAGACATCTCCTTTACTTCCATTGTTTCTTCATCAGAATAATCTATTAATTTGCTTCCAGATGAAACAGCTTTTTTTCTGGAAAGAAAAATTTCTTGTTGTCAAATATTAAATAGAAGACATTATGAAAATAAATAATTATATGATTAAAAAAAAAAAAAAAAAAACTTTTTATCTACCATGTTTTTAAGTTTTCTGATGAATCATTAATAGAATACACGAGGATAAAAAAAAAATATATAAGCAATATTTAAGCTTGCGGACTCAGTTTAGTGAACTAATAATAATAATGAAAAAAAAAAAAATGGTTTTAGAAATAAAATATTACTCCTTTTAGAACAACGTATCATGAACTACATTAGCACTTATCAATGTGTATAAGATTTTTAAACTGATAATGACGTAAATTTTTGTGATATGCATAATTTAACTTTTTATAATTTTTTAACGTTCACGTTTAATTAAATGTATTTATTTTTATGTCAAAAGAAAATGAACTCGTAATTTTTTTTTGGCAACAATTAAATTATAACTAGGGATGAAACGGATAGTGATTTTGCCGGATACCGGATATCCGGAGCTCTTGTGCCTTCCAGATACGGATATCCGGCATTAGTTTTTTTTTTTTTTTTTTTGTATATTCCATTTCTTTTTTTTTCTTTTAACAATAAAATATAAACAGATTTCATATACTATTCTTTTAAAAAAAATTTAAATATAATTTACTTAAACATATTTAATATTTTATTTATTTGTACAATATCCCCATGAAGATTAAAACTTTAAGCCATCACTTTAACACTCATTCCTATACTTGCAGCTTGTCATGAAAAGTATTGTCACAAAAAGATAGGTTTTGTTTAGAATTACAAAACTTATTTTTTACATATTTTTTACATTACTAGTATTGAAAAAGTGAAAGAAAATATTTTATTAATATAATCATAGTGTTGTGGCAATCGCAAAACTTTCTGTTATATCGTTCTATATAACAGTGCCACTTACTGTTTATGTTGTACAAAAGTTTAACCATAGATTCTCACAATAAAAATTTTGCATATGGAGTTCGGTGCAATTTTAATAAACAGATGCTGATATATAGGATATGGGCTTGTGAAATATCATAATAGCAGCTCCACCTATCGGCTGATATATATACCTAAATAAGGTTGACATTCATTTTCATAATGGTTGTCTTACATATCAAGTTTCATGCACTTATGCCATAGAAGTTGAGTCTTAGCCCATTTATGAGGTAAATTGCAGCGCAGTATTGCCACCTGTTGACCGATATGCACCCAAAATAAATCACAATAGTGTTTCATAATGGCTGTCTCACTCACATACCAAGTTTTGAGCAATTATACACAATAGAATCTGAGGTACAGCCTTCTCATTTTTGGGGGAAATTTCCGTATAGTAGCATCACCTATTGGCCAACATGCACCCAGATTGAATCAGCATAATTTCTCATAATGCCCTTCTAACAAAGTTTCATGTAATTATATGCAATAGAACCTAAGATATGGCCTTCCCTGAAATTGCAAAAAGTGCTGTATAACAGCACCTGCTGAATGATTGGCACCAAAATTCGATAGGCACATTATATGCCAAGGTGCATGTACATATATATTTCTATTAAATTCTGTGCAGTAGTTCCTAAGATATAGCCTTTCTTTAAGTTACATAAATCGCAGTACGGTAGCATCAACTGTTGAGCCATATGCACCAAAAGTTGATAGGCACTGATTTATGTCATGATTCAACTACAGATAAATTCATATGTAATTATATACAGTAATTTCAGAGGTTGGACAGAATTTTTGTCATATAAAAACAGATATTTTTTTGAATTGATCAAACCAAGTTCTGGACTTCTTAAAATGTGTAAATCAATCGAAAACCAGAAGTTGAAAATTTTTATGAATTCAATACTTTCTTTTGAGACATTTATAAGAAAACATTAAAAAAAAAAAAAAAAAAAAAAACTAAAAGCTTTAAGCTAGTATGTTACGGCCATCACAAAACTTTCTTCTATATCACTCTATATAACAATGCTACATGCTGTTTAACGTGCACAGAAGAAACTTAATCATAGCTTCTCACAATAAAGATTTTAGATATAGAGTTTAGTGCAATTTTAATCAAAAGATTTTGAGATGTAGCCCTGTGGAGAATCATAGAAGGTGAGGAGCAGCTGCAACACCTGTTGGTCGATATACACCAAAATTAAGCCAGCTTTCGCTCTCATATTATTTATCTTGCATATCAAGTTAAGTGCAGTTAAATATTATAAATGCAATTTAGCCTATTTATGCATGCAATTCAGCCTTCCTATTCACAGAGTAAATTGCAGCATAGTATAGCCACCTATTGATCGGCATGCACCAAATTTTGTGCAATTATACACAAATGAATCTGAGATATAACTTTCATAATTACGGGAAAACTGCAGCATAGCAGCACCACCTATTGGCTGATATGCACAGAAATTAAATAAACGTGTTTCATAATAGCCCTGTGACATATTTTTTTTTCAATTATACACAGTAGAAGCTGAGATATAGTCTTCCTTTAAATAAAGGAAATCACAGTATAGCAGCACCACCTGTTGAGTGATTTGCACAAAAAGTTCATGGACACTTTTTTTTTAATGGTGTAACTATGTATAAATTTATATGAAATTCTGTGCATTAACTCTTGAGCTAGAGCTGCTACACAAAATTTTTGTCGCACAGACGTTTTCTAAAAATGGTCAAATTGTGTTCTGGTTCCCCCAAAATGCGTAAATCCACTGAAAACTGGAAGTTGAAAATTTTTACGAATCTAATACTTCCCTCTATTTAACATAGAAGAAAATAATAATTCAAAATGAATTTATGTTTTTTTCTTTGTATAAATTTTTCTTATTTTATATTTTTATATTCTTTACAGATAAGAAAGAAAAGTTTATATTATTTATTAAAATTCTTTAATTAAAAGTTAAGTTTTTCCAATGTTCAAAATCAAAAACTTTAAATAATTGAACATTTAAAAAAATATTTTTTTCTTCTCCTTTAACAATCTGAAAGTCAAAGTACAGACTTTCTGAAAACTTAAATATGTACTTTTATTTGAAGTAATTTTAATTTTGGGGAATATATCTATGCAATGTAATGGGAATTCTTAATTCAGGTGCTTTAGCAAGATATTCTATTAAAAGCGTAAATTTATATATATATATATATATATATATATATATATATATATTAATGCAAATTGAATAGGTAGATGGCGAAGGCAATGTAGATGCTCTGCTAGTATAAATATACGGTCACAAAAACAAGAACTTTCTTATGTATGAAAAAGTGGGTTGTAAATAAACAGGCAGGTTCTAGTCAATAAATGCGCATTATTTGACTCATTTTCGAAACAGTCTAACAACTTTTATTTCCAATACTAACAATATTACTGAACAATCTAACAACATGTTAAACAAAATTCATAAAAACAGAGTTATATGCACTGCACAGATTGAATATCATTTGTTTAGGAACAGCTCTTTTTATTGTTATAGAAAAGATTAGGGGGAAAGCTACAGATCACTCTGGAAAAACCAAGCTAACTCTCTATAAAATTAAAATAGGGCTTCTATATTTCTTAGACCTGAAGCTACTTTTGGCTAAATTTGTTTGCTAAAGAGGCTAATTTAAAATTTCACAAAGGCTTACCTTTTTTTTTTTTTTTTTTTAAAGAAAAAAAACCTTTATGCTACAACGTATCTAAAAATAATAATAATAATAACTGTCGCAAAATTTTCATTTGATGTGAATTTAATCCTGAATATTCTGCTTCGGATATCTGGCTTGAAATTGCTGGATATCTGTATCCGGAGTGCTGATATCCGGTACCCCGTCGGATATTTAAAACTCAGCCGGATACCGGATAGTTACTGGATATCCGTTTCATCCCTAATTATAACTAATATTTTAATGGCTAATTTTACCATGTTTTTATTAACTTCTATTCTTGTTTGTTTGTCTGTTTGTCTGGTACAAATTTTGCAATTTATTATTAACTAACTTCCCCATTAGCTAGACATTTGAAACTTTCACAGTAGCTCAGAACCCGATGACAACATAATACTTCGAAGACAGATTTTCGAATAGTTTTCTTTTAATTAATTAAAATATGAAAATAATAAGCTCCTAATAGCAATAAAAATAGCCATTAAAATATTATCTATAATTTAATTGTTGCCAAAAAAAAATTATGAATTTTTCGACATAAAAGTAAATACATTTAATTCAACATGAACGTTAAAAAATTATAAAAAGTTAAATTATGCATCTCACAAAAACTGACGTCATTTTATTTTTAAAACCAATTTTTTTTTCATTATTATTATTAGTTTACTGAGCTGAGTCCGCATGTTTAAATATTGCTTATATATTATTTTTTATCCTCGCATATTTTATTAATGATTCATCAGAAAATTTAAAAACATGGTATATAAAAAGTTTTTTTTTTTTTTTTTTATCTTATAATTATTATTGCTATTAGGAGCTTATTTTCATATTTTTATTAATTAAAGGAAAACTATTTGAAATATTGTGTTGTCACCGGGTTCTGGGCTATGCTAAAAGTTTCAAATGTCTAGCTAGTAGGGAAGTTGGTTAAAAATAGGTTGTAAGATTTGTACCGGACAAGCAAACAAGAATAGAAGTTAATAAAAACATGATAATAAAGCACATGCAACATATTGACACATTATGATTAATTTTATAGATGGTCAAAAGACAAATATATACTATATTAATTCATAATTAATCCTAAGCATTATTGGAAAGTGTTAAAACTGCTTAACACGTCTATAAATTCAATTTCTAATTACAGCCCTTATATGCCTGAATATTTTAGTGCAACCTTGTAAATCTGGTTTAACATACCATATTCCATAGAGATATATATATTTAACGTATTAACAATAAATATAGATTTCATTTTTTTGCAGTAGAAAGTTAATTAAATATGATTTAATGTATCTAATTTTATGTGGCTCTGTAAATCTTACTGCTAATTATATTAGACAAAGCACTTTTTGTGCATAGTAATAAATATCAATTTCACTAATATTTATGCAAATTAAAGGTATTAAGATGTATGCAAAATAAAGGTATTAGGATGTCAGTTTTAAGAAATTTCATTAATATTTACAAGAGTTAAAGTGTGGACAGGCAGAATAACTTTTGAAGTTATAAACCATTTTCAATTTTTTGGATGGTGTTAAAAAACAGCATAAAACAAAAGCATTATCCGAAAACAATTTAATGGGATAAAATACAGAATGATATAGTTTCGAGACTGTCACTTTTTGTACATACAATCAGGTTCTTTAGAATAAAATCACAGCTTAAGATAAAATTGCAGTGAATGACTCAAATCAACTTTTCCAAATACATATACTGAAAACTTAAATTTCTTTGGACAGCCTCTCGTTCAGAGCTGTGGCTTGGGGGTAGGGGTAACCGAGCAGTGAACCAGGAAGGTTAATAATTACAAAATGCAGCTGAAATTAAAGTCTACTAAAATTAGCTGCCAGATAAAAGTTAAAGATTTAAGGCAATTATATATATTCTTCATTGGATCAATAAAATAAGAATATTTAAAAATATATTAAAATAAATTAAAAAAAAAATAAGTTTAAAATTCCTACTAAAGTCTGAGGAATGTCATCCCTGACCTTACCATCTGATCTAAGTGATCAGCTAATTTTATAAACCAGATAATGGATAAGTATGACTTAAAGTAGAAATTTATTGAATAAATATTAGATGTGGAACTGAAAAAAGCGTTTTACGCCATAGAGGAGAGCGACAGGTATCTAATTCATTTAATGCATTTTACATTTCTAACAACACTATCACTATCTCTTGGAATAGAATGAATTTTATTAAATACATAGTACAAAGAAATTTGTTAGTAGAAAGAAGTCATAAACAAATATTTGATATTATGTTTGCAATTGTGGGTGAATATTTAATTTTGAAAAATACTTCTGTGACACACAAACACAACAAAGAAAATAAGCAGAAGAAATATAAGCAAAGAGGAAAAACATTAAACAGTTAACTGCATGAAAATAATTACCTACTTATTTCTTCATATTATGGCAATCTTTTCCCAGATTTGATTTGTTTTCTTTGCATATTTTCAGATTAATAAGTTGAACTTTTAGGTAGACAGAGACTTGGTAGAGCTGATGATTTCAATTGTGGTCATATATTTTTCTTCTGAAAACAGAAAAACAGCCAGCTTAAAAGATTGCTTTCGATTCTTTCAACAATACATGTACAGTAACGTCCTTTTTCCCAAAACTGCATTTCAACTATTTCAAATTCATTATAAAGTTTAATATTATTGTTAATAATAAGCTTATGTTAATATTCTGAACAGAAATATTTGTAATGCTATTACAATCTAAATGTAACATTAAATTAGTCCGTATATTTTTAAGCATGTATTAAGTTTAAATAACTGCAATTTAATACTAGTTAAACGTTATAATTAACATTTATAATTATATATTTTCAATATTAGTTAATGCCAGTAATTATAATTTTTTAAGGATTTGTCAGAAAAGCAGAACAACATTATAGCATAAATATATTATGGCAATAAGCATTTATTATAGAAAAAATTATAACAGCTGTATAAGGATTAAAATGAAAGAAATATAGATGCTGATACAGTAATAGACTCTTTAACAAAAAGTACAATCAGCTATATATAAATAAATCTTGTTGAAGCATAGAAACAAACTGTCAGCTTTGAAATTAGTTTTTACGAAATACAGTAGAATTAAATAGGGCGTTCGTAAATACTGATGAATATACTAAATTTCGTTATTGACATTTATCATATTCATCATTTTTGCATTTCAATTACTTTATAGCAAATACCTCTGTTTTCAGAATAAGCTCAGATACAAATAAAAGCTCTACTTACGTGGGAAAGTAATCTAAATGCTTGGTATAACTTCGTTTCCGATTTTCAAAAGTCTAATCCTTAATCCATTCTTTCCTCTGGTTAACGATGAGACTGCAGCCATTTGGTGATGATTTTTTGATTAGTCTTTTGGGATTGGGAAATTTGAAAAACCTGATATTGGGAGCTTTAGAACTTCTGTTATTACACTGGGGCACATAGCAATTTATATTATCTCTTTTTTTTTTAAATAATTTTGGGGCTTTTAGGCTCCACTAATGCAATAGCATTCACGCACAACGAAACTTACACGAACCCGACATGTCTTGTTTACAGTACTATGCGAGTTTCAGCTTTTATACACTAGAGGGCGGCGATTTCATTTCACTCGCGAATTATATGCTCGCAACATGCAAAAAACCTGAAAACTGCAGAATGAATGGTAAGACTTGTTGATGATATATAAAATGGCTATTATTAAAAATATTTATTTACACTAATCATAAATGATAATATGATATTTGCGAACTTCTAAGAAAATTACAAAGGAAATGAAATATTCAAAATGAAAAATTTCTATAAAAACAAAATAACATGAAATTCAGAGACGCAACTGAAGCGAATCATGCAGTTAACATACTATTATTAAGTCTTCCCTTCACTATTCATTCTGCATGCAAGTAGCAGTTTACAGTTTTTTGCATTCTAAGTGGTTTTACACCCATGATGTAAATGAAAGCAAATATTTTAAACATTCCACAGCAATATTAAAAAAGATTAATAGCATGTATTATAACAATTAATATTTGAATAAGTACAAATTCTACTATGGTACAAAACAAATAAAAGATATGAGAAGAAACTAGTATGTTGCGTCCATGACAAAATTATGTACATTTTCCTATAAGAATTCACACAATACAAATAATCTATGAAAAATTATGCAAACGATTTTCATCCTAGAGAAGTATAACGCTAAATATACAAAAAAAAAAAAAAAAAAAAAAAAAAAAAAGTAAATTTTATGTTTCGCAAAATAAATCGATTGTATTTTAAATTATCACAGATTGATGGTTCAATGGGCAATATTCCTGTGACGTCACCGTAGGTGAAATCGCCGAACACGTGGCCGAGATTTTGTAAACAAATTAGATTCAAGATGCCATTTTATTGTTACGCATAACATTTTTTCTAAATATTTCTGCAGTGAAACTTAACAATAATGTTCAAACAAGAACAAAAGAGAAATGTAAACAACCGAATCGAATGATAAAATTAAGACTATTCCATATCGTAAAATTGCAGAACACTTTATGTATACACACACATATATATAATGAATAAAGATTAATAAGAACATTTTATACACACACACACATATATAGACATCAAAGTTTAAATAATTAGAATTTCAATCACCTTAATAAAGGAATTTAATAAATGGAACATCCGTTTAAATTTGTTAACATCGCCACAGTTCACACGGCAACTTTTAATATTACATATGTTGATTATTTTAAAGTATATTACTAAAACTGGATTAAAAACAAAACAAGGTTATCACTATATCACTCTTACTTCAATTTCATATAATCTGTAACTCTTAGAAATAATATTGCAAGATAAAAATTTGCAAGCCACAATGCTTTGTTATGGTAGAGTTGAGGATTGTTTCCCTACCCAGCTGATATTCTTGTAGCCTCGAACCCAAAGTGGGAATATGGTCCATTATTTTCTGATCGAAATCCCGTTCCGAAATCATTTTATGGGGGAAATAAATCTCCCACATTGATTTCAATATTTTTTTCAGAACACACTAGCTCAAAAAATAAATTAAAATGCCGCATTCAACAAAAAGTAAAGATAGTAAAGAGATCATTTAAAATAATAAATATAAAAATGACGTCGTGAATGTCAACATATGTGCTGCGTCAACATATCCACAAAAGAGTCGTTCTTAGTGGGAGCGATAAAGATTCATTGGTGACTGCCGTAACCACGGAGTATTATTTAAGAGGAGACGAAAGTAACGCTGAAATTTTGCGATGTTGTTTTCTAACGTTAAGAGAGGGCGCCAGCGTTCGCTATACCCTGCTTTCCAGCTTCCGTAATGTTATTCAATAGGGAAATGCATCGTTTTTATTACTTTTTTAAGAATAATATTGAGCTTAAAAAAATTCGGTTGAACGCAGATTTCATTTAATAGAGTCTTTTTGACAACATGTTTTTTTTTTAAAGAACTATTTTAAGCATTTTACTTAGAGAGAGAACATTTAAAATGACGTTGATCTTTATGCGTAAAACCGAAGCTAAACTTCATTGTTATGGAGAGATAGTTTTTTTTTTTTTTTTTTTTTTTGAGAATGTTGGTTTTTATGGATATCTTATGGCAGTGAGTCTTACAATTTTTCGTTGTTGCTATATTTGACGGTGTAATAAAATAATAATAATAATAATAATAATAATAATAATAATAAGTAAGAAGTGTCCAGCGATTTGATTTTTTCATTCATTTCCTTTTACCAACATCAAGTTTAAAATAATTCTTTGTTATGCAATTTTTTTTTTTTTTCTGTGTAACCTGATGTGTAATAAAATTAAATACTGTTTCAATAAATTTTCAAGTGTTGGCATTACATTTTTCAGTAAAAGGAAAAGTTATTTTGGTTTACTATTAGTGTTTACTATTAGTATGAAATTAAAAAATATTAGTATGATTTAAAAAATAAAGTTGTAATTTTATGTTAAGATTTTTCTCTAAAATTTTCACTAATGCATGTGAATTTTGTAATTAAGACTTTTTTAAAATTTTGTCCTGATTTTTTTTTTTTTTTTTTTTTTTTTAATTGAATATTTGATTAAGATTATGACCAGTTTCAACTGTTTGAGTCATTCTCAGAATCAGAGACAGTGAAGAATCTAAGTCTAAGCATTGCTGTATCATCATTTATCAAATGAATATTTTGGAAATCAAATACAAGCTCAGTAGCGCAGCAGTACACTATTTTAACAGTATGCTAACAAACCTGTGCGAAACTTACGCAATTGCATAAGTTATTAAAATTTCAGGATTTTTTTTTTTTTTTTTACATACAAAATTAAGTTGAATTTTTGCATAATAATGGATTATCATGAGAATTATTACGTTAAAAATAGTACATATGGAGTTGCATAAAACTGAGCCTAATAAAATTAAACAACAAAAACTAGGATAAGGTAAATGTATCAAAGTGGAGGAAGAAAGGATAGCCTAGTGAGTGAGGCATTTCATTCTGAGATAATGCTGGGTTAATAATACATTTCGTTTCTTATAATATAAGTGTAATAGGATACTTGGCATTAGAAATTTAAGAGAAAAATTAGTGTAACATTTATGTTTAGAGAACTTTTATGTTGACAGAATTTTTTTCTCTTGCGGATCAGGTTCGGGTCGGGTTGACTGAATTTTTTTTCTTGCGGGTCGGGTTTGGTTTTCAACAAGTCGGGTCGACTTGAGAACACCTTTCAAAATATTTTTTTTACAATTATGAACATAAATTTATAGGAATGTTTACAACTATGTAACTAATTTAAACATTGTGCACCACAGATTATCATACAGATAGGACAGTGAAGCTAAAACGCGAACCGGAAATATAGTAGCACCACTAGTGTCAACACTGGGGAACTACATGTGTTAAGTCTACATGAATAGCATCTTTGATCGAAAATTGTTTTTCTATTTCGCGAGAAGTTAGTAGCAGGTTAGTGTTAGTATGGGAAGTTTTCTTTTTCTTCACTTTCTATTGTTTTTGAATTCACAAAATTATCCTCAAAACATTCACAGCTATTCTTCTAAGAAGTAAAAATTATTTTTTATAATGTTTAAAAATATGCTTCGTGAAACATATTCATATTCAAGTACAAATTAAAATTACAAACTGTAATTCTGAAATAGCAGTATGAAATCATTAAATATTTAACGTTGCTTGTTTTAAATAATACAAAATGCCTTAAAATGAAAAAATGTTTTTATTTTATGTATATTCAAAGTTTATTTTCTTAATATTTAGCACTTGCTTCTTAAAATAAATTGCTTTTAACAATCAACTTTGTAAACAATAATAAAGTTGCCAAATGAAAACATATGTGCAGTTTTCTTTGCTTCACTATTTCTACTACTTTTAAATTCACAAAATCATAACATTACAGCTATTTTCTAAAAAATAAAACTAATTTTTATTATGTTTGAAAATAAATTTTGCCAAACACATTCGTGTTCAAGTATACAAATTAATATAAGAAACTGTAATGCTGAAATAGCAGTATGGAATAAAATCTTAAATATTTAACTTTGTTTGGTTTAAATAATACAAAATGCTTTAAAATGAAAAAAAATATTTCTGGTTTATATATATTTTCGAAATTTATTTGCTGAATATTTAGTACTTGCTTCTAAAAATAAATTGCTTTCGACAATCAATTTCGTAAACAATAACAAAGTTGCCAAATGTAAACATCGATACAATGGTTAGTTGGTTGGATGTTGGGTTTAACGTTGCACTAATATTACAATGAACATAGATACAATAAAAATAAGATGAGCGATTGCGTAAACCGGAAATCTCGAGAAACTTACAGCCGTTGACAATAGGGTCGCTGCAGTCAAATTTTGGGTACCGAAGAATGTACGGGAGTGTCCTATCTGTATAATAATCTGTGTTGTGCACATACTAGACATATGTATCGGTTGGTTGTTTGGTTGGAGGATTTAAGGCCGATTGATTCCAGATGTGTCTTAGGCCTATAGGGGGAATGCCCTCCGTTTGAGTCTTTCTAAGGGGTCCTAGCCCGTATTTACGCGTGTTTCGAGCGGCTAGGTCGACGAGCGCAACCTGGGATCGAACCCAACACTTCCCATCTACCAGCTTCGAGCGCTGAACCGCTCGGCCGCTGGTGGGCAGACATGTACCGGAGCACCCTATTCGTATCCGCGGATATCCGCCAGAAAATTAGATCCGTATTTGTATCTTGATCTGTTTTCTTTTCTTCAACGGAACTAATATGTATCTTTTGAAAAAATTGTATGAAAATTATAAAAGTATTATGAATCTTTCTCGACTGTTGTTAATATATAAATTACAGAAATACAAATACAGTATAACCTCGCATTTAAATTCTGGAAAATGAAAAGATTTCGCAGTTTACAAGTTTTTTTTTTAATTATTATTTTACTTTCTTCTATATTCAGTAGAAGAAAGTATTAGATTCGTAAAAATTTTCACCTTCCGGTTTTTGATGAATTTGCACGTTTTGAGAGTTCCGAACATGATTTGAATATTTATAGAAAATATCAGTCTGTGTCTCTGTATGTGTGTGACAAAAATTTTGTGGTGACTGTATCTCTTGAACTACTGCACATAATTATCTATAAATTCATAAATAAATGCACCTTGACATAAATTAGTGCCTATCAACTTTTGGTGCCCATCGCTCAACAGATAATGCTGCTATACAGTGATTTCCGCAATTTATGGGAATGCTATATCTCAGGAACTACTGCAGAGAATTGCATATAAATTTATATGTAGATGCACCTTGACAAAACCTAGTCCCTATCAACTTTTTATGTCAATTTCTCAAAAGTTTGCGTTGATTTTTACAGTTTAAGGAAAGGCTATATATCAGGAACTACTAAACAAAATTGCACATAAATTTATATGTGGATGTACCATGATTTAATTTATAGTCTTCCCACGTTTGGTACCAATAATTCAATAGGTGGCGGTGTTATACAACGATTTCCATAATTTAAGGGAAAGAGATATCTCAGGTTCTATTGTGTATAATTAAAAAAAAAAAAAAAAGATATCTGAAAAGACCATAATCAGACATTATGCCGATTCAGTTTGGATGCATATCGGCCAATAGGTGGCGCTGCTGTCCTGCAATTTTCCCCGAGACGGAAAAGCTATATCTCAACTTCTATGGTGTATAACTGTGCAAAATTTGATAAGTGAAATAACCATTATGAAAACGCATTTTTTAATATACTATTTATGGAGAATAAAACTGTCTTTCTTTGCACAATGTAATTTTTCTCTAAGATGAAAATCGTCTGCATTCATTATGGTAGGTAATTTTAATAAATAATAGCTTTAGTAAATTATCTGTACTGAGCGAATTTGTATTAGAAAATGTAGAAGAAAGTCTTGTGGTGAGCACAACATACTAGTTTTATTTTTATTTATTTATTTATTTAATGCCTTTACTTTTAATGAAATTCAATCCTTGCTTTTATGTTAACAGAATTTTGAATTTTCTCTGTTTATACTTGTTTATACAGCAAATATATAAGAAATACTTGTTGTGATTTCATTTAAAGCTAGTATGCTGTGACCACCTCAAACTTTCTTCTATTATTTTCCTATAGGAATTCGCTCAGTAAAAATATTTTCTTAAAACTATGTATTATTTATTAAAATTATCTACCATAATGAACGATTTCCATTTATAAAAAACTAACACTAAATATTTACAAGTTTTGAGAGGTCTAGACTAGGGCTGGAGTATTTATCAATATATCCCCAAGTATCAATATTTTTTAAATATCGCAATAACGATATTAAAGATCTAGCTCTGCTGATATATCCCTCTAACGATATTTCTTTAGCGCACACTCAGCGATCGATCGAAGCGCCGATAAATAATGTTCCTCACTAGCACCTATCACCAGTCACCACGCTCGGAATAAAGAGAACGCCGAATAGCTTATTCCCCGTGTTTTCTAAAAAAACAAACAAACCGTTTGGCTAGCGGAAGTGACGCAACCCCTTGTGCGCACCACAAACCTGCATCATCGCGCGCCAAGCAAAGCCCGAAAAAAAAAAGAGACCTGAATAGCTTATACTAATGCAACCCCCTTTTTCCCCTCCACTCACTGACTAAAACTCCCAACCCCAAACAATCCTTCCTCTCCAAACCGCAATGTATCTACTTTCTTGAAAATATCACTGTCCAAAAACAAAAAGTCAATGATATTCATCAGGAAAATTAAACTATCACAGTATATTGACTTGCCATAGTATACTGACTTCTTAGAGTATATTGACTTCTCATTCTACATTCATGCATTTTCCTGGCTCTAAACGATAATATGAAAGAATTTATACTACCGTTAGTATAAGTTCTTTGATAATATTGCACATCATCGCTCGCGGATCGTAGGTGTAATACCACAGACAGGCGATATAAAAACAAACGAGTATGACGAATGAAAACAATATCTTTTGTTTTAGCTCATTTCCTGCTATTGGTTCATTGATATTGGTTTATTTCAAAGTATCCATATCTTCTGGCCAATAAGATGCGACATGTGTTTAACTCGCTTTGGGCTCAGTGATGCCAGATTGGGGATTTTGTCCCCATTTTGGGGATTTTTGAGGCTTTTGGACCAAATGTTTGTGGGGACTTTTTGGGGGAATTCTAAAATTTTTGGGGACAAATCTGGGGAGTTCTTCAACTCTCTGTCAATGTTGATAACGTAATGATTTATCCTTACGACTAGAGACTTTCAGTATCTTTATTGGTATTTGGGGATTTTTTTTTTTTAAATGCCTTCTTTTGGGGAAAAATTTGAATTTTTATCACAGAAAAATCTGCTTGATATTTTTTTTGAAAAAATTTTTATTTCCCCTTTTTAGTAGAAATCAAATTGGGGATTTTTTCGAAAAAAACCTCCTGAATTGGGGAAATTTGAAGACCTGTTTGGGGAAATAATTTTCGACCATCTGGAATCACTGTTTGGGTTGTACATCAGTCCCTTTCTCCTTTCCCATGTTATCGAATGGGATTTTCGTTGCTTCGTTTTATAAAAATATCTCATTCAAAAATGAAGTTTTTCGAATTCTGTTTTTTGAATATTACTCTTTGAACGGGTCGCCTTTTAGCTTGGTGAACAATTTTTCGAAAAAATGAATTTAAATATTTTATTTCAATAAGTAAATTATGGACTCAATAAGTAAATTATGGGTAAAGTGTGGATCTCTAAGTAAAATATTTAAATTTATTTTTTCGAAAAATTGTTCACTAAGCTAAAAGACGACCTGTTCAAAGAGTAATATTCAAAAAACAGAATTTAAGCTAAAAGACGACCTGTTCAAAGAGTAATATTAAAAAAAACAGAA
Source organism: Salticus scenicus (assembly GCA_963930645.1). Classification (NCBI taxonomy): domain Eukaryota; kingdom Metazoa; phylum Arthropoda; class Arachnida; order Araneae; family Salticidae; genus Salticus; species Salticus scenicus. The sequence goes on along the minus strand of CAWVNO010000967.1, from coordinate 1,131,816 downwards.
TTCGAAAAAGTTCATTTTTTAATAAAATATTTTTATAAAACGACGCGACAAAAATCCCATTGGAAAACATGGGAAGGGAGAAAGGGTGCTATCTGACTGATGTAAAATCAAGTTTTATCTTCAGTAATTTTACAGTGATAGTTTCTTTATTAAATTATATAATATTGGATAGTTTATTACTTTTTTTATGTAGCATTTATTTTTTCTCTTTCCTTTTCTTTCTTTCTTTCTTTCTTTTTTTTTTTTTTTTTTTTTTTTTTTTTTTTTTTTTTAAGCCGTACATGTAATTGCGAAATGAGTTACTTTAAGTAACAAAATGAAACTTTAACATAATTTTCTTTAAATAATATAATTTTTATACTGACAATGTATATATATATTTATAATGAAACTATTACGAATATATGAAACTATTACGAATGTGAATTGAACACATATACATTTAAAAAATATTGTAATGATTTGGTAAGCAGATACAAAAATAAAAATGACAAGTAACTGACATTTAGGATGCATATAAGAGTTTTAAGTAAAAAATATTACTCTCTACGACTAAAAAAGGTGTATCCAATGGCAATTCTTAACTATTTAGAATGATTTTCCTTTTTATTTAATACCTACATCTTAAGACAATTTTTATTAAGCTTTATTTTTAGTAGAATTATGAATTTTGATATACTTGGTACAAATAAAACACAGATCGCATATTAGCTGTGTTAAAATATGATTTTAAAATAATTAAAGCTTAAAATGGGAAGAATAGAGGACAAACTATACAGAGGTATACTAAAAAGCAACAGTATAAGTTATAAGAAACACAAAATATTGATTCACTTTTTATGCATTTTTTTTTTTTTTTTTTTTTTTTTTTTATGATAAAGTTATGGTAGTAATATACCAGAAAATACACGGAAAACACTTTATACTTGTATACTTTAAAATTCGTGTGCATATGTCTTTAAAAAATAACAAATTTCTATTTTTTCCTATCTTGAAAGAAATATCGCAATATATCACATAATATCGATATTAACATGGTGATATATCGCGATATTTAATTTCTGATATCGTCCAGCACTAGTCTAGACTACATGTCAGGTTTCATTGCTTATAATCCAACAAAACCTGATATGTGAAAAGACCAATATGAAATATTACGCTGATTCAAAGTGAATGCCTATTAGCCAACAGGTGGCGCTGCTACTCAGGGATTTCCGCAATTTAAGGAAAGGCTATATCTCAAGAACTACTGCACAGAATTTCATATAAATTTGTATGTCGGTGCCTTTTAATATATATTATCGCCTGTCAACTTTTGGTGTAAACCACTCAACAGGTGGCGCTGACACACAGCGATTTCCACAATTACAAGGAAAGCTATATCTCAGTTTCTATTGTGTATCATCAAACAAAACTTAATATGTGAGAAGGCGATTATGAGACATTATACTGACTCAGTTTGAATGCTTGTCGGCCAATAGGTGGCGCTTTTACACTGCAAATTTCATCGATAACAGGATGGCTATATCTCAACTTCTATGCCATATAACTGTACGAACCATGATATGTGAGATAACCATTATAAAAACGCATTGTTTAAGAAGTTATTTATAGACGATAAAACTGTCTCTGATTGGATATTTAGTGTTAGATTTCCCTAAGATGAAAATTATTTGCATTCATCACGTTAAACTTCTTAATTATAGTTTTAATAAATTATTCGCATAGTGAATTTTACAGAAAAATATAGAAGAATGTCTTGTGGTGGCCACAACATACTAGTTTTTTTTTTTTTTTAATTTACCAACTGTGTGACAATGAAAATTTCTTTATTTTATATCATGTTCTATCATTTTACCTTGTTTTGCTTGATTTTTAGATGAATAAGTAATGTTGATTTATTTTTCGGGTTTCGGGTTGCAAAAAATTCTCTGTTGCGGGTTCGGGTCGGTTTTCGGGTTGATGAAAAATTTTTTGTCGGGTTCGGGTCAGGTTTCGGGTTGATTTAAAAATCATCTGTCGGATAAAACCCGACCCGCGCAGTACTCTAATAATAATACTGACCCGTGGAGCAGAAAACAAACTCGGGCATTTCTGTCCTTGGGCTTTTCTCTTTTTTTGTCACTATCATAAGAACCTGTTTTACATCGAGGGACGAAGCATTTACATGAACCCATCTCAATGAAATAGTTTTAAGCACGTACAAAAATATTTAACTGTTTAAAATTTAAAATTCGAAAAGCACGTCAGTAGAATGAAACTGAAAACTTCGCGCCGAAATATAGGGTAAAGGGACAAGTGTCGCCCCCAATAGCTGGCAGAAATTCACATCGCAGTTTTAAAGCTTTCTCCCATTGGACTTTCATCTCCTCTTTAAATAATACTCCGTGGTCGTAACAATAATATTGTTCCGGCACTTTGTAAATTTTTAAATTAGCTTCTGTGTAAGTGACGGCTCTGAATGTCATCAGTAGTCTGTGGGTAGAAGGTAGGCAGCGTAGGATTGGCATATATGCGACCCTAACATAGGAAAAAACTTTGCTTTGCAGGACATCCGGTGGATACTTTTGTTTAAATTGGATGTGTTTGACTTGTTTAAAAAAAAAGACTAAATATACATCTTTGCATTAACTGAAAGAAACATTAATTATTTTTAACAAAGCTAATTTTATTTAACGGAAAACATGGATTCGCATCTGCATATAAATGAGAATAAAATGACATACATGTGTGAGATATGCTCTAAAGTATTTTCTCAAAAGAATAATCTAATAAAACATCTTCGCATTCATACAGATGAGAAATCTCATGTGTGTAAAGAGTGTTCTAAAGGATTTCTTAGAGCAAGTGATTTAAAAATCCATGTTCGCGTTCACACTGGAGAAAAGCCGTACATGTGTGAAGCATGTTCTAAAGCATTTTTCGACAGCAGCAGTCTTAGGAAATATCTTCGCATTCATTCAGGCGAAAAACCGTACGCATGTGAACAGTGTTGTGAAAGATTTTCTAGAAAGGGCAATCTAAGAACACATCTCGTTATTCATACAGGAGAAACGCTTTTTGTGTGTGAAGAATGCTCTAAAGTATTTTCTCACCAGAATAGTCTTAGAAGGCATCTTCGAATTCATACAGGCGAAAAACCACATGTATGTGAAATATGTTCTAAGAGATTCAATCAAAAAGGGCATTTAAATATACATCTACGTACTCACTCCAGTGAGAAGCCGTATGTGTGTCACATTTGTTCTGGAAAATTTTCCTTAAAATCACATTTAAATAGACATGTACGCACTCATACCGGAAAAAGACCATATAATCGTAAAGAATGTTCTAAAAATAATCTACATAGTAAAATTTAAATACACATCTACGTACTTTTAATAGAGAAAAACCGTGTATGTGTGCTGAATGTTTTAAGAATTTTTTTTGAAAAAATTAATCTAAGAAACTATTTTGCATTGATACAGGAGAAAATCCATAACGTATGATTAATGTTCAAAACAATTTTAAGGGAAAGTTTAAGTATACACGTACGCACTCATACTCGAAAATAGTCTTACGGAGATTATAACTTAAAGGATTCTCCCTAAAGAATGTCTAAATGCACATATATAGTCTCACATAAGAGTAAAATTCTATGTATTTGTAAGACAAACATTATAAAGAAATTCCCATAAATATCAGTTCGTATATTTACAGACCATTTACTTTTACTTTTTTTTCTTTTAATTTCGAATAGTGTGTAAATGCTGTTAAACTTGAATAGTTTACACATTGTGATAGTGAAAAGAAATAGGTAAAAATATGTATTATGTTTTTAAAACATTTATGTTCTTTCTCTCTAAATGTGAAATACCATAACAATGTTTCAAAGGATTTTCGCTAAATGTTTTGGATCTATATATTTTAAATATTTATTTAAAACAATCCAGCAATCCATTTCACTTTATTTTGAAAAAATGGGACAATTTTTCACTATTGTTATACATATCACGAATAACATTTCATATTTTTGTAAGAAATTTTGTGTTTTCGATGTTTTTTCTATTAAATGACTGATAATTTCCTATCTACTCCTGTTGTTTATTATTACATTACGCACTTTTAACTAAGAAGTACATATTTTTTATTAAACGCTAAATCTATTTCTAAAGTTCTTTTTTATATGCATTCTTAACTTAAATATTCTTCAACAACTTTTCTTGCGACCATGAAAGTTATGCGCAATTGCTGACTCAATGAGTCCAATGTTAACACATTGTTTGCGGGAAACAAGTAAACTCAACATTTGGCGGGAAAACGCCCGAATACATATATTTACTGTGATAAATATATTGCAAAATACTATATTATTAGACGGTTTAAATGTGCATTTTTTATCAGTATGGAAAAAAGAAAATTTTTTTTTTTAAGATTCATATTCCTTATTTTCATTCTGATAAGAAAAATAAAAGCACTCCATCAATATAAAAACAATTTAGTGGTATATTCCTTTTAAAAGTAAAAGGTTCACATACATTTTGTTGGAAAACGTACATTTCTGATATGAAATTTTTTACCAGATATTTATTCACACTGAATAAGTATTTCATTTATAACTCTCAAAATCCATACTTATTTTATTTGAAAGCTGCTCTACTGATTTTCCAATGAAACAACACTTTAATGCACATTTACTCATTCATTAAAAAATATATTTATGGGACATTTGTTCAGAATGATTATTCAGAATGGATAATATGAATAGACATCGGTGCAGTCATATTCAAGAAAAGTTGTATGTGTGTGAAATATGTTTTAAAGGATTTTCTTAGAAAGGACTCCTTATTGCACATTTACGCATTCGTATGGGAGAAAAGACATATGTAAAACTTGTTCTAGAGAATTTTCACATAAAGGTTATCTTAATATACACGTATGCTCTCATACCTGAGAAAAGCCGCATGAGTGTGAAATATGTATTAAAAGGTTTTCTATAAAAGGAGTCCTAATTAACATATGCGCGCTCACGCTGGAGAAAGGCCATATGTATGTGAAAAATTTTCTAGAAGATTTTCGTGGAAAAAGAGTTAGATATCCATCTACGTTTTCATACCGGAGAAAAGCCATATGTGTGTGAAATACGTAATAATGGTTTTTCTCGAATGAGTGATCTAAAGAAGCATCTTCGAATTTATACAAAACAAAAGACATTTCAGTGTGAATTATGTTCTCAAAGTGTTTCGCAAAAAGTTCAGCTGAATATACATTTGCTCTCTCATACAGGTGGAAAGCCATACGTTTGTGATGTTCTAAAGGATTTTCAAAGAGGAATGGATTATATAGGCATCTATACACTCATACCCTAGAAAAGTCCCATATATGTAAAATGCGTTCTGAAAGTTTTTCTGTTAAAGGAAATTTAAACAGACATATGCGTACTCATACTGAAAACTCAGCAAAATAGTTTTTCTCATAAAATTACCCCCAAATAGACATGTCCCATAGAATAATAATAGAGGAAAAAGGAGCACGTCAATACTCTGATGCTTAAAAACCCCTTCTAGTGAATTGCCAGCAAAAGCTGCTCCTGCTTATTACCTTAAAGTAAGGTACCCATCCTCGGTGCGTTTATCACTATTTGTAGTGGGTGCTGCCTCTCTGACTGATTGACAGAGAGACGAGACGATTCAAAAATCTCGCCAACAAGTCACCAACCACTCAGATTGAAGCATAGTTACAACCCTATACCCGGCATTTCTGGATTTTACAAACTGAAACCAAAACGTACACGCTCCTTCTTCTTTTATTATTATTCTATGGTATGTCCTCATGTTGGAAAAAAAAGTAAATAAAGTACTTTCTAAGGGATTCTCTGGAAGGGATACTTTAAAGAAATGCCTAAGTTCATATATCAAATTTTAAAACTAATTTTAAATGGATCCCGGAAAAATGGGTAGGTGGAAATGTGTAACGGAAGAATGGCTAATTTGCGAATTGCTTTTTGCGATTGCCCAAAATTATGCCATTGCCCAATGCAATTGCCCAAAATTATGCCATAAAGTACAACTATGTTTCGAAGACATTTCATATTTGATACTGATGATTGATTTCGGTGACCGGTAAAAACGGTAACGGAGAAAATGGTAATGAGGGAAATTAGTAAAATCAAATTTCAATAATAATATATCGTGATGGAAGCGATTTTACACAGCTATTGGATGGCTCAAAAGTGAAGTGGTCAGAGTTTTTGGTTGTTTCTATATTTCACCGTCATACAAAAATTTATTCCTTTAAGAGGGCTGAATATTAGAATCTTTCACATGTTCTAGGATCCTTTTCTGTCTTTAAGCGGGAGGGCCATCCCTACCGTGGACGATCAAAATTGTGATGGCATGTCTCTGGACCACCTCTAGGGGTGTGTCCCAGACCATCGCCAGTTGCCCATCTGCGCAGCACTAGTGCGACGTAAAACCAAACCATCCATCCTTTTCGGTCTTTAAAAGGAAAATTAATCCCTAATTTATTCCTTTATTCACGTATTTATTATTTATGAGATTTTAATTACTTTTTAAAAGAAATGTTAAAATATTAATTATAATAATAAAAAAGAAAAATTTTAAAGAAATGAAAGAAACTGTTGGGATCAGTAAAGAACTGAGACTATTTTTTATTTTTATTTTATTTTATTTTATTTTATTTTTTCCCAGGCAGAGATAAATAGAAAAGCTTTGTTTGAGTTAAACAATAGGAAGTGTTTGACAGGATTTTCTTTTATTACAAGCATATTCTACACTGTTAAAAATTTCAACAGAAAACTCTGTGTAATCCAGGGACGTATCCAGAATGGGGGCTCTAGGGGCTCGACCCCCCCCCCCCCCCCGAAATTTTCTGAGACAATTTTTTTTATGTTCTACTATCCAGAAAAAAATTAATTTTTTTTTCCACAATATCTTTTTTTACTTTCTTCTATATGTAATATAGAGAAAGTATTGGATTCGTGAAAATTTTCGACCGCCGTTTTTTGATGGATTTACACGTTTTGGGATGTCCTGAACACGATAGTTTTTAGAAAATGTCTGTCTGTGTGTATCACGATTTTTGTGGACACTGTATCTCACGAAGCAATGACTGGAATTTAACCAAACTTGGTATTTAATTGGACCGTAACATAAACTGGCGCTGAATAGATTTGGGAATCAATCGCTCAACAGGTGGCGCTGTGATCGCATTTTTTTCTAAACTTTTAACACGTCTGTATAGGACACAATTTGGTATAAATGTACATAATGACAGTTATTTTTAACTTGTGATTGTAAAATTAATATGAACTATTGATAATAGTAGTATTTAACTAGGGAAAGAATTTTGTGCATGTGGGAGCATCGTTTCACCCCCTGTGCTGGAAGTACGTCCACGGGGGGTGGGGGTTCTAAATTTTCAAGATGGGTATCTTTCGAAAGGTCTCGTCAATACCTTTAAAACGAATGGTTGAACTATAAGTATGTGATAACTTAAAGCAAAGTTATCGATTTTTTTTTTTTTTTTTACTTTTAACGAAAAAAACTTCGTATGGAAATCGTCTGCATTATCATGGAAGATAATTTTTTTTAAATAATAATTTTAGTAAATTATTTTTACTGAGTGAATTTGTATAGGAAAATATAGAAGAAAGTCAGGTGGTGGCCTCAACATACTAGTTTTTTTTCGTTCTGGTTAGTTTGTTTGATTGTGAAACCTTATTTATGAGCAATTTTCTGTCTTGTAAAGTCCAAATTACCGAAATGCATATTAGCTTTTTGTAAAAAACACTAAAAAGAGAATTTTATGTACTTATTGTTGACCGCTGTAATGTGTCTCCTTTCTTTAAAACACTTCTCTTGCCAGAAATAGAGTTTTAATTCCTTGTAAGACAAAAGATTCTTCATTAATAAAGATCACAGTAGCATATGAACTTCTAGTTTTGTTAGTTATGCACGTAATATACATTCCAAAAAGTATACATTCTAAAAAAAAAAAAAAAAAAAAAAGCCAATATAAAGTCCTCTTTACAGAGAGATATGCACTGAAAAATGGTACTATCTAATCCCACTGAAAGCAAAAATGCCAGCAATCACATCACAGAGTAAAGCATTCTGCATGCATATTTGCAGCGAGGCAGAATTTCAGACGAATGTTCAGATTTCCAACCAGACTGAGCTATGCGGTCCACAGGAACTGTCAAAGAAATTCGGTCTCAATTTTTTTGTTTTTCAAAAGGAAACCGAAGTGTTGGACACACATGCGGAAAAGCTACCATCTGCGGCCATGCGTCACCAGCATCGTTCGAACTATCACACCACTACTGTCATCCGTAGCCCTGGCACTTATAACTAAATAGCATTCGCATAAGGAATCAGAAGGATTACTACAATGAATCTCTCAGGGAGAAAAAACCATTAGGATTTGATTGTATAGCCCCAAGCAATACAACAGTTATTGGTCAACACAAAGTCAGAAAGGTGTCTGCAGCTCTCTGCGTTTGAAAGAAGTAGGGTATTGTACCTACATTGGTATGAACCGCAGATCGCACTCTAGGCTAACTCAAGGAAAGAGCGACACAAAAAAAGTACATAATAATGAAGCTAAGTCTCCCCGAGTTCGACAAACCTCTGAAGAGATCTAAGGCGGTCCTAAAACCCAAGTGGGCGTGAGCTGTAATTTAAGTAGAATAAGTGGCTATGCTATTTGCTGCCCTGACTGGCCTTAAAAAACCCACACGTTACGTAAACATAACGTTATGTAAACATAGATTTTCCTTTTTATGGAAAAGATATATCTTGACTGCATTAAAAATATTGCTCTAAAAAAATTAAAAGTATTTGAAACATGGCTGTTTCGAACATGAATCATGTGCGGGACACTGAATTAGGACGCCACGCAGTTTTTGGTAAGTTGAATTTCAAAGGACTTAATATTGCACTAAAGCTAGACGAACAGCATAGCAACGGTCTAGAATTCCTCTCTAGGGTAATCCGGAAATGTGCCATCGCAATTTAAAACTTCCACGGAGGAGATGTTTTCCCAACTTTAGTATACCCAGAGGTTTATTTACAAACACGGAAGACACAACGGATTTTACGTGCACCAGATACCAAAGAGATGATAGTCTTTGAATGACACCAGTAATGATCGCTCAAGCCTTCAATTACGAGCTCGACGCCTTATTAATCGGACTACCATAATGTTATAAACCTCTAACAAACGGAGGAAAATCATCTCGTGCGCAATGAGAAGTTTCTGTTTGGGGTAGCCTCCTTCGTGATCAAGGCATGCCCCAGTGCGAAAAATCACCAAAAACTGAACTCACGGCATTCAAGATTTCTTTTGATTTATCTTATATTGGTCAATTGGTCGAATGTAACTTTTTGCTTTTCGAAATTTCAGACAAGCTTGGAATTTTTTTTTTAAATGGGGCTATATTAGTTGCATTATTTATATTTCTTAAGCAATGATGAGTAAATAAACATGCGAATAAATACTATGAATTTGCATATTTTGTGATTATTATAATTATTATTATTTTCTTTTCTTTTCTTTCTTTCATTTTAAATCAGCAATTAAAAGTTTATACAAAATTCTCGGATTATCCATATCATTATAGTACATCCTTGAATTATATCCTTGAATAAGTGCTGACTAGCTAGTTTTCGGTAAATTCGTGAAAAAATTGTGTTGCTTAAAAGTATGAAATTTTTAAATTATATACTTATTTGCGAAGGAAAATTGATCACCCCCTCTCCCTCTGTAAATAGAGTCTTAACTGAATCACTGAATTATAGTAATTTGTAGAAAAATGAAAAAGTTTGGTCTACGCCACTCAAATTCAAATTTCTGTAAATTTAATGCATTTACACAAAAAAGAACAACGAAACGGTATTGAGAGCCCAAAACTACCCATATTTCGAGGGGGGGGGGGAATTTTAATTTTCGAAAGAACTAACTTAAATTTCCGTTGCTAAAAATGGGACGGTTACAAACTTCCCTCTGACAAAATTCCCCCCGAAAAAGCCCCTCGTATTTATAAATATAAAATAAAATACAATACAATAAATACAGTGCGTTGCATGAATATAAACGCACCTTTTCCAATAAACAGAAATACAATTTTTAATACTTTAAAAGAAGGAATGTGACTTACAGTTACTGCTTATGGCTAACAACTGAATAGGTGCTTTGAGCTTGTATGTTTAGGCTCATGCAAGCTTATGTAAATGAGTGTTTAAGCATTTTCTTATTTTTCACTGTTTTTCGTTTGTTGCGCGAAATTAAACGCACTCTGTATTTTTTGTTTAAAATGTAACAGAGCCACCGGAATTAAATTAAAACACAGATAGTCGTATTGCTAAAGTTCTCTAAAAAAAGTTTTAATGCGTGACTGCAAAATTTACGAAGTTTGTTCAGGATGGCAAGAGGGAAAACTTTGACAGTAGACGAAAGGATAAAAATCGACTTTATGCGTGGTAAAGGCTTTAGCAATCGTGAAATTGGGCGTTGAATCGGAAGAAGTGAAAGTGTTGTGCGAAACTATATAAAGAAGGGGGCACATTACGGGAGAGAAGCGTATAAGAAGCGAACAGGGAAGCTCACCATTTACGACAAACGTCGAATATGCAACGCTGCAAAGAATAAAAATATTTCCTGTGCGAAGATAAAGGCTCAATACAAGCTGGGTTTTCATCGGACAGCCATATGGAGAACTGACAAAACTGCAACATTCATTAAATTTAAGAAAATGAAGGCGAAACCACCCCTCGCTCAAAAGCACAAAGATATGCGGTTGGAATGGGCAATAAAATGGATTCTATATCGACTAAATTGGAACAAAGCCATCTTCTAAGATGAAAAAAAGTTTAATCTCGATGGCCCGGACGCGAAATTCTAAATAGAAGGCACAAATCTGCAGTCATATCAAATACATCCATCTCATTGGTCGATTCAGTCACGTGGTTTTTGGCGATCGATCTCTTGGCGAAAACCATAGAACGCCAGATATTTTAGTTTGTTTACAAACATGTTTTTACTAGATACGCAACGAGGCTTGTGTTTGCTTTCGTATCTCTTGAAAAATAACATTTATGTTATAAATGTAATAAGAAATGACTAAATGAATCTATATTAAAAGCAGTAAAATATATTGAAGAGATGACTAAATGATTGTGTATTAAAAACAGTAAAAATATATTTTGTCTGAAGAACGTATATTAAATATTAAATTTATGGCATATTAAAATATGTGTATCTCTCTATATAAAAGTAATTATGTATCCATAAATATGTAAACTAATTAATAATGAACACTGGATTTATTTAGTTATTTATAATTCCAGCATTATTTTAACGTTTATTTAAAAATAATATATTGCAGAATATATATTAAAGTAAATTAAATATAAACTTTGCCCAGTTTCTGAAATTATTCAGATTCCCTTTTTTGTATTTATTAATTTTCTAATTGAGGCGTTGAAAATGAAAATGAGGTAAGTGCCAAAATTTCCGAAACTGCGTTTTTTCACTGAAAATAATCTATGTTCCAACGCCAATAGCATCGAAAAAGAGGCAAGTGCCTAACGAGCTTCATTTAGTTTCAGTCGTTGCCGGAATTTTTCTAATAATTAAAATATTTTTTTTTTTCTTTTCACACTTACCTGTTATGTCTTTTGCTTCAATAAACCATTTGTAGTCAAGATCGTGATTATTCATTTTGATATTGGACCATCAAAACTTCTGTTGCTTCTCCTGTAAAATTTAATTTTTGGCACTTTCCTTATTTTCATTGTCAATGCCTCAATTGTCTTATTAAACTTATCCATGGTTAAATTTAAAAATGTAAAATGATTTTCATTTATTTTTTTATCGTATTTGGGGGGGAGGAAAGAAAACTGCAATCCGATGTGATAGTGTTAGTTTTCAGTATTTCCACAAAGTAAACAAAATCTGTTGCACCGTAATGTAAATATTTTCAGGAAAAAAAAAGAAAAAAAGTGAAGTAATAAATATTTTTCGCTAATTTATATCTTTCTTATATGAATTGTGTAAAATATTGATTTAGTTTTGTAAATATACATCTCCTGTAATTTTTTACAAATAGTCCTTGGTATAAATTCCTATTTACGTAAACTTTCTGTATTCCTCTCTCTCTCTTTTTTTAAACATACTGAGAAGGAGGGTATAAACCAATCCAGGTAGTTGTTTAAATTTGAAAGAAGTACAACTTTTGAAATCTGTAATTTATTTGTAAGCATTTTTTTTTTTTTTTAACTACTTCTCACACAGATTTTAAATATCTAAAGAAAGGTAAATTATTTAATTCCACTAATTTTAAAATGCCCAGTTCCTGTTATGAGTGTGATTACTGTAACCTCATGAATAATTACTATTGTAATATTTTATACATCTATATATATAACAATGGAAAACTGGTTAGTCTACTTTATTGGTTCTAACTTTATTTTTAAAAATGGTGTTGATCTTGCTCAATTTGCATAAAATTTAGATATATTCATTTTGACCATTATGCAGTGGTTCCCATTACATTACATGTAGTACGATTGCATAGACATATGAATAAGTTGAACTTGCTAGATTTAAATGTTATCTACATTTTAATAATTCAAATAAGATAAGTTAGTGAAACTGATTGTTCTTTTTGTTTTCTCTTCTAATATTAATACAAATTAATGAAGATCCTACTGTAGTTGTTATATCTGAAATAAAGTGGGATGACAATGCCACCTGCTGGATGATTTTCACCAAAAGTTGATAGGCACTAATTTATGCCAAGGTGCAACTACATATAAAATTTTATGAAATTCTGAGCAATAGTTCCTGAGATACATTTGCCATAATATTTTGCCACGCACATTTTCTAAAAATGATCAAATTGTGTTCTAGTCCATTGAAAACTTGACATTAAAAATTTTTTACAAATACAATACTTTCCTCAATTGAACGTAGAAGAAAGTAATTAATTATATGAACAGTCATGAACTGGAAAATGTCTCTTTGTTTACCAAATAGTTCAACACCTGCAAATAGGTATCACCTATCTTTAAATTCGTTCATATTCATAAAAAATTATATATACAGTCCTGAACTGGAACCTGTTTCTTTGTTTACCAAATAGTTTGACATACACAAATATCTGTTTTCCATCAAATTCACTTTATTCATTTAAAAATAAATAAAATAATTTTATATGAGCTGTCATGGACTGGAACCTGCCTCTTTGTTTACAAAGTAATTCAGCACATACAAATATCCATCATCTGCCTTCGAATTCACTTGTATTTATTAATATATACAATATATATAGTTTACATATTATGGTGTCCCTTAAATGAGGGGGAATTATATTTAATCCGATATACATCAGCGGCAGCTCGTGGATCGAAAATAGGTGAAGAAGCACTTCATCTAATATTTTACACTGTACTCATTTATAAAGTATGAATTTACATTTAAATAAAATGGGTACTTTTCGTTAAAGTTATGCATAACTACTTTAATGTTATTCTTCAGCACTTATCTATGTTCAATTCACGAGCCGCCACTGATATGCATATCCTCCAATTCTTTTCTGTTTGACCCTAAACAGTTTTTAGCAAAATTCTAATACAGTTGGTTCTCTGTTTAACGACGCTCTACTTAACGACGATTTCTATTTAAAGACTATATTTCACAGTCCCTACCCCCTTTGCCGCAAAAATTTTCTATTTAAAGACGACGATGTTTCTATTTAACGACGATTTTTTCTTTATTTTCCCCTTGAAACTCTTATCTGTAATAGAGAAATTTCCTGTAGGAGAAAAAAAAAATAACTTTCAACAAACACAGAAAGTTTATTTCATACATGCAATGTTGCAATCATAAAAGTGTTGCAGGGTTTACAAGAAAAAGGGGTGGGGGTTACTGTTTCTTGGAAAATCGAATAATGGAGCTGTGCGGGAGTGCAATCACTCTATTGTCCCTAACCCCTTGTCATATGACTTTCTGTAGCAGTTGCCTCCCATTCATTCTGATAAGGCGGTCTTTGCTTATGCGTGTGTTTATGTTTAGAGACTTAGCGAGTGTGTTGTGTTGAAGTACGAAGTGAGCCGAACATTATGGCATCAAAGCGAAAGCATCTCAGTCTACACGAAAAGGTGAAAATTATTGAAGAATGGGAAAAATGCATTGGAATGACGAAAGTGGAATTTGAAAAAAAATTTGAATTACCTGAGTCAACTCTCAAAGGCATTTTAGCAGGCAGAGAAAAAATTGTTGAATAGGCACAAAAATTCTGTTTCGGATCCACATCCAAGCTTAAGAAAGAACCCAGCCATTAGACTTGGGTATCATTCGCAGCATGAAAATTAGAAAATTTACAATCTTGGAAGCAATGCACGTGATAACATCAGCTTGGAAAGAAGTTTCTTCATCCACAATAAAAAAACTGCTTTTGCAATGCCAGCATTCATAAACAACTTGACGTAGAGCTGCAATGTATGAATGTAGAAATCAATGAAGATGACATTACCCATGATCATGAAGAATGAAGAAGTGTTGTCCAAGGTGAGGATATTTCAATTGAAGATTTTTTCCAGTGTGATGAATCAGTTTTAACAACAGACTATAGAAATGTACAACAAATTTATGAGGATTTAGTAAACGAAACTATAGTGTCAGACGAAAAAAGTGAAGTTGAAGAAACGGAAAATGAGATACCGCCACCATCTTACAAAGAGGCAACTTCGGCTATAGATGTTCTCCGACATTATATTGTCTCATCGAATGTGGAAGACGACGCATTTAATATTTTAGACAATCTTGAAAAAAGAATAATGAAAACCAGGCCAGAGTTGAAGCAATCAACACTTTTTGATTTTTTTAAAAGTTAATTTATTGTATTTTTTATACCCATTTAAAATGTAATTTTTGAAAATAAAGTACAGTAATTGTTAAAAAAACATAACATTTTTAAATACGCCAATATATAGAGTAATATATTAACAGTCATATAGTCTAAGCCTGTAAAGTGTGAAGGAAAATGTTATGCACATAATTTTTCACATATTCTGTTTAAGGACGTTCTCTACTTAACGACGATTTTTTACGGTCCCTTGAAAGTCGTTAAACAGAGAACCAACTGTATTAGGATTTTCCTGTCAATTTGGCACATGTTAACATTATCCCAAAGAAAATTTATTACTACATACTACACGAGTCATATTAAATCCTCGACAAAAGGTTTAATGCCTTAACCCAAATCCCTTTCTGTTCTTGAATGACTTTTTCTACTTAATTTTTTCCTTTTATTCCTTCTGGTGTTAACCTTTTTTTTTTTTTTTTCCCCTGGCCTTAACGTAGTGTATTTTTATTTTCATCCCATGCTTTTTGTATGGAATTTTAGGTTTTTTCCTCAATTTTTATATTCAAAAATGCAGTGGAAATGTGCTTGAAAAGACTTTCGCCTTTTTACATGAGACTTCTTGCCACCACACTTTAGAATACAATATATCATTGCATGGATTTTACATCACGCTCGTGCTACACTATGGGTAATTGCCGATGGTCTGAGACACACCCACTAAGGTGGTCAGGAGACAAGCTATCAGTGGGTGAGTCCCAAATAAAAATGGAATTTCTAGGTGTAAGTACAATGCAGTGCCTACCAAAAATAACAAATATTTTTCAATGATTTTGGTTAATAACTGAATTTCTGAAAATCTCAACAGTTACTGATTCTCTTATACATGCTAAGATACAATTCTACCATAATGATCGATGGGTTGAGCTTTTGGCAAAGTCTAAGCCAAGGAGAGTGGGAAGGGTTGAATTGATTTAATTGCTATCCTCCTCCTTCCAAAAAAAAAAAAAAAAAAAAAGTAGATTTGTTGAAAATTTTCAAGCTACACTTCATTTTTAACATACATCTCTTATATTATTAAAATCTGTACATGTGTGTGTCTGTCTGTGAGAAACGGCTTTAAACAGCTAAGGCTCTGCCGCTAATGGTCGCACAGACTTCGGACAGGAACCGTCGGACAGAGAATTTATCGCAGATGTACGTTATCTAATTTGCTAAACAATGCGACCCTAATTAGCGGAGATAGTAATTAAAATGTCGACCCATGTATAACAAAAAAAAACAATTCAAAATGGCATGCGATCATCATTTTTGACCGGGACCGCTTACCTCAAAAGAAGAAGGAGGAAGAGGAAATTTCGTGGGTTTTTGTAAAGCAATCGCTGCCGATCTGTTGGAAATATTGAAAATACACCTGCACCACGAGAAAAAGCATTTATTACCGATTCTTACGGTACAATTTAAAAAAAAAAAAATACAGATTTTTTGTATTTAAAAAAAAAAAATTTAAAAAGGGTCGAAATTTTCTCTTTTTCTCGATCGTTTTTTTTTTTTAAACGCCCTGTACAACCGAGTAACTGTTCCATTTCTTAACAACTGGTATATTCAGAGAGGACATTTAATCCTCTTTCGAACCATATAAACATTTTTACAAAATACGGATTAGCGATCCATATTTTTAGATTTTACGAAACGTCGATTTTTTCACAAAACATTCTATAACTCAAAAGCGTTTAGAGATAAATCATTTCTTTTTTTTTTTTTTTTTTTTTTTGTATATTACATCTCGCTTCCATAATTCAATTCCGAAAAGATTGAGAGAAAATTTTAAAAACTGAATGAGTTATAATTTTTTTAATTTTAGCCATAAAACCATTGAATTGAATATGCGACCTTCGTTCAGTACTGATTTCCAGAATGAAATGCTGCAGTCGTCCGTTTCCGTTGTTACCTTGGTAACCCAGTCCAGTCACAGAGAGTCTGCGGGAAGAAACATCACGTGCTTTTTATACTAGGAATATAAATTGCAAATTTCAAAATGCTTCAATGCGAGTTTCTATAGCAACACAAATACACTTACCTTGCAAATTAAATTTTATTCTAATACACATATTTCAATTTCTAATTACAATTAAATTATTTTTAATACATCATTCAAAAGATATTTTAAAGTTCTTTTATATTAGCCAAAGTTTTCACCAGATTTACACGTTTTGAGGTTTCCTGAATCTGTTTTCTTTTATGGTGTAGTAATATTTTCAAATTTCAATTTCTAATTATGATTAAATTATTTTTAATACATCATTCGAAAGATATTTTAAAGTTCTTTTATATTATCGAAAGTTTTCACCAGATTTACACGTTTTGAGGTATCCTGAATCAGTTTTCTTATATGGCACTGTAATATTTTAAAATTTCAATTTCTAATTATGATTAAATTATTTTTAATACATCATTCAAAAGATATTTTAAGTTCTTTAAATGTTATCCAAAGTTTTCACCAGATTTACACGTTTTGAGGTATCCTGAATCAGTTTTCTTATATGGCGCTGTAATATTTTAAAATTTCAATATTTCAATTTCTAATTATGATTAAATTATTTTTAATACATCATTCGAAAAATATTTTAAAGTTCTTTTATATTATCGAAAGTTTTCAGAATTGGAATCGAACAGTGGAATACAGAAATTTCTACCGCCAGATAGTGCTGTAATATTTTCAAATTTCAATATTTCAATTTCTAATTATGATTAAATTTTTTTTAATACATCATTCAAAAGATATTTTAAAGTTCTTTAAAATTATCGAACATTTTCACCAGATTTACACGTTTTGAGGTGTCCTGAATCAGTTTTCTTTTGCATCTCAGCTAATTGAGTTAGATTGTTCAAAATTGTTATATGTAGGTTAATTAGGCGGGGCTGAAAGTGTGAGGAAGAAATAGGCGTGCACCGCGCGTGTGTCCCCTACCATGTGCACGCTGAGTGTGCACAGGACTACGCTGCCGAAGGCAGTGGGGAGCCGGTCCAACTTTTTAACCGATGAGAAATGATTTTTTTTATTTTCTTTTTTTAAGAATAAAAATTTTATCACAGAAGGAATTTGTGCGCACAGCGCGCGTATACCCTCACACGTGCACACGCATGGGTTTGTGCTGCCGAAGGCAGTGGGGATCCAGTGTGAGTTTTACCCGATCAGAAATTATTTCTTTTTTAGGGGAAATGAAGTGTCAGGGAAGGAATACGCGCATGCGGCACGTGTATCCTTTAACTTGTGTGCGTGCAGCGTGCACAGGACTTTGCTGCCGAAGGCAGTGGGGACCCGGTCCGAATTATTACCCGATGAGAAATGATTTTTTAAAATTTTCTTAAGAATAAAATTTTGATTCGAGAAGGAATATGTGCGCGCAGCGCACGTATACCTTCACACGTGCTCGCAAGCATGGGTCTGCTCTGCCGGAGGCAGTGGGGACCCGGTGGGAGTTTTTACCCGATCAGATTATTATTATTTTTTTTTAGGAGGCACGAAGGGTCAGGGAAGGAATATATGCATGCAGTGCGTGTATCCTTTAAGTTGTGCACACGCAGCGCACACGGGACTGCTCTGCCGAAGGCAGTGGGGACACGGGCCGACTGTTTACCCATTCATAAATGATTTTTTTTTTTTTCAATTTCTTTTCTTAAGACTAAAAGTTACTGTTAGTGATTCATTTGAAAATACTGACCCGCTAGCGGGCAAAGCTCGCTACGAGGGACTGCTCTGCAAAGCTTGCAACTGCTCTGCCGAAGGCAGTGGGGACACGAGCCGACTTTTTACCCATTCATAAATGTTTTTTTTTTTTTTTTTTCAATTTCTTTTCTTAAGACTAAAACTTACTGTTAGTGATTCATTTGAAAATACTGACCCGCTAGCGGGTAAAGCTCGCTAGTTATGTACTAAAAATTAAAATTGAATTCCAACCCAAAAAACTTTTCTGGCTGCATTGTGTTTTTCAACCAGTTTTAGTTTTGCTGTATTACATATTAGACTTAGTATATTGTGGCCATCAGAAAATTTTCTTTTTTTATAACAACCCCACCTACAAATAAATATATACAAAAAAGTATCGAAATAACTTCTCTCAATCATATTGTTTTCTAGTGGAGGCCACTTGAAAATTTGTAATCGCGATAACTTTTGAAATACTTGATCATTTCAAACCAAAGTTGAAAAATGGATTTATCATTCATATATGTGTGATTTTGGTGGGTAAGTTTCTTTAGAATTTTGTTTCCAAGTTGCGACTACTTGAGAATTTTTTATTGCAATAACTTTCGAAATACTGAATTTATTTGAACTAATGTTGGACAGTGGACTTATATTTCAAATATGTTAAAATAGTTCACTGAACAACTTGCTGTGCCATTTTTATCTAAGTGGCGGCCACTTAGTTTTTCAACATGATAACTTTTGTAATTCTGAATTAATTCAAACTGAATCTGTACAGTAGAATTATCTCCCAAATACATTTGTTATGCTTGTTTGCCAAATTGGCCGATCATCTTGTTTCCAAGTGCTGGCTACTGGAAAATTTCTAAATCACATAAAAGGTATTTATGAACAGATTTGCTTAGTTAACCCACATCAATATTTCTACCAAGTCCATTAATAATTTGTAGCTGCCATATTGTTTCAAAATGGCGGCTGTTTGATAAGAAAAAAGAAATCAACCTATCCTTCTGAATGAGCCAAAAGGACTTCCTTTTTTTTTTTTTGCTTGTGAAATTTTACTTAAGTAATTTATTACATCTAGTCTGTATCGAAAGAAAAGACTACATCTCAAGAAATAAAAAATGTTTGAAATATGGTTCTTTTAAACATGAATCATCTTAATACCATTGTAAGACTGCAAGTAAAATCTGTGTAAATGTTTTCTTTATGTCACACTACCTCTTTGTGCAAATTTTCACTGTTGGATACTATGATATACTATGTTTTGCATAGCGTGATGCAAAAGATAAATCAATTTATTGAAATAAATAATTTTAATTTATAATGCAAACTCAGTGAAAGTATAATTATTTGAGAGTATATTTAAAAATTAAAAGCACCGTTTCAATATGTAAATATACTTTATTAGACAAAACAAAAGTAGTTTTAATGGAATCTAAAAACAAATCTTTTAAAATAACACCGAGGTGCCACTGGAATTTTTATATCATTCCTTTTAAAACTGTTATTTTGAATTTGAAATGTAAATGAAAAAGCATCAGTGAGTGTATTTTATATATCTGTCTGATCTTCAAGCTAAAAATATTGCGTTTGCATTATAAATATAAATAAAAGTAGAAAGTAAATGATCAAATAAGAAAATCTATGTATATTTTAACTAATTGCAAAGCGTCACTTAAAATTTGATATCATTATTTTTAAGACTCATATTTCAAATTCTTATAGCCATAAAGTAGCAGCGTCACAAACTTTTAACCCGTTAAGGGTTTTTTGTACTGATAATAAATACCTGTGGTTTATCTTTTAATCCAAATTTTGCTGATGTCATTCTTTTTCTTAGTTAAAAAAATTCAAAATGGCTGCTAAGCATAAAAGTTATTGCATTTAATTGCAAAAGCCTGAATCATTTATTTAATTATTTATGTTATTATATGTAGCTGAAAAGTATCAGCTATATTGTTTCTGGAAAACATGAGATCCAGCTATGGATCTTATACACAACAAGTAATTATATACAAATGTTAATCTTACATACAAAAAAGTAAACATGCAAAACCATGACATCGCATATTTTTATATTTACTATATGCCATGAAATGAGAGTATAGTAAAAAGCAAAATACAACTAAAATCATACCTTGAGCAATTTTCACTTATATTCTATTATTTATTTGAATATTTTTGTGTGGTTCTGCATTTTAGTGATTACAAAGTACAAAACTTTGAATAAACACCATAAAATGCAAGAACTCGCAACAGTTGTTTCGTGTTGAGAGAAAACACAACCCTTTGTCAGGCGAACAAAGTAGGCATGAATGTTGCAAACAGAGGTAATGCACACAATAATTTTAGGTTGAAGGGCTTTCGTAAGGTGAACTAAATAGGCAGGAGTGTTACAAATAAAGTGGTAATCTATCTACTTTGTTCGCCTGACAAAAGATCATGTTTTGTTTTGACCTAAAACAATTGTTGCAAGTTCTTGCATTTTATGGCGTTTATTCAAAGTTTTGTACTTATTACTTTTAAACACCAGTTCTGAGGTGCTTTTTTATAATATTAATGATTAACCCCTTGGGTATGGATTTATTTGAGAAAATATTTTCATGTGGAACGGATATAATTTTTGGTTGCTTGGAGTAGTATGTAAAAGCCCAGTGGCAGAAACACCGTGACAAGGCGACATAGTCGCGGACACAGAAAATCGGCTTGCGGACAGTTTTTGTCTGCACTGAGAAAAAAATTTGTCCGCAACTTTCGGATAACAATATACTTTCGGATCACTTATAAAAATTTCTGTATCAAAACTAAAACTAATACTTTCATGATTTATAATTATTTTTTCTGTGTTGTGTCAAACATTGCTATAAAATATTTAATTGAATGAGACGAACTGATGAATACAATTGTTTATACTATATTGTTTTGTAGTAAAATTTGTATTCGTGTATTGTTACATGAGATCACCTCTGATGTTAAGCCCCCCCCCCCCCCCCCCCGTCACCATCAGCTTTCAGGCTTTTTGAGTGTAAGCTATTTTCACCCCTGATTACACGCAAATTTTGCAGAAATATTATGAAATTTTAAAAGCCTGTCGCAGACCGCTTCAAAACTTTCTGCCACTGGGTGTAAAAGCAGTACATTTTACGTAAGAATTTATTTATTTCTAAAATATTGGTGACATATGTAGTATTAAGATGTCTTCAAGTAATTAGAATTGCAAAACAAAAAAAGTGTCTCAGACGTCAAATGTACCCAAGGGGTTAATCATCTGTCTGCCTTAAATTTCATTTTAAATATATTTTTTAACTTAATGTGAGGTAAAATGGAAAAAAAAATTAATTGGTCTAAATATACAAAAAGCATTTAAAAAAAAAAATGTATATCAATTTAAATAAGTTTTTTTTTTTTTTTTTTTTTTTTTTTGGGGGGGGGGGGAGTATCAACATAAAAATAAATAGATTTCCTTTAAAAAAGAAGTAAATGAACATATTATATATTAGGGTTGCACCGAATATCCTTCAAACCGGAATAGTAACTATTTGGCTGGCAGGGGTCGATCCAGGCAAAATTTGGGTCCCTTCACAATATTCCACATAGTAAAAGGGGACCCTTCACAAAATTCAAATTCACAAAATTCAAATTCATAAAAAGGGACCCTTCACAAAATTCAAATTTATAAAATGAGTCCCTTCACAAGATTTTATTTTATAAAAATGATCCTTTTATTAAATGTTTTCATAGTTTCAGTATTATTTTTAATTAATTCCTTAATTTGGCTCAACGAAACTCTATTAACTTGATATTAAACATTACATAAAGTGATTGTAAAAACGGAAGATTTTACACAATATTTTACTTTTTCACAAAAATATTTTATATTTCACAAAAATATATAAAAATTTCACAAAAATATTTTGTTTTTCACAAAAAAGGGACCCAAAAATTAAAACCTGGATCGACCCCTGGCTGGCTGATTTACTCTTATATTAAGTTCTTATTCTTATCGTGTCAATCAGCCTAATTCTTTGCAAACTCTTTCAGCAATACCATTTACATTTAGTAATATATATATATATTTTTAAGTATGAAAATATATAAAAAAAACTATTCAGAAACAGTGGTTTACATAAATGTAGAAAAATATTAGGAAATATTACTATGCATAAGTAGTGGTGTAATGCTGAATTCACAGTACAAAAAAAATTAATTTCTTGTTTTCACCGTATCTCACGAACCAATGAATGAAATTCAACCAAACTTGGTATATAGTTGGAACCTGACGGGGCATGGTGCCGATTAGATTTGGGGATTAATCACTCAGCAGGTGGCGCTGTGATTGCAAAATTTCGTATTTTTCACCGTATCTCACGAACCAATGAATGAAATTGAACCAAACTTGGTATATAGTTGGACCCTGACATGCAATAGTGCTGATTAGATTTTGGGATGAATCGCCCAGCAGATGGCGCTGTGATCACATTTTATGTAATCTTTTAACACTTCAGTACTAGGCGAGTCGTATTAATCCTGGACGACAGGACCCATGCCCCAGCCCGCCCGATTCCCGCTCTTCGATGTGTTTTTCTAGTCAGTTTTGTCCTTTTATTACTTCCGGTGTGAGCCTGTTTTTTTTTTTTTTTTTTTTAAACACACTTGACATTGTGAGTTTTTTTGCTTTTCTTCCCATGCTATTCCTATGGGGTTTTTAGCCTCCCCCCCCCCCTTTTTCTACATTCTAAAGTAGCGGTGGTATGTTTTTTTATTTTCTCACATAAAATTTTTAACATTGAAACAAATTTGTGCAGTCTTGTGGAGCCAATTCATTAAAATTTTTTGTCCGAAAACATAAACACTCTTTAAAAAAAAAAAAAAAAAAAACAAATTTGAAATGAAAAATCTTTCATCTTTCACAAAAAATTAGCAAATTTCAACAAACCCTTCACGACCATAGAATGATTTAAAAGAGTTTTCAAAAAATTTTGATAACAAAATTATTTGTTTTGCTGATAAGCTTCAAAAATACATTATATTTCTACAATAAACACCAGAAAAATTGGAATTAGATAAATAAACTTGTACATATATATATAAAGTTTCATCAATATGCAGTGCAATAACTATGTCAGTGATTGACAGTGAAAAAAAGATATTTTTAAGCAATTAAATGTAATTAAACTCAAATTATACGAATGAGCTGTAAAATTATGCATCATTAGCAATTCACATTAATCCAGATTTTTTTTTTACTCTTCTGTTCTTGCATTCATTAATTCACATGCAGTTTTTACCTCTGATGAAATCCCCGATATACATTAAAAATTAGATGCATTTGGGCTTTAAAATACTCTTTAAAAAAAAATAATAATAATAATAATAATAATACAGTGATGGATACAAATGTTACCTCACAGCTCACACTCCCTTTCAAACTCAAATAATCAATTACATTAAATATTGGCACTGTTAAAAACAGGTCTAATGAAATAAACAGATCTTACTGCTGTTTCATCATTCATTATGGTCAGCAGCCATTTTGAATCTTTCAATAATGACATAGCAAAATTTGGATTGAAAGATGAACCACGGGTAAGTTTTGTATTTTATATACTAAATGTTACATGTAAGAGAAAAAAATATACAGTATTGCTTTAACAAATTAAAAAAGAATTAGTATTCTATAAACATTTAAATAAGAATAATCACAGGAAAATACTCACAGTTAGGCTTAGTAAATAAGGTGAAAGAAAAAAAAAAAAAAAATGTATATATAAAGACTAAAAAATCTTATCTTATTAATTATTTTAGACATTAGAATATTTTAATTGAAAATTAACTAGTATGATAATTAGTACATATCTACTATAATGATTACACTGAATTTGCAATGATTTTTAATATCTAGTATAAAATGTCCTTCATGTTCAAAATACTTTTCATACAACTTAAGTATATTGCATAATTCTATACATGAAACATATACTGTAAAAATGTTAAAATAAATTATGTGTTATACTCTAACAATACTTTCTATTAAGAGTTTAATTTAAGTACTTAAATTATCTAACTACTTAATTTCTTTCTATGTACCTACTGTTTAAAAACATATGACAAAGTGACAAATTATGCAGAAATTTACTATGACCTTGTGTTTATTAACAGAGAGGAGAGGAAAAAGAAAATACAAAATATCTTAAAAAGAATAAATTGATATTTAAAGCTTACTTTAAAGTTATTTTTCTGTATTTTACAATGTAAGCTTAGCAGTTATTATTTGTTTTAAACTTAACAGATAAATTTCTTTAAAGTTTAAGAACAATAATAACAAAATATTGTAAAGAAAAAAATTAGGCCTTTGCCGGTTGATTTTCAACCTGACACCTGGAGTCTCCTCCATAGCTGCATTGTGTAGGGGTTTATTTGTTTTCCAGGTGCCGGCCCCTTCCCTACACTAGGCTATGGATTCTTCGACTTCAGCTATAGTAAAATCCATACGTGCATTCATCTTTTATAGATTACTAATTTTAAAAATGAGGTCTTTTACCATGTAAGTAATGATAATTATATTCTTATGAACAGTAACTTGTCATAATTCATTATTAAAAAGTTCTAGTTATTATAGTTAGTATTTTTTATTTTTTTTTCAAAAAGTTTACAAAACACTATCTTTATAAATAAATAAAAATATTTTTTTAACTAACATAATCAAGGTAGACATCAAATTAAATCTTATGAAATTCTCTTTAAAATGAGGAGTCCAAAATTTCTCTATCTCTTAAAAAACATAATGTGTTTATTTAAGCTAAAAAATGGCCAAGTTTCAAAATCAAAAGAAATAATATATTTTTAAGAGCATTTTATCATTTATTTCAAAAAGAGGAATGATTCCTGAATGTTTAAAATTAAAAACACACTTGGCATGGGTTGATTTTACAAACAAAAAAATTTTTAAAGCATGTGTAGCACAAAATAGTCTGCCTTTAACTAATTAAATAAATATTATAGATTATATTTTAAACAGGGCTTTGCACAGTACTTTTAAACTTTTTAATGCATAATTTTCTGCAAATTAACCTTTATTTATAGATACTGCATTGAAAATTAAATTAAATACAAGTGGTAGATGATAAATTTGCGATTAAGCTTACTTTTATCTGTTTACACTGTATTTCAATAAAACAACGATAATTCATAACCTAAACTTAATCTGTTTCTTTTTTAATTTAATTAAACAGCATCCAGCTTCAAATACGTTAAGTAAATATGTAAAATTAATATTTACAAGAGGATTATTAAAGAGTAAACTTTTGACAAAATTGTTACATCATTTTTTTTTTCCAAAATAAAAAAGCCTTAATTAAATCAAATACAAAACTAATCTGTCTTTCTTTACTTTTAAATTAACAAAATAATTAAATATTTAAAATTATACATGTACAAGTAACAAGCAACATACTTAAGCATTTCATGCAAGTCCATTTCTTAAATATCCTAATTTGAAAGCACATGGACGAACCCCTTTTTACAGAACAATTTATATACTTCAAACTACTAAAATATGTATTACAAGCTTTAAAAATATGTAAGTATCACACTCAAAATTTTGTTAAATTTGAAATATTGACGTTCAGGTTGACATTTCCGTGGAATTGCCTTATTACGAATCAACAGCTATATAGTAAAATTAAATTAATGTCAGGCACATTTAAGATTATATATATATATAGGAAAGAAAAAGATATACATTCAACTTATTCAAAAAATACTTCTATGTAGATTTTTCATTTTAAAAGTTATAAATTTAATATATGTTTACAATAAATTTTGGTGAGTATTAAATAATAAGACGATTAAAATATATATAGCAAATAAAAGTAGTCTTAAAGATGCAATAATGAAGTTGCAGCAATCCTATAATGAATACACCCGCGAGATATTTATTCATCAAACAAAATCTATTCAATTTTAAAGTATCCAAATCAAAAGGAAAAATAACTTGAAAAAATATAAATATGTTTTATATGAATAATTAAAAAAATTTCTCTCAAATCGCTCACACAAACAAAACAAACTATCCTTCCAAATACGTTTAGTGGTTTAGTTAAAGCGGGATTCGTATTTGTCAGCGAAGCTGATTGGTTCCGTGGTGTAAACATTCCATGACGTACGCAAATCTGGCGTTCTATGGTTTTCGCCAAGAGATCGATCGCCAAAAACCACGTGACTGAATCGACCAATGAGATGGGTGTATTTGATATGACTGCAGATTTGTGCCTTCTATTTAGAATTTCGCGGCCCGGACGGATTTCATAGCTACTGGCACGATTTGAGAACCGAAGAAATGTACTGTTCAAAACGTCAATCTGAAGGCGGGTCTATCATGGTGCGGGCAGCCATAGGTTTTAAGGGGACTTTCGAATTATAGTTCGTGGAGAACACTATTTACTCTGTAGATTATGTCCAGATGCTCACAAGGAACCTCCGCCGTCAAGCAGTCAAGAAAGCTGGAAGAAATTATCTTTTTCAGCAAGATTGTGCATCTGTGCATACAGCACATATCGTGAAAAAATGGTTCCGTGACAGTAAAATTAAAGTTCTGGATTGGCCCTCAAAAAGCCACGATTTAAAGATAATGAAGAAGGTATGGGGTATTCTGGTTCGCCGTGTTTACGTAAACATAAGGCAGTTTAACACGAAAGATGAACTAAAATCGGCCATTCAATTAGTTTGGAAGACAATCAGCTTAGATGACCTCATGCCACTATACCAGTCAATGTCAAGGCGTTTACTGGCTGTTCTAGAAGCCCATGGTGGCTTTACAGGCTAAGCTTTACTTTACGGCACCCATTGCTTATTGCCGTTGCCGATGTTTTGATCACGTGATATGATGGTGATTCGAGACCCGAATCAGAGTATCGATACCTTTTTTGTTGTATCGAAACGTAACAAAGGGATCTTCAATTCTTAAAGATCGTTTATATCTTCTCTTCTACTTTTTTTAAAGCCGCCGCGGTAGTATATATTTCATGCATTTTCTGATTCATGCTCCTCGAAATAGGGGTATCCAGTGATGTTTGTTTTTGGTTTTAATGCTTGCGAAGCAAGCATACAGCAGCTAATGTACTGATCGCGGCTTATACAAATTTTCATGCATTTACTGATTCATGCATCGCTAATTAGGGGTATCGAGTGATTTTTTTTTTTTTTTTTAATGCTCGCGAAGCGAGCAAACAGCAGAAAGCATAGTGACCGAGGCTCCATGAATTTTCATGCTTTTACTGATTCATGCTCCACGAATTAGGGGCGTCGAGTGATGTTTTTTTTTTGGTTTTAATGCTCGCGAAGCGGGCAATCAGCAGAAAACATAGTGACCGCAGCTCCATGAATTTTCATGCTTTTACTGATTCATGCTCCACGAATTAGGGGCGTCCAGAAATGTTTTTATTTTTTTGTTTTAATGCTCGCGAAGCGAGCAAACAGCAGAAAAAATAGTGAAACATAAAAAAAATGTTTCATAATAATGAAAAGGATTGTTTCATGACATTTTGTTCGATTCACGACGTTGTGAAATAATTCGCAATACCGATTCACAAACCGAATCAAAACAACATCATACCACGTGATCAAAACATCGGCAACGGCAATAAGCAATGGGTGCCGTATAGTAAAGCTGTTCCGCTTTACAAAGTATTAGATACAGTACTACTCCGATTCAAAAAATTAGAATAATGAAAAGAAATATGGTGAAGGGAAATGAAAATCGAATTTATCAAATAAATAATCAACAATATCAAATATAAAGTACTATAATATGAATATGCATATTTTGCAGATTATAAAAATGTAAACACATTACAATGAAATAGAAAATATATTTAAATCAGCTAACAACAAAAAATTCAAAATATTAGAATACTTTCTAACATGGTTCAAAAAATTAGAATAATGAAAATATATTGAACATAATTTAAACTCTAAGTATTTTTACTTGCTAATCAGTACTTTGTTGCATCACCCTTAGCTTTAATGACAGCTCTTAAACGTTTTGGCATGTTTTTAACTAAAGGTTCACAATCTTTTTTATCCAAATTCGCCCATATGCTCTTTATACTAGAAATAAGTTCTTTTTTGTCTCTAGGCGCAACTTCTTGAAGTCGTTTCTTCATAATTCCCCACAAATTCTCGATAGGATTTAGATCGGGTGAGTTTGCAGGCCAAGGGAGTACAGGTATGTCCTTCTCTTTGAGCCATTTAGTTGTTGATTTGGAAGTGTGGGGAGAAGCTGAATCTTGCTGAAACAAGAAATCGTCATCACATAAATCCTCAGCTGAAGGAATCATGAAATGTTCAAGAATTTCTTGATAGACTTCTGAATTGACTGTTGTGGAAACAATACACAACCTGCCTGGGCCTTCAGCAGTCATGCAGCCCCATACCATAACAGAGGTCGCAAATTTAAACGAACGTTTTAAACATTCTTTCTTATAAGCTTCATGTTTGAGTCTCCAGACACGTATACCTTGATTTCCGTGAGACACACAAAACACACTTTCATCGCTGAAAAGTATCTTTTTCCAATCGTCGTGATCCCAAAATAGCGTTTGTTTGCACCATTTAACTCTAGCAGCCCTTTGCTTAGATGATAAGAATGGCTTTATCTTAGGCATACGTGATCTAAAACCTAATTTGCGAAGTCGTCGTAGTGTTGTAGATTTGGAGACATTTATACCCATTTCTTTCCATTTTCTATGCACATATCTCACACTCCGAAAACGATGTTTCTTCACAATCTTTTTTAATTGCCTTTCATCTCTTCTTGAAGTTACTGGCTTTCGACCACTTTTAAAGTGTTTATTTTGAAAACACTTATTATTAGAATATTCTCTCAAAACTCTACTCACACTTGCTTGAGAGCATTTCACTTCTTTTGCTATAAAAAGTTGTGTTTTTCCTATTTCGTGCAAGTAAGTAGAGTTAAATGGTGTAAACAAAGGCTATTTTGGGATCACGACGATTGGAAAAAGATACTTTTCAGCGATGAAAGTGTGTTTTGTGTGTCTCACGGAAATCAAGGTATACGTGTCTGGAGACTCAAACATGAAGCTTATAAGAAAGAATGTTTAAAACGTTCGTTTAAATTTGCGACCTCTGTTATGGTATGGGGCTGCATGACTGCTGAAGGCCCAGGCAGGTTGTGTATTGTTTCCACAACAGTCAATTCAGAAGTCTATCAAGAAATTCTTGAACATTTCATGATTCCTTCAGCTGAGGATTTATGTGATGACGATTTCTTGTTTCAGCAAGATTCAGCTTCTCCCCACACTTCCAAATCAACAACTAAATGGCTCAAAGAGAAGGACATACCTGTACTCCCTTGGCCTGCAAACTCACCCGATCTAAATCCTATCGAGAATTTGTGGGGAATTATGAAGAAACGACTTCAAGAAGTTGCGCCTAGAGACAAAAAAGAACTTATTTCTAGTATAAAGAGCATATGGGCGAATTTGGATAAAAAAGATTGTGAACCTTTAGTTAAAAACATGCCAAAACGTTTAAGAGCTGTCATTAAAGCTAAGGGTGATGCAACAAAGTACTGATTAGCAAGTAAAAATACTTAGAGTTTAAATTATGTTCAATATATTTTCATTATTCTAATTTTTTGAACCATGTTAGAAAGTATTCTAATATTTTGAATTTTTTGTTGTTAGCTGATTTAAATATATTTTCTATTTCATTGTAATGTGTTTACATTTTTATAATCTGCAAAATATGCAGATTCATATTATAGTACTTTATATAGGGCAGTTGCAAACAGCTGATAACAGCATGGCAACGTGGACAGCGTGACCTCCAGCATTGGTTGCCATGCGCCGTTGCCATGGTGCTGTGAGCTGTTTTCAACTGCCATTTGCTTACTGTGCTTCTACTTATTTTCACGCGGAGTTGATAGCCCTCCATCTACGTCACTCTGACGTCATATGAAACTGCTCTATTTGATATTGTTAATTATTTATTTGGTAAATTCGATTTTCATTTCCCTTGACCATATTTCTTTTCATTATTCTAATTTTTTGAATCGGAGTAGTATTTGTTACCCAGTTGTTTATTTTTTACATGTGCGTTTAAATTCATGCAACATCTATTTTTGTCATAAATTCAATAAAATTATTTTCTAAAAAATAATATTGGTCTTTCATTGTTTTGACTCTTTTTTTTCATTTCTTGAATGAAAAAAATTTTTACGTAATGTGAAATTTTTCATTTCTTGAACATACTGTTTGCATCAAGTGCCACCTATTCATATTTTTTTATTACATTTCTATACGATTCTAATTTTTAATGCTAAGGTGCGTTTATATTCATGCAACTCACTGTAATAAAAACAAATATCATTTAGCGTTTTTCTATAGCTTAAATTGAAAATTTTAAACTTACAATAAAAATTTGTAAAAGTAGCAGTAAAAGTTGGGATAAATAATAAATAATTCTTTTCTGTTTAAATGGATAAAAAGTACAACAGTTGTTTCAAGTTAAACAAATTTAGGCTAACGTTTTATCAAGGTTAAAAATAGGTACGTGTGCAGCAAAAAAAAAAAAAAAAAAAGTAAATAAATAAATAATGCATTAATAATGCTTTATTTATTTATTTACTTTTTTTTTTGCTGCACACGTAATAATGATTAACGTAATAATGAATTAACGTAATAATGATTATTACGTTATGTGAAAATCTGGTAAATGTGCTTGCAAAACATTTTAAGCTATATATTCAAATTTATTTAATTGAAATAAGATAGGGAACTAATTAAAAATAATAAATAAATTAAAATGAAATTTAGCTTATTTTTTTAGCTTTTGAACAAATAATTTTATGAGTAAAACATTAATACTAAAAACTGATTTTTTTTTTTTTAATTATAAATGCAGACAATTTTCATCTCACAGTATTTATTATATTATCACTAAATACCGAAATATGTCAATTTTTTTGCAAATCAGTTTTTTTTTTCTTTTCTTTTGTTAAAAGTTAAAAAATTCTATAACTTTGTTTTAAATTATCACAGATCTACAGTTCAACCATTCGTTTTAAAGGTATTGTCGATATCTTTTGAAAGATACCCATATTAAAAATTTACTACCTCCGGGGGGTTCTCCCCCCCAGGTGGGGATGTGTTGCTCCCACATGCGCAATTTTTTTTTCTAAATAACTGCTACTATTATCAATAATTCATATTAATTTTACAATTACACGATCAAAATAACTCTCATTATATACATTTATAAGAAATTTTGTCCTATACTGCCATGTTAAAAATTTAGAAAAGATGCGATCACAGCACCAACTGTTGTGCGATTGTTCCACAAATCTAATCAGCACCAGTTTATGTCAGGGTCTAACTAAATACCAAGTTTGGTTAAATTTCGTTCATTCACATTTTCTAAAAATAGTGAAATCCTGTTCAGGACATCCCAAAATGTGTAAATCTATCGAAAACTGGTGATCGAAAATTTTCGCGAATCCAATACTTCCTCTATTTATACATATAGCAGAAAGTAATAAGTATCTTGTGGCCAAAAATTTCTTGCATTTTTTTTTAAATACAAATTCGTGTAATTTAGATGAAAAGAGTCACCGCTATTTTTACTTTCCAGAAACAAAGGGGGAAAAAATATTAAAACCGTTTCACTTTTAATTAAAAATAATTAAAAGGTTGATGTAGACAACACATGACTTCCTCATACACCCGTTAAAACTAGTTTGTTGTATTTTTCTGCAAAAAATTAATAACTGCGAATAATTTATTAAAACTATTATTTATTAAAATTATTTCACATGATAAATACAAATCACATCTATCTTAGGAAAAACTAACACTAAGTATCCAAAGCAAGACAGGTTTATCGCCTATAAATAACAGCTTAAAAAATGCGTTTTTAAAATGGTTATCTCACATATCAAGTTTCACACAGTTATATGCTATAGATGTTGAGATATAGCTGTAGTGTTATCGATGAAATTAAGAGTATAGCAGTGTCACCTATTGGATGAGAAGCATCCAAATTGAGTCAGCATAATGTCTCATAATGACTTTCTGACACATCAAGTGTTATTTGATGATACGCAATAGAACCTGAGATATAACCTTCCTTAAAATTCAGGAAATCGCTGTGTAACAGCGATATTATAAACCATCAAAAGCCCGCCGAGTCCCCGATTTTCTGAAAGTCATCAAATCAAATGGTGTCCAAAGAAAAAAAAAATATTAAAAAAGAAAAAAAAGCACAATTTTATAAGGAAGAAGACCATACATTTGATGTCTGTCATCGTGTCATCCTTGGCAATTTTTTATTTGGTGATCAAAAGCATTATATGAAAATGTACATGCCAGATGTATTACTTTTGTAATATGAATTGCATAAAATATTGCTTCATATTATTGATTGCTCTCTTAATGTTATTATAATAAGCTTTTTGAAAAGAAACATGCTCATCAGATAACTTGGTGATTATTATTATTTTTTTTTTTTTTGCTAAGGACGATAAATATTAAATCTACTCCGGAACAAGTAGCAAAATATTAAAATATACATTAAAGTTTAGAAATTTTTTATTCATGAATTCAACCGTGAATATTTAATTAAATCAAATTGGAGTGTACAGGTTGATATTCATATATTTTTTTTATTTATTTATTACCAACTATGTGAAAAATACCAGAGCCGGGAATCGAACCCGGGCCCTCCGCTTAACGCACGGATGCTCTACCACTGAGCTACCCTGGCCGACAACCAGCTAGGCATTTCTCACATAATATACGTTGGCAAAGTCACCGAGTCTGCAAACGCAGATATATCATTGAGACAATAATAATCGTAGCACAACTCCATAGACCACGAAATTTCAATTTAGAAATTTTTTATTCATGAATTCAACCGTGAATATTTAATTAGTTCACATAGTTGGTAATAAGTAAATGAAAAAAATAATATATATATATATATATATATATATCAACCTGTACATGTTAAAAATTTAGAAAAAATGAGATCACAGCGTCACCTGTTGAGCGATTGATCCCCAAATGTAATCAGCACCAGTTTATGTCGGAGACCAACTAAATACCAAGTTTGGTTAAATTTCGTAAAAAAAAAAAAAAAAAACTATTTTTTTTTTTCTAAGTTTTTTTTGTTAAAAGTAAAAAAAATCGATAACTTTGTTTTAAATAATCACAGATTTATGGTTCAACCATTCGTTTTAAAGGTATTGACGAGACCTTTCGAAAGATACCCATCATGTAAACTTTGCCCCCCCGGGGGTACTTCCCCCCCCCTCCCCCAGCGGGGGGGAACCGATGCCCCCACATGCACAAAATTTTTTCCCCAGTTAACTATTACTATTATCAACGAGACCTTTCGAAAGATACCCATCTTGAAAATTTACTTCCCCGGGGGGGGGAACCGATGCCCCTACATGCACAAAATTTTTTTCCTAGTTAACCATTACTATTATCAATAACTCATATTAATTTTGCAACTCATATTATTTTTGGTTCGTGAGATACAGCGTCCACAAAAAAATGATACACACAGACTGACAGACAGACAGACATTTTCTAAAAACTATTAATTCGTGTTCTGGACATCCCAAAACATGTAAATCCATCAAAAAACGGAGGTCGAAAATTTTCGCGAATCCAATACTATATTACATATAGAAGAAAGTAAAAAATATGCTTTAATCCCGTTCTTGCCCCCCCTTCTCCCTGTGGGGGGGCGATATTAAAAAAAAAATTATGCCAGAAATCTTCGCGGGAGTGTATTCGACAATTTCACAAAGTTTCATGGCGATCGGATGAATGGTGTTGTAATGGATGAAGGATAAACAGACAGACATGCATTCGTTTTTACATATACAGATTGCAATGTTACTGGTTTCTTGCTTGTACCAATATGGCCGCCGGTCGCTCTAAACGCCTTACAGTTACTTCACTTTTCCCCATTCAAGAAAGCCGTCTGACCGGGTCTAAGTATTTCCTTAGTCTGTGCATGTGACAATACGTTTTTAAATAAACATAAGACACAAAAACTAATACATTTGTCCACCAGAGGGCGTATTCGAGTCTTAGGGTTGCGAATCGGGTTAAAAGCATCAATCAAAAGACCGGTTTCCTTTCTGCGGAAAAGGAAACGTTCCGTGAAATAAGAAAAAAAGGAAAAATTCGTGTGATACATGTTTTTTAAATTAAAAAAAAAAAAAAAAAAAAGTCTTAAAAGACATCTATGCATGTAAAATCTTATCTACACATTCACTTCAAATAAACTGAAATTATTTTTGACATAGATTCAAAGTTAAATTTATTTAATAGGTAATATGAATCTGCAAGTAAATACTGATGAGAAGCCATATCTTTGTAAAGAATGCTTTAAAGTATTTTCTCAAAAGAACAATCTCAGAAACCATCTTCGCGTTCATACAAGAGAAAAACAATATGTATGTGAAGAATGTTCTAAAGTATTTTCTGCTAAGAGCAGTCTAATGACACATCTTCGCGTGCATACAGGAGAAAGACCCTATGTCTGTAAAGAATGTTCTAAACAATTTTCTCGAATAAGTACACTAAGGAGACATCTTCGCGTTCATACAGGAGAAAAGCCATACATATGTGAAAAATGTTCTAAAAGATTTTCTGAAAAATCTCATTTTAATGAACATTTTCAAATTCATGTAAGAGGAGAGCCATACGCGTGTGATAAGTGTTCTAAAGAATTTACTCGAAGAGCACATTTAAAAACACATCTTCGCAGTCATAAAGGGGAAAAGCCATATGTGTGTCAAGAGTGTTCTAAAGGATTTTCTGCTAAGAGCAATTTAACGGCACATCTTCGCACTCATACTGAAGAAAAACCATATGTGTGCGGAGAATGTGCTAAAGAATTTTCTGATAAGAGAACTCTAACGACACATTTTCGCGTCCATACTGGAGAAAAACCATATGTGTGTGAAGAATGTTTAAAAGGATTTTCTCAAGTAAGTGCTCTGAGGAGGCATCTTCGCGTTCACACAGGAGAAAAGCCGTACCTGTGTGAAGAATGTTCCAAAAGATTTTCAGAAAAGTGTAATTTAACTGCACATTTTCGAACTCATACAAAAGAAAAACCATACGTGTGTGATGAGTGCTCTAAAGAATTTTCTCAAAAAGCACATTTAAATATGCATCTACGCATTCATAAAGAAGAAAAGCCATATGCGTGTGAAAAATGTGCTAAAGGATTTTTAATTAAATGCAACCTTATTGCACATCTTCGCATTCATAGAGGAGAAAAACCATACGTCTGTAAAAAATGTGCTGAAGGATTTTCTGAAAATATTGATCTAAAGAGGCATCTTCGAATTCATATAGGAGAAAAACCATATGTCTGTGAAGACTGTTCTAAAAGATTTTCTGAAAGGAGCAGTTTAAGAAATCATCTTCGCATTCATACCGGAGAAAAGCCGTATGTTTGTGAAGAATGTTCTAAGGGATTTTCTCGAATAAGTAATCTGAACACGCATCTTCGAATTCACACAGGAGAAAAGCCATATGTGTGTGAAGAATGTTTTAAAGGATTTTCTCAAAAGAGCCAATTAAAGACACATCTTCGCGTTCACACAGGAGAAAAACCACATCTGTGTGAGTAATATGCAAATGGATTTTCAATTAAAAAGCAACATAATTGCACATCTTCGCATTCATAAACGAGAAAAACCGTACGTGTGCTAAGAATGTCCTAAAAAATGCAATCTAAGAAAACATCTTTGCATTCATACAGGATAAAACCACACGTGAAGTACGCGTAAAATATTTTTCTAAACACCATCATTTAAATATCCATTTACGCACACATACTGGAGAAAAACTGTCAAGTGCGAATAATAAGAAAGCACCGCAGTACTGAAGTTTTAAAGTAAAATGTACAAAACCTTGAATAAACACCATAAAATGAACCATAAACAACACACTATAAAACTCGAAACAACTGTTTGGGGTCGAAAGAAAAAATCGAATCAAAGCGCTGCCGTTTTTATTGCATTACTCGTGTTTACTTCGTTCGTTTGACGAATTGTCGTATTTTCTTTCGACCTGAAACAATTGTTGCGATTTTATTGCATTTTACGGTGTTCATTCAAAGTTTTGTACTTATTATTAAGCGTAAATGTTCTAGTTTCTAATAAAGGTATTAAATAAAACAACTCCACATTCATACAAGAGAAAAGCCGTACATGTGTATCGTTTGTTATTAAAGCTTTTTAGAAAAGAGGCGTATTATTAGACATACTCGTAATCATATTAGATAAAAGTCGTGTACTAAGGAGCTTTCAATATATATTTTAAAAAGCAAAGAATTTAATTAGCATCTACGCACTCATTTCGTAAAGAAACTTTATTCGTAAAGAATGTTTTATAGGATTTTGCCAAAAGAGAAATTTAAATAGACAAGTATGCACACATACGTGGAAATAGACTTATAAGTGTTTATGTCATCAGTAAAATGTTCCGAAAAAGTTGTTGAAATTTATGGTGTATCAGAGAAAAGTCTATGAATGTGAAGTACAATTTTGAGATTAAAAAGTACTTTGTCTGAAATACCTAAATTTAGATCATTACAAAATAATAAATATCAAATAAAGATTTTCAAAATGACTTTCAATTACATTTTAAGAAATTTCAATTGATTTGGAACAACATTCATTTAGTTATATATCTGGGGGAAAGTATGAAACTCTATAATCATGAACAATTTGTGAAAAAATTACAGTAAATGTTAGACATACTTGGGGAAAGGCGAGGGAGGGCGGGGAAAAATAAAATGATTTTTTAATATCACCGTTTTACCGATTTTAATGGTATGTTCTATAATAATCACTTTTTATGAAGATCCCAATGAGTGTATTATATACCTGGGGTGGGGCATGCAGATGAAATAAAGTATACTCTATAAAAGTACCCTATTACTGATTTTAAAAAAACCTTGTGTGTATACCACTTACAGTTTAAGAAAACTTACAGTGAGTGTTACACATATCTGGGGGGGGGGCAGAGTTAAAAAAGTGTTTGCTTTTATGTCACCATGCTGCCTATTTACATGAAATTTTGTATGACTATCACTTCTTATTAGGAAGAATAAATAATCTTTTTAAACAACAATTATGAATATTTTATTTCCGTTTTATGTATACACTTACTATTAATGAAAAATTACAGTGAGGTTATATATGTCTAGGCGGGGGGGCAATGAATAAAAAGTTTTGGCGCCCTTTATTAAAACCTACGTCCCTATATTATCATAAAAAAAGGGGCGTTTTGAAGATGTAATTACATATCTAGAGACAGGCATTTCCAAACATCGCATGAAAAATGTATTATGCATAGATTATGAGACCATTCCATCACGAAAAAAAAATCTCTATGACATATTAATTCTTTAAATGATGAAAAGAATGTTGAATATAAACATGTATGAAATCACATTCCACATAGAGATATCCAGAAAACACATGTCATTGTAGAGAACTACACATTTGATAAATTACACTTTAAAACACGTAAAAAAAGACAAATTTAATTAAAATCACTTTTTTTTTTCATCTTGTCAATGACAAACTTCAGAATGTTTAGTTAGAAGGCATATATACTAATCCTACGCTTTCCAGCTTCTACGAGAATATTTGGGCAAGCTCATTGGTCGATACGAACACGTGGGAACACATTTGGCGCAAATTTTGGCAAAGATATGTGTAACATCGGTTTCATTATCATCATCATCATTTGTTTGTTTATTGCTAGCTTGTTATGTCATTGTTTCATATACCTTTTTTTTCGCTCTTTAAAGTTTTAATTTTCATTTAATCACTTTAAATATATTTACCATTTTTATTCATTATCACGGATTTTCAGTTCCATTAAGTTAATTCACAATTTTTACGATCAGATTAAAAGGTCTTTATTTGTAATTATGGATAAGACTTTGCCTGATGATTATAACTATAAGCTGGTGAAGAATGACCCAAACATGGAGTACATCTTTAGAATTAAAGAAGTCACTGACGAAAATCAAGCTTTAGTAAGTAATTTGCATTTTATGAAAAATAATTTAAAATTTTTTTCGCACAAATTTTACATTAAATTCACAATTTATCGTTTCCTATAATATTTGCAGATTTGGCTTGAAATAAGCTTACAAAAAGTACTTGGAGGAAAGCTCGGACATACCCTAATTCTGGGCGAAATAATATTTATAAAGTGGATATGCGTTGTGTACACAATACTGATCGTAGAATTAAGGGGGTCCGGGGCCCATTTTAAAAAAATTTTTACTAATTAACCCACTGATTTGAAATTTTTTTTGGTAATTAACCATGCAATGACTACACAAAAAAACCACATAAAATTTTTCTCAAACTTTAAAAAAAATTTAAAATTTAAATTTTTTTAAAAAAAGTGAGGTATTTTAAAATCGATATAACTCAAAATATTATAAACGGAATTAAAAAAAATTTTCACGTAGTTGAAGAGAAATATATTATCTTTAATTTGTCTTCGGCATTAAAAAAAATTTTCTTAAAAAAAAAAGATAAAAATTTTTTTTAAAAAAATTGACAAATTTTCAACGTAATTTTTTTTTAAAGTCGCATATTTTCAAAAATAATAATTTTTTTTAAATTTATCGAAGACAAATTAAAGTAAAATATTTGAAAATGCCAAGTTTAAAATTTAAAGGCTCTATCTTTATTGGTTTTTAAGTTATATCAATTTGAAAATGAAAAATGGTGAAAAAACGCATCATGGAGAAAAATGTATTTAAAGTTACAACAACATAATCACTGCTTATAAAATCTTTAAATACCTCTTAGAAACTCCCTGATGCATAAATAACACAATTTAGAACTCTATCCTTTAATTTTAGCTTAATTTTAGCTATTTTTACTATTTTTTTAATGTGCATTTGAATGTTTCCATAGACTCAAATAATGTTTTTCGAACCTGACGAGTCGTTATACGACTTAGCGAAGAATGATTTTTTTAAATTACTAATAAACTTTTTACTAATTAACCCACTGATTTGAAATTTTTTTGGGTAATTAACCATGCAATGACTAAACAAAAAACCACATAAAAATTTTCTCAAACTTTAAAAAAAATTTAAAATTTAAATTTTTTAAAAAAAAGTGAGGTATTTTAAAATTGATATAACTCAAAATATTATAAACGGAATTTAAAATTTTTTTCATGTAGTTGAAGAGAAATATATTATTTTTAATTTGTCTTCGGCATTAAAAAAAATTTTCTTAAAAAAAAAAAAGATAAAAATTTTTTAACAAAAAATTGACAAATTTTCAACGTAATTTTTTTTAGTCGCATATTTTCAAAAATAATAATTTTTTTTAAATTTACCAAAGACAAATTAAAGTAAAATATTTGAAAATGCCAAGTTTAAAATTTCAAGGCTCTATCTTTATTGGTTTTTGAGTTACAGTCAACTCCCGTTAATCCGCAAATACCTCTAATCCGCAATGGATTTTTTAATGTAAACAAACAAATTTACAGCTAAGATTCTGAACGAACTAGAAACTTTTCTCTTTTTTTAATTCAAATTTTAAATTAATCTTTGCTTTCGGAAATTAATCTGCAAATTTAAATTTTTTAAGGGTTTAAAATTGGGGAGAATTGCATGAGTTTTCTTTCAAAACATTCTATTTCTGAAAAAGAAATTGCATTTTTACACAATTAGCAAGCGAAAGTTTCTGAAAAAAAATTATATATATATATATATATATATATATATATTTCCAGTACTATTACATCAATGTTTAACAAATTTAAAAAGTAATCAATAAGGAATTTCCATGTATTTTTTAACCAAATATGTATGCTTATATTTTATTGCTATACATTATTTGAGTATGCCTAAATTATTTAGCTTCATTATAATTGATAAGTTGAGTTAATATTGAAAAAATATTTTATTTTAAAACTTATTAGATATCTTTTCATTTTAATGTCTATTCATATATGATTAAATTAATCATAACTCACTCTAAATTTGGAAAAGAAAAATGTAAACAAAGAAAATAACCTGTAATCCGCAAAATCCTATAATCCGCACCTTTGGACAAAACTTTTGCGGATTAATGAGAGTTGACTGTATATCAATTTGAAAATGAAAAATGGTGAAAAAACGCATCATGGAAACTAAACCCTTGCTAAATGCATTTATCAACTTTTGATTTTTGAATAGCATGAATGCGAAAATTAAAATTGTTGAAAAGAAGCGGTATAGATAAAAACACATTATAAATGAAAAAACAATATTAATATATGTTTAAATACCTCTTAAAAACCTCCAGATGCATAAGTAACGCCTTCCTTCAGCTTATTTTTTTTGTTGATTGTAATTTTTGCTAATTCAACTTTTTTTCTATAAGATTTAAAAGCTTCTGTTGACTTGAACAACGCCTTTCTAACATGGCGAGTCCTTATGCGTTTCAAGGAAGTTAAGGATGAATTGCCAGGTGATAAATGGCATGTTTTTAAGGCATTTATTGAAGATACCCTCATTCCATAATTGAAATCTGATATGCCCCTAGCTGCAGCAATATCTACTCGAGTTTTAGAAGTGTTAAACACTTTGGGGCAACGACTCCAAATCATGTTGTGCAAAGACTCGTTCCTATTTTGTGTTTCCCCTTTTGCACATTTTTGCAATAATACTTCTGAAGCCAATCTTTGAAAAATTGGCATCATTTTGGCAACAATTTCTTCTCTTAGAGGGGTTTTAACACTGGTTTTGTGTGCTGGAGGCTTTAGCTTCATCGAAATCGCACGATTATAAAAGCACCATGAATTTTCTCCAGGAGGACAGGTCGAATGCTTCGGCTTTTTATCTGTTGAACTGCAGTGCTGTAAGATGGCATAAATATCTTTTTTCATGGCAATTATGTTGCCTTTATTGCGTACTATCGAGTTACGATAATAGCGCGTAATTTTTTTTATTGTGCTTTCTGACAAGCTTCCATGTTTTTTCCCTCCGAGTGTAACACCCTTTGCTTTCTCAACCTCAACAAGTTTACGCAGTGCAGCTCCCATTCTTTTGCCAACATGATTTATGCATTCTGTTTTAGTAATGAGAGTTTCTTTTCCGTATACATTCAAATCTTGCAGGTCTTTGAAAGTTTTCGAATCGCCATCTGCTATTAATTCTGTGTAGCGGAACCCAAGACTTTCGGAACGAAGCCACATCCGTTTTGCCATCTCGCTTTCCATTCCACCAGATGTTCCGTCGTAATTTTTATCACAAATTCGAGCATGTCCTTCATACCATATATGAAATTCCGGAGACTCTTTTCCAAGACTTTTTGCTGCCTGGATACAGTGGTAGCAGATTTTAGATAAAACTTCATAATCAATTACAAAACCAGAGAGGACATCAATCACACAACCAACTGCATAATTTGAAGTATGGCCGCGCTTATGCCATGTTGCATCATAGCTGACTGCAATATCTGAAATACATGTACTATTCGAACCAAGGTGAAATTGTTTTACTTTTTCTCGAATGCTTTTTAACTGTTCACATGTACTTTTTACGGTTGAAGAATGCAAATATTTTAAATGTTTAGTAAAAACTTTTGAATCCATACACGGTAAGTTCATGTTATAAGTTAACTTTTCTAATGCTGCGTGTCCTTTCCCCATCTCTGTAACTGCAACTACAGCTCTGCGGTTAATATCAAAAGAATTTTCGTTTCCTGAAACTTTATCTGAAGAACAAAATAAGAACTCAAAACTGCAATTTTTGCAAATAACTTTGAGATTTTGAGCAAATCCATTGCATTTACCAACCTGTACAATTAATGTTAGTTGATAACATTTTTGACAACAGCACTTTGATATTACTGATTGAAAAATAGCTTGTTTTATGATGATGTAATTTTCTTCCTGACCTTCCAAGTTATTTTTTACAGGCGAGGGCATTTTTCTTCCATCTAAACGCTTTATTATTTCCAGATTTACTTTTTCAGGGGATGAAACTGATGGATTGCTTCTCTTTTTTTTCATTGCTTCAGACTTCTGAAGAGCAGATTTTCGTTTCCTGCCCATATTACAAATGTTCTTTCAAAATTTCTCAAGAAAAAAAGATATAAAAAATTTTAATTCACTCCGAATTAATTTCGAAATAAGTACAAAATTCCTTACTCTTGTAAACAAAGCATTATCAATATATTTGTATCGTATTCATATCATATCAAAACAAAATATAACTTTTGAACAAGCCAGAATCACAATAATCAAGCAATCACTTTAAAATAATAATAAATCAATGTAAAAAAGTGTATAATCAATAGTAATAAATCATGTCAATGGTAAAAAAAATATTTCAAAGTAAAAATCATTACGATAATCAAATCCCAGCACGTTGTAAACAAACCCACGCCGGCACTAAACTACGAAGTTATTTCACTTCACTTCTTCTCAAAGTAGAAGTAGAAGTGTATAAATTTAAAATATAAACATATGAAATTAATCAGCGTTCAATTTAATTAATAATTGAAATATATTTCTCGAAAAAATGCGGTTAAAAATGTTTGTTTATGTTTAGCGCGGCGTTTGTTTTCAAACAGAAGGTGGGTGTTACCATAGCAACAGCTCTTTGAAACTGGAGTTGGAAAAACAGCTCAAAGCAAAATTATTATATCTTCCGTTCTAATGAAGATAGAAACATGATCTAAACGGCATTTTAAGCAGAAAAGATCATAGAATTTTTTAATAAAAAAAAAAAAAAATCGAATTTTTGAAGATTTTTGAGCCCTGGACCCCCTTAAAGGAATGCGATCATCCAAGCATACTGGTTGTCCTTCAACTTTACAAATAGTAATTAAAAGGTAAAATCCAGTTTCTTTCTGATAAACTGAACATACTATGTTTAAAATAGCATTTATAAGAGTTCTTTTGTATTTACTTGTATAATATTTTATGAATCTTATAAGCTCAAATTATTGTTTACAAACACCAAGAGAAACTAAGAATAAATATTTAAAGCAATTTAGAATTTGTAGTTTTTGTTCTTTATCATTATTTATGTAGATATTAAATTTGAGTAATATACATATTTACATTTTTTATAAGTATTACAAAATATTAATTTAAATAAATAAATATATAATATATTATTTAATTTAAAGAAACAAAAATACACAGTTCTAAAAAATATTTATGTTGTAAATATAACTGTAAGAAAAGGGACTGTGTTTATCAGAATAAGAATATGTTATGTATGAATACATAATAAAATGAAAATTTTAATTACTAGGAATATAAATATTTGTTACTATTCGCTTATAACTAGTAATTTACTGCAAAATATATCTAGTACAATTATTTGTTTTATTAGTTAAAGTGT
The DNA here is from genome assembly GCA_963930645.1 of Salticus scenicus. Classification (NCBI taxonomy): domain Eukaryota; kingdom Metazoa; phylum Arthropoda; class Arachnida; order Araneae; family Salticidae; genus Salticus; species Salticus scenicus. Next base: position 1,087,801 of record CAWVNO010000967.1, on the reverse strand, counting down.
TTAAATATTTTTAATTCATATTTCACTATTTGGTTTATTATTTCTCATATGACTAAAAAGATAAATTTTTATTGAATTGTTACTCAGTATGTTTTGCTGGCAGATTTATATGTGATTGTGTATGTATGTGCTGGGGATTATGCAGTTATTAAATTCTGATTTCTACATAAATGCTATCCTTAAACTTATAATCAATCAGTGACACCTCAAACCGTGAATACGAAACCATAAATTTAATTGTAAATTAATATCATCTGAAATAAGTAATTTTTCATGAGCTTTTCATTTTTTTTGTTAATTAAATTCCTAAATAAATATATGTTTAAAGTAATTTATTGCTAAATCATTTATCTTTTATAATTTCAAATTTTTATTAAAGAAATCTATTATAACATTTATAAATTACTTTTTTTTTTTAATAATTTTTTTTTTCTATTAATATGAAATTAATTTAATTCGTTGTGTGTTTGTATATATATATATATATATTTATGTATGTGATCAGGATCACACTCATTGATTTAGCCATTCAGTTTTCTGTTGTTTAGTCTGAAACTTGTATGCCTGAACTCTTTAGAACGACCCCTATAGAGGACCTGTCATTCAGCCTCTAAGACCCTAGTGTAGTCGTTTTAATCTCCACATTACCTTGTGTGTTAGCAAGTTGATAGCATTTTAAGGCGTTAATGTTTTTTTTACTTTTACGCCTTTAAATATCTACTTGAAGCATGCCATTTCCTTAGATTAGAGGTATTATATATTTTATATTATTATTATTATGTATTTATTTGTTACTTTATATATATATATATATATAATAGAAAATTAGTTAAATTTTAATTCAAACTCTTTGTCTATACATTTTTAGTGTTTTCATTCACAAATCAAATTTTAACATTTCAAATCACAATATATATATATATATATATATATATTTTTTTTTTTTTTTTGCTAGTTGTTCTTGTGTATTATACACCTCACTAGCGTCCGAAAGCTTCTGCTCCCTGACTTGTAAATAAGAGAATCTGGATTTAGACTAGGAGCATACACGTTGGCCTGGTCATTCAGTTTTCTGTGGTTTAGTCTGAAACTTGCATGAGAATATTGGTTTAAAATCTTCAGAGGGAGAATATTCCATCCTGTCCAAGATCCTCCTGTAGTCTATCAGTTTTAACTTCCATATTACCTTATGTGTTAGCAAGTTGGTAGCATTTTAGGGCGTTAAATTTTATTAGTTTTACGTCTTTAAATGTCTACTTGCTAGCTTTACACAAGTGTGTCATTATCGTCGATTGGAGGTATTATGTATTTATTATATAATTATTTATTTGTTACTATATATTTATTATCCATAAAATATATACTTATTATTATTATTGATTATTCTATATTTATTCTCTCTCTGTCTCTCTCTCTCTCTTTTTTTAGGCTTTTTACTTTACAAACATACAGATGTGAGAAAAGTATTGCAATCATGAAAAAAATCAACTTTGAAATTTTCATGTAATTCTACGTTTTGAGGTCTTCTGAGTTCATTTTATTTACTTTCATGTTGATGTATATATTTGAAGGAATACAATAGTCTAACTGCTTTGATTGATTCAGCTGAAAGTTGGTATATATATTATAGGTCACCGTAGCACAAACCTTATTAATTCTGGTGAATAGTTATTGTTTTATATATGGCCACGACAATTCGGCACCCGGGGGCCAAAAAGTCAACAATCAAGTGCTGCCATCTATATTCCACTTTTGTAACTAAGGAAGCTTTTGAAGGATAAATTAAAGTTTTAAAAAACATTTAAAAATAAGGTGGTTTCTTTTTAATTAAAATAATTAAATTTTTTTAAATTTGAAATAGTGTTTTTAATTTTTTTTAAGCTTATGGTTTAATTTCATGAATATAAGTTTATAAATGGTGCTAAAAAACTTGATCAGTGAAATGGTATTTAAATAATTCATTGAAAAATTAATATTTAATTATAAAAAGAGGTAAACATTTATATAATTTCTTTTATTTTAAAATTAAATTCTTTTTTAAATTTTCATAAGAATTACAATGCAAAGAGAACACAGAATAGATATTTATCTATAAGTCTGAAATACTAAAGTATAGTAAAAAATCCTACAAAATATTCAATTTAGCATATAGTAGAAATATGTATCTAAAAATAATATAAAGTTAAACTAAAAAGTCTTCAACAAAATAATCATTATGTTTTACATTTAGTTTCTTTAAAATAGGAATGAAAAGAAAAATATAATATTAACTAGTTGGCATAGGTGGACTCTGCTCAGTTCCCAATCATACTTATGTTCTCATAAATTTCTAGTGCGAGACATATTATAATCATGTTAAAAGAAATGAATTTGACCAAAGCTCGATACAGTGACAGAATGATATCCCCGCCTAAGAGGCTATCCACAGTTCACTTCGATATATTTATCTTATTCTAATCTATTAATTTATTTTATCAGGGTCGATTCCGTTGTTTAGTTTTCATGCTTCTATTTCCAATGCAGTAATCCTCAAAATTCATATTTCTATGAAAAATTTACAATTTCGCTTTGTTGATAAAAAAGTAAATTACAAATAACTTACGAAATTTTCCTATTAGAATATTTGTATTCAGTCACGTTCAAACAAATATCATACATGTAATTTTAAAGCTGTCTAATGTATTTATGATCCTCAAAATGGAAGTTTATGCTCAAATTTGTCTTATTCTGACATGTTAAGTAAATCGTAAATTCCAAATAACTTACGAATAAATATGCAATGCATAAAAAGGATGAATTAACTTTTTAAAAACTTTAAAATACCTTTGACAATCGTTTTTAATAATTTACAAATTTTTTACATTGGAAAAATCATAGTCTATGATATTCATGCAAGTATATATCCTAAATAGTATTTCAAAAGTGGTCTGACATCTTTATGATGAAAATATCCCTCGAGATTGACGTTTATGTGAAATTTTGTTGTATTCTGCCATGTTAAGAAATTCGTAAATTTTCAATAACTTACGAAATTCTTATACTGGAAAATTCATAGTGATTGATATTCTGCCAGTGTCCTAAATAATATTTTAAAAGTAGTCTGACATCTTTACGATGAAAATAGCTCTAAAAATTGACGTTTATGTGAAATTTTTCCCTATACTGCCATGTTAAGAAATTCGTAAATTTCCAATAACTTGCGAAATTTTCAAAGTAGCATATTTATAGTTACTGATGTTCATTCTGGCATCAAAACTGACATTTTAAAACTGGTCTGACATTTTTACAGTAAAAAGTTTCCATTTAATGCACATTTAAGTGAATTTTTGTCCTATTCTCCCATGTAAAGAAAATCGTAAATTTCTAATAACTTACAAAGTTTTTTAATTTGAATGTTGCAAATGAATAGGGTTCTTCCCAGTATCGAAAGTAATATTTTAAAACTGATATGACCTCTCTGTGATCCTTTGTTCATGAGATATTGTGTATACAGACTAACAAGTTAACGGACTAACACATTAACAGACACCCTATAGACGGACACCATACAAATATTGTCATTTTCGGATTCCTCACACCTGAAAACGTGTAAAAAAGTAAAAAAAACAAGGTCGAAAATTTTCACGATTACCTCCTTCCCCATACCTATAGTATGATGGGGAACTAAAAACTTTGAACATCCTTTATTATACCATGTTTTTATTAACTTCAATTCTTGTTTGTTCATTTGTTTGTCCTGTAAAAATCTTGCAATCAATTCATAACTTCCTTACTAGCTAGACATTTGAAACTTTCAGAATAGCTCAGAACCCGGTTACAACACAATACTTCAAAGTCCGATTTTCGAATTTTTGATTAGTTTCATTTTAATTAATTAAAATATGAAAACATTAATTTCCTAATAGCTGTAAAAATAGCCATTAAAATCTTAGCTATAATTTAATTGTTTCCAAAAAAAAAAAAAAAAAAAAAATTACGAGTTTATTTTCTTTCGCCATAAAAATAAATATATTTAATTAAACGTGAACATTAAAAAATTGTAAAAAGTTAAATTATGCATCTCACAAAAATTGACGTCATTATCAATTTAAAAGTTGTATATGCATTGATAAAATGTTAATGTAGTTCTACAGCTATGATTCAACAGAAAATTGAATAACATGGTTTATAAAAAGTTTTTTATCTTATAATCATTTTTAATTTGAGCTTGATGAAAAATTAAATAATATACTTATAAACATGCATTGCTAAAGCCGAAATACAGACTAAAAAATTAATTAAAGAAAAAAAAGAAGCGTTTTTTACACCTCTACATTGAAAATATTCATTTTAATCAACGACCTTAAATATAGAATTAAGTTACAATAATGAAAGCTAGATGACTCAACTGTTGCACTCAACGACTCAACTGTTGTGCCGAATAGCCTATAAACTATCGGGACCCAGGTGCTGAATAGCCACTTCGTTTATATATAAGTTTTATAATTTTTTCATTTATAGTTTTATAACTAATTAGGTGAATTTTGTTGAAATATTATGTAAAGCTTATTAAAAATAAACTTTATCTGACATCTGAACAGCATTTTCTATTTTTTTTTATGTTTTAATTCTCCACTCAGAATTACTAATGAAAATAAATGCTGCAGCCATGTATCCAACATTACTAATTAAGTTACTTTTGTTAAAATGTCAGATACAGTTTATTAAAAATAAACTTCATTTGACATTTCAACAACATTTTATCATTATTTTTTTTTTAATGTTCCAATTCCCCACTCAGAATTACTAATCAAGATGTTTGCTGCTGCCATCTATCAGCAGAATAATAAACTAATATTCAAATGTAAAAAAAAAAAGAATTTTTTAAAGATTTTGAGATACCTACTGATTTTTCCTCATCCAAAAAATTCATTTATAAAAAGATAAAATTATAAGCTAGAAATTTTCACAAAACAAATATGTTTACAGATATGTTAGGTATTTAAAGCTTTATTAGAAATCATTCATATTAAAAATTCAGATAATTGCTTGGTGCTTCCATCTATTGGAAAAAGCATAACCAAATTAAGAAATCGCATTCAGCATTTATGCATTTTCTATTTTTCAGATTACTTTATTAAAATTTTTAGAAATCTGGATGTGTATTAAAAAAAAAAAAAAAAAAAAAAAAAAAAATTAAAAGGATAAAATTTCAACTGATAAATTAATTGATGATATATATATCTTATCAAATTGGCCTTGAAAATAAATCACTGAAAATGAACTCAAATTTGAATTTTGGTTGAAAATTAAAAGCACATGAAAAAAAGAAAATAGACATGTTTAGAAATATGTTTTTCTTTTTTAATTATTTTCTTATATTTTCTTTTACTGAAAATTTTAATGTACAAATATTGCAATAAATCTTTTTTTTTTTTTTTTTTTAGTTAATTTATATGCATATATATATATATAAGTTATTTAATTTATTGCCTTAATTTATTACTCATACTGTTCATTCAATTTGAAACAGAAAATGTAAACAAAATAAAAATATTAAACTAAATATTGATGAATCCTAATATTTAATTTTAAACTCAAATTTACCAATTTTCCGAATATCTAAACAAATCCATACAATTTTGTTAGGATTGGCTGAAAATCCAGAGTTACTCTAGTCCTGAGCATTCCGGATTTTCGACTTTGTACTGTACTGTACTGTATATGGAGAAAAAAATGTACAAACATACTTTTATAATTTTTCTCTTTCGTTAATCTGACTTCACTTACTCCTTTTTTTTTTTTTTTTTTTTTTTTTTAAAGAAATACTCCTGTTAATTATTTAATGTTCAGAATGTCATGTAGAGTCACTCCAGTTAAAAAGGAAAAAAAAAAACAGGATATTAGTTTTATTTTAGTTTAAACATTTTGTGTTTTCACTCACAGATCAAAGTAAAATATTTCAGCCCCCCCCCTCCTTTTTTTTTTTTTTTTTTTATTAACTACTTGTTCTACACCACGCTAAAGGCCAAAATTTTCTGCTATAAACTGATGAACAAGAGAAGCTGTAGCCAGGCCAAGGTGTGTTCATTGTTATTGTTGAACTGGCCATTCAGTTTTCTGTGGTTTGGTCTAAACTTGCATGTAAATATTGGCTTGGACTCTGTAGAATGTCCTCCTGTGAGTTTTATCCCAAACTTAAGGGGTGAAGCGAGTGTTATTCCTACACATAGTTTTTTTTTTATTTTTTTTTTTTTATCCTATTACTTTTATTAAAAGAAAAAAAAAATGATTATTGTTAAAAACAATTATATGCATATTTTCAAAATGTTGTTCTATACTTACGTATATATATATAAAAAAAAAAAAAAAAAAAAAAATGAAAAAATAGGTCAAATGTGAGACTTATTGAGCAATATCAAGAAAAATTAATAGAATCTAAAACTATATTTAAAAAAAAAAAAAAAAATTTGATATGGCAATTTTTGTTTTTGTTAAAAAAAAAATCTGGAGTGACTCCACTCGACTTTCCGAACATTGAGTAATTAACAGTTTTGTAGATAAAGTAAAGAAAGAGTAGTTGTTAAACAAACAAAAGAGAGAAAACCATAATAGAGTGTTTGAGTATTTTTCTCCATCTATTACACGTTGTTTTATTTAACGCTACTGAACTTTGAGCCCATAGATCATAATGACAAAGAAATTTTCGTTGTGTCCCTGTAAAAACCTATAAATGTTAGATTCACCAAAATGCTTATAGTTAGTGCAACAGTGATTTATAATACTCATATAAATTTTCAGCTGAATTCAATAAGGCGTTTAGATGCTATCGTACTTTTAAAAATTTAGTCCCATAGGCCATAATGATAAAGAATTTTTCTTTGTGTCCCTGTAAAAAAACTGTAAGTGCTAGATTCACCAAAATCTATACAGTTAGTTCAACTGTGATCTATAACATGTATACAATTTTTTTGCTCGGATTAATAAGGCGTTTAGACACTATCACATTTTTAAAAATTTGGCCCCATAGGCATAATGATAAAGAATTTTTCTTTGTGTCCCTGTAAAAAAACTATAAGTGCTAGATTCTCCAAAATCTATACAGATTGAGTATTTGTGATCTATAATATGTGTATAAAATTTTTGCTCAATTGAATAAGGCGTTTAGATGCTATGGCACTTTTAAGATTTTGCTCCCATAGGCCATAATGATAAAGAATTTTTCTTTGTGTCCCTGTAAAAAAACTATAAGTGCTAGATTCACCAAAATCTATAGGTTCGTACTATGGTGACTTACAATATGCGTACCAACTTTCAGGTTAATCGAACGAAGCCTTTAGACGCTAGCGTGTTCACCCACAGACATACACACATACACACATACATACACACACACACACACACATACATACATCATCGTAAAAATAGTGAAAACGGACTCAGGGGACCTCAAAACGTATAGAAACATCAAAATCTCGAATTCGGATTTTTGACATGATTACAATAGTTTCCTCACTATAGTGTTCGGAAAGTAAAAAGAGCTGACTTATGAAAATATAGTTTAATGTGTTTTAAAATTAAATACTTTAAAAATAGATGAAAATAAAAAAAAAATTGCTACGGCCCTATATATGGTGTACTTAACAGTGTGTTATGTTAATCATATCTAATTTTTTGCTTCCTTATGTGTATTTTCAAATTATTGCTAGTTTGTATTTTTTAGATTTCATGGGAATTGTACAACTGAGGATGAAATAAACAGGAACTGGCCAGCAAATATTACCATTCGAGGTTCCCACAATCATCAAATGGAAACTGCTGAAATATAGGGATCTTTCTGAAAGTTCTCTTAACAAATTAAGAGAACTTTTCAGAAAGGGACATACTGCATCTTCAGCTTTAGAAACGCTGAAAACTGAGCTGCTATTTGAGTATGGTGAGAAATACTTCGAAATTGCTGCAGAAGGCTATTTCGTACCATCATATTTAAAAGTACACAAATTGTTTGAAAAGGAATTCATTTCTGAATATGGACCTTTTGATGACAGCAATTTCAATTATTTAGTAAGCCAGTTGGAGAAATATAACAGATTTTCTGAAGGAACAGCAAAATTTTTCAGATCTTCTGACAAACAGCATTATTTTGTCGTAATATGCTCTCCTATCATGAAACGTGTCCATCAAATACCACAGGCAAGTGAGTTAGTTCTGGTAGATGCTTCAGGAGGGATGGACAAACAAAGGCATAGAATTTATGTATTTGTTACACCAACAGCTGCAGGAGGTTTGCCTTTAGGTATTATTATCTCAGATACCGAAAAGGCGTATATATTTAGCGAAGCTCTACAAAATTTGAAAGATATCTTTACAGATAAATCAAAAGAACCTCAGGTTTTTATAACTGATAATGATTTGAAGGAACGAGGTTCTCTTAGGGAGCATTTCCCTAACGCTAAATTACTCTTGTGCTAGTTCCACTTTTTGAAAGCTTTGTGGTCCTGGCTTTGCTCAGAAAAACACCAAATTGATGCTCATGAAAGACAAGAAATATATTATAAAGTAAAGGATATTTTGTATGCAAAAAGTGTAGAAAATTGTGAACTATTTCACTACAAACTTATAACATCAGAAATTTGTAAGAAATATAACAATTTTTTTTTTTACATTATATGAATTTGTGGAACAGCAGAACAGAATGGGCATCCTGTTTTAGACAGAAATTGTTGCTGCGTGGGAGCAACACAACTAGTTATGTTGAAATAGTATTTCGCATTCTTAAAGACTGCATACTAAGCCGTATCATGGCTTTTAATTTATCTCAGCTTGTTGATTACATTCTCACAAAATATGAGATTTATCTTGAGAAACGACTAATTGATTTCAGCAATGGGAGATGCCCTGGAGCTCTTTTACATCATTTCTTGCCTCAAGTTAATCGAAATCAATATTCATTCAGAAAGGATGAAAATGGTAATTTTTTGGTAAAAAATAACTCAAATAATTGCGAGTACATCGTTGATATTGAAAATGGAATTTGTTCGTGTATGATGGGGCTCTCTGGAAATGTGTGTGTGCATGCTTCATTTGTGATAACAAGTATTGGTAATGACATTGAAACAACTTTTAATGTAGCTACAAAAAAAAAAAAAAAAAAAAAAAGAGTTAATGTTGTACATAGCTACCGGTAAAAAGGCTTCTTTAAATTGGCTAGAACCGTTAAAATCAAATTGTGTAGGTCCTATCAATGAATATAATATAGATGTAAATAAAAGTGTAGATGTAAATGAATCAGCCAATTTAATATCTTCTAATGAAGCAGCAACATCATCTGTGTCTACTTCCCAAGATAAGGTTCCGACTTTTTCTGCTGAAAGAAAGGAAGAATTTAACAATTTAATAAAAAGAATTATGTCTGGAATTGAAACAGCACCTGAAATTTATGTGCCTGCTGCAAATAAAATGCTTGACAATGTAAAAAAATTTGCTTCAACAGATGTTGGTTTAATAACAGCAATGCATACTTTTGGAACTTATAATGGGGCTTTAACCAACAGTTATGCCAAAAAATTAATTAAAAGAAGTCATGCAATAAAAATTTGTGTCCAACCAACAGCAATAGGTAGACGAAAAAAATGTTTAAGTGGGAAAAGGAAATTATGTGCAGGGCGAGAGAGAGGACATACAAAAATTGTTAGTCAACTAAAATGCCACGATTACACAACTTTTGGCTCATTGCCTAAACGAAAGAGAAAAGCTCAGCACAGTTTAGCTGATAGTGTGTGTTCTAATAAAGGCTTGAGCAAAAAGTAACATGGTAAATTAAAAATCAACTTTAAAGCATTATTAGTTGCATTTATTTTTTATGTAAGAAAAATTTTGAACTTTTTTTTTTTTTTTTTTTTTTTTTTTTTTTTTTTTTTTTAATATGAAGTGTCATATTAGGAATTTTATGAACTTGTGCATAAATTTCCTTTGTAATTGTAATGCATTATCATGTATAAGCATAAAATCTAGATCTAAAAGTATGCATAATGCTTCTAGAAAATTAATATTTCATTTATATTCTAAGTGTACTATTACCATTATGTATATATTTGTATTTACTTATTTTTATTTATGTTTGTGTATAAATGCAAGTTGTTAAAATTAAGCTCTCTATAAACAGCATTCTAAAGCCAAAATAGACAAATGAATTAGATCTGTCTTCAAGTAATGCTTTGCATAAGGAATGGTAAATGTAATGAATGAAATATGGGAGAAAGGGAAAAAAAAGTATATATAAAGTTATGGACATTTTCAACTTATTTATATAATTATGAATTTTTTGACTGAATATATATAATCTTTGTACCTTCTGATCTTATACTCTGAAAACCAAGTATGTGAAACATTGCCAACTCAAATTGAGATTTTTGGTCCATCTACAGGTTTTGATGTATACTGAACTAATATAGTATAAAGCCGAAAATCCGGAGGCGCTTGGGACCAGAGTAATTCTGGATTTTTTAGTCACTCTTAAAAAAATTATATGGATTTTTCTAATTTTTTGGGAAAAAGGTAAATTTATCATTAAAATTAAATATTAGGATTCATGAACATTCAGTTTATGATTTTTATTTTATTCAAAATTTGTGTTTTAAATTGACTAAACAAAAGTAAATGAATTAAAGCAATAAATTAAAAATATGTATATAAAGTTAACTTAAAAATAAATAAATAAATAAATAAAATAAAAAGTCATTTATTGCATTATTTGTATACTAAAATTTTCAGTAAAAAAAAATTATTCAAAAAGGAAAACATATTTCTAAACATGTCTATTTTCTTTTTTTCGTGTGCTTTTAATTTTCAACCTAAATTCAATTTCGAGTTCATATTCAGTGATCCATTTTTAAGGCCATTTTGATAAAATATATAACATTAATTAATTTATTGAAATTTTATTCTTTTAAATTTTTTTAATACACATCCAGATAAAAAAAATAATAATAATTAATATTATTATTTAATCTCAAAAACAAAGAATGCATAAATGCAAAATCCGATTTTTAAAATTTGGTTATATCGTTATCCAGTAGATGGCAGCACCAAGCAATTATCTGAATTTTTAATATGATTTCTAATAAAGCTTTAAATACTTAACTTATCTTTAATCTTATTTGTTTTGTGAAAATTTGTAGATTAAAGATTTTATCTTTTTATATATAAATTTTTTTAGAAGAAGGAAAATCAGTAGGCATCTCAAAATCTTCAAAAAAAAAATTCTTTTTTCTTATTTTTGAATATTCTTATTTTTTATTCTGCAGATAGATGGCAGCAGCAAACATTATCATTAGTAATTTTGAGTGGCCGAAAAAAAAAAAAAAAAATGTTGAAATGTCAAATGAAGTTTATTTTTAAAAACTGCATTTAACATTTTAACCAAAATAGCTTAATTGGTAATAAATAAATAAAATGAAGAATAAATAAATAAAAAAAAAAAAAAACTTATGATTAATGCTACGAAAATTGCATTATTTCAACGATTTTTTGGAGTCTGGTTTTTCAACTTTGTACTGTATTTCTAATCCCCAAATGTGTGAATATAAAAGGTACATATTCCAAATAATTTGCATTTTTTACTTTATCATAAAGATGAAATCTAGTTGGCTTAGATGAACTCTGCTCAATTACCCACCATATATTTTAATAGAAAATAAGACTTCTTCACACATCATAAATTTTAAGCCAGCATAACCGGTTTCGAAAGGACGTAGCCTTCCTTCATCAGGTGCAAAAAAACACGTGCTACTGCCTTGGAGGCTTTCTATTCATCGTTTGTACACCAGTTCTGCATTTAGTTTTGGCACCATATATTTGTTTTCATAAATGTCTATTATTTAACCTATTCATATTGAGAAATAAATTTCACTGATCTCTTGACACAGCGGCAGACTATAATCCCCCACCTATTAGGCTACCCTCATTTAGTTCTAAACGTTTGCATTATTGTAGTTGGTCATTTAATTTTTTTGGGTTAGTTCCTTATTTTAGTTTTCATGCAATTCCATAGTATTTCTAATGCAATGAGTCACACAGTGCAAGTTTATATGAAAAGTTGCTCTATTCTGCTATGTTAAGGAAATCTTAAATTCCGAATAACTTATGAAATTTGTAAATTAAAATATTCATAACAGTATCCTAAATTATATTTTAAAAGTTGTCTGAAATCTTTACGATATAAATAGTTCTAAAAATGGACATTTGTGTGAAATTTTGCACTATTCTGCCATGTTAAGAAATTAGTAAATTTTAAATAACTGACAAAGTGTCCACATTTATATTTTCATAGTTAATTATGTTTATGCAAGCATCATAATTAATATTTTAAATGTGGTCTGACATCCTGACAATAAAAAAACTACTTTTATTGCACAATTAAGCAAAATTTTGCCTCATTCTCCCATGTTAAGAAAATAAAATTTCGAATAACATACGATATTTAAAAATTAGAATGTAGCAAATGAATAGGATTCTTGCTAGTTTTATGTATGATATTTTATCCGATCTCTCCGTGACTGTTACTTCTTGAGATACTGTGTACACAGACTAACACACTGACATCCTTTGTGATTTTGAGATTTCTCGCATCTTAAAATGTGTAAATATATATATATATATATATATATATATATATTAAGTTTCCTATACCTTTAATTTCATAGAAAACTAAAAGTATTTGTCAAAATTTATTACTTCTAGTTTTTGATGGATTTACATGTTTTAAGATGTCTTGAACAAGGTTTGACCATTTTTAGAAAATATCTGCTGTCAAAATTTTATGGATGCTGTATCAAAAAATATTTATGTATTTAATTTTTAAGAGAAAAAAAATGTGGTTTTATTTTTTATTTTTATTTTATTTTTATTTTATTTTTTTTTTGGGGGGGGGGGAGGAGGGAATACAATTGTTATTTTGAGAAATAACACCTATTAAAACATTACTGTATTTGATATACATTTTGTTAGAAGATGATAGATTTTGTTTATGAAAGTATAGGGTGGAATAGGGTAAGTGTAGTGATGTGGGGTGGAAAAGTTTCTGCAGAAAATTGGCAATTTTTTTAGTAAATTTTTTACATGACATATTTAGACTTTTCTTTTATTAGTCATAGTGTAGTTATTAGTTACCGTAATATCAGATTTAGTGTGAAAAATAAGTTTTTGATTAAAGACATTTATAAAACTACCAGAAATATGATTTAAGCAACTTGCGTGAGAAGGAGAAGGTTATTTATTATAACACAATAGATCTGTGGTTGCTAATCAGAATTTTAAATGTCCATTCAATAAGTTTGCATGAATATAATTATAAAGCATTTGGCAACATAGCAAAAGAAAAACAAAGAATGAAAAAGCAAAATAATAATAATAATTGCTTTAATCACAAAATGGGCGTTGTTGAAAACTTTATATACAAACACAATTTTATTTTTTTAAACTAATTTTTAAGGTGGGAAAAAAAAATCTTTTTATGCAAGCGACAGGGAATACATTTTATTGTCCAAATAAACAAAGAGCTCGATTGTGAATAAAATAAAAGGAAGTGTAATAGTTAAAATAAATTATGTCATAACTTGTAACTGGAGGTTCAGTTGAAAATGTTGAATTATTCTTAAAAAATCTCATAGTGGATGTTACACTTAAAGTTAAAAAGAAATCTTCTCAAACTTCCAGAGTATTTTCTTTTTGGTATAGAGTATTCCATTCATTATCCAGCACTACCAACTATTAAAAAAAAAATAATAAGATTTTGTGTTGGCAAGTTATGTTTAGAAATAGGAAAAAAAAAAATTGAATAAATAAAAATTAAAAGAATTTTAATGAAATAAGCCCTTGCAAATTATCTTGTATTATTTCTCTTCCATTTGCAACAAAAACATATATTATTCTATTGTGAAATTTGTTATGAGAATTGTTCATTATCTAACTATATATTTTTATTTTGTAATCCGATGTTTATTTTTAGAAAATTCACAATTGCTGAATTTGTTCTTGTTTTTCAAAAACTTTTTTATTTTTTTTAATGTTTTATTTTGAAGTAATAAGTGCAAAAAAAGCACTTTGTTCAATATATTTCACTTTAAAACTTCAGAATGGAGTATTAAAAATTCAATAAATAAATTTTGGAGAAAACAAAGCAAAAATAATCAATTTAGATTTTTTTTTAATAATAATTTTAAAAAATCATTAATTATCATAATTTTTTTTTTCTATATAATAAAATGGGATTCAGCTGTTGGAAATGATATGTAGAGGGTCTCTGAGAGTTACAGACTGCATACAGACATCTTATTTATATAGATTATTCAATCATTATGCATACAAAACAGTCATTAAAAATTATAACTTTCCAGCTTTATACATGTTTAAATATCATTAAATCATAATTTCTTTTTGAATCGAAGAATTACTCATATATATATATATATATATATATATGTATGTATGTATATATATATATTAATAGTTTTGTTTATTTGTAGCTTATGTATTAGTTTTATTTTACAAAACCTTCGTAATTTAAAGGCTTTAAAAATTTTATGTAAAACCACATCCGTAGGTAAGTGTAACAGAGCTTTGGCATAGTTCCACTTTGACCTCATTTTTCTCAGTTACTATTATATGTACACTTGTAAAACCTTTTATGCATAAAGTACAACAGAACAATTAAGTGGTTTTTAAAGAATATGAGTTTTTTATAATCTAACAGTGTGCCACTTAACTAGTCACTGTAGTATGTAGAAGGCTATATTTCTCCCAAGTTATCTCAGGATGGCCGGTAAAGTGGTTAAAAAAAAAAAAAAATTATGACAATTTTGTCTTTCATTGTTACACCTGACACATTTCAGGCAAATATAACCTCAACCTATTATACGCATAAACAGTTCATTGAGAGATATGCAAGATGAATTTCTCGATAGTGAAAAACCCTCACGGATATGGGACTTTTTAATTTTTTTTTAAATATCTTAACTCTCTTACAGCATGCTTGCCAACCATCTCATTATGAAGCGTAGTACTTTTAGTCACCGCCTTTTTTTGTACACCAGTAATTTTTTAGAGTAATTTCATTCTTATTTAATCGTAACACTATTTGCAGAGAATTGCTCTTAATATAAAGTGGTGTGGGAAAAGGGGCGTATTTTCAAGGGGCGTTAACAAGTCTACGCTTATTAATGAGATGGTTGGCAGTCCTGCTTACAGAGTTGCAAAATTTTCCATTCATCTCGAAGTAGCACTTCACATTTTTAACTTTTTAACACTGAAAGAAAGTTAATTAAAAGATCAGGTAATTAATGTAATTACTATACATACATTTCTTATTTCTAGACAAACAAGCTATGTTGACTATTATTTTACTTTATTTTTACTGACACATATATTTCATATGTACACATATATACAACTTAGCATAGGGCTGGGCGATGTTGAAAATTCTGCATCACGATATATAACCAGCTTTATGTCACATTTTAGGAATGTTTTTACTTTGATGATATAACATTATATAGTACATTTAAAAAAAAAAAAAAAAAAAAAAAAAAAAAAAACTTAGAAAAATACTTTTGCAAAAATGTTTTACTTTGATTATAAAAAAGTTATGTATGAAAGGAAAAACATGGGGCATTCGAATAAGTAATAGTAATAAAGAGTTTAGGTAGTATCTGTCATTAAAAAGCTCTCACAATAGTTTATATTATTTTGCAGAGCAATAAAATCGTTAGTGACTTATCTAAACTATTCATTCATCAATCATCCGTAATTTACCACAGGTTTTTCATTTAATTTTTTTACTTCTTAGATTAAATAATTTGTTCTGTCCAATTCAAATGAAGTAATTTTTACTATATCCAACCAAATTCAAATTAAAAATTTTGTGTACATCTCACCGTGAGTTTCTAAAATACATAGCACCGTTGTGGGAAGGATGCTTTCTATTAAATTATGCGGTTTCTGTCATGCCATCTCCCAATAAAATTGAGATTTTAAATTGTAAAGTTCGGACATCCGCAACTTCCCATGAAAAGTCACAATGGGGGATCAGGTCTTTCCTCTTCCAATAGTGCACTCTTTATTACACGAACAACCAACCAACTCCAAATTTAAAATTACATAAAGTTAGGACCGTAACTTTCCAAGATAAAGCACCATGAGGGTGTCGGATCTTCCCCCCTTTGAATGGTGCAGTGTCTGTCAAAATAACACCCATTCAACTCAAAATTTAAAAATTTTTAAAGTTCAGAACATAGTTTTTTGAAATATGGACCGTGAGAGGTAAAACATTCCCCCTGTCAATGCTGCAGTCTTTGACATATTAATACCCTTTCAACTCCAAATTTAAAATTTCAACCATAATTTTTTTTAGATTAGGCAACATGGAGAGTAAGACCTTCCTCTTTTCCAATGACGCAGTCTTTGTCATAATAACACCCAAATAAGTATTAATTACAAATTTTGTCAGGATCGGATCATGACCTACAGTGAGAAAAACAGGATAAATCAATACCCATGTTTCTACAAATTACATTTGGTTTTGATATGCTGCATTTCACTAATGCTACCTCCAAAGTCATTGATGTACACATCAAAAACTGGCTAAACATAAATTGATTTAGCAATAGAATCATAAAATTGTTATTTTTCGATGAATCGATACATTGCCCAGTCCTACAGAGCAGTATTATTTATAGTAATAAATATAATTATTTAAGTTGTGGATTCATTTGGCCGACAGTTAAACCCACATCAGTTGCATTTGTTGTTTAATAACATTTTGACTCACTTCATGCTGATTTATTTCCTTCCTGCACCCTCCATGTAAAATTATAGCATTTTTCAAATGTTTGTCTATAAAATGTTTATTTATTTATTTTTTTTTTTTAAGTGTAATTCTTTTAAAACCCTATGTATCTACTGTATGAAATTTCTGTATTTTTCTTAAATAAAATTTCCTGTGTAAAAAATGTGATTGTTATTCTTTTTTAAAAAAACATAGTAAATTATTAAAAGGTAATGTTTTTTAATGCATCTGTTGAATTAAAAACTTAGTAATCAATTTTCGTATTAAAATAATTATTTGGATGAGAATATTGTTTACAACACAAACAAGTCCTTCCAGCTCAATCACAAGAGTAGGTCATTTGCTTTTTCCTTATCAAATAGCTGCCATTTTAAAATAATAAGGCAGATAAAGGTTATTAACCACTACTGTGTGTGGAAGGTTAGATTTCCTCTGAGTTCTCGGGATAGCTGGTAAGTAGTTAATGAATTTGGTGAAGGCATTGATGTAGACTGTGTATGCACAGTCAGCAGCTAAATTATTTGAGCGCTAGCAAAACTTTGTGTAAAAAAAAGTACATACTGTTTTGTTAAATAAATCCTTGTCGAATCATATTCTTAGACTGATTAAGGACATGATTCAACAAGGATTTACTTAAGAAATCAGTATTAAGTGCATTTTTTAAAATAGGAATTTTTGCTAGTGTTTAAATAATTTTGCTGCCGACTGTATGTATGAAGTTTTGAGCTAATCAGTGCATAATTACCCTTTTTATAATGATATTTGAAAGTGGCCAGCACTTGGATATCCAACTTTGATAATAATTTAATATTTCCAAAGTTATCGTGATAATAAACTTTCAAGTGGCCACCACTTGGAAACAAAATGGCACAGCAAGTCGAGTAGCGAACCCATACAAGATATGTCCAATTTGGGTGCAAAATTAATTTAGTATTTTAAAAGTTATAATGACAAATTTTTAAGTACTCCCATTAATTTAAAATATCTGCTATTTTAAAATAAAATGGTGGATCAAATACATTTATAAACTTGTTTGGGACTCTTAGGTTTACATCAAAACTTAAAACTGAAATGAAGTTTTTAAGTGGCTGCTAATTTGAAACAAAATGGAAGAGCAACTTTGTTACGTTACAACAATCTCATATAAAATATTTACAATAGAAGATTGCAAATATACTATTGCAAATTTAAATTCTTATCTCTGGAATTTCCTCAAAAGTTAAGCAAAATTCTATTATAAGTTTTACAAAACTATATATTATACGTAAGAAGAGTTTAAAAGAAATACACACTATAAAATGAGACTACAGCTATTGATTTGTTGTTTAATATTAAAAAATTTGATCTTTCAGCAGATTTGTTATCATTTTCACTTTTATTTTCCCCTAAGAAAATAAATATTTGACATTTACTTCGAACCTCATTTGGGCATATTCTGCACACACTGACCAACTTTGGTTAGATTTGGTTAATTATTTCGTAAGATATCATGATACCACATATTCTATTATATACACTAAGCGACAAAAAAAAAAGCCGCACTTGGATATTTTCCATTTTTCTTTCTGTAATCGCTAATTTTATTGCTTCAAAAGTAAATTTTTTAACAGATTTTATTACGTTGTGTTCCACGTGCAATTCAGGATTGAGCTAGGTGTTAAAAACAACATGCAATTGTTCGGAAAATTGTAATTTTAGAAAGTATTTTAAAAATGGCAAGAATATGGCAATTAACGATATCACAAAAAATATTAATTTTAGAGCGAAAATCAAAAAAAATATTTTAATACGTGGGATGTTAAAATGATTAAATGTTAACAAAATGTTAGTGGTCTGGTTTTTAGCAAGATATAACAATTTTTGGTTATTTAAACTGCACATTTATCCTTAGTCGGCCACGTTACTCATCCAGTCGAGATGACCGCAAGTTAAAAAACCAGTGCTTAAAAAATCAGTTTGTATTACATTTAGAACACAGAAGGGATTCAGAAAAAGTGTTTAGTAACATAATTCATGTGAATACAGGGCAATAACAATTAAACAAAGCAGGTTTAATTGCCAGAAAATCTGAAAATAATCCATTCTTAACGAAAAGAATTAGAAAACCAAGACTTTAAAGGGTTAAAAATTAAAAAAAATGATTTGGTTAATTGTTGGGCTGAAATGGTCTCTCTGATGAGTCAAGTTTAACTTATTTCGAACTGACGGAAACAAGCAGATCTCATCACGAAAATGTGACCGACTTAATAAAAATCGCGCTTATAAAACAATGACATATTCCCCGTACATTATGATACGAAAATGCATAATTTTTCAGTGAGTCTGGCAAATTTTCATGTTCAAGGGATCAATTAACCCGAAATAAAACTTGACCATTAAAATATTGATACCTGATTGACTACTTTGGAGGTATTTAAGACTCTTCCATTATCAGCATTTTAAGATGATTATGAAACTTCTTACATGGCGCCTGCGGTTCGTTTATTTGATTCAAGTTGTTAAAATTACTTATCCATTCTCATAATCATCTATAACTTTGTAAGTTATCATAACTTTTTTTTACTTAAAATTAAATCCTACAAAGAATTTCTTCTTTGTTAGACCTGAAAATTGTCCTAATCTCAATCAGCTCGAAAATGTTTAGTCTATAAAAGAGACACCCTCTTTTATTGGATTAGAAATTTGTAGCCTACAACTTTACAAGAACTAGAAAAAAATATTTATGATATTTAGCCCAATGAAATTTCTGAGTTTCATGTTAAAAAACTGTAAAATACTATGCCATTGCGCATTAAATCAGTAGTTCCATATAAAGGCGGAATTATCCCATCCAGAATACATATTTTTATTAAATAATTGTTTATATCTAACAAATAAATAGTTTTATTTCATACATTAAAATAGTACTTGTTTATTTTATATAATAAATCGTGATAGAATACAAATTATATGTTTATTATATTACGTTTAAAAAGAAAATTTTATGTAGATTTTTATTAAATACTTCATAGAGTGTAATGAAACGAATTATTAAATCAAAAATGTACATAGGTATCATGTTATGACTTCCATATTATACAAATATAACAATTTTATTTGCTGCAATCATTAGTTTTTAAATTATTACAAACTCTAAAGGTATAACTCAAATTTTCTGCAGTGCGGCTTTTTTTTTTTTTTGTCGCTTAGTGTACATACAACTGATTACAATAGGTCAATTTCTAAAGAAATCAACCTAATATTTTCTGTATATATTTCACATTCACAGCACCTTAATTTTTAGAACATGTAGAGTATCTGAATATTGCCAAACTTTAGCAGTTTACGGAAATCTTGCTGCTAACATTTTGTCTCAGAGACATCTTACTTTCTAACACTCCCAAGTGAAGTAGAATTAAATAAAAATATAAGCGTATATAAAATCCTCACAATATTTTTCTTTCAAAAGATTTTCCTTTTAATTTCAATGTAGCACAGGTGAAAATAAAAAACTGACTTTTATTTGATAAATTATGGACCAAAAATGTATTTATCATCTATCACTGTAAATTACTGTACTTTCCGGCGTATAATGCATAGGTGAAATAAATTAATTACACACCAAATAATTTAATTTACCAATTAAGCTAATTTGTAAGAAACAAAAGCTTGTTAAAAAGTAGCTTTTACTGTAAATTTAAATTACTGTTGTACAACTGATTTAACAAACCTTCACGTTATACGCCAGGAAATACGGTATGAAATTTTAAATTACAATTTAATATTTTAATTATTACATTTATTTAATAATAAATACGTATTTAAATTATTAATTACACTGCTCAGCATGAAAATTGCCTCTGACACCATTTCAGATTATTCTTATGTAAAATGACTGCCCGAACCGGAATATGATGCCCATTTTGCCCTATCACCCGCCTTTTTTATATCATTTTTCGGTGATTTTATGGCTATAAATTTGATTTTTAGGACGGGGGTGGATTATTACAACCATTAAATATCTTCTGAGGGGTTACAGAGTTGGAAAATTGTAAAACATGGACATTTGTGACAAGGAAAAAATGGGGGGGGGGGAGGAATTTGCCTCTGAAATTATGCATTACATAGCTTATATTTTTTTTAACTGTTATAATTTTTTTTTTTTTTTTACTTTATATATATATTTTGTTTTCAGGTGTTAAACATTTTTCATTCTTCAAATCAAATTCATAATCATAAAATTATCGAACAGGGAAAAAAAATGAGGGAGGGGGTGATATTCCTAGAAAATGGTGGGTGATTGGACAAAATGGGAGTCATATTCGGATTCAGGAGGTCATTTTACATAAGAATCAGCAAGAATAGGATCAGATCTCGAAAAAAAAATAAAAGTTTTTTTTTTGCAGAGCAGTGTTATTTATCAATAAATAATATCTATAGATTTATTTTCATTCAAATTTTTATTTATTAAACAAGTCTATTAAAAAAAAAAAAAAAATAGGCAAATTATTAATACTCATTTAACATCTCAAAACTACTAGGAAACCAGTTCAAAATTTAACACTCCTTTATAAAATATACATGAATATTTAAATAATTATTATCAATCTTTAAAATCTAGTAAATTTATCAGCTGAAAAATAACTTGCATACTTAATACAAAATATTATTTAGCAAATGATCTTTAAATTGAAATATAAAGTATCAAAATTAAAATAATAATAAAGTATCTTATTAGAACAGACATGATGAATTTCGAATTAGTTGCTTTTGTTGTGAAATGTTTTAAATAAATTTTGATAAAATTCATTTACAATTTGTCTTAATGAATCTAATTTATTTTATTGAAAAAATTGAAGAATGTTAAAAAATTCATTTCTTTTGGAAATTTTGAAATTATTATTTTTTAATTAATGCCTAAATTACTAGGCCTTATTACTATTATTAAATAAAAATTAAATGCATTTATTTCTAAAATTGACTATAACATAGGTTAGGTAGTTTTTGGTAGTTAATAAGTCTTTAAAGAAGTAATAATAATCTGTCTAAATTTTTAAAGATTTTATTTTCTTCGAATTAAAACAAATCCTAAAATTTGGATCAAAATTAATCTATATAAATTTGGGAAGAAGTTTATAATTCGAGAGTTATCTGCTTATTTATTGATGAATAAATAATTTTTTACATTTAATTTAATTTACAGCAATAAACATTTGATCCAACAAATTATTTTATCAAAAGCTGTCTCTGTTTATGACTGAAATTATATATATATATAAATTGTATGAACAGACATCTATTGTATTTGTATGTTTATATTTTCATTTACAAAATGTATTTAATTGCTTAACTTATTCTTACTGTAGAGGGGCAAGTTGTAAATTTTTTTACAAACAAATGTATTATCTGTTATAATCACTTTGATTATTTTACGAATTTCTCTTATATGATAATATTATAATATAATGAATATGACAGCTATTAAAACAGGAAATTACCAAATTTTCTGTATCTTATTTTAAGAAAATGTACACAATATATACCAATTGCATAAGATGAAGCACAATAGAACACTTACTTAATTATTGAAAAAAGCTGTTATTAGTTTAGAAATAATTCATTTCATCCTTAGTGGAAACAATGAAATTAAAATTTTAGGCTGTGTAAAAATTGCTTAAATTAAGATTGGGGAATTTCTTCAGTATTTGTAAGAAGCTCTAATTCAAACATTTGATGAAAACTTAATGACAAAATGATCATATTTAAAATAGAAAATACTAAACAGATATAACTATTTATGAATGGCATAACTGAGATTCAGTATCATTTATTCTGTTTTAAATTTTTATGGAACATAGTTGAGTATTATAAATGTTCAATAATGTTATACATTAATCCGTATTTAAAAATGGAATTACTAACTTTAAAAACAAAGTAGTATAACATTGAGGCATGAAGATAACAATATCAGCAACAAATTTTTATCATTAGAATACTTTTAAAATAAAACTCATAAGCTGGAAGCTTAATATTAATAAATATTATGGTTAATAAATATTTCGTTATTATAAGTAGTCATCAAAAACAGCCTTTTTGTTTTTTTTTTTAAGTGACAATCGTTCGGTTATTTTCCAGCTGACATTCTTAAAACACAAACAAACGAAAACTTTCAATAATTCCGGAATTCATATCAAAGTAATTTTAATAACTGCATATACTGGAGTTTAAATTATTCAAAATAGAGAAATTAACATTTTTAAAATTTGTCTTCTTTATTACATATTCTTTATACTTTATTATTCTTAAAATGTATGTAATAAAATTCATTTTAAACTAAACATGTATTACTACGTATAATAGTACGGGAAAAAAACTGGCATAAAATACATCATATTCTCCTAAATCTTACTCTTACTTTAAAAATGCCTTTTGTCAAACATGTACGTACGATAAATAAAGTAAACCTAAACGTAAACATTAATGGTAACCAGATTCTCTGGACTAGAGACTTCGCCAATACTTCTGTCTATGCTGCCAAAGAAATAAGCTCACGTGATTACGCCAACCAATGAGCTTAGGCAGCGTAGGATTGGCATATATGCAGGGTGGAGGCGGCGACAACCGGTTTTCAGTGGGGAAAGAGTGTGACGTAAGGTCCCTTTAACTGAGATGTCCCTTTAATTCACAAACCAAAACATTCGCATAAATCCCATTGCCGTTAGTTATCGATGTAAAAAAAAAAAGAAAGAAAACCAGTCGGCAGCAAAAGTATCCGAGCACTAGCAAAAATTCCTATATAAAAAAATCCCTTTTCGGCAAGCTTAAAGGCAAAGGTAGATTCCTTTACGTTAACGTTACAAAGGTAAAGACATTTTACATTGCATTAATACTTAGCCAATGGCTTTGTTCCCACACATTGCATTATTTACGTCGCTATTCTGTTTTCAAGAAATTTAATTTTCAACTACAAAAGGGTTTTATTCATTCTACTTAAAATTTTAGGCTAGATTTATTGGTCTGTAAATATTTCAATTTTTCAAAATTCAAGCTCATAGAGAAAATCAAAATTCAAGCTCAAATAGAGGTCAGATACACAATCCCAGCAATGGTGAATCCGGGAGGGGGCTATTGGACCTCCCTACCCACCCAAGCTGAATCAAAATTAAAAGTTTTTTTTAAATCCATATAACTATTGTTCAATATCTTTTTTTTAAGAAAAAATAATAGAAACGTGAAAATGCACTTGTGACCTTACTATAGTCAAGCACTGGTGAGCCTGGCGCTTCTATAGTCAAGTCAGATACAGTTAAGTGGTAGCGGTTTTTGGATAGTTATTTCATTGGAATTTTTACTGAATTATTGAAAGTTTTGTACTGTGTTTTTGTGATTTTTATTGTCAGATGAGTAAAAATTGTTAAGTGAAACTGCTTTGTTTCACATAAACTAGAACATCAATATTAACATTAGTTAACATTGGACGATTTGGGCAACACTAAATTTCAATGTTAATTGTTACGAATTTAGTAAATTGTATGATTTGGCGAGATTTTGGTGGCAAAACTTGCAACTTAGCAATGAATTTTGAGATTTGGCGGCAAAATTTGATAGTTGACGACGAAATTTTTAACTTAGCGACAAAATTCTTTATATGACGACAAAACTTGGCGAGTTGAGCGATGGAGACTGGCAGCTTTGGCGTAATTATATTTTCTTTCCACGTGAAAACCTCATATCTCTTCACACACCAATATCTTGTTTCCACAAGATAAAAAGTCAAAGGAAGCTGTAACGTATTATTCTCAACCTTAAATTTTAAATTCTTGCCTAAACTGGCATTCTAAACTATTCATCACAAACGATATTTGTATTAAGATTGACGCAATATTTTAATTTTATATATTTAAATGATTAATTAAAGCGTTTAACATGGTTTTTAATTAACACACTTTTATTGACTTGATATGATGTAACTACTAATGTATGTAACGGAATTATGCAATTCAATTTTCGGCAACTTCTTGTCGTTCGAAGGACCTGAAACTTTGCACACGACTTCATAATCTATGACAATACTATTTACAAGTGTTTACAGGCACTTTTCCCATCAGAGGCAGGTTCCAGGGGCAAACAAAAATTTATACTTATACAAAACTATCGTGTGTGACACAGGATTTGGATGTACTTGTAAAACGTCGAGTGGCAACAATTAATTTTTTTTAATACAGATTTAAAAGTATGTAATATTTTTCTAAAACCTTTATTAGTTCACTTTTCAATAAAAGAGTGTTCTTTAGTTTTTTAAAATGGTATAATTTTATTTATTAAAATAAGGAAATTCAAAAAATGAAATACTTTAATTTAAATTTAAGTTTTTAGGAAAATAAACTTCAAAGGAAAATTCATAAAAATCGTCCCTAGTTCATCTGTCAAAGGGATGATACCGAAATGTCCCCAAATTTATTACTTTTTCTATCGCGACAGTTTAATTCGTTTAGCATCGATTTACACGTTTTTTTTTTTTTTTTTTTTTTACGATGGCATTTATCTTTTACATTATAGCATCTATGACAAAAACTAAGTCTAAATCTGCTTAGCCCTAAGATATGTCGATTTTATTTATATATTTACTTATTTATTTATTGACTTTTATTTTATTTGTTTAAAATCACGGATAAAATTTTACTTCATTTTTCTCAGTACATTGTAGTAATTGTGACGTCATATTTTCAGTTAAACATTTTTTATTTTTTTTTTTTTTAATCAGATTATTATATTGTTTAAAAACACGATTAAAATTTCATTATATTTTCAGTGATATTTTTTATTATCATTTGCACGTGACATAAGCATCAGATTATAAATCTTTTCCATAAAAGCTATATAGCAAATGTCGGCTATATAGAACAATTGACGAAAAATCACATTTTAGCTTGTAACTTCTAAGCAATTGAAGCTATCGAAAAAGTTTAAATACAAAAATTGTTCTTTAGGACAAGGCGGTAATTCGTCTGATTTGAAATTTTTTCCTATTTGCAATATTAAAGAAATTATGGGCAAATGAAAATTTCCACCCCCCAGCATTTCCACCCCCTTTTGAGCTAGATACCCCATCTACGAACTCGACCGAGATTTTTACTGTTCTGACAACATATCCTGAGCTGGTTAAATTTAAATAAAAATTACTCTAGTTATCGTGTTCACAAATTAACATGGGAAAATGCGTTATACATATATATAAACTTTTGAACGGTGGGTGGTTTTGGGTTCTAGGGGTCATGATCGTGAAGATACGAGGAAATTTTCTAGAAGTCGTGTCATGAGGACCATTGCAATAGGTAGATCTCCTATAAGGAATCTACCTAAAAAGTACACTTGATATAGTTTTGTTAAATAAATCCTTATCGAATCCTGTTCTTAGCCAGTCTAAGAACATGACTCAACAAGGATTTATTTAACAAAAGGCGGGTTCAGGTTTTCGATCGATCCAATTGGTCGTGGAACAATGCGTCCAGTCTCATCGACCGGTCTGGATCAAAGTCGTCCAGTGTAATGTGTTCCATGGACCGGTCGTGGATCAAATCGCCCAAGAAATTTTTCCGAGTCATTTGATCAATTTAAAAATCCATTGCTATAATTGGCCATTGGTTATTGCTCTGGTTACGCCATCTATCGGTCCTTACAAACGTGAATATGCATACAAGCATTTTTTTTTTTTTTGGTAAATAACTGTATAATTGTTTTAGAATTATAAATATATGCATGCAATGGATTGAAATATACAATAATGCAAATTAAAATTCATCGAATATTATTAAAATTTAATAAAATAAAATTTTAAAATGCTCTCTGCTAACATTTTTTTTAATTTTGAGTTCAACAAAATATTTTACATTTGTTTGTGAACTACTTTGGGAATTTAACGATCAGATAATTTTTATGAAACATTTTTATGTTTGAATTCTAAATATTTGCATTAAATTTCAGCATTCAAACATAAAAATAATTAACAATATTTAAAAATCAACATTTAACTTATATTTAAATATTAATAAAAAAAAATCATAAATATATTAAACATTTAAAATATTATTGATTGAAATCAGAATTGATTGAATTTAACAAACCAATTTAATGAAGATTTGAATCAAATGAATGATTATTTACAAAACTGTTATAAAAGTCTTTTTTTTTTTTTTTTTTTTTTTTGTAATATTTGATTTAAATTTAAATTTTATATAATTTTTTTGCAATGTGTAATTGTTTTATATTCTTACCTTAGATCATAATAAAATTTGAACCTACTTCTTATTTACATCGAATATTTGAATGCTAAATATTGCTTTTAAATTTCAGTATTCTAACTTAAAAATATTTAACAAAAATTAACGTGGTAATAAATCCGCAAAATAAAACTTAATTGTTTATAGTATATCATTGAAATACAATAATGCATAATTGAGGGAAATAATTAAAAAAAAAAAAAAAAATGCTGGAAAAAATTCTAAAATTAAAATTTTATTGTTATTATATTTTTATTAAATAATTTTCAAAAAAGAATTATATAATTAATATTTTATTTCAGTGTATATGTACCCAACTATGCAGAATAAAAAATAAAAATAAAATAAAATAAAATGTTATGCATCTATCTTTTTTTTATTATTATTATTCATAGTAAAATTACATTTTTAAATAATGAATTAAATTTTTCTTTAATTAATTTAACTTTATAATATTCTATAGCTAATTTCAAACTAAGCCTGTAGATGGCAGCACTGATTTTGATCAAATAAAAGGATTGGAGTCGTCCAGCCTCTGCTTTCGACCTGTCGTGGATCAAATGACTCAGGGTCCAGTTGGATCGGTCGAAGTGTTCCAGAGGCTGGACTCACCCAAAGCAGTATTAAGTGTACCTTTATAAGACGGGGATTATTGCTAGAGCTCCGATACTTTTGCTGCGGAGTGTACGATCAGACTTGTGATCTACCATAGCTGCGTTACAATAGTATGTCTCCCGTAGACGATATTCGTCGGAGAGCAGTATCTCACTAAATGTCTGAAAATGACATTTTCGGCTCTAAAGACTACATTTAAACATATATATATATATATATATATATATATATTCTTATAAAACTATTCAATTAGTACATGAAACTTATTTTAGACACAGTTATTTAAAAATATTATTTAAACAGATTTATGTAACAAACGAAATTTTTACATACAACTCAAATTCATTATAATTAAATTTTCAATAAATAAAACTTTACGACTTACAGTGTTAACTCTCATCAAATTAGCTTTTTAAAATGAAAATCGAAAAGAAGTAAAACAAGTGTGTCGCGGCCATTAAAATAAATAAATAGTTATCATAATTTTCTATACCAATTCACACAGTGCAAACACAAATTATTTATTAAAATTATTTTTTAATGATGAATGTAGGCAATTTTAAGAGAAGTATCACATTTAATATCGGAAAAAGTCCTGTAATACATGGTAATGTCTTTTACGATGTATCAGGGCTGCCGGATTTCAGTAAGGCAAAAGAAAAAAACCGGCCTTTTTTTTTGGGGGGGGGGGAATGGGGGTTATCCACTGGAGGAATATTTGGTTTGTATAAACTTACAAAATTCAGAAAACATAATGAGACCCGCAAATAAATTTGCATACACAAAACTATGTTTCCTAGGGAGTATCTTATTTGAAAAAAAAACTACTGAAATTTTTTCTGCGCTTGTAGGTTCGAACAAAAAAGTTCTGGTTTAGGAGCTATTATTAAAAATTTATTAAAATGTATTTATTTATATGCGCGTGTATATATATATATATATATTGTTCGTATGTATTTATGAGGTAAATGATAAATTTAAGTACATTGTAGTTATAAAAGTTAATTCTGCAGACAAATATACTATGCATTGTTCTAAGAACAACAAAATTAAAGTAAAATCGTGACACACATATAAATTACAAAAAAAAATTCCAACAGAAAAATCAAATTTTCATAATAATTGGCAAAATAAAACCATAATATGTAGAGCTCAACTTTAATGTACAAAATTAATAAGAAAAAAATAAAGGCAGCTCAAAGTCTGCAATGTCTATAAAATCTTGTCCAGCTCCATAAATGTATTGCGACTCTCACATTATAATGTTAATTGAAATTCTATATCTGGTTTTATAAAAGAATAATGAAAAAAAAAATCATACATAATTTTCCATTTAAAAAATAAATAAATATATAGTAATATATATATAAACAAATATAATTTTTTTTCTGTTTTTAACAGTGTGATGGCATTAAAAATATGTTTGAAATAATAACCTTTCTTCCATCCTAATGTATCTGAATTCTTCAATTTGCGAATGAAAAGAACTGTAAACTCTACGATTATCATATTCCAACGTAACTCCTTTATAATATAACTCCTATATAACTTGTTTCAATTTTAAATATATTAGCATTTTTCCTTTAACTGCATACCAGAAGCTGCAATACATTCAGAATATTTAGTGTAGCCCTATTGAAAAAAGACAAACAATATTTACAAAATTTCCTGTATAAAATACACAATATGGGTCTTTCACATGAATAATAATACATTAAAATTTCTCAATAATATATGCATTACCCCCTTTTCTTTTCTCCTGAATGTTCT
Organism: Salticus scenicus; assembly: GCA_963930645.1. Lineage (NCBI taxonomy): Eukaryota > Metazoa > Arthropoda > Arachnida > Araneae > Salticidae > Salticus > Salticus scenicus. Next base: position 1,058,335 of record CAWVNO010000967.1, on the reverse strand, counting down.
GTTTGTTATCTTAAATATATATATATATATATTGTTTGGTAAAGTTATATTTTAATATACTAAATGATAATTACAAACATGATTAATTAACTTGGTTATTTCTCTTTTATCAAATTTTCGATAATTTCAAACTGAAAATATCTTTATTAACCCTTAAATTGGTGATTAAAAAAAAAATCAAATTAAAAATGAATTTCGGCTTTCATTTCTTAAATAAATAGTAGGAAAAATACCTTTAAAATGAAATATTATTTTAAGCATGATTTAGGCTAGGGAAAATATATATGTATAGATATATATATAGCCAATCGGGAACATCGATTTTTATTAGAAAATATTTTTTCATTGTTAAAATTTTAAATATTAACAGCTAACGTTTATTTACTTTTTTTTAAACCTTCTGTTCAAAAAAACATTATGCAACGGTAACATACATAAAGTCAAATATTAAAAAGAATCCAATAGCAAGTGTACAATTCATTTTCTCGAGAAATGAAGGGAAAGGTATAAAATATAAATCCTAGGGCATTAATGTTAAATAAATAAATAAAAATTCAAAGTTTCCAAATAAAATGATTTTAAACAGATTTCACATTAATGAAGTTTTTCTTCAGTATGAGACAAAAGATGACTTTTTAGATATCCAACTCGTGAAAATGATTTTGAACACATTTCACATTTATGAGGTTTCTCTGCAGTATGACACAAAAGATGTCTTTTTAGATCTCCATTTTGCGAAAATGATTTTAAACACATTTCACATTTATGAGGTTTCTCTCCAGTATGACACAAAAGATGTCTTTTTAGATTTTCAAGACGTGAAAAAGATTTTGAACACATGTCACATTGGTGAGGTTTCTCTCCAGTATGACACAGAAGATGTGTCTTTAGATGTCTAACTTGTGAAAAAGATTTTGAACATATTTCACATTTATGAGGCTTCTCTCCAGTGTGACTCAGAAGATGTATTTTTAGACTTCCAAGATGTGAAAACGATTTATAACACATATCACATTTATGAGGCTTCTCTCCAGTATGACACAGAAGATGTGTCTTTAGATGTCTAACTTGTGAAAAAGATTTTGAACATATTTCACATTTATGAGGCTTCTCCCCAGTGTGACACAGAAGATGTATTTTTAGACTTCCAAGATGTGAAAACGATTTATAACACATATCACATTTATGAGGCTTCTCTCCAGTGTGACTCAGAAGATGTGTTTTTAGACTTCCAACTTGTGAAAATGATTTTGAACACATTTCACATTTATGAGGTTTCTCTCCAGTATGACACAAAAGATGTCTTTTTAGATCTCCATTTTGCGAAAATGATTTTAAACACATTTTACATTTATGAGGTTTCTCTCCAGTGTGAATGAGAAGATGTGTTTTTAGATTTCCAACTTGTGAAAATGATTTTGAACACATTTCACATTTATGAGGTTTCTCTCCAGTATGGCACAAAAGATGTCTTTTTAGATCTCCATTTTGCGAAAATGATTTTAAACACATTTCACATTTATGAGGCTTCTCTCCGGTGTGACTCATAAGATGTATTTTTAGACTTCCAAGATGTGAAAACGATTTTGAACACATATCACATTTATGAGGCTTCTCTCCAGTGTGAATCAGAAGATGTGTATTTAGATTTCCAACTTGTGAAAATGATTTTGAACACATTTCACATTTATGAGGTTTCTCTCCAGTATGACACAAATGATGTTTTTTGAAATGTCCAACTTATGAAAATGATTTTAAACATACTTTACATTTATGGGGTTTCTCTCACGAATGAATATAGAGATCCATATTGAAATTGTGTTTAGTTGCTACTTCAGGTTAAGTTGCAAACAGTCATACATAATTAAGGAAGAACACTAGATAATGTAAATATATACATTCCAGTCGGAGGTGTACCACGTATTGTTTTGTCTGTTTTAGACGCATCACAAGTGTATGTTGATGTTATTCACAAATTCCTTTGCACAAGCGCATTTTCTGATGTTTGCAATTATATCCCACACAGCACATACGTCCAAATTTTGTTCATTTCTCGTCTCGTACGTTGAAAACACGTCCCTCCAGAGAACTGACATCCCATTTTTGTCACATGCTCACATAAATTCAACCATCATGTTGAAAGTATGTGTCGTGAGTAACCAAATTTGGACATACATTATTAGAAAAATATCTTGGAAGTAATGTGTTCCACAATTGAGCGAATTCATCCCAATGAAGTGTCCTTTTACGTTGAATTCAACAAGCATGCAGCGTACTTTTTACTAAAACGGAACGAGCAACTGGGCATGCGCATTCAACCAACCATTCCACTTTTCCTCTCGTCCGTGGCTTCGCTTACGCCCGCCGCCATGTTGTCATTTTGATTATGTGAGAATGCGAAAGAAGAAATAATTGCGTCGTATAATTAATGTTATGATTGTAGATTTCGACGAAATCGTCATATATGCTGTATTGTCCACCGTCGCCAAGCTTGTGACAACGATTTTACATTCTTGTTCTATACAGAATGTGAATGTGATCTGAAAATAATTGTCATATGTAAGTATCTAAAATAATTTTATTTTATTTTCATTTCTGATATTTGACTTTAATGTAATAATGCTTATTATACCTGAAAAGGTTTATTATTTGTAAAATTTAATTTCATGGGTGGTTTTAGTTTTTGTTTGTTGTGTATCATTTCTTATCCATTGATTTATCGATCCATAAATATTATTACATGGCCTAATGGACCTTTCTTTTATTTTAAGCAGGAATGGAAATATCTGTAGAAGTATTTTCTTGTAAACTTAATCGGAATTTCCATTGCTTTTTAACCATTCAAGCATGCCTTTATCAGTTGATTAACTTTGATAAACAATGCAAAAATGTGTTCATGAAAGCTTAAATTTATTTTAAAACTGGTGTAGTTTTATTTAACTCTCTCAAATTATAAAAAAAAAAAAAAAAAATTAAGATTGATTTCATTAATGAAAGTTGTTATTTAAGTATGAGAAATTCAGTAATTCTGAAGTTAATTTATGCCAATAACAACTGTAAAATTTTCGAACGAACCATAGAAAATGAGAATAAACAAAGATTTCTAATGAACTGCTTGTACTGGTTTGGATTTTCTTATCTAGAATATGTATACTCTATAACTTATTTTTCACGAGTAATTTTTTTCCTAAATATTGTAAATATTATATATTTATATATATTAAATATTATATATGTGCAATTTACAATTAAAAGCCAAACCATTAATTTCTCTTTCTCTGTTTTGAATCTCTTATCTACAATATGTATACTCTTTAATTTATTAAATTTAGTTATGTTTTTCTCAAGAGTAATTTTTTTTCTAAATGTTGTAAATATTATATTTATTGCACATATATTAAATATATATGTGCAAGTTACAATTAGAAGAGAAGCCAAACCATTAATTTCTCATTCTCTCACTTTTTATTTAATGATGTTAAATTGGTATTTTTAGTCTTCTGCTATTTATGTGTTAATACCAATAGCAGAAACAGTTGAGACAACACTGCAGGTTAATTTAACAATCCATAAATGGGATACACTTAATAATAAATCAATGCCGTAGCTAAAGAGTTATACTTTCTCCTTTGTAAATGTAAATTTTGCACATTTTATGAATTATATTATTTCTTTTTATTATACCAGACCTGATCTCAGATTCTCTGATTGCAGAATTTTGTTTTATTGTAGATAGATAAAAATTCTTCCTGTGCACATGTGTATACGTATATTTATATAAAGTTCAAAATTACAGTTAACATTATGTAAACTATGAAAATTGTAACTTCGTGTTGATGGTATTTTTTGATTAGGCTTAAATTTTGTTTTTAAAAATTAGATTTTTCTTGGAGGTAATTATTAAATGTAAACTATTACTCATGATATGTTTTTTCCTTCTACAGTTGGAATGTAAACTCTGAAATGTTTTTTTTTTTTCTTTTTCATCCTGTATACAATATTTATAAGCTATTTTTTTTTTTTTTTAATTTTGGCCTTTTGTATTTTTCTTCCCAGATTATTTATTTAAGATGTTAATGAATATGTAAGGAATCTAGCTTTGGCCTGCAGTCTCCTAGCAGCCCTTCAGTTTAAATTGCAAGTTAATAAGTAAGACTTTCTGCATATAACTCAGTACTAATCATTGCAAGACTGTTCTTTTTTTTTTAAATCAAGATTTATTTGATTTTAATGATTTTTTAAAACTATTCATACATTATTGTGCAACACTTGTATTTTATTCTGTGTATTTTTATGTATATATATGTAAATATTTACACTATCAATCATTTTACTTAAATTATAAATAATATTCTATTCCGATAGAAAAAATCCATGTAGGCATTTATTACCAATATTTCTATTCAAATTAGTATCATTATAATATAAGAAATAATCTTATAACAGTCACAAATGCTGTAGTACGAGCCACTCAACCTGAGAATTTGTAGTACTATAATGTATTGAAATAAAGAAAGTCTGGTGGACTGCGGTAATTCTCGATCAATGTGTTTCTAGGTTAATTAATGTTCACCCAGCTTATAATAGTATGCTTAAACAAAAATTAGAAAGTATTGTTAACAATTCAAGAACATTGTAGTTTAATGTACAAAATAAAAAAAAGTCGCCATCTTTGCTGAAAATTAATAAATAAAAATATATATTAAACTGCTACAAAAGCATCTTGAAAAAAGATTGTTTCTGAAAATCACACATTTTACTTAGATTCTTAGTGGCATAACATTTCTATTTTTTTTTTTTTTTTTAATGTTATTTTACAACTATATATCTGTACTGATAAGTATAAAGGATTTAAGTCCAAAAATGTCACACCCCTCCACAGATCAATTTCCATAGCGCACACAATGGAAATATTCACAATTAGTTAAAAAAAAAAAATGTATTTTATATATTATAGGATAAAAAATCAATAAACAAAAAAGTGTAACTTATGATGAAGCCAATGTACTATCTGTAAACTGATTCATGCACTAAATTAGACAGCATTGCAAACATGCCAACAGTTTAATTTATTCCAGAGGATTGTAAATACCTACCCTTTTAACATCACTTTATTTGTATTGATTTTTTTTTTTTTTTTCAAATATGGTAGGACAAATAAGAGGCACACAGCACAATACTATTTCCATTTGTTGATGAAAAAATGAAAATTATCGATCATTACAGAAAATTTTCATTCTAACTATTTTTTTAAATGTATGGTGGAATTTCTTGAAGGCCCAAGGCATGTGCCCTGAATGCTCTGCCATAAGTCAGGTGCTGGGCTTCAGGGCTTTTTAAACACTACAATGTAAAATATGCCATTATTTTTAAAATATGTGTGCCAGTATTAAAAGATATAAACTGATATGAGAACTATAAATAAGCAAGAAAATGTTTTCTTTTGTAAATATCAACTTCAAGGCTGGCAGAGACAAACTATCATATTATATATATATTAATCCTCGCTTTCCCAAGATGGGGTCATTTTGAAGTTGAAATCTAGTTAAGCACGCCTCATTCAAAAAGTGTGCTAATTCGCCACAGATAGCAAACATAACCAGTGGAATTTTGCAACTTCTAAACGATATAAAAAGGTGCTGTGCTGGTGATTTTCGCCAAGTGTGCCAAGCGGCACCTGAAAGCAATTTTTTTGCAGTAATGCCATGATCTTGGGAAAGCGAGGGTTAATCAATTAATTCTACACTAACTAAATATTTATAATTCATACATCAGTCATAAGGTTGTGCTTGTATAAATAATTAAAATATAATAAATGGTTAAAATGTATAAATAATTAAGAAAATTAAGGTATAATTTATTTTTTTTATTTATCAATGTTGCTTAGTAGAGACGAATCTAAAGTCAAGGTATCCAATATAAATATTAGCTTGTTTAATAATATTTTGTTATATTTTACAAATTATATTTTTAAATTTCTATAAGAAATATTTAAAAACCACATTTTTTAAAAGCTGGATGTACAGTTTCATTCCACTAAAGCCATTAACTTTAATATGCAAAAAAAGTGATTTAAATCAGTGATAGTTTTTATTTTTTTACTTTTTAAATCAATTGATTTAAATCACTACAACCCTGTTGCAAGATTCTCAATTAATAGCGTTTGCATACAAAGTTTTTATTCATTAGCTTTACAAGGCAAAATTAGCTCTGGCCGCATGGTCAGTTACTACTGAAGAATTAGCCACTAATAAATTTGCTGCGGGTAGCCACCACAATGGCCACTGTTTGGCTACCTGCTGCAATTTTCACACACACACACACACACACACAAAAAAAATGTTTGTTTCCCTCAGTTGATTAATTTTAGCTATATCATGTGTATGCAGTAGGAAATCCACTCCCAGAAATCCATAGCACTTGGGACCAGAGACTGCAAATTTGAAAATTTTATGGATTTTAGTTTTTTTTTTTTTTTTTTTACTTGTTTGCAGTATAGACAAATGTTTTTTTTTTTTTTTTTATTCATTTTTTTTTTTTTTTTTTTATTCTTTGAAATTACTTTTTATTTAAGCACAAAAACTTTATTATAAATTTCATTGTTTACTTTGGTTGTAACTTTTTAAAAGTATATAACTTTTTTAAAGTATTTATAATTTTAGTAATACATATTAGGGTATTTATTTGCATTGTATAATTTTATATTGCTACTATTCAAAAGTTCTTAAAACATCGTTTTTATCATATTAACTAGTATGCTGTGGCCATCACAAGTCTTTCTTCTATATAATCCTGTACAAATTTACCTAATATAAATTATTTGTTAAATTATAATTTATTAAAATTATTTTCCATGATGAATGCAGACGATTTTTATCTGAAAGTAGTTTAATATTAAATGCCAAAAGAAAATCAGTTTTGTTCAGACATGAGAAGAAATGAATTTTCTTCCCATTATTTCATTTATTTATTTTTTCATTAAAAATGGAAAAAATCAATAACATAGTATAAATTATCACTGATCTATGGTTTGATAATTCATTTTAAAGGTGTTGACGAGTTCTTTCGAAGATACCCATATTGAAAATTAACGAATTCCAAACGTCAAATTTCGTTCAAGGGTTTTGAGATACAGTACCTACAAAATTTGTAACACACACACAGACACACATTTTCTAAAAGCAGTCAAATTGTGATCAGGACATCTCAAAACATGTAAATACATCAAAAAGTGTTTAAAAATTTTCACAAAGCCAATACTTCCTTCAAACATAGAAGACAGTAAAAATAAGATTTTTTTTTTTTGCTAAGTTTTTTATGGCAAAAATGAAAGAAAAAAATCGATAATGTTGTTTTAAATTAACGCAGATCAGTGGTTCAGCCATTTCTTCTTCTTCTTCTTTTTTTTTTTTTTTTTTTTTTTCTTTTTCGTATGCATATAAAGAGAAAGTATTGAATTAGTAAAAAGTTTCAAACTCCAGTTTTGATGGATTTACACGTTTGAGGATGCTCTGATCACGATTGAACTGATTTTAGAAAATGTCTGTCTGTCAGTCAGTCTTTCTCTCTCTCTCTGTGTGTGTGTATCACTAATGTAGTAGACACTGCATCTCATTAACCAATTAATGAAATTTAACCATACTTGGAATTTTGTTGAAACCTGACATAAACTGATACAGATTAGATTTGGCGATCAATTGTTCAACAGGTCGGGCTGTAATCCCATTATTTCTAAATTTTTAACATGAACAAAACAAAATTTCATATAACTCTACAAAATGAGTTATTTTAAACAATGTAATTATAAAATTAATTGTTAATTAATAATTGTTAATCAATGATTGTGAAATTAATATAAATTATTGATAATAGTAGTAATAAATTAGGGGGGGAGGGAAATGTGCATCTGAGAACTCCGTTTCCTGTAGTGATGTAACTCTGTCACATAAAAATCGTCTACATTTATATGGAAAATAATTTAATAAATTTCTATTTTATGATTTTGGTGTATAATTAAAATATACAGAAGAAAGTCTTGTGGTGACACTATCACACTAAAGGTATTGATAAGCTCTTTTAAAAGATACCCATGGTGAAAACTTGTCCCCTCTGGGCAATAAATGTAAAGGAAAATATATTCCATAGTCTGCAGAACTGCTTTTCTTTTTCTGTTTTTTAGTAGCTTTTAAAATAATTTATTTTTTTTTCCATACATTTGGATAGAGATCATTGCATTATGTGATCTGTATAAATCATGTTAAAAAAAATCACCTAGGAAGCAATAAGCCTAGGATAAATAAAGCTTATAAAATAAAATTTGATTCGTAGAGTTTAGAGTGCTATTCAGTCAAATGTGATATCATTGACAGTTTATTACCTACAATTTCACAGTAAAAATATAAAAAATAATTAGAAAAAATTAATTATAATAGAACTAACCTTTAATAGCTGTTTGTTTTTAGCATCATGAAGTATATATATTAACGTTTATCAATAATTGTTTCAAAATTTTTAAGCTATAATGATGTTCTCTTATAATTATTATTATTATTCACGTTTAATTTTAATATGTTTGTCAACTAATTTAAAGTTAATATAAGGTTATTATTATCATGTTTCAATTAATTAAAAAATGATGAAAAATTTGAAAAATTGGGCTTCATAATGTACTAGGACATCTCAGTAAGTATCTTCGTGTTGAATCACATGACTGTCCTTATTACCATTTTAGTGTTATGCTGTCTGGAGACACACATCCAGACACTGTCTTTTTTATATATGAAGATTTACTCGTATTATTGAAAAATCTAGTACTTATTGTAGATGAGAAAATTCAAAACTGATTGGTTTCAATTAAATAATCATACAAAATTGTTTCTTATAAATACCACAACTTGCATATTGTTATTGAATATAATTTTTGGTTTATGGGAGAACATAACTGTCAGTTTTTATTTATTTATTTATTTTTCCTTTTGAAATGTTTTTTATTTTCTCTCTCTGCAGGTGCTGCGAGAACTTGTCTATTACAGAGAAAAACATTAGATGTTGAATTAAATTAGTAATGTTCAATTAGCTTCGCTATGCAAATAAAGAAATTTTATGTAATTTTTTAAATAAAAATGCATAAATACATATTGTTTCTTTTGATTCTTTTTGAAATTTGAATCTCAAACCAATACAGGTAGGTTGGAAGTCAGTCCCTCGTTGTATCTTGCCGAACAGTCCACAATTTGTAGTAATTAAAACAAATTCAGCATATGGAACAAAGCACAAATAAAATTAATATGTTTAATCAAATAGAAAATACGTATGTATGTATATGTATATATATAAGCATATTTAAAAAAAAAAAAAAAAGCATATGTAAAAAAAAAGCAAATCAGTTTTGGTAAAAATATGTGTGTTTTTAAGCTACGTAAGTACTTTCTAAATTTTTTCTCTTGTTTTTATATTTTATCTAATAATTGCACTGAGTTTAATTTTGTTTCTAATATTGACGTTCACTGAGACTTGATTCTTGGCTTCTTTTTAGCTGCATTTCATTGATACAACCTGTCGTCCAAAAAAGTTGGATCATATTAATTACAGTGATTTGAATTAGTGATTAACTTTGCAGTTTTACTTCACGATCACCATTATGCATCACAATGAGAAAACATGGAGGTAATCAGGAATTTAACTGCATGTAATTAATGTGATCCAACTTTGTTGGATGCCAGGTGGTATGAAACGCTGCTAAAAAAAAAAAAAAAAAAAAAAAAAAAAGTCAAGGGTTACATACAAACGGAACGCTTGCAATTTCGATGACATAAATTTTGCAAGTGTTTTGCAAATACAGTCGGCAACAAAAGTAACAGAGCACTAGCGAAAATTCCTATGTAAAAAAAGTACACTTAATGCAGATTTGTTAAATAAATCCTTGTCGAATCCTGTTCTTAGTCAGTCTAAGAACATGATTCGACAAGGATTTATTTAACAAAACAGTGTCAAGTGTGCTTTTTTCACATAGGAATTTTTGCTAGTGCTCAGATACTTTTGCTGCCGACTGCAGTCATACATTTGGAACGCCTGCAAATGGCTTTGCAACTGGAAGTGTTTCATTTGTATGTACCCCCAAGAGTCAAGTCCTTTGAGCATCAAAAGGGGATGCAACTTAGAGAGACAATGGGAATGGATATGTTCATAAAGATAAAATTTATATGGTGGTATTTAAAATATTTGAAAATTGTACATACAGTACACTTATGCTGCTATTACATAAAAACTTTTTGCACAACATTTGAACCGATTTTTGCTCTAATTTCTGGAGACTGAAAAAAATTTTTGGTTCGGAAAGTTCTCCAAAATACTTCAGATCTCAGTGGATGGTGTCACATTCAGTCTATGCCTGGAACCGGTTTGTAGCTGCATCTATAATGAACAAGTTCTGGTCCTAGACTGAAAGTGGTGCCATTTACTGAGATCAAAAAAGGAGAGTGACAAAAAATCAGTTTCAACTGTCAACATCACCTAAAACATGTGCTGAGGAAGTTCTGGATCTGGAAATAATGCTATATATATTAGCTCTGAATAAAGCTATTAAGTTTTATCTTTAATTACAGTATAAAAGTTTCATGTTTTTTAGTAATAGTAAAATGTGGAATTGATGCATTTTTCTAATTTGGATTCTGTGTCTCCATTTGACATATTTGTGATATCAGTTTAATGTAAATTGGAAGAATGTAATGTTTTTATTATAAGCTTTTAAGACAAAGTTGTAGCAATTCAAAAATCATGAGAAAGGTTCAAAAAATGTTATTTAAAAAATTGCTCAAAATTATTTACAAGGAATTAGGTGAATAATAATTAATGTTCATTAGTTGTTAATTAAAGAAAACACTTGTTATTTATAGACATAAATTTTACTATTAAAGATGTGATTCTTTTAGATTAGGTTATGCTCAGTGGGTAATCCTTGTATTCTAAATTAATTTTATATGAAAAAATCTGGAGTGACTCTGTTTGACTTTCTGATAAATTAAAGTAAGCGAAGTTGTTAAATGAAGAGAAGAGAAAATTATAATAGGGCATTTGAGTAATTTTCTCCATATAGTGTTTTCTTTAACATTATTGTACTTTAAAGAATTTGAGCCTGTAGATCATAATGTTAAAGAATTTCGCATTGTGTCACTATAAAATAACTAAGCACTAGATACTCCAAAATCAATAGGTCTTGTGTTACGGTGACCTATAGCATATATACCAACATTCAGGTAAATTCATCAATGCATTCAGATGCTATCATGTTCACTCACACATATATACTACACACACATGCAGATAGTATCGTGAAAATAGCAAAAATGAACTCTGAGACCTCAAAGCCTATCGAAATACCAAAATCTGAAAGTAAAATTTTTGTCATGATTACAATATTTTCTTTACATATTTATATTTGTAGAGTATAAGTAATATTGCTATTACTAGGGGATAAGGCTGATTATCTATTTTATGAATTTAAAACTGCAGGGATACTTTTTTATATTTGTGTGTTGGGGGGGGGGGGGAATTTACTCCCCAACAGACAGAATTTTTTGTAATGATTTGCAGACTGCAGTATAGAACTGCTAAACTAAGTTTTAAATCACATGAAGCTATTAGCAATTAATAAATTAAGTAATATCTGCATATAAAAAGAAAACAAAGAATGTACAAAAGAACAGTAATCTAGAGACATGATGTAAATTGTATTACTTTTCTTATCTGTATACATGGTAGAGAAAGTTTTTTTTTTTTTTTTTTTTGAATCAAATAGCTGAAATTGAGTTTTTGTTGAATTTAAATGTTTTGAGGTCCCCTGAATCTGAAAATCATGTTTTTAGCAGTTAGTCTGTATATCTGTCTGTTATCAACATATCTCTAGAACAAATAGTAGCAGAAAGTCCAAACTGTAATGAACAAAATGCGCATCATATAGGGACGCTACACTAAACTTTTCTTTGAGATCAAGCAAGTAGTTTGTGTACAAGGGCATCCAAGAGAATTCAAACATATTATCCTTGGAAAAATTTCGAGTAAGTACAGTGTAACAGCATTAAGCTGACTTAAACAATTTTTTTTATAATGCATAAAAACATGTTTTGTGTATATTGTGATATGGAAATCATTCATCTTTTGTTTACAGGGCTACCCAAAATATTTGGATATTTGGGGCTATACTTATATTGACCAAACGTCTCCATTTTCTGGGGACAAATGGGGACTTCCTTTTTTTTTTTTTTTTTTTTTTGAAGGCATTTTTCTAAGTTTTAAATAATTGTAGAAAGTAAATTATTAATCAGTAATACTTTATTTTTAGTCCTTATGTATTAGGAATGAAAAAATACACCCATAATTGGATAATTGTAGCAATTTTTAACGCTTCTCTATTATAAAGGTATTTTGATCAGGTCAGCCTAGCTATACTTGAAAATTGCTGGAATAGTAATTCATTTTTTGTTAGGTGTTTTTTGATTGGGACTAAATTTAAGTACACAATATTGTTTATAGACAATATGACAACAGAGCTACCAAAAGTTGAGCTAAATGTTGTTTTATATTCAGTGTAATTGATGAGAGTGCTTCGATGCACGTTACTGTGTCGACGAACACTGCTCAGAAAGAAAAATTAGTTTTTCAGATTCATACTGTAAAAAAAGTAATTTTTGAAATTTAAATTTGTTTTTTCTTGTATAATATCATGTTTTGAGGTAACCTGATTACACAAAAGTCCAATTTTTAGTGATTAATCTGTATGTATTTATATTACCATATCTTAAAAAATCTGGTGTGTCACACACATCACTTTCTCTTCCCCTGCATTTCAATATTATAATGATTGATTGCATATTAAATTTTAAGTTCAATAGCATGAGATAATAAAATTCAATATACTTTTAGAACATTCTAAAATAGTTTTAAAAACAATTTTATTTGATATGCAGTTTTGTGCATAGAATTATTAAAAAAAAAAAACTAGGCTATTATTAATTTACCTTCAAACTTGCCAGTCTTTATAAAATTTTTGCCAGTAACCTAATATGAAATTCAAAGTGCTAAATTTGAATTTCCTGCAGTTACTTACTATTAAGTTATGCGATAACAGATACACATACAGCATACAGATCAACTGCTAAAAATTGGACTTTCGTAATCAGGCCACTTCAAAACATGATATAATACAAAAAACAAAGTTGAAAATAAAACTTCAAAAATTACTTTATTTACACTATGCATATGAAACATTAATTGGGCAGTGTCCGGCACCACAGTAAAATATACAAACCACTTCTGTTAATTAGATTCAATAGAAAAGAACATTTTGCTTAATTCTGAGTATCCCTGTATATTGTCTATAATCAATATGCACTATTAAGAATACTTTATATTAAAAATTAGTCTTCTTTGAAAAGCATTTAATGCAAAAGGAATTATGATTCCTCCAAGTATAGCCCCATCTAAATACTTTAATTGGCCTTGTAAATGAATGATGAATAATTTTCATACCACAATCTACACAAAACATGCTTTTAAGAATTAAAATATATATATATATATATATTCCATTTTGGTTAAGTCAGCCTGTAGATGTTACACTGTATTTTCCAGATATTTTCCCTTAGACAATGTATTTGAATTCACTTGGATGTTCCTGTACTCAATCCATTTGCTTGGTCTCAACGAAAAGTTTACTGTAACATCCCTATATGATACGCATTTAGAATACTAAGTTTGAACTTTCTGCTATTATTTGTTCTTGAGATATGTTGATAACAGATACACACTCAGACTAACCGCTAAAAACATGGTTTTTGGATTCAGGGGGCCTCAAAATGTGTACATATGATAAAAACACACTTTCAAAAATTTGACTGATAAACAATACATTACCTATGTGGGAAGAGAAAGTACAAAAAAGTAACTGCATGAAATTCGAATTTGATATTTTGAAGTACTTTTTAAGTTGCCACTTAACAGTTTGATCAAAATTGGTAAGTTTGAAGTCAAATTAATAACAGCCCTTTTTTTTTTTTTTTTTTTAAATAACTCTAAGCACTACTGTTGAGCGGGGCTTGAGGGGTTGGTATCCCTCTTACATACAATTATATGTCGAATAACTATTCCTAAACCAGTTTTAAATTATTTTTGAATTACATTGAACTTTATTATCCTACGTTATTTATCTCAAGACTTAAGCAATCTACTTATATAATATTAAAATGCAGGGAAAGACGAAGTCGTGTGAGTGATACACCAGATTATTTAAGTACTTTATTGAAGCCTGGCTTTTTTTTGTGTGTGTGTTTTTAAATTAATCTGCCGAGCTCTCTGCTATGCTGTACTATTTCTGCTACTAAAACCTACTCTTATATCAGATTTTTTTTTTCTTTTCTTTTGAAAAAAAAAATATATATATATATATGTATATAAATTTAATGTTGCAATTAAACCTTCTGTTATTGCTTTACGACATTTGATTTTGTAATATCTTCACTTTTTTAATATTAAGAATAAATGCTGTTAATTCTCATAGCAGGTAATCTTCAAAAATATCAACAGATTTTCAGAAAATATGTCATTTTAAAAGTGCATGATATTACAAGTCAACAAGAAATAGATAGTTAGGCTTTGCATACAATCTCCTGTTCCCAAGATTAATTTCAGATTTTATTCCACCAATACTGATCTTGTACTTCTGCAAAAGAAAAAAACTGATGTGGACACCACATGACTTCCTTATACACCTTTAGAAATATATACATAATGTTAAAAAGCATTATCATTAGACCCGAGACAGTTGGCTAAAAATATTTTAAAAATGCATTGTCAATGTGTTCTGAGCTTTTCTGAAAGTTTCAAATGCCTAACTAGTCAAGAAGTCAGTTAAAAATCAATTGCAAGATTTGTACTTGTAACGCTGCCGAAGGCAGCAGGGACTTGAAACAGTTCTCTAAAAGTATTAAAAAATTGCATTTTCACCATGTTCTGAACTATTCTGGAAGTTTCAAATGTCTAGCTAGTCGAGAAGTTAGTTAAATAAATTTTCTTTTGAAACCGTATAAACGCTGCCGAAGGCAGCAGGGACCCGAAACAGTTCTCTAAAAGTATTTTTAAAATGCATTTTCACTGTGTTCTGAACTATTCTGAAAGTTTCAAATGTCTAGCTGGTTCAAAAGTTACTTAAATAAATTTTCTGTTGAATCATATAAATGCTGCTGAAAGCAGCAGGTATCTGAAACAGTTGGCTTGTTGGCTAAAAATAATTTTAAAAATGCATTTACAACCGGTTCTGGGCTTTTCTGAAAGCTTCAAATGTCTAGCTAGTCGGGAAGTCAGTTAAAAATCATTGCAAGATGTGTACTGGTAACGCTACTGAAGGCATCACGGATCCGAAACAATTGGCTAAAAGTATTTTAAAAATGCATTTTCGCACTGTTCTGAACTATTCTGAAAGTTTCAAATGTCTAGCTAGTCGAGAAGTTAGTTAAATAAATTTTCTGTTGGAACCATACAAACGCTGCCGAGGACAGCAGTGGCCTAGAACTATTTGCTAAAAATATTTAAAAAATGCATTGTCACTGTGTTCTGAGCTATCCTGAAAGTTTCAAATGTCTAATTAGTGGGGAAGTTAGTTAAAAATTGATTGCAAGATTTGTACAGGTAACGCTGCCTAAGGCAGCAGGTATCTTAAGCAGTTGGCTAAAAGTATTTAAAAAAAATGCATTTTCACTGTGTTCTGAACTATTCTGAATGTTTCAAATGTCTAGCTAGTCGGGTAGTTAAATAAATTTTCTGTTGAATCATATAAAAGCTGCTGAAGGCAGCAGGTATCCAAAACAGTTGGCTAAAAATATTTAGAAAATGCATTGTCAACGTGTTCTGAGCTTTTCTGAAAATTTCAAAAGTCTAGCTAGTCAGGAAGTCAGTTAAAATTCGATTGCAATATTTGTCCAAACAGTTTTTGAGTTAAAGTTTTTTGTTACTTTATGGCCAAAACCTTTGTATTTTTGGTCATTATTAACCTAATTTTCTTAAATATCTCCAAAACGGAAAATCATACGAAGTCCAAAAAGGGAGGTGCACAACTGGATGTTATAACAAACCTATGTACCAATTCGCAACTTTCTACGTCCAATCGTTTTCGAGTTATGTGACATACACACACATGCGTACGACGTCACGAAAAATCGTGTAAAGTCGCTTATATCGCTAAAACGAGAGCTCGTGTTAAGACGACACTTGCAGGTGTACAACTAGACATCATGACAGTCACACATATAAATTGGCAACATTCAGCGATCATTCGTTTTCGAGCAATGTGAAATACAAAATCCATTTCGCAAATCGGGATTACTATAATTCCTTATACTTTGTATGAGGCAGTAAAAATTGGTGCAGAATTTTATGAAACCAACTAGAAATTTTCAAGGAATTTGAAAAAATAATAATTGTCGCCTGTACAAAAAAAAAAAAAAAAACAGTATTTTGCAATGAGTAAAATATGTCTCATATTCTAATAAGATGATATACAAAGTTTTATCTGAAAAAAAAAAAAAAAAAAAAAAAAAAGCTATCTTGCCAAATTTTCTGCCTGGGTAATGAATTCCATTAAAATCCACCAAAATTGGATGTGGAATATACATTTAGATTTCATCCCCAAGTTTTATAGAAGTTACATAAAATCCAGCATAACTGATGCATTTTTCTTTTTTTTTCTTTCTCTTTTAAGCATTTTAATGCACTTATTTTAAACAGGGAAGCCAAAAGCATTGGTCTTGCTTTTTATTATGCAAATATTAATTTTAGACAAAAATATACAGGTATTGATTTTAAGCATATATTTTTAAATCCTGATGTTGAAAATCAATATCACATTTATGTTTAAAATTAATCTCTGCATTATAAAAAACAAGGTCAATGCTTTTGGTTCCCCTGTTTAAAATAAGTGCATTAAAATTCTTAAAAGAGAAAGAAAGAAGAAAAGAAAAATGCATCAGCTATGTTGATTTTACGTAATTTCTATAAAACCTGGATGAAATCTAGGTGTATATTCCATATTCAATTTTGGTTGATTTTACATGATTTAGATGAGATCTGGATGTATATTTTACATCCAAATCTAGTTGATATTACATGAAATGGCTGAAAACACAATGTTGCATTTACATCCAAATTTGGTTGATTTTACATGAATTGAACAAACTCTGGATGTCTTACATAACAAGTTGGTTGATATTACGTACCAACTAAGTCTCATTTGGGGCCATGTTACAACTTTGCTTGTGACATTTCAACCAAAAATCAACCAAAGCAGATAGCAAATTTCAACGTAATGGGACGTAATATTTGATCGCGATTACGTAATATCAACCTAATCGGGATGAAGTGTGTTGTGTGGGATAGATATTTGCAATGGTAAAACTTAAAAAAAAGCTAAACAAAAATTTTGAATATCATCAAATATATATATATATAAAGAACATTATAATTACTTATAAAACACTATCATTATATTCTTTATTCTCCTTTATTTTCCAATCTGGAGACGAATTTTCTTAGCAACTGTCAGATTTTTCACTTCCTGTTCAGCTGTTGTCTCTAAATGTGTTAACTCCACTTTGTATAATAAAGGGATATCTCATAAATTAATCTGAAGCTGTTAAATTAAAAATAAATTTACCTTTTAAACCAAAGAAAGATGAATCTGTAATAAAAACGATCAAATTAAGTCTCAAAACCGTAAAGATTTATAAAATTAACTTCCAAAAGCAATAATATGTTGCAGACACACACAGGAATGATGAAAATAAAAATTTTAAACAGTACAACGTACAACATATGTTAAAATTTGTTGTGACTGAGTGGAATTACATTAAATGTTCGATGACACATATTAGATATATTGACAAACTTTATACTTTACAAGACGATTTACATTACATAGGCTGAGTTCAGCTTTGCTCCCCATTCTCCCCGGGCGCTCCAAAAATGACGTCACGAATTTTACCCGGGAAGTTGTGTGGGGAGAAGATTTGCTGAACGCCTTTGGGGAGTTACTCTACCAACCAGACAATAGCAAACATGGCGTATTTCGTCGATATTTTGTGTATAGTTTAAGATTCCAAAAAGAAGAGCCACAAACAATAGATGGCTTAATAAAAAGAAAGTATCTTCCAAGAATAACATATTATATGAAAATTATAAAAGAAACGGATGATTAAACAAATTTCAGGAGATATTTCACACTAAATCGTGAAACAGAAGCTGTTGTTGGAAGCATGATATGTTTTTTAAATCGTATTTTCAGACTAAGGGGTACATACAAACGGAACGCTTGCAAATGAACCGCTTGCAACTTCGATGACGTAAATTTTGCAAGTGGTTTGCAAATAGTCATACATTTGGAACGCTTGCAGGCGGTGACGTCAACTTGCAAGAATTATCGATTGCGATGAATGATAAACCAATAGGAAACAAGAATACACGAATCGAACAATATTCGACAAAAAATTCGAAAAATTCAGTGGGTTTTTATTTTTGTTTATTTGTGACTTTTGAGGATCGCTATAATTTTTTAGACATTACTTACATATTATTGACATTTTTATATTATTTTATATATCAATGTATAACTTATAACCATTTTAAATGTGGATAATAGTGTATAAATAACCAGAATAATTTATTTAAATTTCAGAAATACTCTGATATACTACTAACAGACCATGATACAACTTTGTATTAAACATTTTCATATTTTTCCTCTGATTATTCAAAAGGATTGGATATAATTTTTTTTTTTTTTTTTACTATTTTTTAATACTAGTGGGATAATCTTATGCACTGTCCTTTTTTGTCATAAGGCCATGTATTAGCTTATCCTTCTATGTAAATATTACTAAGGAAAATAGTCTTATTCTGTGATTAAATATTACTTAGTCCTGAATTTTCTAAATTTCATTGTTAAGTAAACACATGGACTATGGTTGTTCAGAGAATTACTTACTGTAGTAGGAGTTCATCTTACAGTCCATCAGGTAAGTTTGATTAAAATTATTATTTATTTGTTTATAACGTTCAATATGTATTTTTCAATACTTGTAATGAAAATTATTAGAATCATATTCATTATGAATGCAACTTCAATATTTGCACTGAAGAGCAATCCAATGCATAGTATTATGTAAAAAGCACGAAAAGGATATCCCATCAGCTTATTGCCTTTATTTTATACATACATAAAATTTCAGGAGGGGCTGCAGTCCACCAGCCCTTCCCCCCCCCCCCCCCCCCGGATACGCCACCGTTGCAGTGGTTAATATTCAGATGTATGCTCACTTCACGAGCATTATAATAAAAAATAAATAATTAAAAAATAAAAAGAACTTTTTATATAGCGTGTTTTTAAATTTTCTGTTAAATCATATAAATTCTACCAAAGGCAGCGGGAACACAAAACAATTGGCTAAAAGTATTTAACACGTTCATGCTGGCGTATTTTGTTTACATGTACATAGACTACTCAAAAGTATCCGAACACTAGCCAATAATTCCTATATTAAAAAAGTACACTTAAAACTGTTTTGTTCAATAAATACTTGTCGAATTATGTTCTTAGACTGACTAAGAACATGACTCGACAAGGATTTATTTAACAAAGCAGTATTAAGTGTACTTTTTTTGGCCAGGCATTATTGCTAGTGTTCAGATACTTTTCTGCCGACTGTAGCTGTGACACGCCGGTGTGAATGTGTTAAAAAATGTCATCGTTTTATGAGTTATTCTAAAAGATTCAAATATCTAGCTAATCAAGAAATTATATGATTGTTGAATCATATAAATGCTACTGAAGGCAGCAGGGACCCAAATCAATTGGCTCAAAGTATTAAAAAAATGCATTGTCTTTGTGTTCTGAGCTATTCTAACAGTATCAAATGTCTAGCTAGTCGGGAAGTTAGTTAAATAAATTTTCTGTTGAATCATATAAACACTAATGAAGGTAGCGGGGAGACAAAACAATTGGCTAAAGGTATTTAAAAAATGCATTGTCATCGTGTTCTGAGCTATTCTAAAAGTTTCAAATGTCTAGCTAATCGGGAAGTTAGTTAAAAATTGTTTGCAAGATTTGTACTGGACAAACAAAAAAACAAGCAAACAAGAATAAGAGTTAATAAAAACATGGTAAAAACGAAAAGAAAAAAATCACTGAATATCACTAATTCGTTGTGTATGAATATCTGTACTGCATCAATTACTGTCATACGCAATTTACTTTTCTAAATAATTTCAATTATTTAAAAAATAAGTAAAATAACTCAAAAAATAATTTTTAAATCTGAAAAATGCATTTAAAAAAAAAAAAAAAAAGCATCATTCAGCTGGGCTGTGAAGCAAAAAAAAAAAAAAAAAAAAAAAACAATAAGAAAGTTCTGAGACATGTAAACGACGTTCCAATACAAAAAGTTTACTAGTAAAAAATGTCAATACACTTTTATGACACATAACTGTGTCATGAATTACCAATGGGTGCCTTATAGTAAAGCTTAGTCAAATGCAGGTCTAATTTTGTGATTAAATTTCAATTGAATATTTCAATAAAACCTTATAAATTTAGAATTTTTGACTAATTTAATAAACATTTTTATATTAAATATAAAAAAATAACACTACAGAACTGACATTTAAAAGTAATAAGTATAAAAAAAAATGAATAAACACCATAAAATGCAAGAACCCGCAACAAATGTTACAGGCTAAAAGTAAGCACAACCTTCGCCTTAGAAAGGGTCGTGTTTTCTTTTGACTCAAAAGAATTTTTGAGAGTTCTTGCATTTTATGGTGTTAATTCAAAGTTTCATACTTTTATATTTTTTACATCACTTCTATGATGCTTTTTTTTAAATCTTTTTTCTTCTTGCACCAAGTAAGTAATTTTGTGAAAGTTTGTTTTCTTTTTATTGTTTTATTTGTTAAATCCCCCCCTCCCTTTTTTTTCTCCTCATTTTTTGTGTCCTTCATTTCAAATTTTTTTTATTGTTTAACCCTGCCTTTTTTTTTATGTGTGTGAAGTGCCCCAACATGCATGCAAAGCATAACATATGTCTCACAATTTATCCACATGAGAGGCATTTGCGTCATTTTTTTAATGTAAACTTTGTTATTTGTAAGTTGATTTTTCTCAAATGCTGCATTTTTGTGTCATTTTTCCAACCCCGGTACAAGATACTGTTATTTAAAAAACTTATATGTTTATTAAGAAGACTAACTGTTATTTAAAAAACTTATATGTTTATTAAGAAGACTAACAGTTAATAATTTTCTTCGCTTTGAATTCAGCATATCACTACTATTTAGGTATAGTAATATTTTCTAAGAATTTTCTACATTGAAGTAAACCACTGTTTCTAAATAGTAATTTTTTATAATTTTCATAATTTAAAATAAATAAATATAAATTACTAAATATAAATGATACTATTCAAAAAGAAAAAAAAAATCAAAGCAGTCTTTGGATACTGCCGATAGAAGTGAAAACTAAGTAACTTGTGAATTGTATCATCGAGCTATTAGATTATTATTTTCGAATTATTTTTGGTTTGTAAGGAAGTGTTTATGATCTGTATTATATAATTCGGCACAATATTTGTAGCTACCCATATTAAGTGAACTAAGCCTTATATTACGTAAAAATATTGATTACTTATGAAATTATTTTAATTAGTTGCTGAGATACAAAAGAAAACCGATTCAGGACACCTCAAAACGTGTAAATCAGATGAAATCTCGAATTCCACTTTCGATAATATAAAAGAACTTTAAAATATCTTTCGAATGATGTATTAAAAATAATTTAATCATAATTAGAATTTGAAATATCGAATTTTTAAAATATTACAGCGCCATCTGGCGGTAGAAATTTCTGTAAGCTACTGTTCGATTCCAACTCAACAAAGCTTTCAAATGATGTATTACTTATGAAATTATTTTAATTAGTAGCTGAGATACAAAAGAAAACCGATTCAGGACACCTCAAAACATGTAAATCAGCTGAAATCTCGAATTCCACTTTCGATAATATAAATTGGTAAAAATATGTTTCTTCTCATGAAAAGCCTTCGCTGACGATGACGCGAATTTCATGATTTTTGTTCACCCAAAAGTGCTCAACGTGCCTAAAGAAGTTTTCACTTCAAATGGAAAACCTTCGCTGATGACGACGCAAGTTTCATGATTTTTGTTTACCCAAAAGTGCTCAACGCGCCTAAAGAAGTTTTCACTTCAAAAATGTAGTTTAAAACAACCACACGACTTCCTTTACCCACTATTACATGTACTTTTGGGAAATAATACAGGGTTAGTCAAAATGAATAGGACAATAAGAAAACTATTTTTAGACGAATGTATGTTTATTGTAACCAAACTACAGCTACGTATGGACAGATAAACTATCAAAGTTTTATTTGGCAACACACATGTACGTTAATGTCGCTAGTAGACGCTGTTTTCAAAATGGCGCATTCAGGCAAGGAGAAGGCGCTTTGTGTGATATTTGCTAAAACAATGTCAGTACAGTAATTACGGTCCAGCGACAATTTCGAGCCAAGTATGACAAGGAACCACCTCATCAACATTCCATTGTGAGGTGGGTAAAGCAATTTGAGGAGACGGGGTGCTTATGCAAGGGTAAAACCACAGGACAACCACGTGTCTCCGAAGAAACTGTGGAATCCATTCGTGCATCCTTTCAACGAAGTCCCCAGAAGTTGACAAATCGTGCAGCCATGGAATTGGAAGTTCCATGAGAAAACACTTTGATAGTTTATCTGTCCATACGTAGCTGTAGTTTGATTACAATAAACATACATTCGTCTAAAAATAGTTTTCTTATTGTCCTATTCTTTTTGACTAACCCTGTATAATCAAAAGACATAAAACTTACCTAATAAAATAGACATCTGAAAATTTTGCAGTACGAGAAAGCTGATACTCATATAAATGCATATAAAACAGAATTTACATAGCGAGTTAAAAAAAATAAGAGAAAAAAAATCAGTTTAAACTTTTTTTATTTTTGAAACACTAATTTTAAGATCTAAAACTGACCTACCTAATCAGTATAACTGTTAATTTTCCTGTAATAACTATGCAATACATGAGAAAGGATATCTAATGGGTTTATGCAACAATTTTCAAGAAAGTCATTAGAATCGCTTTTTAGATACCGACTTTTACCAAAACTTAGCGTACTCAATTGTTGACCCAAAAATAACAATTACATACAAAAAAGGAGATTAATAGGAGAAGTTTGAAAAAAATTCGTACAGCTGTTTTTAAAGGCATGCACTTGTGAGACCTGAAATTGAGATATTTATACAGGACACCTATCAATTTTTCTGAACTAACCAACTCATTCATATTAAAGAACATCTAATCAAGTGTATATACAGCAGCTTCGAATAAAATCATTAGAACCGTTTTTGAAATATGGACTTACAGCCATCACACAATCCTGGTTCTTGATAGTCGAATTTTCATCAAAAGTTAGAAAAATCATCTATACACCCGGCGTGTCTCAATTCTGAAGTTTCATAGTTCCATCTATCAGTTTCGGAGAAATGATAATCAGAAGATTCCACACACACATTCTGACCAATTGCTAAAAACTTTTTTTTTTGGACTCAGGACACCTTAAAACATGTAAATCAAGTGAAAACTCGATATTGAATTTTTGAACTGAACACAATACAATTTTTATTAAAATCACACAATCAACTGTGGAAGAAAATCATATTTATTGAAATTTTGTTTTTCCGACTGAGTGAAAGATTTCCGAAAGTCAAAGATCCGGGGTTCGACTCCCGGTCCAGGCATTATTTTCACTCAGTCGGAAAAATAAAATTTCAATAAATAGGAACACAATACTTCCATTACTTACACAGTAATAGTGTAGTAGTAGTAAAAAATTAAGATAATGACACCTGAATATAAGAGTAAACAGCTAGCTACATAGTTACTATTTAGCTTGAAGAATATTCAATATTTGACCAAATAGTTAGTGGTGATAATATAGCATAATAATAATAATTAAAATAATAAATTACTTATATAACCAGACTTGACATTGAACAGAAAGATTTACACAATGTTGAAAACACCAATGCAAAAAATGCTAAAACCAAACTGCAATTTCAGTAGCAAGTTTTAAGTATATCGTTATCAGTGCAGAATGCATTAAGCATATCATCCATCAGTTTACAAATTCTCAATCAGGTTTGACACTGATGATGGTAGGTACACTTAATGCTACAGAAACTGCAGTTTGGTTTTAACACTTTTTTACATTGGTGTTTTTAGCATTATGTAAATACTTATAGTAAATTGTTTATCATTCTTGATAATAAAAAGGTAAATCCATGAAATAAATGATATTTTTAACAGCAGTGTATTAAACTTCAGTATTTAGGCATCATTAATTAATCTGAAAAAGAAC
Organism: Salticus scenicus; assembly: GCA_963930645.1. NCBI lineage: Eukaryota > Metazoa > Arthropoda > Arachnida > Araneae > Salticidae > Salticus > Salticus scenicus. Next base: position 1,033,824 of record CAWVNO010000967.1, on the reverse strand, counting down.
TTGTTTTGTCAATATATTAAAATGACATAACAGACAAATTCTAATTCAGATGTTTATTCGTAAAACTAAGAAGAAATGCATTCTTCATTGATCAGATCAACATTCACCTGCCAGAATCTGGTTCAAGACTGAAGTAAATTTATTCATATTTTAAAATACTCACTCAATTTCTCAATAATAAAAACTATAAAAATTTGAAAAGTATATTATACTTACAAAAAACATAATCCTTTATATGCATTAGTATATTTTTCAAATAGACGACTGCTACACTTCAGAAGAAGCACTTTTCAGGATTTTGTGCTTCATTGAACAATCTGAAAGAGAATTTAGTACGTTATGCCAATATACTAAAACTGACATAACAGCCAAATTCTCATTCGGATAGTTGTTCGATAAACTGGAATATTCTTCATCAGGTCCACACTGAGGTTCTTCATTTAGAGAGATTTTTAATTCAAGATTGAGGTGAATGCACTGATATTTAAAAATACTCATTCGATTGACGAGTTACCATACTCTTGATCATAACAAAAAAAAAAAATAAAAAAAAAAAAAATAAAAAAAAAAATACTTTCAAAATAAAATTATAAGTCTTTATACTTCTTAATATTTTTTTCTATCTTATAAAATCAGAATTTTTATAATAGTCTCTATCGAATGGTATTCAAAATATAAATCATATAATATTAATAAAATAAAATAATTGAGGGGTGAATAAAAATTAATTATAAATAATATTATAACATTACTTTATTATTTTGCTTATTCTTCAATTATTTAAATTTAAATAAATAAAATAATACTTAGATGAATATAAACATCACATAGAATTGGTGTTGCTATCATGCATAACATAAAATGTAACATTCTCAGTTAAGTAAAAATATTTATCATTTGATAATAAAACTTTTAATTTAAATCTTACCTTTAACAGAACTCCATTTGAAATTCAGCATTTATAACATTGTAGCATCATTATCCGAAAAAGAGCTTAATATGTTATGCCAAAATAGTAAAACTGACATAACACATAAATTCCCATTCAGATGTTAGTTCAATAAGCTACAAATGTTTTTCAATGTTTATCTCTTCAGATCTTCTCAACCACATATTTAAAAAATAAAATACATAATCATCTAATTTTAAAACTAAAATCAACACTCTCTATGTATTTTTATTGCCAATATTTAAAAATATAAATAGTTAATGAAAGATTTTAGTTATAATAAGCAAGACAATATAAAATAACTATATTGCAGTTGATTCTCTCAATGCAAATTTAAGTAGCATTTTAAATAATTTTATACTCATACATAATGGTTAAAAGTACAGAAATAAGTGGGAGAGAAAATAAAATAAGTATATCTAATACCACCAATACCAAATCAGTCGTATGCAATTGTAAGTAAAATATAATCTACTGTTACAGCTTATGAACTTTTAATGATTTTGATTTTAATAATGAAAGTTGATATTTGAATATTGAGCTTACCACATACTGCAATTTCAATATACACTCTTGTTAAAGCAACATTAACTCTTCCCTTCTTTCTATCTTTTGCAGTTTTAGTCATCTACTCACTCCAAACCATGTAATTATAAGGTAATAAATTTAAGAAATGTTTAGATTTCAATGAAGATTGAAAAAATATGTTTATAACACACACACTTGACTTTCATACAAAGTGTAGCCTCCAAAATATTGAAATTATACTTTATTAAATAATTGAAATTTTATAGAAATCTCGAATTTAGCTTCAATTCTATTTATTTTAGTGTTCTATGACCTCAATACAAAGTATAAAACAATATAGACTTAATTATAAGAGTGAACATTTGGATGATGATGCAAATGTTAAAATTGTTCATAGAAAAAACATAACCGATTAAAATTAATTATATCAAATTCTTCAAACAGATAAATTCACTTGAAACTAAAAAGAATATTTGAAGTCAGTTGACCAGTTAAAATGAACTGCAATAATATAATACTTCGGAAAACATACATATATGTGCATATATCATAATATAAACAAAACGAAAATAAAAAATTGAAACGTAGTTCGGTTACGAACTGTAAATAAACTTCCATTATCCCAAACTAAATAAATCTTATTTGTCTCTTAAAGAATTGATTTAATATCATGTATATATATATGAAGAACTGATTAATTCTTCAAAATAATAACTCGCCATCTTTCACATTTGCAACTGCAAGTTGACTTACGAGAGGTGCAAAGCTCTTGCAGATTTGCAAGTGGGTTTGCTGTCAGTTTGCAAGCGATATGTTCCGTTTGTATTGAAACTTCCATTGCAAGCGGCTTTGCAACCGGAAGTGTTTCATTTGTATATGTACCCCTAATTCTTTTCTTTAGTTTAAATTATTATTTTATACTGTGAAGTATTTGAGCGGTTAAATCACATTTTCTGGTTTATGCTGGTATTATTTATAAGGTTTCTTTTTTGTATTTTACATTAGATTAAATAGCACTTGTTAATTGTGCATATGTACTAGCATGACTTCGTAATGCATATCAGAATTCACAGATTCATGCTTCGCATGTTAATTTGGTTTTATGTATTGCTATCGTTTGAATAAAATGTAATTTCCTATAAAATGTACATGTTAATGTTTTTATGTTGAAATTTAAAGAAGTACTAATTTTTTATGGATGATCAAATTTACATTAAAAAGGTTGAATTAAAACCAGATACTTTCCATCACGTATGTGTTTTATTGCGTCTTATTTAAAAAAATAAAATTGTGTTCAATTTTTTAGAATGTTGTCTATTTTATAATATATTCAACATTCTTTGTTTTAAGTAAGTAATTACTTTGGTTTATTAAATATGATAAATGGTATCCTGATTAATATATATTACATTCTTATGAAGTGATGCTGTGTATGTAGTGGAGTGACTATTAATTGTAAATTATCATTTAAAAATTTGTGTGAAAGAGAATTTTTCAATCATCGAATTAAACAACAACAACAAAAAAAAAAAAAAGTCTCAGAGATTGTAGTGATTTATGCTTTATGCATTTGTACTTTGTTTTTAGCATGGGCATAGATCTGATATGTTGTCCTTGGGAATCGAAAACATACATGACATATGTATATTTTCATGATATATTTGGGCAAAATATTGTTTCATATTATTGATTGCTCCCTTAATATACATTATCAAAATAATCAGGATTTTTCAAAGGAATTAAATATGTTTGTTAAATAAATTGATCTCTTCCGTTTCACTAAGGACAACAGATATCATAGCTTTTTCTTAGCATGTTTATCACATTATAAAATTTTGCAATTTAAACTTTAAATGTAATTATATAATGTAAACCTGATCAGGCCTGGGATCCTCGAGTACTCAGTTGCCTTTAATCTTAAAACACTAAATGCAAACTTGATCATCCATGCAAAAAATAATTATAAATACTACTTTAAACTGTTATAAAAAAAAAAAAAAAAAAAATACAAATTGCATTTTTTAAAACAACAGAATCTATAAAATCTTAAATGTATTGTGAAGTCTGGCTAATACAACTGCAATTAACAAGTTTACTTTAATGTAAAAAAGGAAGAAACATATATAAATACCAATATGAGCCGAAAAATGTGACTTTTCATTCATCTGCTCAAGCACTTCCATTATAAAGTACTAATAGAAACTAAAGAAATGTGTTCAACTGTAAATACAATAATAAAAAAAAAACTAATGTTTTCACAAGAGCTTCTATTTCCTGAGCCTAAAGTGTGTTCTGAAATATGATGAATATTTCACTTCTTTTATAATGTTACAAGCATGCAACCAAATAGTGTTTAATAGTGCAATTCACATTTATAAGAAAAAATTAGTCTGTTGGTCCACTTGGTGCTTTTTTTTTATTTTTAATTGTACCGTTCTGCATCCTGTTCACAGTTATAATCGCCCATTGGCAGCATAAGATAGCGAGCTATTCAGTGATCTAACTAATCAACAAAACACGATGGGAAAAAGCAATTTGATCAGAAACAATACTTAGAAAACAAGAAAAATCATCTTCAATACAATTTTTAACAATTTTACTATAAATTATGAAACTATAAAAACCAATTAAAAAGAAAATGCTATAAATCATTATTGACTACTAGAAAAGCCCCGGTTCGGGAATGAACCAAATTCCGAATGCAGGAAAAATTTCAAAATCAAACTCAAAATGTACAAAACTCGGCCTGATGCTGCCTGCGTGCCAATAGATCAAAGTTTGTTAACGAAAACATTTTTTAATTCGTGAAATCAATGAAGTCAAGTCAAGTCAACGATGTGCTTCGGAGTACCTGCATTTGGTCGCAACCAATGCTTACCTCCAACGAAAAATGCGAAAAACATAAAAATAATTTTCCATAAAATAATTAAAAGCCAAATGGGTGAATTTAGAATTTTGATCTCTGAATAATCTCCGCGTGAGCAGAGACCAATCAGAGTGAAGCACCAGGAGTTAAAAGAAAAAAAAAAGTAATAATAATAAAATAAATAATAAATAAATAATAATATAAATAATAAATAAATAACTCCTTGAAAAAACCTAAGTGTAACAGTGTAACTGTTACGTGCGTTGACGAGACGGTCTGGGGGGCGAAAAGGAATTAAGAGTTGAGCAGGGCGCCCCAAGGGGCACAGGAAATCGCTCGGAGTCCCGCAATTAATAAAAAAAAGGGGGCCATACAATTTTTTTTTCTATCATAATTAAAATTCAGGAGGATTAAAGTGAAGTGCATGCATGAATCCTATGAAAGTCTCAGTGTCCAGCCAGAAACTAAGCTCTGAGCTGGATCTGCGGACCTCTCAGAGACACACATAGCACTCACAATCCTCACTGAAAGTAAAACGAGCAACATCGCAGATGATTTTGTCCTGAAACTGAAAGCCAATCAGAGGCCAGGAAATCGGCCAATGAGAGGAGACCTCAGATCCCTACACTACAAGATAATAAAATTAATAAAAAATTAAAAAATAAGCCAAATAATAAAAAAATATACAGCAATTAGGAAATTTTGATAAAAAATAATTAAAAAATAAGTAACATTTTCACTAGAAAGAAGGTTCAAAGCTCGCGACTGACAAAGTTCAGTAGATAAGCCTGATACTAGGGTTAGCCAAAGCTAGATGAACATTTCGTTCAATCTAGGAGAAATAGAATTTTGGACGGAAATACTAAGTTAGGTGACTCCGAAAGTTATACTCCTACGCTTTTTAGAGACGGGGAGAAAATCATCCCCCCTGACTAAAATAGCCAGAGGCCGTTTTTTACCACGACCGACTCTAGCGTCGTATCTGTGAATAGAGACCAACAGAGGATTTCCAACAGTAGGAATGGATCTGTGAAACTTCAATGCAAGTTTCCGAAATTGAGCATAAATAGGCTTAATTCGGAGATCCTGATGAATAGTATCATTGCGGACGTAGCGAGTAGCTTTCAAAAACCTGCGCAATAGCTTGTTTTGAAACTTTTGAATTTTATCCAAGTTGGTTTTCGAAGCAGATCCGTATATCATACACCCGTAGGTTAGGATAGGACGGATCATGGATTTATATAGTAATAATTTATTTTTGATGGACAGGCGGCTATTAAAAGCTAAGAGAGAATGAAGGGAATGCGTGGCTCGTTTGGCTTTAACCAGAGTTTCTGAGATAAAGGTAGTGAATCAACGAAGGCTTTTCTCACTTCGCTGGTCACTATATTTAAAGGAAACTCTTTTCTATATCGCTTCACAAACAAAAATAAAATTTAAAGAAATCATGAAATTACTTTAAAGCCCGCTTTGGTTCCCCACTGCCTTCGTCAGCAACCCACTCATTCACAGACTCTCGGATGTCTGTTCCTATTGCCTGTGACAATAGCTTACCAGTGGACTTCCATTTGGGTGCTTATCAGATGACAGTATCGAAAAAAATTGAAGTGGCCATTTTTTTTTGAATCGCAGTTGCATATGAACACTATATGTGGTGTACATACTATTTTCTTTCACGCTATTTCCTATATTTATTTGATTTATTCGATCAACCGTAAAATGACAACAGTTTCACACCAAATATAATATTACAATGTGCTGTGATCGGCTACGTCTATCAAATGAGACAATTTTTGTGGTTATAATAGTAGTTGGTATATAGAAAAATAAATAATGAAATATGTAAACCTGGTCATGGTACAGCCTTAATGTAGCTCCCCTTGGCGACTTTTGAATTTTTATCATCATTTTAGACAAAAATGTATAATTTATGTTATTTTTTTTTCTTTCTTTTCTGTTTTTCAATATTTTATAATTTATTTATATTTTTTATGCGCTACTTGGTTTAAAGTGGCTTTTACGAAAGTGGAGTCCTTGGTGAAAAATGGTCGATCTATTTCAGCATCAAAATAAAATAAAAAAATTACCCAGGATTATCAATAAGTAAAGCTCTTTAATGTAATGCTGAATTAGCTTTCATGCCAAGCGAGATTCATCCGTGCCAAAAACATGATATTTAAACAAAAGGGGAAAAAAATCAAAAATTGAGGTATATATATTTTTTTTTACACCATTTTAATTTTTTCATGTGCAGGAGAAAATTTAATATATATATATATATATATATTTCTTTTTTCGCGTGAAAGCTAATTTTATTTTATGTTGAAAAAAAAAAATGTAATTTTTTTTTTTTTTTTTTTTTGGCAACAATTAAAAATTTTAATGTCCATTTTTAAAGCTTTTACCAGGTTATTATTTTCACATTTTAATTCATTTTAAAAAATCTAATCAAAATTTTGTTACAAATAAGGTACCAAATGAAAGGGACATTTTTTTTTTAATCCGTCGGTTAAATTAACTTATCAATCGGACAATTAGATTTTTTTAAATTAACTAAAGTATAAAAATCTGGTGGCAACTTGCATCGACACACACAGAGTCAAAACATCGAGCAGATATACTAGCTCGATGAGTCAAAAATCTCTTAGCCATTTATATATAGAGAGAAGAGACTAGCAGGCTTTGCCCGCTTTGCTGGACACAATATTTAAATGAGTTGTCAAAATTCCATATCATTATTAATATATTAATTAACTTGAGTTATTTTTCTCGCTCGCAACGTGAGGAGTTCATGTTCGCATTGCTTTTGGCAGCAACTTACTTGATTCTTACTTCCCCTTTCCTAGTGGCTAAGTTCGAAATTTTGCAAAATCTTGACAAAGTACATAATGCATACACCTAATAAACAGCCACACACCAAAGTTTGCCATTCTAAGATAATTTAAGGTGAATTTAAACGGGAAAATGTGTTTTTACACGTGTTTATAGCCCCCCCTCGACCTCAAGGGAGTAAGGGAAGAATTTCGTAAAATCCCATAACAATAAGTGTCGGATACATATAAACAATTTTCGCACCAAATTTTATCACCACAGATCCCATAGATTTAAAATTAGACATACGCTAAAAGGTTGTGTGTGTGTCTTGCGTTTGCTACTTCGTAACCCCCCCCCCCCCAAAAAAAAAAAAAAATAAATAAATAAATAAATAAATAAATAAAATAAAAATAAATAAATCAAAAATCACAAAAAAAAAAAAAAAAAAAAAAAAAAAAAAAAAAAAGTGTTTTTGGAAATATCCTGAAGGCTGTTTTCAATACTTTGTAACATCTTTAGTAACGCTCTACTAAAAAAATCCAGAATTTGTGAAATTTCCTCCCGAAAAATGATTCCTCCACTCTCTTTTTTAAGAATCAAGAATTCCAGAATGGTACATAATGTTTTATTTATACTCAATTCTAATCTCACCATGTACAATTTCTTCACCGTGAAGCAATTTAGGGTTGAGTTATGCTTACAAATGTTTTTATCTTCCTGCCCTCCAGGGGGAAAGCGGGGGTATTTCGATAAATCCCGTTTCTTTAGTTGTCAGATACATATAAAAAATCTAAGCACCAAACTTTGTGACCGCAGCTCTCATAAATTTCCCAGGACAAATTTAGCACTAAAAAGGATGTCTCAGATTTGCCCTTTGTAACACATACCATCCCCCTCCCACCACCACAAAAAAAAAAAAAAAAAAAAAAAAAAAAAAAAGGCAGATGACAAAAAATTAAAAACGTGTTTTGAAAATATCCTAAAGAAGTCGCATGGCTGTTTTTTATATCTTTGTTCCATTTTTCGCAGAATTTTACTAAAAAATCCAGATTATGCAAAGTTTCCCACTAAAAATGGATTTCTCCTATCCCTCCTCTTAAAATTCGGAATTTCCTAAATTTTAATTGTTCTAATGTGTAGTCTCCCCTTGTGCATTTCTTCACTGTGCAGTAATTTGTAGCTGAGATATGTTTACAAATGTGTTTTTGCCTTATGTCCCCCTTTGGGGAGAATGGGGGGTAATTTTGATAAATCCTGTAACTTAGGTGTCCATTACGGTGTATAAACAATCCAAGCACCAAAATTCGTGACCACAGTTTCCGTAGATTATTCAGGGCAAATTTAGCACTAAAAGGGGTGTCACGAGTTTGCCCCCTCGTTACAACACCCCCCCCCCCCAACCACCACCACAAAATAAATAAATAAATAAACACATTTGGAAATATACTAAGGAAGTCACATAGCCTTTTTTCAATATCTTTGTTCCATTTTTGGTAGAGTTCTATTCAAAATCAGGAATTTCTGATATTTCCCGCCAAAAAATTATTTTTTTCCTCCCATCCATTAAAAATAAAAAATTTCTAAATCACAGATAATGTATTATTTGTACTCATGTATAGTCTCCCCGTGTGCAATTTCTTTACTGTGACGTAATTAGGAGCTGAGTTATGCTTACTGATGTGTTTTTCCTTTTGCCCCCCCCCCCCCAGGGAAAAAGGGGAGTAATTTGGAAAAGTTGATAGATATAATTTTAAGTTGGGTAAAGACCTAAATTCCTGCGAAGCACCATTGAATTCTGTTCAGCCGTTCTCAAGTGATACCCGGACAAACGTGTTTTTGTCTTTTGCCCCCCTCCAGGAGAGAACGTGGGGGAATTGCTGAAAAGTTGATAGATATAATTTTAAGCTGGGTAAAAATCTAAATTCCTGTGAAGCACCGTTGAATTCTGTCCAGCCGTTCTCAAGTGATACCCGGACAAACATGTTTTTGTCTTTTGTCCCCCCCCAGGAGAGAACGTGGGAGAATTTATGTAAAGATAGTAGTCTTTGTCCTATTCCAGACTATTATCTATCTCTGTACCAAATTTCATCCAGATCCACTTAGCCGTTGTGGCGTGATTGAGTAACAAACATCCAAACTTTAACATTTATAACATTAGTATAGATTATTAATATATAATTTCAGATTTCAGTGATGCCAACAGGAGGTTGTGTTGTTTTCCTCATATGTGATTTGGCGAGAAAAAGACCACCACATTTGTTACGCTTATTGCCAATTCTTAACTAGACCTGAAACTTATAAACATTTACAACTATATTCGAACATAACAAAATCCTTCAGATTAGTAAAAACAATAGGACACAAGTAAACTAAAGATCTTAATTATTAAAACCAAATGCATTTAATAACATATCTACAAACATTGAAGTATTAAAATAAGGTTGATTCTATATATGGAATTTTCAGGTTTACATAATATTGGTTGACTTTAGTTCAATAATATTGGCAGGTTTTCGACATATGCCAGTTTTTAATAAGTTAATCCATGAGTTAAATCATTAAAAATCTGTATGCATAAATAAAGTTTAGCAATTAAATAAAAATCTACTAATTGATATTTTAAAATAATGCTGTCTATTGACTCAAGAATTTTTTTTTTTCAGCAAAAGCGAAAGTAACTAGAAAATTAAAGATTTATTGAAGTTTCTGATAAAATACATGTGTAACTTTAAAATGCACCAAAAAAAAAAAAAAAAAAAAGGAGGGAGGGACAAATGTATGAGAATAAGGAGCAGTAGATGACAATCCCAAAATAGAAGTTTCACATAGTTGGCAAGTATGATATAATTACGAAAAAATATTCATGTAATCAATTTAAATTAATTGTAATGTAATCAATTTAAATTATATGCAGAGTGGAAATGTGTTTCAAAAGATAAATGCTAACTTAAAATAACATCTGAGATTGCTCATCGTTAACACATAGCTCATATGAAGATGGCAAAAAACATTGCTTTTTTAAAACAAGTGGAAATAAGTATTAAAATTATTTACTGTAAAAATTTTATTCTATGAAAACATTTTATTACTTTTCTTAAAATTTAATAAAATATATTTTCGCCGTCTGGCTAAATTTACATGCATTAATAAAATTTCCAATAAAAAAAGCACACAATGTGACATAAATAATGTATAATATTTTAATATAATGAATAAAAATCGTCATTCTAATACTTCTTACCAGTTATTACTATTTTGTTGACAAACCACATGTACAGATGAACGCACATTATGAGTTAAATCATTTTATGTTAATGGTAAGAAATTCACCTCATATGCAGAAAGTTATCTCGAATTACTGGTTCATCCAAGTGAAAAAAGCATTGAGTGCAAAGGGTTAAATCATTTTTCAGATTTTTAACTTAACACAATTAGCAATTACAATTTTAATCTTTTAAAAATAATTTACCAACTGTGTGGCAATTAATGTACCTTATTTTATCCTTTAAAAAAGTTTTTCATGATTTTTAGATGAATTATTCATGTTCTTATAGTTTTTGGTTTTGGATATAAAGAAAGCAGGTGTGGGCCACAAAAATTCTCTATTGCGGGTTCGGGTCAGTTTTCAGGTTGATGAAAAAATTTTAGTAAGGTTTTAATCTCTCCTAAACACAATTTAATTTAGCAGGCAAACCATATTTTTGACTTAGAATTTTCTTCTTTAACTATTTGTAATTTCTTAAGATTTTGTAAAATACTACGCAGTTTACAGCACAAGGTAACGATACTCTTTTTTTTTTTTTTTTTCCTGTGTGGAAAGATTGAGGTTTTTTTTTTTTTTTTTTTTTTAATGACAGATCTTACTATTTCCTGCAGACAACATTGTAAACTTTAAGAATCAGCAAATATAAAAAATTGACATGTATTGCTTTGTTTAAAAAAATAAAAATAAATAAATAAATAAAAGAGTTTAAAAGAAAACATGTTTTTTCAAGTTGAAAAAAAAAAAAAAAAAAAAAAAAATGGTTAACTCTTTGTTAACAGGCATTCAACTAACAGGATAATTTCAGGAAACACTTTTTTTTTCCCTCACTAATAAATTGTTTTAAAAATTTTGCTATTTTTTTTTTTTTTTAATTTTAAATAAAATGTAAATTATATATAACTGAGCACACATAAAATAAATAATTTCATTATCATAAAAACGTGGGAAAATATAGCATAATACTCATAATTACTTTATTCAATGGATAAAAAAATATGTGTTTCTCACATCGTAAGAAAAAGTAAAATTGCTATAGGGGAGAAGGGGGACGCGGGGCACATTGGGACAAAGGCTTTTATCCCTTTATAATTGCAAAATAAAATTTGTAAAAAATCACACTAGATGGCACTTAGTAGTACATCTTCATATTTGTGATTTCAACTCATTCATTCAAGTCTGCTGCCTGTGAACAAGGTTAGTTTATTTTATCATATGAAAAGTAATTTTTTTCAAGTAAATTAATGTTGATTTTTTAGGTAATAGGAAATAAATATTTTAATTTTTAAAAGTACTATGTGTTTTTATAAACATTAAGCTTTCATTTCCACTATAGATCATTAGCCCATCTGCTCTAGAAAATTAGGCCTAAACATTTGTTTTGAAAATGACCTGATGGGGTACATTGGGACACCAATGCATGGGGCACATTGGGACTGCTTCAATGGCCCATTCATTTCTAACACCAATATATTTTTATTTATTTACTTATTTTTTGCACATATAAGCTAATTGTATTCATTTTTTTTTTTCTAGGTATTCTTTAAATAAATAGAAAATTATTAGAAAGTATAAGCCAAAAACTGAAAGAACTAAAATTTCAGAAGAAAATATAGATAAGGCAATAAATGAAATAATCAAAGATAAGCTTTCTGTGAGGGAAGTTGCAATTAAATATTATATACCAAAATCTACATTATTTAATAGATTGAAAAAAATGATAGAAAATAAGATTGAGTGTGTACTACAAATATAAATTATAAGTTTCAATCCAAATATACATCTCAACAAATATTCACATGTGAAAAAAAAAACTCTTGTTGAAAGATTAATATCATGTTCTCAACTTAACTATGCCATCAACAAGATCCTACACAACATTAAAGTTTTGTGTTGACTTGCAAGGTTTTGATGTGTGTTAAGATATGAATATGCAGTAATGCTTCATATCAATTTCATTTTTTCATAATTACCTACTTTATTATTATTTGTTATTGTATCAAATTCATTGTTTTGAAAGCCTTTCATTTACTTTAGCAAAATATTTTGCAATATTGTAATTAGATAAATAAAAAGACGGTTGTCCCAAAGTGCCCCATCATTAAATCAGTGTTGTCCCAATCTGCCCCTGCACGGGGAACATTGGGACACTTTTGCATAAGTTATGTTTTAATTATTGCTGTTTGTAAAACACATTAAACAGTGCTCATTACACATTTAAAAGGTGACCAATAACACAAATATTTAAATAAAAATGCACGAAAGCATTAAAACTTTTATAAATTGGAAAATAATATGCTTTTATAAAAAGTGTCCCAATGTCCCCCCTCTTCCCCTACTAGATAACTAACTGTGGCATTTAAGCATAACAGTAAGGACTTTGTGTAAAATATCATTCAATGTCTTTGAAATTAATCTCAAAGAATGACATGTAATTTAACAATCTATTTTTTTTTATTCAACTTATCAAATTTTTTTTTTAAATTTACAACAAAATTCTTCAAATTAGTGCAAACAGTAGGACACAAGTAAACTAAAGATCTCAAATGCATTTAATGACTTAACATATCTACCAACATAGAATCAATATAAGGATGTATGTATGGCAATTTCAGGTTTATAATATTGATTGACTTTAGTCTAATAACTTTGGCAGGTTTTCGACATATGCCAGTTTTTAATAGTTTAATCCATGGCTAAAATTGTTTAAAAAAAAAAAATAAATGCATAAATAAAGTTTGATAATAAAATAAAAATCTAGTAATTATTATTTTAAAATGATGCTGTTAATTGAGACACAAGATTTTTTTCGGCAAAAGCGAAAATCACTGAAAACTTCAAAAAATTATTGAAGTTTTGCACAGTTGGCATGTATGATAACGAAAAAATATTCATGTAATCAATTTAAATAATATGCGGAGTGGAAATGTGTTTTAAAAAATAAACACGTGAACACATAGCTCATATAAATCATGTGATGAAGATGAGAAAAAACACTGCTTTCTTAAAAAAAGTGAAAGTACGTATTAATTATTTACTGTAAGAGTTTTATATTTTGAAAATATTTTATTACTTTTCTTGAAATGCAATATAATATACTTTCATAGTCTGCCGAAATTAATAAAAATTAATTGCATTAATAAAATTTCCAATAAAAAAAGCACACAATGCAAAATAATTATGATTTTGTTGACAAACAACAAGCACACACGCATGCACGTTACACGTCACGTGACCAACTCCCCAGAAAATCTTCCAAGTTCCCGTAAAAAAAATCTGGGTAAAATGGGAACATCCCGTGCTCCCCAGACTGGTGCGCTGAACGCCTTGGGTTCCCCACAAATGGTCACGTGATGACGTCGCTGAACGGCATGGGGAGATCCCGGGGAGACCGGGCTTCCCGGGAAGCGACCGCTGAACTCAGCCATATATTCATATTGAAGAAAAACAGACTAGCGATTCATGGAGTTTTACAGACTATAAGAAACTGTAACCGGAAGTGATTTACACCTACGTCATCCGTATTTCCTGTTCGACTAGAGCCCCTAAATAAAATAATAGGCCGGCGCATCACCGCCATTTTTTTGCCTCCGAAGAGGACAGCATTTCCGCTTGGCGTCCTTATCGCTTCCTCAATGATTTTAAGAAATCTTGATCTGAAGCTAACGGTTACATCCAGACTGAAACATTGTGATCACAAATAGGTAAACAATCACAAATCTGGCTGTGTTTCAATCCAAACACAACATTTGTTTACAAAACTGATCGCAAAGTTGTGAGCGATGAGAGGGGAATTTGTGACTGCCTCGGAGCTCTCACAACTCGATCGCAGGTGTACTATCGCCTCAAAAAACATGGCGGCTGTTGTCCAGTGTTTCGAAGAAAGTAAAGTCACAGACAAGGATATAATTTGTCTGTGGTAATAATCATTCCTGAAATGATAATACATAATTAATAACATAATACATAAATGATAATACATAATAATACATAAATGATAATACATAATACATTGTGAGCGATGAGAGGGGAATTTGTGACTGCCTCGGAGCTCTCACAACTCGATCGCAGGTGTACTATCGCCTCAAAAAACATGGCGGCTGTTGTCCAGTGTTTCGAATAAAGTAAAGTCACAGACAAGGATATAATTTGTCTGTGGTAATAATCATTCCTGAAATGATAATACATAATGATAATACATAATAAATAATTTATTATAATACGTCATTAATCTTCAATATGAATTAAATAGTATCCAAAATAGCGAAGCTCTTCTTTGCTCGGAAATGATACTTAAAGCTCTCATTGGAAGATAAATGTAAGTGTAAAAATATGTTATGTTATGGTTTTGTATATTCATGTAAGTAAGATTAAATGTTCAACATTGAAATATTATTATGGATTATGCAGAAAATTATAATTGTAACATTTGTATATTTTATAAATGTTAGGCTTATTTAATGTAAATTGAACGTAATACATGTAATTGTTTATTTATAATACAGAATAATATGTTCTATTATTTAATGAGATGACTATACTATTCGTTAAAACTTTACAATCTGGTATGATATCATTTGGATAAATATTCTTCTCATTGTAAATAAAAACCGGATTAGTCAATTATTTATTCTATTATCTATTTATTCTGTGTAGGCGAAAAAAAAAATAATAATATGACAGCAATATTTCTTAAAACTTTATAATTCGGTGTAGTAAACCATAAATATTCATTTTATTGTAAATAACAGCTATTGCATTTTATTGTAAAAGCCTGATTAGTCAATAATTTATTTTATATAAAACTCTATAGCTGAAAATATACAACTTTATTGTTAGTGTTGTAAATGAGTTTTGGAGAATAAAAATATTTTACTGTCAAATAACTATAACCAATTAGCCTTGAATTAAAACATTGTAGTCTGAAAGAGAAACATTAATAACATTTTTAATAGCAAAATTTTAAATTTAAAACTTACTAACAGCTAATATTGAATTTAAATATAATGAAATAGCTGCAGCTATTAATTATGCATATGCATTATTGTTTGGTAAAATATTTTTATTTTTCAAAACCCAATTACAGCACTAATACTAATAGAGAAAGAATGTAGCTTGTACTTTTTCAACTATAAATATATATCATAAATAAAAAAAATTTACTAATCAGACAGTTAAGTTAAATGTGGTAGCAGTTATTTACAATAAGAATAATTAAACAACTTGATAATATATATATATATATATATATATATATATATATATGAAAATCATGATGGTTAAGATTTTTTGTTCTGTTACCAACTAATGATAGAAATGTTCCTTCTGTTTTTTAAAAAAAATCAAGTCATCTTTTAAATATGTGTGCTATAAGTTTTAATTTGATGTTCTAATTTGGGAAAGTTGGCTTGTGAAAAGCTTAAATAAGCCTAAAATTCATAAACTATATAAATGTTACAGTTATAATTTTCTGCGTAATAAATAATATTACAAAAAAGTGAACATACAAAACCATTGTATCTATATTTTTATACTTGACATATATCTTCAAATGAGAGCTTTTAGTATCTTTTCCAAAAAAAAAAAAAAAAAAAAAACGCACCACAAAACTGACGTTAAAAAGCAATTATATACAAAACTTTGAATAAACACCATAAAACGCTTTCATTCACAAAAATTATTTTTGGTTGAAAGAAAACAGGATCTTTTGTCAAGTGAACAAAGTAGGCATGAGTGCTTCAAACGAACGCTCATGCCTACTTTATTCGCCTGACGAAGGGTCATCTTTTGTTATTATGATTATTATTTTTTTCTTTACCTTAAATTCTGTTTTCACCTTCAGAAAATCCAGAACCATACTACTACTAGTTTTCACAATTTCTAACATTTTATTCAGCTTAAAAATACATTTAAATATTTTTTTGTTTTTAAACTCAAAAGTGAAACATTAATTTTTTAGAAAGTAATACTAATTGAACGGTTATATATTTTCACAACATGAATACATAATTTAAAAATGCATTAAGCAATGAGTAATTATAGAAACAAATTTCCCCATAGAATAACATGAGTTCGGCTTCTGGTCAGCAACTGTCTTTCTGATTACCAACTCCGCATTTCCTACATAATATCCATTAGCATGTAAGGATAAGTTTTTTATACCAACTATATGAAAAACAACAGAACTGAGAATTTAACTCGGGTACTTAAACAGATATTATATGGGAAATGCTGAGCTGGTATCTAACAGGGTAGCTCAACGATAAACAATAAGCGGAGTGCTTAATTTCAGTTCACAGCTGAAGCATCAGCAGGAAACAGTTGTTGCCGGATCACCGATTTATAGATGTTCTGAAAATGAATCAAAATAGTCGATCAATCATAACATAAAAGAAAAAAAAAAAAAAAAATACTTTTTTAAAATGCATACTACCTTAATACAGCTGAACCTTGTTAACGTGAATCACAAGAGGAAAAAAAAATGTTCATGCTATCAGTAACCAATCTTCATTTTGGTGGGTATAGTGGAAACAGTTCATGTTAATAAGGTTTGATTGTATATACCTAATGCATCGAAAACATAATTAAAATAACATTTGAAATACGTTAAAATTTTACTTATGTACAATCTCTTTTTACTTCCTTATACAATGTATAAGAAAGTATTGTAATCCTGATTTGCGAAAGGGATTTTATCTCACGCTAGCGGGTCAGTATTTTTAAATGAATCACTATAATGAAATGAATTCTCAAAATTGCATCTTACCACTCATTAACATGACCCTTAGAAAAGAAGAAAAAAAATCATGATCGGGTAAAAACTCACACCAGGTCCCTACTGCCTTCGTGTATTGTTGCATGAGATCACCGCTGATGTTACCCCCCCCCCCTCTCATCAGTTTTCAGGCTTTTTGAGTGTAAGCCATTTTCTCCCCTAATTACATGCAAATTTTGCAGACAGATTATGAAATTTTAAAAGCCTGTCGCAGACAGCTACAAAACTTTATGCCACTGAGATTAAAGGTACCTCACTCAGACTCATACCATTATTAACACGTTCATCGCCCAGCATGATTCAGCTGAGTTTCTCACTGGGCACAAATTCGATCGTCGGAGATGACATGTACCAGAGAGCCACAAAAAAAGAAAATTTCAGAAACTTTTTTTATCTTATGGTTATCCTCAGAAAACGCTAAGCCCGACAATAATAGAAGTAAAACAAGGAAGTGTCCCTTCATAAATTTGTAAGAATCAGAAAAGAAAACCTATAAGAAGCATGTACATGTGCGCTCTATGTTACCAGAAGAGGAAGCAAATTGCCAAATGCCTAGAAGCAAAGAAAACACTATATATGTGACCTGATTATTACTTACAGACTTTGAATAAACACCATAAAATGCAATAAACTCGCAACAATTGTTTCGGGTCGAAAAAACACACGACCCTTCATCAGGCGAATAAAGTAAGCACGAGTGCTTACTTTATTCGCCTGATGAAGGATCGTGTGTTTTTCGACCCGAAGCAATTGTTGCGAGTTTATTGCATTTTATGGTGTTTATTCAAAGTCTGTAAGTAATATTTTTTACAACGCCAGTTTTGTGGTGCTTTTTTATTAAATGTGACCTGATTGTTTCTATTGTCCAGAATCACCTCAAATGTGCTTAGAGTGTTTTAACGAACACTATGCAATATAGTATAATGTAATATGTTTTCCTAAATATAAATTAACTAGCAGGCTTTGCTCGCTTCGCTGAGCACTATACTTAAATGAGTTGTCAAAATTCCATCTTATTATTAATAACCTGAGTAAAAAAGTAAGTTAACCTAAGTAAGTTTCCTCTGTATTTCGTAGAGGTTTTTCCTGCTCGCAACGTGGGGATTCCAGGTCCACACTGCCTACGGCAGCAACTTACCCGCTTCTTACTTCCCGTTCCCCAGTAGCTAAGTTAGAAGTTTTGCGAAATCTCACCGTGCATAATGCATACACCTATTCAACATCCACACACCAAAACTCATCATTCTAAGATAATGTAAAGCGAATTCAAACAGAATAACGTGCTTTTACGTGTGTTTATTGCACACACACACACACACACCCCGACCCCATGGGGGTAAGTGGGCGAATTTCTTAAAATCTCGCTACAATAAGGTATCGAATGCATATAAACAATTTACACACCAAATTTCCTGATCGTAGATCACATAGATTTCCCAAAACAAATTTAGTGCTAAAAAGGGTTTCTTGAATTTGCAACTCCTTCCCTTCCCCCCCCCCCCCCAAAAAAAAAAAAAAGAAATTGAAAATAATAAAAAAACGAAAATGTGTTTTTGAAAATATTCTAAAGAAGACACATGGCTGTTTTCAATACTTTTGTAACATCTTTAGTAGAGCTCTAGTAAAAAATCCAGAATTTCTGAAATTTCTAGCGTGAAAAATGATTTTTCCCCTCTCTTCTTTTAAAAATCAAGAATTCTAAAGTCGTACATAATGTTTTATTTATACTCAAGTCTAGTCTCATCATGTGCAATTTCTTCACCGTGAAGTAAAATTTGGGGCAGAGTTATGCTTACAAAGTTTTTTTTTTTTTTTTTTTTGCTTCCTGTCCCCCTTGGGGAAAGGGGTATTTCGATAAATCTCGTTTCTTTAGGTGTCGGATGCATATAAACAATCCAAGAACCAAACGTCATGACCGCAGCTCTTATAAATTTCCCAGGGCAAATTTAGCGCTAAAAAGGGTGTCTTTTGTAACACATCCCCCCCCTTTCTCCAAAGGAAAAAAAAATGGTAGATCACAAAAAAATCAAAAATGTGTTTTAGGAAATATCGTAAGAAAGTCGCATAGCCTTTTTTCAACATATTTGTTCCATTTTTGGTAGAGTTCTATGCAAATCAAGAATTTTCTAAGTTATCTGCCAAAAATCGATTTCCCCCCTTCCTTCCCTTAAAAATCAAAAATTCCTAAATTGCAGATAATGTTTTATTTATACTCATGTCTAGTCTCTCCATGTGGAATTTCTTTATTGTGAAGGAATTAGGAGCCGAGTTATGCTTACAAACGTGTTTTTGTCTTTTGCCAATTGGGGGGGGGGAGAATTTCGGAAAAGTTAATAGATATAATTTTAAGTTGGGTAAAGACCTAAATTCTTGCCAAGCGCCGTTGAATTCCGTCCAGCCGTTCTCAAGTGACACCCGTACAAACGTGTTTTTGTCTTTTGCCCCCCAGGGGGGAACGCGGGACAATTTCTGAAAAGCTGATAGATATAATTTTAAGTTGGGTAAGGACCTAAATTCCTGATAAGCGCTGTTGAATTCTATCCAGCTGTTCTCAAGTGATACCCGGACAAACGTGTTTTTGACTTTTCCCCTCCAGGGGGTAACGGGGAGGAATTTCAGAAAAGTTGATAGATATAATTGTAAGTTGGGTGAAGAACTAAATTACTGCCAAGCGCCATTGAATTCCGTCCAGCCATTCTTGCGTGTTCCCCGGACAAAAAAAGCGACATACAGACACGATGACACACACACATACACACAGGCAAAATTTTCTGAAGTCATTTTTGGCTTTCATGGTGTGTATATCGCAAAATTTTTCGATTCTAACAAATTTACAGACAAAAGTCTGATAGATAAAAAGTACAGCATAATGTGTATATTTTTAGTATTTTTATGTTGTACATATATTCTTTATTTATATTTCAGTACGTATTCCATTAAATTCCTTTTAAAAATCCTATTAATGCATCAGTAGTCGCATATTGGTCTATTTGCCGCTCATTGATTATAAATTTCCCCAACAGATTAGTGGCGGATCCAGAACTTGACTTTGGGGGGGGGGGGCTAAGGTTTTTCAAAGTGTTATTCTAGACCAATAAAAAATTTACAATTGCAATATTCAATTATGAATGTCAGTGTTTTTTTTGGGGGGGGGGCTCCAGCCCCCTAGCCCCCCCCCTTAAATCCGCCACTGCAACAGATCACTCCTTAAAAATAAAGTATGAAAATTCTGTGTTACTAACCTTGAGTGGATGTTCTCTAACATAGTCTGTTTTCAAGTCATTCTTGATTTTTTTTGAGCAGTTAAGAACATTTTACTTCTCAAATCGGTATTTGACTGTGACGCGACTATTAATGTTGATTATTTTTTTTCCCACTTCTAGTTTTTCAGAAAGGTTAGAGGTTTGCGGGAAAAGTTTTGCGTGAATTAAAGGCAGCTCATCTTTCTCTACTGGCTTTCCCCCCAATACTAAACAACAGCGAGGAATAGACCGACATGTGACTACTAGCGTTATAAAAAATGACGCGACTACTCTCATGCAGTGGCGTCACCAGAAAAAATTCCAAGGAGGGCACACAACCTGAAAGAATATTTTCTTTAAATAAAATCATTTGTCCCTAGTCATTAAATAATATAAAAGAGCCTGACAGTTTATCCAAAATTAAATCAATTTACAAAGGCTTTATAAGCTTTTAATTGTTGAAAATTACCTACTAAATGCTAGTTTTCATGTACTATGCAAATATAATAACTTTAGAATTTTTTTTTAAATAAATGCTTAAAATATGGATTAAATGTTAGATTAGTTGATGAGTATACATAACGTTTCTGAAGCTAAAAATATCATGAAAAACGGCAGTTTTTCGAGAGACGCAAGCGGAAGGACAAACGGACGGAAAGTTGCGAACTCATATATACGCCTAGTTTGACATCAAAGAGATTTGTAAAAGCCGACACTTAATATCTCAGCAAATAAGCCATATTTTGTTCTGATTTTTTCAAAATAGCCTTTTATCTTCGGTCTTAATCTATCCTGAAAATTTTACATTTCTACATCCAGTATGTTTTGAGATCTGAATCTCAATTTAAAGCAAAAAAGGGAAAATGTGTGGTGTAACGATGTAAGGATGTAATGAAAATATCTCTAAAACCGCACGAACGATTTTAATTTAATTAATATATGTTGTTAATGGGATCTTTCTGAATCTAGTAACGTTTTCGTTTTTTTCAGGAAAACTCTTGTTTTTTGTAAAAGTTGCTTTGAAAATAGAACTATATTACTCGGCCAAAATGCATGCTTTTATTCGGCAAAAATGTCGTAATTCGGTCCTTACTTTCAAGGCACGTTGGTTGGCTGTCTAACGTGAATGCAGTTGATAAATTTTTGTTATGAAGAAAATATTTTTAATTTTAAAATTTCCCATTTCGTCAAAAACGTATTTAGATAATATTTAAAATAAACGAAGTATTTTTTAATCATAAATATTCTATTTCATCGTCATTCATAATAAATTAAAACTTTATTAAAGCGAAAAATTTTAAAGCACTCATGCACAGGAATTTATACCATGGTCCATGGTCTGTATAGCGCATGCGTATATCATCCGGATCCTAAATTTTTGGTGCTCGCTGTAGACGCTAAAGTTGTTTACACTGTAGCTGGTACTGTATTCCTCCGCCGCTGTTGATATTCTAATATTCATTTTAAACATGTTTTATTAAATTATTAAAGTTTTTTTTACGACTCACAATCGTTAGAAAGGCATCAGAAAACATGATTTATCTTTTTGGTCTGTTTGAACTTCTCATCATTCGAATTTATTGCTGTATCAAGAAAAGAAATATAAAAATTAAACTTAAAATGATGTTTAGCATCACTTGTTGATTTATCAGCTGACTGCATTATTAAACTTCTTTTTCATTTTTCGTAATCGGACTGGCTCTGACTCCGATGGGAATGATACCGCAATATTAATTTCTTCTGAAAATGCTTCCTGTTTATCAAATCCGAAATCACTTTTACAGTTTCCAAGAAAAAAATTTTGTTTTTAGTAGTGCATTAGTAGTTGAGTTTGGGTCACATTTTCATCATAGGCTCGTCGTCTTTTGTTATGTACTGGCGAAAACTTTCTTCACTATTTTCTAATAGAAAATTAACATTTTTTATACATGATCTGGCTTGTGTTCGTTGAGAATGGACAACTAGAACGAAGTGGAGCTTTCAATGTTTGTGGAAAAAAGCTGTGCAATGATAGGCTACATTCCACTGTTTGTGGGTTAAAAGATGACTCCTACAGGTTAAATATATTTACTAATTATTTTGGAAGATGAAGCAAGATTTTTCAGATTCAGGTGGAAAAAATCTTTTTTTTTTTTTTTTTTCAAATTATTATCCTGAGAGTGTTTCTTTAGGATTCGGGCGAAAATAACTTTTCAAATGAGCCTAATTTGCTTTGCTAATGATACTTTTTCTCTAATTTTCTTTTACAAAATTGTACTCCAAAAAAATTTTTTTTTTCTGTTAACAGCTAGTCTCAAGTATCAACTGTACTGAAAATGAAATTAATTCCAAAAAGCCCCCACGCATAGCCTCTACAAAGTCACCTAGTCTAAAGAGCTAAAACTTCTTTCTAGTTAGAGCTAGCTTCCTTCAAATCTTATTATTATTATTATTTTTTCTTTTTATGCCAGTTCAAATTTATAAAAAACATGATGTTCAATTTAGACCCTTGAATGGAAAGTCAAAACTTTATAGTTCCAATAAAGTACAGCCCCATTAAATAATGACTCAGTGACTTTTAGATATAGTGTAAAGCTGTTAACAATTAGATGGACAGATTTAATGACGGCTGTTTTCAAAACTCAATTCGACGTTGTAAGTTTTTGAAATAAATAGATCATTATTATGGTAAAATCAAGCCAGTTGTTTGTGACTCTTTCTCTAGCGCTTCTCATCAGATAAATTGGATTGACTTAGATGCCCTGAAATGTCAATTCGAGGATTATGCTATGCATTTACTTCATTTTTACACGTCCAATTGAAAACACGCCAAGAAAGACTCAGTAAATGTTTCCAAGTCATAGCAGCAGGCTTGTACTTTTTAGTCCTTTCTAGACAAAGATTGTAAGTGTTTAAAATTTTCACACAACATGAGTGCTGTGTTTCCAAGACGACATTTTATCTATTCTAAAGTGCCATTAGATAGTAATAAATAAAATAGATTGTGCCGCCCTCTAGATTTGAGCGCCCTAGGACATTGCCTAGTTTGCCTATATGGTCGAGCCGGCCCTGCATACAGGAAATCAATTTGTAAATAAGCATGAGGCATTTGTAAAGGGGGTCTAATATAAAATAAAGAAAAATTATAAATTGTAAACCAAAAAGGTTTCAATAGTAATAAACAAATTTCACTTATATTACTTTTTTTTTTTTTTGTAAGTTATGTTTTTATTTTCAGATACAGTATAAGCTTAATGTAGTTTTACGTGCCATTGTGATAATTATATCTCCAGAAAAATAATATACTTCGTATATAAGATGTTCATGTTCATATTGCTTTAAAAAAGTTTACAAAATAAAGTAATAATCTAAAAAGTTTAAAATATTTTTCAAGTCTGCCAGTAAATGTGTTAGAATATATGCTTGTACTATATTCGAATTTATCTGGTTACAGTGGTAAGTTTAACTATTAATTACTTTTTTGTTTTTTATTTCAAATTAAAAAAAAAATTACCTTCTGTGTATAACTCTTTAAAGACCTGATTAAAAACTTTTAAATTTAATTTACAAATGAAAATCAAACATGTCGAGGCATTTAGAATAATGTATGAACTGATATTCATCTTTTTCTACTGCTTCTGGCATTTTCGCATTCTGCTAAAGCTTTCTTTTCTGATTTTAGCTTTTTTGCTAAAGAAAATTTTCACTCAGCTTAAACCCTGATTGATAAGCATTGGGGATTAAATTTTTAACGGTTTCTTTGATTATTAACTTGACTGAAAAATTATTGTTTGACGTATGTGTTTATTAAATATTTTGTCACATACTAAGGCAATATTATTTCAGTCACCAATTATAAAATCCGACATTCGGGAGTCACACTGTAAGTTAAAATATGTTTTTTTTGCACTACCCGTCTTTTTTTCAGATAAGTATTTGTTTATATATATCATACTAATATGTTATGCATTACATTTTATTTTTATTTATTTATATTTTTCATTCCTCGAGTCACATACTTTTCTTTACATTGACAAACAACTGTTTTTTCTTGCTTATATATATAAATTGTATTTTAATTAGATAATTATAAATTTTTTTCACAGAAGACTAGATTTTAATAATTATTTAGTGTTGCTTTATTCAGGGGTGAAACTTTTCAAGGGCTATCCCTGAATTCAGGGTTTTTGAAAATTTTGCTTTCTCTGAATTTCATGTTAAATTATCTTGTTTTTGCAGAAATTCCTCATTTTTAATGTTTAATTAAAATGTAGTTGTTTCCTTAAAATGTATTAAGAACTCTTCAAATATCACTTACAATAAGTAGCCATGTAATATATCACTAATAAGTGTTCCCTATGTGCATGCAGGTATTAGTTTTCAGTTTTCAGGGTTTTTATGGCCATTGCTATTTGGACCATCAGTGCAATTAGTGTGGAGGCTATTCGGACCGCTTCCTTGTTGTGTTGGTCGTAATAATGATTTTGCTTGTTTGATCTTGAATTTTCTCTGTAACATACTAATGCAGGGCCTAAAATTTCAACTCCGATTACACTCACCCCAAAAAAAGTTATACTCGCCGCAAAATAGGGTTGTCTTTTTTTTTTTTTTTTTTTCTGTTTTACGCATTTTGGGTTTTTTATTTTTTTAACTATCTGAAATGCTTTTACAAATATGTCTAAAATTATATATATTAAAAGTGTATTGTATATATCATCATGTCTCTTAATCATCTATAATCAAAAATCATTATAATGCATTATATTTGAGATCTGAAAAAAAAGGTTAAAATATCTATCAATGCGTAGAGTCATTTAAAAAAAAAAAAAAAAAAAAGAGTTAAAAAAAAAAAAACTTTTTCAATCAACACCCTGTGAAAATTTCATTATGCAAGATTAAGCTTCCTTATTTTCCTATTTATATATTTAACTTTTTGCATCAGAAATGTCTTTTTCATCCATTTTATTTTTATAATCAGACTGAATGTTGATGTATAACTTGTTCATTGTTGTCATTTGAAATAGCCATTTCGGAATTACATGTTCGATAAAATTGTTGTTTACAAATCATAACAAGCGTAAATTCTTGGTGTTTCAGCAAAAACTGGAAAATGTTAACTGTTTTTTGATCATTATTCAACAAAATAAACATAGGCAGTATCTTTAAAAGGGCTCGGGATCATTTTCATGCGCCAATATTGCATAGGCAAACTTTCATATTTTTTTTCTCTTGGATTGTGGGCGTCTAGCAAAGAGGCTCTCTACTTGTTTATTCTCACACTGCTTAAAGAAATCACTGTGGGAGAAATGAAACTGCCTAGAGATTAAAACTTTTATGCGTGTACTTTTATGCAATTTTCCTTTCTCAGGCTGGGATGATTGTTGGGCAACGCGCACACAGACTCGACTCTCAAAGAAGAGAAAAAGGAGAGGTTAAATATGAGGTTATAAGATGGCAAGATTTTGCCATATTTAAATCTATAAAAAGAATGTTTTCTGTCACCTTATCATTTAAGAATTCTATCTATAACTAGACCAAATTTTTACTCGCCACAGTGAAAATTCCACTCACCAATGGCGAGAGGAAATTTCGCGCCCTGTACTAATCATTTTGCTGGTTTCAACTACAAATTCAAACTAATAATAGCAGGAGACTTGGCGTTGGAATATTCAAACAGGAATAAACTACTACGTCAGAAACGCCAAAGAAAAATTATTGAGGTGCATACAGCTGTTTCGGTAGCCTAAAGCGTACCGTCATCAGTGCAAAAAGAATTCTGAATCAGGAGAAGTGCTCGTATATATGGGACAGGGACCGGATTTAGTTCAACCAATAGGATTACGGAAGAGATGGGGAGTGTGGCCAATAGGAATTAAGGAATGTGTAGCTGTGTAAACAGTAGAAAAATTAAGGAAATGTGGACTGAATGTAAAATTTCCAACAATCAGACAAATAGGGAACAGCGAAATCACAATTTACAAGGTTTTTAAAATTTTTATAAATATGAAAAGCTTCAAAGAAATCGAGTTCATGAATGGATTTAGGTCTGCAAATTATTTTAGCTGAATTAAATTTAAAATTATGATTTTCCTCCCAGCAATGTTTAGAAATAGCCGATTTATTGGTTTCTTGTTTACGGACGTAATTCATATGTTCTTTTAGACGAAATTTAAGACTGCGTTTAGTTTGGCCAATATAGGATAAACCACACTGACAGGAAATACTATAAATGCCCCAAGAATTATGCATATCAATAGGATCTTTTAACTGAGAAAAGGTGAGTTTATTGGAAGGCGAAAATATTATTTTAAAATCATATTGTTTGAGAATTTTAGCTATGGATTGACTGGTTTTAGAAAAATAGGGTAAAACAATACTGATATTAGATGTGACTGATTTATTAGACGAAATACGAGGGAGTTGTAATTTTTGGATAGCTTTGTCTATAATGGAAGGGTCATAACCTCTGTCAATTGCGATGGCTTTCAGGTATTTAATTTCAGATTTCAATAAAATAGGATTTGAACAAATATTAAGGGCACGGTTTACAAAAGTATAGAAAGCAGCCATTTTTTGGTTAGGTGGGTGACATGAACGCGCATGGGGAGGAAGGGAGACTGCAAAATTTTTACGATAGACAGTGGTTGAAAATCCATTTACAGTGCGAGAGACGAGGGTATCAAGAAATGGAAGGGAGCCATTATTTTCTATTTCATATGTAAACTGGATATTACTGTCAATTGAATTTAAGGTTTCTAAGACATGGTCAATATTGTGATGAGATATGTCGATAAGCGTGAAGGTGTCGTCAACGTAACGGGTCCAAAAAGGAAAAGATATTTTCTTAAAAAGCTTGCTTTCGAAATAGTGCATGTAAATGTCTACGAGAATTGGGGAGAGAGGGGAACCCATGGCTAAACCTTCAGACTGACGATAGAATTTATTTTGGAAAGAAAAAGTGGTTTGTAATAAACAAATGCGGGTAAGAGAAATTAATTCTTGTATTTCGAAAGAGGTGAAATGAAACTCTTTTAATCTATTTTCGAGACAGCAGAGGGCGCCACTTATTGGAACATTAGTGAAAAGAGATTTTACATCAAAAGAAACCATAGTGAGATTAGTGTGAGGGCAGTTTTGAATATTTTTTGCAAAATTTATGGAATTCTTAACAGTATAACTATTAGCAGCAAGAAGTGGAGCAAAAATTGTGGTGAGAAATTTAGCTAGATTATAGGAAGCAGTACCGATATTAGATACTATTGGACGAAATGGAATATTGGGTTTGTGAACTTTTGGTAAAGCATAAAATCTGGCACAATTAGCAATAGAAGGGATAAGATGGGATTTAGTCGAGTTCAATAACAAGGGGCAAGATTTTATAGCAGATTTAAAATTCTTGAGGAGAGGGGTCACGGGGCAGAGAATTGTATGGGCCATCATTAATTAGTTCGGTAACACTTTCGATGTATTGTTTTTTATCCAAAATAAAAATCTAACCACCTTTATCAGCTTTAGTAATGATGGTATTTTCATTAGATTTTAATTCCTTCAAGGCGTTTTTTTCTGCAGGGCTGAGATTTGATTTAAAATTTTTAGAGTTGAAATTGGCATTATTAAGGATTAAATGACGAAGATTTTCTTTCTGCTGGTCAGTCAGTCGAGAATTTTTGAAAGCTTTTTCAACCGGTGCAATTAACTGAGGAAAAGAAGGGGGTTTAGAAATGGCAAAATTTGAATTGAGTTTCAGAACAGAATATTGACTATTGGAAATATCAGTTTTGGAAAGATTAACGGTTGCATTTTTATTGACAACAGGTAAGTCGTTCGAATGAATAGGACTCTGTGAATTACGAAGCCGGGTGAATTTATCATGTAATTTAATTGAGTGTTTACGAGAACGGTTGTCACAATGAATCCAGGAATTGTGATCAATCAACACAAAATTAGGATGTTCAAAAGCTAACTTTAAGTGGAGAAACAATAAATCTTTTTCAATTTTGGCGATGTTGGTACGAGTTTCCTTAATAACTGCACGGAGAATATTAAAATGAGACTTGAGTACTACTCAACTGAAATGCAATATTTCTGGTTCCAGTTTTGTAAACAAAGCAGTACTCAGGTCTCATTTTAATATTCTCCGTGCAGTTATTAAGGAAACTCGTACCAACATCGCCAAAATTGAAAAAGATTTATTGTTTCTCCACTTAAAGTTAGCTTTTGAACATCCTAATTTTGTGTTGATTGATCACAATTCCTGGATTCATTGTGACAACCGTTCTCGTAAACACTCAATTAAATTACATGATAAATTCACCCGGCTTCGTAATTCACAGAGTCCTATTCATTCGAACGACTTACCTGTTGTCAATAAAAATGCAACCGTTAATCTTTCCAGTACTGATATTTCCAATAGTCAATATTCTGTTCTGAAACTCAATTCAAATTTTGCCATTTCTAAACCCCCTTCTTTTCCCCAGTTAATTGCACCGGTTGAAAAAGCTTTCAAAAATTCTCGACTGACTGACCAGCAGAAAGAAAATCTTCGTCATTTAATCCTTAATAATGCCAATTTCAACTCTAAAAATTTTAAATCAAATCTCAGCCCTGCAGAAAAAAACGCCTTGAAGGAATTAAAATCTAATGAAAATATCATCATTACTAAAGCTGATAAAGGTGGTCAGATTGTTATTTTGGATAAAAAACAATACATCGAAAGTGTTACCGAACTAATTAATGATGGCCCATACATTCCTCTGCCCCGTGACCCCTCTCCTCAAGAATTAAATAAAATTAAATCTGCTATAAAATCTTGCCCCTTGTTATTGAACTCGACTAAATCCCATCTTATCCCTTCTATTGCTAATTGTGCCAGATTTTATGCTTTACCAAAAGTTCACAAACCCAATATTCCATTTCGTCCAATAGTCTCTAATATCGGTACTGCTTCCTATAATCTAGCTAAATTTCTCACCACAATTTTTGCTCCACTTCTTGCTGCTAATAGTTATACTATTAAGAATTCCATAAATTTTGCAAAAAATATTCAAAACTGCCCTCACACTAATCTCACTATGGTTTCTTTTGATGTAAAATCTCTTTTCACTAATGTTCCAATAAGTGGCGCCCTCTGCTGTCTCGAAAATAGATTAAAAGAGTTTCATTTCACCTCTTTTGAAATACAAGAATTAATTTCTCTTACCCGCATTTGTTTATCACAAACACCTTTTTCTTTCCAAAATAAATTCTATCGTCTGTCTGAAGGTTTAGACATGGTTTCCCCTCTCTCCCCAATTCTCGCAGACATTTACATGCACTATTTCGAAAGCAAGCTTTTTAAGAAAATATCTTTTCCTTTTTGGACCCGTTACGTTGACGACACCTTCACGCTTATCGACATATCTCATCACAATATTGACCATGTCTTAGAAACCTTAAATTCAATTGACAGTAATATCCAGTTTACATATGAAATAGAAAATAATGGCTCCCTTCCATTTCTTGATACCCTCGTCTCTCGCACTGTAAATGGATTTTCAACCACTGTCTATCGTAAAAATTTTGCAGTCTCCCTTCCTCCCCATGCGCGTTCATGTCACCCACCTAACCAAAAAATGGCTGCTTTCTATACTTTTGTAAACCGTGCCCTTAATATTTGTTCAAATCCTATTTTATTGAAATCTGAAATTAAATACCTGAAAGCCATCGCAATTGACAGAGGTTATGACCCTTCCATTATAGACAAAGCTATCCAAAAATTACAATTCCCTCGTATTTCGTCTAATAAATCAGTCACATCTAATATCAGTATTGTTTTACCCTATTTTTCTAAAACCAGTCAATCCATAGCTAAAATTCTCAAACAATATGATTTTAAAATAATATTTTCGCCTTCCAATGAACTCACCTTTTCTCAGTTAAAAGATCCTATTGATATGCATAATTCTTGGGGCATTTATAGTATTTCCTGTCAGTGTGGTTTATCCTATATTGGCCAAACTAAACGCAGTCTTAAATTTCGTCTAAAAGAACATATGAATTACGTCCGTAAACAAGAAACCAATAAATCGGCTATTTCTAAACATTGCTGGGAGGAAAATCATAATTTTAAATTTAATTCAGCTAAAATAATTTGCAGACCTAAATCCATTCATGAACTCGATTTCTTTGAAGCTTTTCATATTTATAAAAATTTTAAAAACCTTGTAAATTGTGATTTCGCTGTTCCCTATTTGTCTGATTGTTGGAAATTTTACATTCAGTCCACATTTCCTTAATTTTTCTACTGTTTACACAGCTACACATTCCTTAATTCCTATTGGCCACACTCCCCACCTCTTCCGTAATCCTATTGGTTGAACTAAACCCGGTCCCTCTCCTATATATACGAGCACTTCTCCTGATTCAGAATTCTTTTTGCACTGATGACGGTACGCTTTAGGCTACCGAAACAGCTGTATGCACCTCAATAATTTTTCTTTGGCGTTTCTGACGTAGTAGTTTATTCGTGTTTGAAAATTCAAACTTTTAACATTTTGAAAGTGTATAATGCGATTGATCTACAATCCATGTTTATTTTAACATTGTTGTTAGAAAAAATTACAAAATAAGTACAAAAGTTATTTTCAGAAAAATCGTACATATATTTGTATAGAAAATTGGGTTTGGTATAGAGCTGTACCGAGTACTCGGTAAAGTACTCGGTTAATTTGCCGAGTACTCGTTACTTGGGCGAATTTGGACTAAGTATTCGACCAATACCGAGTAGTTGTAAGAATTTCATTATTTTTATGTATTATTGAAAGATATGTAACATTCATAAGAATTGTTTATTAATAACTTAACTAAAAAATTATGAAAATATAAATATAAAAATAAACTTTTGCTGCAAACAGTTTTCGCAGTTATAATGGGCGAGTATGCCAACAAACTCAGTAAGCGACAATTCATGGTATGAGCTTATCCCTTTTAGTTACAAGTATTTAAGTATAACCATCTTGTATGTGTTTAATGTGCAATTTTTTTTAATAAAAATTTAGCACATAAAATTGTATCTGTAAAACAGACAAAAATAAAATATTTTAGGAAAAAGAACCCTTATATAATAAATTTGTTTGTTATAAATCCTTATATAATAAATTTGTTTTTTAAATTTGTTTGTTTACATTTTATATGTGCCTATTATTTGAATATGCTTAAATTATTTACCATCATATATGATATATGATAGATTAGTTTTATTAATATTGAAGAAATATTTTATTCAAAAATTATTAGAAATCGTGTATCCTTTTTGATGTCTATTTATGAATTAATAATAACTGACTCTGTATCTGCAAAAGAAAACTGTAAACAAAAGCAATAATCTCTAATCTGCAAATTCCTGTAATCCGCCTAACCTCTGGACAAAACTTTTGAGAGTTATAGGGAGTTGACTGTAAAACAAATAAAAAGTTTTTTAGTAGTTCAATACTGCACTTTATTTTTCAATCCTAGAGAACCGGCAGGAGAGTTTAAAAATAGGTATCTTAGTATTTATGGATACAGTTCGTTGGGTACTAGCTTCGAGTTTATACAAATAATTAACCAAAAAAAAAGTGCAAATATTATGGCTAATTACGTAATTATCCATTTGTACTGTTTGAAGGTATAGTAATATGAGATAGTATCCATGCAAAAAATTCTAAAAACATTAGCATTGAAAAGTAAAAACCCATCACCTGTATATAATTTAGTGTTTGTTATCAAATAACTTATTTTTCTAAAAATATTTTTAATATTAATTAGATTATAGTTTAGATTTGACATTATATTTATGCTTTCAGTGTATATAGTCCATAAATTTTAATTTTGAACATCTGTTTTCTCTTCTGGTTGGTTTCATCCATTTCTTCCGGTTTCTTCCAGTTTCTTCTGGGTTTTTCCAGTTTCTTCCACTGTCCTGGAAGAAACTGGTTTCTTCCGGAAGAAACCCAACCCTGGTTCTAAGTAAGTTTTTAATATTTCAATTCATGATAGTTCAGCATCATTAAGATGAAATATTTAATAATACTGAGATTTTCAAAGGAATTTCATAAAACAGCACTTTGTTTTCAACGCCCTTTTTAGCCATTAGTGAGAAATCTTTCAGTTAAAGATAGATTTTGTTACTTATTTTTAAAAAAAATAACACATAAAAATTTTATAAAGGACTGAAATTCAGTTTTATTGAAGAATTTTCAGTTTTTTGTGAAAAGAAAGTAAACAAACATTTTACAATTTTTAAGTTTTAGAAAATTTTGAATGTGGGCAAATTTCTTGTAGAAATATATTAAAAATATTCATTTCACGTATAATTCATGATTGTTTAGCATCATTAAGATGAAATATGCAATAATAGGTATAGTGATTTTCATAAGAATTTCAAAAATAATACTTTGTTTTCAACGCAGATATTTCTGGATCAACAAAAGTCTGTTAATTTTGAGCCATGTTATTATACTATTATAAGAAAAGTTTTTTTTTCAAAGTTTTGTACTAATTACTTACAATGTTATTACTGTATGTATTATAACTGCAGTGAAAACTTTTTATTTTTAATTAACAAATCACAAAACAAAGACGTATGTAGGTTTAAATAAAATTAATAATAGGAAAAAAGTTGCCAATGCAAATTAGGAATATTCCACGAAACTTTGAGTATATATCAGCCAGGCCGGCCAAAGCTTTGATATTACCAAGGCTTCATTCCATCTCTAATTTTTACTGTATATTTACCAAAAAATCTGCTCAACGTTCAAAGTTTTTCAAAATGTAAAAATTGTTAAGTATCTGTTTATTTTTTTTCCCACAAAAAACTGAAAATTCATTAATAAAACTGTACTTTAATCCTTAATAATACTGTTATATGTTATTTGTTTAAAAAGTTAGTAATAAAATCTATTTTTAACTAAATGTTTTCAAACTAATGGCTGAAATCAAATTTTGGAAGGAGTTGGTTATTGGTGTTGAAAACGCCAAGTACTATTTTTTGAAATTCCTATAAAAATCCCTGTATTATCCCATATTTGATCTTAATGATGCTAAACAATCATGAATTATATACTTCAGATTAATCTATTATGAATATTTTTATTATAATTTTACAAGAAATTTGCTCAACATTCAAAATTTTCCAAAATGAAAAAATCGTAGTTTCCTGTTTACTTTTTGTTCACAAAAAAACTGAAAATTCATGAATAAAACTGAATTTTAATCCTTTATAAAATTTTTATATGTTTATATATATTTCAAAAATGAGTAACAAAATCTATTTTTAACTAAAAGATTTCTCACTAATGGCTAAAAATCAATTTTTGCAAGCTACCCAATATTGGCGTTGAAAACAATGTATTATTTTTGAAATTCCTATGAAAATACCTGTGTTATTGCATATTTCATCTTAATGATGCTAAACTGACATGAATTATACCTCAGACAAGTCTCTTATAAATATTTTTACTATATATTTACAAAACAATTGCTCAACATTCAAAAGTTTTCAAAATGTTAAATCTGCGAAGAATTTGTTTACTTTTTTTTCACAAAAAGCTGAAAATTCATTAATAAAATTGAATTTTAATCCTTCATAATATTGCTATGTTGTATTTATTAAAAAACAACAACAAATTAACTAAAAGATTTCTTAATATTGTGTAAAACCAAGTTTTGGAAGCTACCAGATACATTAGAAAAAAAGTGTTTTTTGTGAAATTCTCAATGGCAGCTATGCGATAGAAAAAAAAGAATCAACCTACACTTCCTATGAGGTGGAAGGACTTGTTTTAATCTTTAGATCAGTTGATCATTAACCCTTAAAAAGTAATGATATCAGAACAAAAACCCTTAACGGGTTAAAAGTTTGTGACGCAGCATTTTATTTCGATATGAATTGGAAATATGGGTCTTAAAAGTAATGATATCAAATTTGAGTGACGCTTTGCTATTAATTGAAATATATTACATAGATTTTCTTATTTCATCATTTGTTTTTTTCTTCTATTTACATCACAGTGTATACATAATATTTTCAACTTCAGCACGAAAAAATATATAGAATTTACTCCCTGATACTTTTTCATCTGCACCTCGTGAATTCAAAATATGAGTTTTAAAAGAAATGATATAATTTCTGTGACGCCTCAGTGTTACTTTAAAAGATTTATTTTTAGATTTCATTACAATTACTTTTGTTTTGTTGAATAAAGTATATTTACATATTGAAATAATGCTTTTAATTTTCAAATATACTGTCAAATAATCACACTTTTACTGAATTTATATTATAAATTGAAATTATCTAGTTCAATAAATTGATTTGTCTATTGCGTCACGCTATCCAAAACTGTAAGTAAAAATTTTGTAAATGTTACTTTGTATCATAGTACTATCATAGAGATTGTGTGATGCAAAGAAAACATTTACATAATTTTTATTTACAGTTTTGGATAGCGTGACGCAATAGACAAATCAATTTATTGAACTAGATAATTTCAATTTATAATATAAATTCAGTAAAAGTGTGATTATTTGACAGTATATTTAATAATTAAAAGCATTATTTCAATATGTAAATATACTTTATTCAACAAAACAAAAGTAATTGTAATGAAATCATTTCTTTTAAAACTCATATTTTGAATTCACGAGGTGCAGATGAAAAAGTATCAGGGAGTAAATTCTATATATTTTTTCGTGCTGAAGTTGAAAATATTATGTATACACTGTGATGTAAATAGAAGAAAAAAAACAAATGATGAAATAAGAAAATCTATGTAATATATTTCAATTAATAGCAAAGCGTCACTCAAATTTGATATCATTACTTTTAAGACCCATATTTCCAATTCATATCGAAATAAAATGCTGCGTCACAAACTTTTAACCCGTTAAGGGTTTTTGTTCTGATAAAAGATACAAATACATTAATATTTCTAAACTAAGTTTAAAAAAGCTGCATGTAAACAATCTATAACAAAAAAAGTTCAACTAATTTTTTTTAAAAACAAAAATTGCATTAAACTTCATATATAAGTGTGAATATCCTTTTATTTTTTATTTTATCTCCCTCTGATAATACACAGTGAGAGACATTTCCAGGAAAACAATTACATTTAAACATTTCTGTATTTTTAATCACGGATACGTTAATAAATAAATAAATAAATAAAAAAAAAAAAACGCAAGCATATGCTAGGTCACATGATTCTCTCTAGCCAATCATTACGGTTTATCGTTTAAAATAATCGATGTATTGGAAACCGGAAATCACAAACTTGCGATCGGCCGTCGTCATTTGTGAGCGACTGAAATTGTTGCGTTTGGAATGAAACATTCTTGGCGATCACAAATTTCGGATTTGTGATCACTCGCTTGCGAGCGAGCGAGCGTTGCAGTCTGGATGTAACCGCAAATCGCCCAAGAAATTTTTCCGAGTCATTTGATCCATTTACAAATCCATTGCTATGATTGGACGTTGGTTATTGCTCTGGTTACGCCATCTATCAGTTCTTACAAACGCGAATATGCATACAAGCATTTTTTTTTTTTTTTTGAACTGTATAATTGTTTTAGAATTATAAATATATGCATGCAATGGATTGAAATATACAATAATGCAAATTAAAAATCATCGAATATTATTTAAATTTAATAAAATAAAAATTTTAAATGCTCCCTGCTAAAATTTTTTTTAATTTTGAGTTCAACAAAATATTTTAAATTGTTTGTGAACTACTTTGGGAATTTATCGATCAGTTAATTTTTATGAAACATTTTTATGTTTGAATATTAATGCTGGCCTGGTGGCTTGGTCGGCAGGGCGCTGCCTTCTCAGTCTCCAGGTTCCGAGTTCGAATCTCGGTGCGGGCATGGATGTTTGTGCTGTCCTATGTCTTCAACAATATTGTGTACACGTATTTCTGTGAATTTCTGTAAAAAAATATGGAGCAATCGAGATGAAAGTCATTGTAACTATAGATCCCAATAAATGTCAAAAAAAAAAAAAAATGTGTAATACTAAATATTTGCATTAAATTTCAGCATTCAAACATAAAAAATAATTAACAATATTTAAAAATCAACATTTAGTTTGTATTTAAATAATAATAATATTAATAAAAAATCATAAATATATGAAACATTTAAAATATTATTGATTGAAATCAGAATTAATTGAATTTAACAAACCAATTTAATGAAGATTTGAATCAAATGAATGATAATTTAAAAAACTATTACAAAAATCCTTTTTTTTTTTTTTTTTTACTTCATTCATTTAAATTTAAATTTAATAATTTTTTGCAATGTGTAACAGTTTTATATTTCTTACCTTAGATCATAATAAAACTTGTTAAAAACTTCTTTTTATGCATCTATCTTTTTTTTATTATTCATAGTTAAATTAGGTTTTTAATTAATGAATTGAATTTTTCGTTAATTAATTTAAATTTATATTATTCTATAGCTAATTTCAAACTAAGTCTACAGATGGCAGCACTGATTTTGATCCAATAAAAGGATCGGAGTTGTCCAGTCTCAGATTTCGACCGGTCGTGGATCAAATGACTCAGGGCCCAGTTTGATCAGTCGAAGTGTTCCAGAGGCTGGACTCGCCCATGGTGTTTATTGAAAGTTTTGTATATATAATTGCTTTTTAACGTCAGTTTTGTAGTGCGGTTTTTTTTTTTTTTTTTTGGAAAAGATACTAAAAGCTCTCATTTGAAGATATATGTCAAGTATAAAAATATAGATACAATGTTTTTGTATGTTCACTTTTTTGTAATATTATGGATTACGCAGAAAATTATAATTGTAACATTTATATAGTTTATGAATTTTAGGCTTATTTAACATTTTTGCAAGCCAACATTCCCAACATGGAGCATCAATTTAAAATTTATAGCACACATATTTAAAAGATGACTTGATTTTTTTTTTTTTTTTTTAACAGAAGGAACATTTCTATCATTAGTTGGTAACTGTACAAAAAATCTTAAAAATCATCATTTTCATATATATATTTTATCAAGTTGTTTAAGTATTCTTATTGTAAATAACTGCTACTACATTTAACTTAACTGTCTGATTAGTCAATTTTTTTTTTATTTATGATATATATTTATAGTAGAAAAAGTACAAGCCACATTCTTTCTCTATTAGTATTATTGCTGTAATTGGGTTTTGAAAAATAAAAATATTTTACCAAACAATAATGCATATGTATAATTAATAGCTGCAGCTATTTCATTATATTTAAATTCAATAGTAGTAAGCTGTTAGTAAGCTTTAAATTTAAAATTTTGCTATTAAAATGTTATTAATGTTTCTCTTTCAGGCTACAATGCTTTAATTCAAGGCTAATTGGTTATTGCTATTGGTTATAGTTATTTGACAGTAAAATATGTTTATTCTCCAAAACTCATTTTCAACACTAACAATAAAGTTGTATATTTTCAGCTATAGAGTTTTATATAAAATAAAATAAATTATTGACTAATCAGGCTTTTACAATCAAATGCAATAGCTGTTATTTACAATAAAAAGAATATTTATGGTTTACTACACAATTGACTAATCGGTTTTTATTTACAATGATAAGAATATTTATCCAAATGATATCATACCCGGTTGTAAATTTTTAACGAATAATATAGTCATCTCATTAAATAATAGAACATATTATTCTGTATTATAAATAAACAATTGCATGTATTACGTTGAATTTACATTAAATAAGCCTACCATTTATAAAATATACAAATGCTACAATTATAATTTTCTGCATAACCCATAATAATATTTCAATGTTGAACATTTAATCTTACTTACATGAATATACAAATCCATAATATAACATATTTTACACTTACATTTATCTTCCAATGAGAGCTTTAAGTATCATTTCCGAGCAAAGAAGAGCTTCGCTATTTTGCTCGTATTTGCTTTGTATTTAATTCATATCGTAGATGTATTAAATATTATAAAAAATTATTTGTTTCGAATTATATATTATTATTCCATGAATGATTATTACCACAGACAAATATATCCTTATCTGTGACTACATTACTTTCTTCGATAACACTGGACATGGACAACAGCGGCCATGTTTTTTTAGGCGATAGTAAACCTGCGATCGAGTTGTGAGAGCTCCGAGGCAGTCACAAATTTCCCCCTCATCGCTCACAACTTTGCGACCAGTTTTGTAAATAAATGTTGTGTTTGGATTGAAACACAGCCAGATTTGTGAATGTTTACCTATTTGTGATCACGATGTTTCAGTCCGGATGTAACTGTTAGGCTCAGTAAAGATACATTGTTACAGATACATACCATGTAATAATCACATTAATTATACATTTTGAACATATGCTATATACATGAATGTATTCTATTTATAGAACAAAATTTAAACACAGCGGATCCGGAAATTAATTTTTTTTTTTTTTTTTTTTTTTTGGGGGGGGGGGGGGTGGGGCGGTAAAATTTTTCAAGATGTTATTCAAGATCAATGAAAAGTTTACAATTGTAATGTTCAATTGTGAATGTCTGTACTTTTCTGGGGCGCTTAAGCCCCCCTAACCCCTCCCCCTACACCTGCCACTGATAGCCATATCGACTCACATATCGCATCGAGCTGCTGCGATTCCCGAATTCCATATAGAAACAGTTTAGTCGCGAATACAATTACTAGTTCATACATTACCAGGGCTCCCTAATCCTTCGTTAACAATTAATCATTTTCAGATCCTTCGTATTAAAATGTTTCTTGATTTTCACTTTAAAATTAATTTTTTTTCAAACAATTGCATGTTGTTTTATCCTTTGTAAAAATTTTCCACACACATATAGCTTTTTATATTTTTCCATGTATGCAAGAATGTTTACTTAAACTACTCTTACGGGTAAATCTTTTAGAACACTCTTCACACACATATGGTTTTTCTCCAGTATGAACGCGAAGATGTGTCATTAAATGATACTTTTGAGAAAATCCTTTAGAACATTCTTCACAAATATACGGTTTTTCTCCAGTATGAATGCGAAGATGAGTTTTTAAACTGCTCTTGGCAGAAAATACCTTAGAACATTCTGTACACACATATGGCTTTTCCCCTGTATGAACGCGAAGATGCCTCTTTAGATCAATTATTCGAGAAAATCCTTTGGTACATTCGTCACACACATATGGTTTTTTTCCTGTATGAACGCGAAGATGTGCCATTAAATAGCTTTTATGAGAGAAACCTTTAGAACATTTTTCACAGACATACGGCTTTTCTCCGTTATGAATGAGAAGATGTTTTCTTAAATTATTCCTGGAAGAAAATCCTTTGGCACATTCTTCACACACATATGGCTTTTCTCCTGTATGAACGCGAAAGTGCTTCTTTAGATCACTTTTTTGAGAAAATCCTTTAGAACATTCTTCACACACATATGGCTTTTCTCCTGTATGAACGCGAAGATGCCTCTTCAAATCGCTTATTCCAAAAAATCTTTTAGAACATTTC
This sequence comes from Salticus scenicus, assembly GCA_963930645.1. Lineage (NCBI taxonomy): Eukaryota > Metazoa > Arthropoda > Arachnida > Araneae > Salticidae > Salticus > Salticus scenicus. The sequence goes on along the minus strand of CAWVNO010000967.1, from coordinate 993,880 downwards.
TCGCACACATATGGTTTTTCTCCTGCATGAAAACATAAATGTCTTTTTAATTTGCTCTTTACAGAAAATCTTTTTGAACATTCTTTGCACACAAAAGGTGCTTGTCCTGTATAAATGCGCAGATGTCTCATGAGATTACCCTTAGTAGAAAATCCTTTAAAGCATTCTTTACACACATACGGCTTTTCTTCCGTATTTATAGATAGATGTATATTCATATTTTAAATGATTAAATTATTTATGAAATTTGTGACAAATTATTTGTATTAAGTTTTCTCAAGATAAATTAATAACAGAAGTAAACTAACGGGTTATTGGAGTATTCCAATTTTTGCCTTTTCTGCACAATAATCAATAACAACTTAATTAGAATAATCAGAAAAAAATTTGTTAAACTTTTCACCTATCTCCACTGTATACAAAGATGAGTTCGATGAAAGATAGCATATATGACACGACCTCCTCATAGAATAATAATAAAGGAAGATGGTTCACGCATGTAATTAGAGGGTCAGGGTATCATCATATTGCAAACATGGTACCGAAAATCGAGTTTTCAGCTACGCTTTCGGCATATGAAACGTCTGAAGCGCCGCCTGTCGCTAGCAATAGAAAACATATTTCTAAACAAACATGGCTGCCTGTGCCTGCGAGAAGCGATCTTAGTAGCGGTAGCAACAATATGGTTCTAAATAAATATTCCATAAATATTTTATTTAACTTGCGATTTTTTGTTGCAAATCAAATGAATGATGAAAAATATTAATAATCAATTCAGGAAATTGTTGAATATACGTGAAAGATCCTAAATACAATTGAAATAATTATTGTAAAAGTTAATGAAATTTAAAACATGTATTTTTTTTTTCTTTCCAAACTGTCATACGGCAGAAAATTATTGAAACGCTAACATAATTCTTATATAAAAGATTGGCACCTAATACTGTTTTGTTAGATAAATATTTGTCAAGTTCATCAACTTAATCATATGCTGTTTCTAAAAATGTAAGATGATGATAAAAACTAGCAATCATATTTTAAAAAAAAATATATGAAAATTGTGGATGTGTGCTTCAATAATTTTGCTGCCGACTGTATAATTTCAAACCAATAAGCATATAAGAAAAAACATGGAAATCGCTTCTGTTTTCAAGCTTTTTATTTTTACATATTTTGAAATTCAGTACAAACGTCAGAAATTTAATTAAGATCTATGATAATAAATAAGTTATAAATGACTTCCTGTATTATGAGCTAGAAGTAAACCCTGGCTACTTAAATGTTCTATCCCCTGCACATAAATAAAAACATGAATTGATATCTATTTATTGAAATTGATATGAACTGTAACTAACGAGTGTATAATGAATACCTAAAAAATATTTATATATCTTCTTTTATTTAAAAAACAAAACAAAAAATTGGGAAATACAACTTAACTATAATTTATTCTTCTCAGAAATTTCATTCATTGTTTTTTTAGAGGGAATGTGTGTGTGTGGGAGGTAAGCAATGTATATTAAGGAATGTACTCATTTTACATTGTCATGAAAAAAAAAAAAAAAAAAAATTCTAGATATATTCTGTAATTGTGTTTTCTCTTGGATTTTGAGTAGCTGAGAATTTCTTATCCTGAAGAAGGTTCTATAGAAAAAGTACCAGGTCACACTCATCAACATAGCCCTTTGAAATTATCTATAATTATTATTATTTTTTTTTTTAAATCAAACCTCGAACACAAATTAAGACTCTTTAGGAAAACCCCCACAAGGGAACGGGAAGTACTAATACCTTCATGAAGTTAATTGGCCAATGACAAATATATCTAGAATCTCACGTTACAATTCATGCATTTACCTTTGCATAAATATAAAGTCTGCTATTAAATTTTCATATCTAACATTTAATGTTATTTATACAATACATACATACCAAAATAAAATCTGGCGTGAAACAACCACATGACTTCCATAATCCACTATTACACATATTATATATATATATATATATATATATATTTAAGATAATGTGATCAGAAGATGTAAAATTGACCTAGAAAAGTTGACGCCTAAAAATTTTTCTGTAATAGAAAGCTGATAGACTTATAAAGACATATTAAATAGAACTTATATAGCGAGTTAAAAGAAAAAGTAGTGGGGCTTTTTTTTTTTTGTAAAACCAATTTCCAGGTTTGTTATAGAATTTCAATATATTGTTTTTATAGTGGTATGAAACTGATCTTTTCATTTAGCAATAACTGGTCATCTCTGTTTATACCACACACACATATATATATATAAACATGTTGAGCTTTTATTATAAATACCTTACTTTATCGATTTAGCCATCAGGAGTTTTCCATGGTTTTCTTTGAAACTATAGTACAAGTTAGGTGCCCTTAGAAAGACCCTCTCCCTTTCCCCACAGAAAGCCCTAGGACCTTCATGCAATCAATTGGCCTAACTCCAACAAACTTAGGATTTATGTTACAATTGATGCAATTTAGTTTGTCAGAAATTATTTATATCTGACATAAAATGTTATTTAACACATGCACATAACTATTCACATGTTGAGCTTTTATTATATGTATCTACCTCAGACTTGCGTTTTCCTCGTGTACCAATTAGGAATTAGGACCCCCTCCTTCCTTACAGAACAGATTAGAACCTTCGCACAGTCAATTTGCCTTAACTGTAATGCCCATGTCATATGAAAGATTTTTGCGCAATGTTTTACTAAACACAACACAGTAGCGTATAGGGAAGATTCAAAGTCAGCATGTAATCAACTTGTTCGACCATCTTTTGGAAAAGTTGAGTATGTTGTGTCTAGTAAAAAGCTGATCGAAATCGCTCGTGTGATATGGCCATAACACATCTAGGATCTTATTTTAGAAATCATACTTTTTCCCATGCATAAAGTGTGTTACTGAATTTTGATATCTGACATTGAATGTTATTTTTACCCCACACATACTACCCCCCCCCCCCCCCAAAAAAAAAAAAAAAAAAAAAAAGGTTGAGCTTTTATTGACCTACTTGTCTAGAATTTTCCATGGTTCTCCTTGAAACTCGTGTACAAATCAGGACCCTTTAGAAAGGCTCACTGCCCTTTCCCACGGAAAGTTCTGGTACTTTGATGTAGTCAATTTTCCTCAATTTCAACACACCTAGGATCTTATATTATAATCGTTAAAATTTTTCATGCACAAATTTAAAGTTTATTATAGAATTCTCATAATTTGACATTGAATGTTATTTATAACACATGCACACACACAGAAAAAAGAGTCACATGTTGAGCTTTTATTATAAATACATCTGGAATTTTCGCTCGAAACTCGTGTACAAGATAGTTCTCCTTAGAAAGACCCCACTTCCTACAGAAGGAACTAGGACTTTTGTGTAATCAATTGGCCTTTATTATATTACACCTATATTACAATTAATATACTTTCCCATGCATAAAGTTTGTTATTGAATGTTCATATCTGACATTAAGAGTTATTTTTACCACACACACATATCCCCCCCACCCCCAGGAAAAAAAAAAAAAAACACGCTGAGATTTTATTATAAGTACCAGTTAATGGCAAAGTAAAAACTGACTGCAGCATTCACCATTTGAAAAATTCATTTGTTTCATATACTATTTCCCACAAGGCAAGTTTTTCATATAATTACCGTAAAAACCGGCAGATGAGCCGCGGCGGATACAAAAAAGAAAAAAGTTGGGTTTTTTCTATCTGCGGCTCTTATGATGAGTGTGGCTCTTACGCAATTTTTTTTTCTTTTCCACCCTCCTCCCTTGACACATTCTTCACTTTTCTCCAATGGTGTGCAAGAGAGGGAAAAATGGCAATTTTCAAATTTTCAATCACCTTACATTTTATTTAATATTTGGCCTAGACAGCATATTATAAAGCTAGAGTTCACTTTTCATGAAAATATGTGAATGAACAAAAAAGTTACATTTTTATTGGGAATTATATTTATCACGACTCACGTCACCAAAAAGAAAAAAAATATGTTAAGATTAAGTTTTCTTTTAATTTTGTAGTATTTTAAATTGAGATATGCCATTAAAATTTCGTAATATTCAGTTTTAACGCCCGATAATTCGATTGTGAATATTCTTGAAAGTGTAGAATTATTAGGAAAGGCTTAAGGAGGGGGACGAAGGGGCAAAAAAGAGAGTTACTGTGTTTGAAATTGGTATTATTAGGTTTTAAAGAAAGATAAATCGATTGGAGATATTTTCAAGTGTAAATTTATTAGGACGGACGGAAAGGTGGGTCAAAATGTAGAAAAGGAACGGGCGTTTTAGAGAAAACAACGGAAAACACAGCTTTATTCTTTTATATTTTGCAGAGTTCCGAATTTTAATTTCTGCTCACATTTTGTACTAAGGATGTTTACCATTATATATCCCGAAATTACGCAAGTTTCGGAGAAAACCTTGGATAAATCTGACACAAAACTTTTTATAAAAATGTTTATATTGCCTTTGTATCTAAGCTTCTAATTAACATAATTTAACAAGTAATGTAGCATTTTAAAAGTTATTTGAATTGAAATTGAAGTGTGTATGTTGTAAATATCTGTCACCAGAGGGCGCTTTATAGATTTAATAATTCAATATTTAGAATTCTAATTATGATTAAATTACTTATAACACATCATTTAAAATTTTGCGGACTTTTAAACTTATATAAGTCATTAAATTTTTGTACGGGAGTTTCAGGACCTGAAATGGGGAAAAGGTGCCGTACTCGCCACCAAGCGGAAATTTTGTAAAATAGGATTTTTCAAGGATCACGAACCAGCTGGTCACCGAAGGCGGCTAGTATAAATTAAAAATGAATTCACTTTCATTTAAACAATCTTTATATAATTTTTATTATGAAAGAGCTGGAGCGGAATTCTGGCATCGCACCTTCATAAGGGCCGAAACAAAATAGTGTGGCTCTCACGAAAGTACGGTGTTTCTGAAAAACTTATCATTTCATTACCTAAGATTGTGTTGATGCGGCTCATATGCGAATGCGGCGATTCTGCCGGTTTTTACGGTATGAGATTAAATTGCCCTTCTGTTTGATATTCATTTTTTCGCATGTAACCGCATTTCACAAAACAATTTTCTGGTTTACTAAAGAGGTTATTTCCTGCCATGCTAAAATTGCAAAATGAATAGATGGTCCAGAGACATAAGCATCACAATTTTGATCCTCAATGGAAATGGGGGAAAAGAGTTATTTTTGGAAGAAAAAAGTAATTCCAGTTTGTATGTCATATGGAAACGCTTGAGTTTCAGGAGAAAAATTTTACAACGATGAATGTGGGAAAAAGACTTTTTGAAGCATGATGCATGCGGGTTTTGTTAACATTATTTAAATACAATTTGTGTACCATAGAAATAAAAAAAAATCAATGTGGGAAAACGATGGATGTGGGAATGATAGATCGGGGTTTCACTTAAAAGAAAATTTTGAAAAATCAGTATTTAGAAAATAACCAGTTTTAACAGTTGTGAATTTCCTGAATGTGAAAAATGAATTTAAAAATCTGTATTAGTTAGGGTTGTAATGGCGATTAATTCCCCATAGAATAACATTGGCTTTGGCTTCCAACGATAAGTATAGTTTCAAAGGCTAAAAAAAGTATTTTCTCTATATTGTTACGAAATTGTAAATATTTCCGTTTATTTTTGTATAAATTTTTTTAAAGAGGCTTAGTAAGTTGATAAAGTGCTAATTTTGTGCATTTCTGGTCGTCTTAGCGTTGAAATAGCCTTATTTTCCCTTAAAAATGCATTAAAAAGGCTCAATAAGGCAAGCAATGGATTTGGCGCCAAATTTGGCGACTTTTTCCCACCTTGGCGATTTTTTTGGCGACCTTGGTGAGAAAATCCTTATATGGGATATACCAAATATAGAAGCTCTTATCTCATTGGTTGATGAGATACGGAAATTTCCGGAACATTCCACACTTTTCTACAGAGGTATATAAGGGTGCTTTCTCGCCAAGGCAAGTCAGTTCAGTTCAGTTTTCAGCCAGCTTCGCTAGTGCTTGCATTGCTCTTGAGCCTCTTTGGAAGAGACTTGCTTTATGTGTTATTGCTATACAGTTTGTACTGTGGATTTGCTATTGACAGCTGTTGTTTAAGCTGTGTTTACTGTTTGAATTGAAGCTGATACTTGGTTTATAGACTTGGTTTATAGTATTTTTCTGGAACTTTGTGTGAATAAATTACTGAATTTTTGTAAGTTTTGCCTTTCATTCTCGGACAACTCACGAACCCCCAAGTATGCAACATTTCTGGTGTCAGAAGCGGGGTTGTCTGTGAATGGCTATAACTAGAGCTATGGAGCAAGAGATGAAAAAACTTCTAGAAAGCTTAGCTACCCAGATAAATGAAATGAAAACAGGACAGGAAAAGATGGAAACCGGTTCATCGAAAGAATGAAAGAAGGACAGAGAGAGATGAAAGATAGCCTGAGTCAAGAAATGAAGGAAATGAAAGACAGTTTGGGTGAAGAAATGAAATCTAATCAAGATGAGATGAAGAGAGAGCTTTCAACGGTGAAAGAATCAATCGAGGGTAAATTAACGGTGATGGAAAATAGAATGGATGGAATAGAAGAGAAAGTTATAAAGATAGAGGAAAATTTTGAAGAGAAAGTTATAAAGATAGAAGAAATTTTTAAAGAGAAAGTTTTGAAAATAGAAGAGAGTTTTAAAGAGAAAGCAATGGAGATAGAGAAAAATGTTATGAAAGTAGAAAAGAATTTTGAAGAGAGATTTATGGAGATAGAACAGAATTTTGAGGAGAAATTTAAAGAAAACTTTGATCAAGAGCTGAAAGGAAGGGTTTCGGAGATAGAAAGCAAGTTTAAGAGAATGGAGGAAGATCTTGAGAGAAAAATGAAAGAAGAGTGGAACGGAGAAGTAATAGGGAATGAACTGAAGTGCAAGATTCGGAATCTCGAAGAAAAATTAGAATCCATGTTTCAGGAAACTGAAAAGAAAGAGAGAAGAATCCAGAATCAGGAATTGATTAAGCTATCCACCTACGACGGCAGTTCCTCCTGGTATGTATATAAGACGCAGTTTTCCATCGTAGCTGAAGCTAACGGCTGGGACTCTACCGCCAAGTCAGTCCACTTAGCAGCAGCATTACGGGGAGATGCAGCCGACATACTGAGAAATGTTTCTAAAGAAGAAAGGAACGACTTCGAGGCCCTGACTAGAGCACTGGAGCTACGGTTCGGAGAGAAGTGTTCTAAGGACTATAGTCGACTTCAGCTAAAATCTCGTTACCAGAAAACGGGCGAAAGTTTGCAAGAGAAATTCAAAAAGCGCTGAGACTCTCCAACATCAGAGACGTAGAATCAGCTTTAGGCTATGCACTTAGGATAGAGGCAGCCCAACAAGCCTCCCGTAATGACCACCATACCATAAGAGCAGTCTCATTAAATGATACGCCTGCTGGTGAAAATGAAATGAAGAGAAGTATCGAAGAGATCTTAAAGAGATTACGCAGCCTGGAGAATAAGAAGGAAATAAAGAACAGGAAGATAAAGTGCTGGGGCTGTGGAGGGGATGGTCACGTGAAGAGAAACTGCCCTGTACGACCAACTATAGGAAATCACCCGTCTTCACCATCACTATAGGGAAACTAAGAGGAGGCCATCTCGTGGGGCGGAGGTTGCCTGAAATTAAAGAGCCCCAATTTACAGTATTTCATGTTTCATCGATGAGTGGCGGCGATAATGGACTTCACATCTATGGCCAAGTTAACAACACCACTTGCCGGATGATTCTGGACACGGAAGCCAACGTGACCTTCATTAGATCGGATTTGGCTCAAGAACTAAAAGAGAAGATCATCTGGACGCCGCCCTGCGTTAATCTCCAGACTGTGACCGGAGACGAAATCAAAATATATGGAAAAATGAACTTGACCATCACTTTTGGAAATGCCAGTTACCATCATATGGCATATGTGGCAGATATAAGAGATCCTATAATCATTGGAATTGATTTCCTGAGAAAATTTAACTTCAAATTGGACTTCAAGAATAATGAACTGCATTCCAGTTCGGAAGACATAGCTGTGTTCAACACTGAAAATCAAGACATTCAGCCAATATGCAAGATAACAGCCAAATCTGAAATTTCCATCCCTCCACACACAGAGACAATAGTTTCAGGAACACCTCCTACAAAGCAATACTTCCGCTATGGACTGATTGAATACCCGAATACAGACAATAGTCTAAGAGGAGTTCTGGTAGCTTCATCTCTAGTTGATCTCTCAAAGAGTACTATTCCTGTGAGAGTCGCAAACATCGGCGATAAAGTCCGAACAGTGAAAAAGGATGAGGTGTTAGCAGCCTGCACTCCTGTAACATGCATAAACCGCCCCACTCAATCAACCGAATCCAAGCCTTCTGAGCAATTAACAACGGAACTACTCAAGAATGCAGAATTAGGAAGTGAACAGAGGTGTGCTGCGGAGAAGCTACTCCAAGAATTTAAAGACCTTTTTTCTCGAACACCTGAAGACGTTGGGAGAACGAACATCACCCAGCACAGAATTGATACAGGAAATCATCCTCCAATCAAACAACACCCAAGAAGACTTCTATTTGCTAAACAGGAAGAGGTCACAGAACTTCTAAGTGAAATGCAGCACAATGATGTCATCGAGCCATCAACGAGTTTTTGGGCCTCTCCCATAGTACTGGTGCGAAAAAAGGATGGTTCAACAAGATTTTGCGTGGATTATCGTCGATTGAATGACATCACGAAGAAAAACAGTTACCCTCTTCCCAGAATTGATGACACATTAGACACACTTGCTGGCAATGAATGGTTCTCGACTTTAAATCTGAAGAGCGGTTACTGGCAAGTAGAAATACACCCTGAAGATCGTGAGCAGACTGCATTCACCACGGGACAAGGACTGTGGCAATTTAAAGTTATGCCATTTGAATTATGTAATGCACCTGCCACCTTCGAACGCCTGATGGAGACAGTGCTAAAAGGACTTTACTATGAAGCCTGTCTGGTGTATTTTATGATATTATCATTGTGGGTCGCACCTTTGAAGACCATCTTCGAAACATCCGAAAGTTACTGGAGAAACTCAGAATGGCTAACCTTAAATTGAATCCTGGCAAATGTAATTTGTTCCGTCGTGAAGTGAGCTACCTCGGCCATATCATCTCTGCCGAAGGTGTGAGAACTGATCCTGAGAAGATCTCTGCAGTCGAGAACTGGAGTCGCCCTGAAAATGTACACCAACTACGAAGTTTCCTGGGGTTATGCACCTATTACAGGAAGTTTGTCAAGGGTTTCTCAAATATTACCAGACCACTCCACAAGCTGACGGAAGCCAAACAGAAGTTCCTGTGGACAGATGAATGTGAAAAAGCGTTCAAGCGACTTAAAGAGGCCTTAACATCATCGCCTATCTTGACGTGTCCACAGCCCGACAGACAGTTCATACTTGATACAGATGCCAGCCATGAAAGTGTCGGTACTGTTTTGTCGCAGGAAATTGAGGGTCAAGAACATGTCATTGCCTATTGGAGTAAATGCCTGTCCAAACCAGAGCGAAATTACTGTACCACCAGGAAAGAGCTCCTCGCCATCGTAAAAGCCATAGAACATTTCCATCATTACCTCTATGGCAGAAGATTCCTGCTCCGGACTGACCATGCATCTTTAACGTGGTTGCTCCAGTTCAAGAACCCGGAAGGACAGATTGCCAGGTGGATACAACGCCTCCAGGAATATGACTTTGAGATGCGTCATCGTAAAGGAACTCTAATGGTAATGCAGATGCCTTGTCTCGTAAGCCCTGCTCGGAAAGCTGCAAGTACTGCTCTAGAGCCAAACAGAAATACCTGCCGATAAATCCGGTTGCCTGCCAAGTTACTGTCTCAACACCATCAGAACAAAATCCCGATCCCTGGAGTGACGAAGAACTTAGACAAGCCCAGTTGGAAGATCCTGACATAAAGCCAATATTACAGCTGAAGAAGACGAACAGCAACAGACCTACCTGGCAGGACATTTCCAGATTCAGTCCCATTACGAAAAGTTATTGGGCACTTTGGGACTCTCTTCATATCAGAAACGGCGTATTATACAGAAAGTGGGAATCTGATGATGGGAAAAGCTTCAGATGGCAGATTTTATTACCAAGATAAAAAATTCCAGCTGTTTTAGAACAACTGTATAGTAGCTCTACCGGAGACCATTTTGGGGTAATGAAGACTCTGCAGAAAGTTCGGGAACGCTTCTACTGGTGCAAGGCAAAGGAGGATGTGGAGAAATGGTGTAAATCCTGTGATGCTTGTGCGGCACGTAAAGGCCCGCAGAAACGAAGTCGAGGAAGACTGCAACGGTATAACGTGGGAGCACCATTTGAACGGATTGCAATCGACATCTTTGGTCCTTTGCCATGGACCTCCAGTGGAAATAAATACATCCTCGTCGTGATGGGCTATTTCACCAAGTGACCTGAGGCATATCCCATTCCCAATTAACTCTTTCCTTACCATAGCTCCAATTCAGCTATGACTCTAAAATACCAAAACGCCCGAAAAAATTTTTCCCCTTTCTCCTCGACTCAGATGTCAAAGCGAAAGTAATCAATCTTTGAATGGGAGGGAAGGAATCAAAATAGTATTAGTATTTTCCCTGGAGTGGATCTAGAGGGAAATTTTTCCATAGAATTGCACCTAGCAGGGAAAAAGAAGAAAAAATCTTGAAAGAGATTAAAAATCCATTGCAATTGTAAATAGTTAACTTCTTGTTCGTATTGTGAAGCAGATTCTAAGAGAATGTTCAGTTTTGTTTGCAATAATCGTCTACATAGAAAATACTATATGAAAATACAAAAGAGTGAATAGGATTTATAATGATAAAAGCATATTTCAGTGACACATGAAAATGTTTGAAACTGAGATTATTAAAAATTTTAGTTTGAGTATTGAGGGTACAATTCTAAACATACTTTTGAATAGGAAAATAAGCATACAAAACTTAATAATAATAATAATAAAAGAATTTTTTCGGGTGATTCAAAATAAATCATTCTGAGGGTATTAAAAGCAACACTTTATAGAAGATATATATATATATATAGAAAACTACTGAATTGAATTAATATATATAAAAGTTTAAAGACTAGAAAACCAACGGAAGAATTACAAACCAATGCGCAAAAATGAAGCCAAAAGGAGATGAAAACTTTAATATAGGAATAAATAAACGAATTCCTATATTAAAGTATATATTTATTATTTATTCAGTAAAGTTTATACTTTCAGTTCCTAAAAGTATATTATTTATTCCTATATATGTATTTAAAATAATTAATTTTAAGTGAAAGTATTTTATGAAAATAATAGTAAATAAACAAATACTTTCAAATCTCTGAAATCTCTCCCTCTCTCTTTTATTTTATTTATTTATTTTTCTTAATTTTCACGTAATAAATTGCTTCAAAAATAGCTGATCTCTTACTTGTTAATGAAAAAATCAGATATATTTTTTAAATATTCTATGAATACTATTGCTATATTGAAGAAAAATTATCATCAGAAACTCGTACAATCATTATATATATATATATATATATATATATATATATATATCGTTTCACTTTATTTGTGTGAAATTATATTATTTTCACAGGAATTTTCTTGTGCTTTCGAAAATTATTTACTATGTAACGAGATCTAGGTGGTGTGGTGGTATTAGTGTTAAGACCAGTTGACTGTGCAAGGGTCCTAGGGCTGAAAGAGGAGAGCCCTCCATGGGGGAGGTACCTTTCTAAGGGATTCCAGTCAGCGTATACGCAAGTTTTGGGGAATACCACGGAAAACTCCGAATAGCTAGGCCAACGAGCATGAGCTAGAATTGAGCCCTGCACATCACGTCTACCAGCTATAAGAGAAGCTACCTCTAGTCCACTGAGTGGAAAATTAAATCTAAGAAACAACAAAATGCAGCACTAATGCAATTTAAACAATCGATTACAGAAATATATTTTACCATTTCATATTATACCAGATTCCTTGCATTTCACATTAATTGTTATTATTATTTTTTTTATTATGATTATTATTTATGATTATTATTATTTTTTTTTTTTCAAAATATACTATTTTTGTAAGCAGTTAAATTATAATTTAAAAGTAATTAAATTTGGAGTTGTTATAATATATGCATACATATATATATATATATATATATATATATATATATATATATTGCTCTCTATAGCTAAAAATATTTATATATTTATTTATTTTATTTTTTTTTTTTCTAAATAACTTTTTCTTTTCTTTTAAAAAAATTTTTAGAAGGGAAAATTTATGGAAATATGCAAATTCTACATAAAATAATATTTTATGTACAATTTTCGATTAATATGATTCAAAGTAATTATCCAGATTCTGTACTTCAAATGCCAAACATAAAAAATTTAGAGCTATCATATCACGGCATCATATTTTTAATTTATTGCAAGCTATAAATAACTAACTTTCTAATTAAAATAGATATATGATTTTGCTCTTGTTTTGAATTGTTTTCAAATTTATGCGTATTCATAATTTATAATATATATATATATATGAATGCACGCATGTAATCTGTGCTAGCATTCTTCTCCTTTCTAATGTGTTCATATATCTTCTTGTAAATATCACGAAAAGACTTATTTTTACTTATGTCCCACACACATGTGTATATATATTATAATTTTCATGTTTTTTTTATTCATTTATATTTATCAAGTTTGAATTATTATCAGATTAGCTGAAATCCAAATAATATATTAAATTGATTTCTCTCACTACTAATCCTGTCTATTATTGAAAAGTAGGAAGCTGCGAAAAAAAATGATGTCAGGAGAAAATTCAAATGACTTTCACTGTTATCTAGCACTTTTTAAAAATCTCACTTTTTTATACATTAAATGTGTAATAAATAAAAGCCATTAAAAAAAGTTTGTAAAGTGATTTATCAAAATATTTTGTACACGACCAATCGATGTACCTTTATTTTCATTCGTTATTTTTATTATCTTTACATTTTCATTAATCGTATTATATAATTGTCGGTAATGGATTTATAATCACTTATTTATAAAGTTACATCCTTTTCTTATAAGGTCAATTTTTAAAGACATGTCCAACTTAATAGTAATACTGCATTGTCACACTGCTTATATCATCACTTTCATTTCTTCATTATCTACATGCCACCTTAAATTATGTATTTAAATTTCATATTTCATTTTCATAGGTAGTTGCAATTTTACTTTTTACAATCACAATAGGTATTATCTTACACATTGTACTCCAAAGAATTTTTAAGCTGATAACATATAAAGTGAAATTCCTGAATGGTTGCTTTTGTTGAAACCTCAAGGATTAATCGTGTCGGTCATAGAAAGAAATTTGAAGTGCACTTCGTAGGGGAACAAAGGGGAGGGGGGGGGGGCTGGGGTACTTTAAAACAGATAGAGAATAAAACACTATATCTGTTTATTTATTTATTTATTATATGATTTATTAATTTTGTTTCCTGCAAGATCTCTTTATTGTTCGAAATGATTGCCTTCTCGAAATTTACATGGAAGATATTTTATAGAATAAAATGGTGGGAAAGAAACATGAGGATAGTATTCCTTGTTAAAAAATACGTTTGCATTCACATGCACAGCGTATTAGAAAAATTACTTGATCAAAAGAATTTTCTATTGTTCCATGTAAATCTAATATCGTTGTATTTTTTTTTTTTTTTTTTTTTTTTTTTAATTTTTTTTGATACTGAATTAACAAACACACACACACATATATATATATATATATTCTATGCGTTTGCGTTCTATGTTGAATAAAAATTGTAAACAACAAAACATATATTAGAAAAAAATATATATATATGAGGAAATAAAGACTTGTTTTACGAGTAACATTCGAAAAATGCTGATTCACTCCTACTTCTTTTAATGTTACAGAAAAACTCCGTTTTACACAGCCTTAGATATCAATAAAACTAAAGAAAAAGAAAAAAAGGCCTTAAAAAAAAAAAAAAAATCAAAATTCAATTAGTATTTATTAATTTATATAAATGGAAAAAAAAAAAAAATTCAACAGAAATTTATTGGATAAAAAAGAGTAATTTATGTATGGTTCGTAAAAAAAAAAAGTTGCGGGGGGGGGGGTGAGATTCAATGAAATAAGTAAAATGAGGTTGCCGTAAAGTAAGTAAAATATCATTTCCTTTGTTTATTTAATACGGCTTTGTTCACATTCTAGTGATTCACATTTTTAGTTTTAGAAATAATCTGAATTCATGTTTTTTTTTTTTTTTTTTTTTTTTTTTTTTAAATGAAAGGAAAAGTGAAGAAATAAAGAAAAAAGAAATCTTAATTATTGGCATAAATAAATATATTTCTTGTTGTCATAGAAAATAAATTTGAATGTTTTATTTTTGGTTTTCTAAGGAAAAATATTTATAATAACATAATTATTAATATGGCACAGTAACTTGAAAAAAGATTAATGCTTTATTTATTTATTTAATTTTGTTTTTTAACTATTTGTCTGTCAGGAAGAAAGTCTGATTAAAAGTAAAATTTTACTTTCTTTAAATATTAATTCATTTATTGATTAAATGCACTCTTAAAGCCATTTTGTTTTGAAAACAATTTGATAACAATATTTATCAAATAAGTTTTAATAAGTCTAATTTTATTTTCTTCACATTCTTAGAAAAAGAAAATTTTTCAATAAAATTAACCCATTACATTCACTAAAAGTAAGAAATAATACATGCAAACACACACACACATATATATTTGTATATTATATTATACACTTTAACTCATTTTTAATAAGTAAAGATAAAAACAAATATATTTTACAGACATCTTGAATAAATCAATACCTCAAGCGAATTTTTAATATATATATATATGTGTGTGTGTGTAGTTTGAACACACTCAAAACCATAATATTTGCATGCTCAGTTCCTTCAATGCTCTTGGAAAAACGGTGAATTAGCATGTTTTCATTAATTTGCTTTGATATTATTATTATTATTGTTTTATCTTTACTATTTAGCTAACATACTACATTAATTTTGATTGTTCTGTTTCGATTTTCCTGCAATTTCTTATAACATTTATTAACATAGGATGTTATTATATATTATAGAAATACGTATATATATATGCACAAACAATCAATTCCTTTTCAAAAATTGCAATAAAGAAATGATAATCCATAGAAAAACATGATTTTTTTTTAAAAAAATCCTATAAGGCATTGCAATACTCATTACATTTTCAAGTAAATCTATCTGTTTATAAAAACTATGTTTCTTATAATAATTGTCTCCTGGCTTCTTCGTATTCAATGGAAATTATTTATGTTTCTATTTTATTTTATTTATTTATTTATGATTATTTTCAGATTCATTTAAAATAAATTTCATTTTAACATTTCACGTTAAATATTGAATAATAATCAAATAAATATAAATATATATATATAACAAAGAAAGAAAAATAATATGTAATATTAAAAGCATTTTTTATTAAGAAATATATCAAATTTAAATTAAATTACAATCAAATGTAAATTTCTAAACTTTTCTTAATGAGCAAAATTTTTTAAGCATTAAGATGTTTCAGCATCCCCTTCTATTTGCTCACAATTAAAGCATGATTTGCACAGGCACATTTTGCATAATTCACACTCCCACGTGCTTTGAATATTATTGTTTGATTGAGTTTTTCTCTTTAGCTCCCGACATCGAACGCAAGATCTCTTTCTTCCTGCAATTTTAACCCTTTTATGGTTGTGAAATGGTGTGGGAGATAATAATGGGAACTTGCGCTTTCTTTGAAGAAATGTTTTTTCTATTTCCTCTATTATTTCTAATTTGAATTCATACAATGATTCATTTTTTTTCGGCATAGGATAATTCGTAATTTTACGCAGAACATACGCATTGTTTATTGCAGTATCGAACAAGAATGAAAATAAGTATACCCACCACTTGCTCGATTTACGGGAAACTGTATAATATTTCCTTCGTTGATCAGCCAGATCAACTCCTCCCATATGTTTATTATAATTGGCGAAGGAAACGGGACAATTGACGCTTGTAGTTACAGATCCAATTCTTCTTTTTACCAAAGTTGTTTTATTAAATGAATTTGTAGATAAAAGAAGTATTGGCTTTTTATCTAACCAAGCTGAGCAAAGTATATTCGGGCTTTGTTCGCACTGATAGCTTTTGCTTTCATGAGAATTCGTAAGTTTTAAACTTTTTATTTCAGGGGGAATATTTTTTCGATTTTTCATCAGTGTACCGCAGCAATAAATACCAGATTTTAACAAATCATGTGCTAAATGGACACTTGTAAAAAACCTATCAAAAAATAATACATGACCTTTGTTTTTAAGAGGCTTAATTAAGTGCATAACTACATCATAACTAAGTCCTTTGTCACTCCTTCTTATGTTGTCTTTTTTTCCTCCATACATATCAAAATTATATACATAACCTTCTTTTGATGTACAAAGCATCCACATTTTCAGACCTCTTTTTGCAGGTTTAAGAGGCATGTATTGCACAATACTGAGCCTTCCTTTATATTTGATCATTGCTTCGTCGATTGATAAATGCTGGTTTGGATTCAGATGTGTCTGAAACTTTGATTTCAAATAAGAAAACATGGGTTCAAGCTTCTGAGAATAAGTAAATGAATCCGCATCATTTGGGATTTCCTTTTCTCTATCTGATATGTGGAAGTAATGTTTTATTTTTAAAAATCTGCCTCTACTCATCAGTCTTTTTATCATTTGATTCCCTAATATAGCACTTTCTGACCAATAGTCAGTGATCCTAGGCATGCTTACAATGCTCATGACTAACAAAATGCCAAAAAAACACCACAATTCATCGATATTTTTTATTCCCATCCAATTTGCATCTTTCTTCTTATGAGACTTTTCGATAAACTCCGCATATTTATTTGTATTAGACATGATAGTCTCACACAGATGATCAGTCATTAACAATCGTAAATAACTAAGAGCAGATGAACCCGGCATTAAATTATGTACAGGCCCCGATGATGAAGAAAAGTTTTCTAATATAATATTATTATTATTTACATTAGAAATCCATTTATAATTAATCAAATTCTCTTCAGGCTCATTATCAATTTCTTCAACGTTTATTTCCTCTTGACTAACAACTGCGTCATTCTCATATGCAATACTTTCATTTAAATCTGGCTCATCTTCATTATCAAATTCTGAACCTTCAGAAAATTCGGATTCATCCGTTTGCTCATCAAAAACTATTTGAAGAGCTTCTTCTATAGTCAATCCTCTTTTTCTACTATACATAATTAAGATAATTACATAAAAAAATGTATTTTAAATAAAAATTATTCGAAATGATTATATCGCACTAGATAAGTAGTAAAATAAGTAAAGATTAAAAACGACAGCAGCTCAGAAAACAGGAAAAGAAAGCGCGATAGAAACAAATTTTTCATTTTTCCCTTTTAAAGTTCTATAAAAATCCCTCTTCTGAGAAGAGGCTAACAAAGAGAGGATTATCTTTCAGACACACCCTTTGACAACCGTCTTGACAGGTACACTGAAGAAGCAAGTGGGGACAAAAACATCCAGGCGCTCTCGGGCGCTTTCGGTCGTCTGAATGTACGGGCGTTTCGGTACGCTCTGGTAAGGAAAGAGTTAAGAGGCATGCACAGTCGCAGAGGCCCTAGTGCAACAATGGCTGTCAAGGTACGGCACGCCCCTACAACTTCATACCGACCAAGGTAGGAACTTTACCTCTGATGTTTTCAAAGGACTGTGTCAACTACTCGGCATAGACAAAACCCGGACAACAGCCTAACATCCCCAGTCGGACGGCATGGTCGAGAGGTTCAATCGTACCATCCTGAATAACCTCTCTCTTCTAGTATCAAGGAACCAGCAAGATTGGGACTTGAAGTTGCCATTGTTCCTGCTGGCTTATCGAAGTGCTGTCCATGAAACCACCGGCTATACTCCAGCCCAGATGCTGTTTGGACGTGAACTTCGTCTCCCTTGTGATCTCCTGTTTGGTTGTCCACCAGATGCGCCTTCATCGCTCGAGGAGTACATCGAAGATCTGCAGGCGCGATTTGAAGACGTACGCAACTTTGCTCGGGAGCTAATTCACATGGCAACAGAGAAAATGAAGACGAGGTACGATCTAAAGGCTACACAACATCAGTTCCAGGAAGGAAACAAGGTCTGGTTGCGGAATCCTGCTCGACGCAAAGGACTCTTCCTCAAGTTACAGTGGAACTGGGACGGACCGTACACAGTCTTAAAAAGGCTCAATGATGTAGTGGTGCGGATCA
The DNA here is from genome assembly GCA_963930645.1 of Salticus scenicus. Taxonomy (NCBI): domain Eukaryota; kingdom Metazoa; phylum Arthropoda; class Arachnida; order Araneae; family Salticidae; genus Salticus; species Salticus scenicus. The sequence goes on along the minus strand of CAWVNO010000967.1, from coordinate 975,412 downwards.
CTAAAACACCTTCATCAAAACCGAAGGTGGTGCACTATAACAGGCTAGAAAAGTACCACAATTAACGGTAATATTAAAATTTAAAATGTAAATACTGGTAAAATTTGCGCATGCGCACTGTAAATATTTGTATATAAATATTTGCACATATTTGTGAATTTTGTAAATATTTCTGACTTAATTTATATTTCTATGTTATCTTTATGTGCAACTTAGTTTTTGTATTTTAGATTGTGTAAATTTGTTTAGTTTCGCCTCTTGACCAAGGGTTGCACTGCCCGGGACGCGCAGTCCTAGGGAGGACGGCAGTGTTACGAAATTGTAAATAATTGTATTTATTTTTGTATAAATTCTTATAAAGAGGCTTAGTAAGTTGATAAAATGCTAATTTTGTGCATTTCTAGTCGTCTTAGCGTTGAAATAGGCTTATTTTCCCTTAAAAACGCATTAAAAAGGCTCAATAAGGCAAGTAATGGATTTGGCGCCAAATTTGGCAACATTTTCCCGCCTTGGCGATTTTTTTGGCGACCTTGGCGAGAAAAACCTTATATGGGATATACCAAATATGGAAGTTCTAATCTCATTGGTTGATGAGATACGGAAATTTCCGGAACATTCCACACTTTTCTACAGAGGTATATAAGGGTGCTTTCTTTCTCGCCAAGGCAAGTCAGTTCAGTTCAGTTTTCAGCCAGCTTCGCTAGTGCTTGCATTGCTCTTGAGCCTCTTTGGAAGAGACTTGCTTTATGTGTTATTGCTATACAGTTTGTACTGTGGATTTGCTATTGACAGCTGTTGTTTAAGCTGTGTTTACTGTTTGAATTGAAGCTGATACTTGGTTTATAGACCTGTATTTTTCTGGAACTTTCTGTGAATAAATTACTGAATTTTTGTAAGGTTTGCCTTTCATTCTCGGACAACTCACGAACCCCCAAGTACGCAACACCCACTTATACACAGAACCACACAAAATACATAAAAAAAAAAAAAAAAAAAAAAAAAAAAAATTAAATTTTGAGCACATAAAAGAACAACATTTAAATATTATCATGTAAAATTTTCATTAATATGACGGAGCGATGAGAAAAAGACGAGAATCGCGTTACCTAACAAATACAGGAAGCGCTATTGCTCCAATTGGAATTCATCGATGTAAAATAAACAAAGCGCTATTCCGCCGCTTGGTATTTCTCGACATAAAATAAAACAAACACTATTGCGCTGCTTAGGGTCTTTTCGTACTTATTTAGAGAAAACGCGGTTGCACTGTTTGGGATTCTTCGACAGTGTTTTTTCAATACCCCCTGGGACTCAAACGGTTAAAAATGTACATACTTTACCATGCACCTAATAATTTATAGCACTAGCACTGCCGATGGAACATGATGAAATTCTATTTAATAATACTATCAGCATGTAATTTATTGGCAACATTAGGCATCAGAACTACAATATTACTCTAATAATATTTTAGAAGACAAAATTGAATATGTTACCAAAAGGCAAGGGTTAAAATGCCATATTTACATTGTATTGTTTCTTGAAGTAAATGAATTAACTCATAAACAGTGATGCCGCTAGGCTTTCAAAATCATGGGTCCTCACATAAACTAATTTATATATTAAAGATATAAATTAAAATTTTATCTTATTGTACATGAAAAACAGTTTTTTATGAATTTTTAACCAGCTCTTTTTGACATTGTCTTAACACTAATATTATGTAGGAAGTGGTTGCTGTTAAGAAACAAATGCAATAATTTTAAGAATGAAAATTATGCGTCCCCTGGGACAGGCCACAATAAATTTTCCACGTCCTGTCTTCGATTTTCCACACAATAACAGCATCACTGAATAAAAAAAATAAATACTCCATCTATCATTTCCAGTCACCCGTGCCAAGACTGCCAAAAAAATCATTCATGAAACGCCACAGCTAACAATACATATAAAAAGGTATTTCAGCAGTTACTTGTGATTAAATATAATTTATTTTGATCAGCGATGAAATATCTATATTTTAGAAACAAGCCGTAAGAATGTTAAATTTTATTTGACAATCAACCACAAAAATGTGCAAGTTTCATTAATTGATTATTAAAAATTGACATTTTACAGAGTCTATGCAGAAATTTTTTTAAATGAAAACAGACAAATTTCTTTTTAAATTATAAAATTAATTCATATTTCCAAATACTCACCTGATTCTTGTGTAGAACTGCTAAATAATTGAGTAATGAAAAACTATATAACTTAAAAGTAAAATACTTACAAAAATAAATAGTACAATCCAAAGTTTCCGCAATTCCTTTTTTTCTTAAGCACTTCTGTTTATTACATACTAAAGCTGTCTCTTCAAATTATTCCTAACTGATGCTATCCAGCGCAATAGCCCTCATTTAGCTTCAAATCATTTGAACACTATCCAGCTATATGGCAACTGATTTTTCTTAGTCATTTTTCTTCAATTCTTGAAAAAATATTTTGGAGGGCAGCAGACACAATATATATAAATCCGAAAAAGAACCTAATTTGTTACGTCAATACATCAATCAAAACTAACATAACAAATCAGTTCTCATTCAGACAAAGCCCACTTTATAAATTAGAAATTCTCTTTATTCTTCATCTGATCAGGCTTTCATTACAGATAAAATCTAAAAAAAAAAAACTAATGAGCTAATCGAAGTACAAAACTTGATATTACTTACAGCTATACAAAAATCAATATTTTATATATTTATTTCTAGCGAATTTTTAAAAAAGTAAATAAAGTGATTAACAAAATAATTACATTACTGTTAATTTTCTGAATGCAAATTCGGGCAGCATTTTAAATAACACTGCTCTGCAAAAAAAAAAAAAAAAAAAAAAAAAAAATTGTGTCCCGATACCATTCCTGCTGATTATTATGTAAAATGACATCCTGAATCCAAATATGATCCTTATTTTGCCCAAACTAAAATTCAGTAGATAGAATAATAATAAAAAAAGGGTCTAATTTCATATTATCTAGAATGATTAAGAAATTAATGTAGCCGCTTTTTTACTCTGTTACTAAATACGTAGTACTCATATAAAGCCAGACCTTGATATAGGGTATATAAATAAATATAAAATTCTCAAACGTTTAAACATATAATTTCATTTTTTAAACTCTGAGATAAAAAATAAATTATAAAAATAACAAATTTGTATTTAAAGTAGTTTTAAAACTCTAGGATAAAAATTAGAACAATAACAAATTTGTATTTTAAGTATAAAAATGAAACAATGCGAAATGACTTATTGATAAAAATTATTAAAACACATTCCACTTATATTTATAAATTTTTTTACTCCCTATATTAGAAATGTTAAATAAAAAGATTTCCATGCTAAGTACACATTACATAATCAATTTAAATTATTTTTAAGATAGTTTCTTCAAATAAAGATGAACATAAAAAATAAATAAAATATGATTAATGAAAATAAAATTTTGTAGGTGATTGTTTATAAAAGGTAATTATACAATCACATGTTTATAAAAACTTTCATTGAAAATAGTCTCTTTCCTTTGTTTTTAAACTTTAGGTTCTAGAACATGAAATATATATACATATTTACATACCCCCTCTTTAAATCTACATGATAATGCAATAATAATAATCAACAACAGATTTACTTAGGAAACTATACAATACACTATGTAGTTAGGCCTTTTTTTTTTTTCTTTTAATCTATATTAATAAAATCAGACTTTTGTCTGTAAATTTGTCGGAATCAAAAAATTTTGCGATATCGTCACGTTTTACACCCCATGAAAGCCGAAAATGACTTCAGAAAATTTTGCCTGTGTGTGTGTGTGTGTGTCATCGTGTCCGATAAGACTACTATATAACAAGAATAACCCCTTGTTATATAGTAGTCTTAGTGTCCGAATGTCGTTTTTTTTGTCCAGGCATCACTTGAGAACGGCTGGACGGAATTCAACGGCACTTGGCAGGAATTTAGGTCTTCACCCAACTTAAAATTATATCTATCAACTTTTCAGAAATCCCCCCCCCTAGGGGGTAAAAGACTAAAACACGTTTCTCCGGGCATCACTCGAGAACGGCTGGACGGAATTCAACGGCGCTTGGCAGAAACTTAGGTCTTCACCCAACTTGAAATTATATCTATATAAATTTTAAAAATTATGATTAGTGTTTAAATTGTGGGTAAAAAACGCCTGCGCATGCGCCATAAATATTTTTTCACTAAAATGCTTTGAATGGAAAAATAAAATATAAAAATATTTTTGTAAGTTAAAGACTTTTGTATTCGCGTGATTCGCACTACAAATTATGAAAAGATTGAAATGAAGTGTTGCCATCTAAGTTTCATACTTTAGTTAATTTTAAAAAATCTAATTGTCGTATCGAAAAACTGTTTACACCCCAGGATTCAGAAAAATCACCTCTTTCATTTGGTACTGAATTTGTAATGATAGGTCTGATATTTCTAATTTATTTTTCCCTTTATCCGTTTTTTCGTTGCCACTTAAATTTCATACTTTAGTTATTTTTTAAAAATCTAATTGTCGCATCGAAAAACTGTTTGAACCCCTGGATTCAGCAAAATCGCCCCTTTCATACGGTATCAGATTTATAAATATAGGTCTGATGTTTTTTATTTATTTTACCCTTTTTCCGTTTTCAACCCAGATTCGATATGGATCAGATTCAGTATTGGATCCCTTTGGCAAAATTTGAAATTCGACACCGAAGTAGCTCGGACGTTTCTCGCCAAGATCTTTAATTGCACAATTGAGATAGCCAATTCAGTTCATCGCAAAAATGGCTTAAAATATTTAAAGTCACCAAGGGGTTCCGATACTTAAGCTGTGCTTTTTGTATTTATTTATTTATAATACTGTCTATTAAAGACTTCTGTGGTCACGAAATTTGGTGTGTAAAATGTTTGTATGCATCCGGCACTTATTGTAACTGCATTTCACGAAATTCGAAATCCCCCCCCCCCCTCTTCTCGGAGTCGGAGGGCAATAAACATGTGTAAAAACATGTTTTTCCGTTTGAATTCGCTTTGAATTATCTTAGAATGGCAAATTTTGGTGTGTGGATATTGATTAAGTGTACGCATTATGTACATTAGTGGGATTTTGCAGAACTTTGAACTCACCCGCAGAGGGTGGGGGAAGTAAGAAGTGGGTAAGTTGTGCCGAAGACAGTGGGGACCCAGACTCCTCACATTGGGAGCGAGAAAACCTCTACCAATCACAGCGAGAACTTAGGTTATTAATAAATGCATTATGTACGGTGAGATTTCGCAAAACTTCTAACTTAGCTACTGGGGAACGGGAAGTAAGAAGCGGGTAAGTAGCTGCCGTAGGCAGTGTGGACCTGGAATCCCCACGTTGCGAGCAGGAAAAACCTCTACGAAATACAGAGGAAACTTACTTAGGTTAACTTACTTTTTTACTCAGGTTATTAATAATAATATGGCATTTTGACAACTCATTTAAGTTTAATGTCCAGCGAAGCGGGCAAAGCCTGCTAGATGATAAATAAAATGACATTTTCTACTTTTCAAATTATTAATTTAAGGGAAAATATATCGATTGCAAATTTATTAAAGCTAAGTTTAAAATACAATTTATTCCTTTGACAGAATAATCTCATAAATTATTTATGCATCAAGCATAAATAATTCATTCAGTTGCTTATATTATGTCCAGATTCGTCTATTTTTAATTTATTTTTGTCCCTAGTTTTGGCTAGTGAAAGGACAATCTACAAAAAGTAGGAAAAATAACGATCTTTCCTGCAGAATTTACTACGGCCAAATTACTTAATAATTTAAGTCAATAAAAGCAATAAAAGTAGAACTACAAAATAATATATAAAATGAAAGACGTAAATGTCTCTTTAATCGTTCGCACTAAAAACCATATTTACATATTTTAATCCCTGGCAATATTGTTTAAGAATTCTAATGAAAATTTAATAAGACATTTCAACATTACACTCAAAATACCCAAAACTTTCTTTTCTCATGCAGAAAACATTTGTTAAATGGTTTCGATGATTGCATGACAAACGTAAACAAGACCGTTCAAATGTAGATTTAAAAGGCTTAGCAATCCTGGCAGTTTTGTTATGCAGTTTTTAAGCGAAATTTGATTGAAGGCCCTTCAGTAAGACTATTGGAAAAAAATAGAAACATAATAATTTATATTTAACTTGCTCATTTATGAATATTCATTCAATTTAAATTTAATATTACGTAAATATTTACTCAACAACATTCATCTAGCTCGCTTACCTTAGGAGCAGAAAACATTGATGGATTCTTTAATCCCTGTTGTTTATTTCTCTTCAAGGCTTTCCTAAATCCTGTGTCACACCCATACACAAAACATATTCCAGAGCTGAACATATTGCGATTAAATAATTAATTTAATATTTAAAAAAATGTAACTTTCACGTAGATGCTAATACAAAAACGACATAAGAACTCACATCAGCGCTACTAGGCGGTGGTTTGCGCGTTAGGCCGATTTTTGCAGAAAATCGCCGTAGAGGAAATTCCATAGAATAATAATAGAGGAAAAAGGAGCACGCCAATAGTCTTAATGCTTACAAACCACTTCTAGTGAAATGCCAGCGAAAGCTACTTTTGCTCCTCTCAACATTGAAGTTTTTTAATAAAGGCTTGTTAATAATCGCTGTTTTTTGTGGCAACACAACAGCTTATGTAGAAAGCTTATGCTCCTTCTGGGAAATTCCTGCTTCTCTCTACCTTCATGATTAAAACCATATATGTAACTAACTGCATCAGCGCATCCATACGGTAGCTAGATCGTTAGGCCCATTTCCGCACAAGATTGCTGTTTTAACAATAGTTTTACATTTATAACAAATATACATCATAGAAACAGATTGTGAGTCAGGTTTGGTATATTATTTCTTCAATAAATTAACAAAAGCTTCCTTTTATTTAGTCCATTTTTAAAAATTTCCCCCAAAAAAATAACTTTTCAATAAATGTTGATTTCATACAATACATTTCTGATTTTTGCTTCTTTTTTTTTTTTTTTTTTTTTTTTTGAACAGGGGGGGGGGGGGATTGTTTTATTTCAGCTTCAGTAAACTATATTAAAGAAAAAAAAACTATACGTATAAGAAGTTTGTTAAAAAGTCCTTTTTCGCGTGTTAGATTTGAAAAGAGACATATGTAAAACTCCTATGAGGTATGTTTTAAAAGGTTTCTCAAAAGACATATATATAATAAATCCAAAGCCATTCAGGAGAAAAGCCATTTGTATGTGACATATGTTTGTAAAGCTTTCCAAAAACAGAACATCTAAATAGAAATCTACATATATATATATATATATCAAACAGTTTTTTGTGACATGGGCTCAAAACTAATTTAATAGAAAATATGGATCCACACGCAAGTACGGATAAAAAGCCATATATTTGTAAAGAATGTTGTAAAGGATTTTCTGATAAAGGCAGTCTAAGAATACATATTCGCATTCATACAGCTGAAAAGCCGTATGTGTGCAAAGAATGCTCTAAAGGATTTTCTCAAAAGGGCAATCTAATTACACATCTTCGCATGCATACAGGTGAAAAACCGTTTGCGTGTGAAGAATGTTCCAAAGCATTTTCTCGAAAGAGTGATTTAAAAACACATCTTTTTATACATACTGGGGAAAAACCATATGTTTGTAAAGAATGTTGTAAAGGATTTTGTGAGAAGAGCAATTTAAGAAAACATCTTCGCATTCATACCGGAGAAAAGCCGTATGTTTGTGAAAAGTGTTCTGAAGGATTTTCTGGAAACAGATATTTAATGGCGCATCTCCGCGTTCACACAGGAGAAAAACCATATGTGTGTGAAGAATGTTCTGAAGGATTTTCTGTAAAGAGCAGTTTAATAAATCATCTTCGCATTCATACCTGAGAAAAGCCGTATGTTTGTGAAACATGTTCTACAGGATTTTTTGAAAAGAGCCATTTAATGAGACATCTTCGCGTCCATACCGGAGAAAAGCCGTATGTTTGTGAAACATGTTCCACAGGATTTTTTCAAAAGAGCCATTTAATGAGGCATCTTCGCGTTCATACCGGAGAAAAGCCGTATGTTTGTGAAGAATGTTCTAAAGGATTTTCTGAAAAGAGCCATTTAACGACGCATTTTCGCGTTCATACCGGAGAAAAGCCGTATGTTTGTGAAACTTGTTCTAAAAGATTTTCTAAAAAGGACCATTTAGTGTCGCATCTTCGCATTCATACCGGAGAAAAGCCGTATGTTTGTGAAGAATGTTCTAAAGGATTCTCTCAAAAGAACAGTTTAAGAAAACATGTTCGCATTCATACCGGAGAAAAACCATATGTATGTGAAGAATGTTGTAAAGGATTTTCAAGAATAGCTGATCTAAAAAACCATCTTCGAATTCATACGGGAGAAAAGCCATATGTTTGTAAAGAATGTTCTAAAGGATTTTGTAGAAAAAGTGAATTAAAGATTCATCTCCGATTTCATACAGGAGAAAAGCCGTATGTTTGTGAAGAATGTTCTAAAGGATTTTCCCAAAAGAGCCATTTAATGAGTCATCTTCGAATTCATACAGGAGAAAAGCCGTATGTTTGTGAAGAATGTTCTAAAGGATTTTCCCGAAAGAGCCATTTAATGAGGCATCTTCGCATTCATACCAGAGAAAAACCGTAGGTCTGTGAAGAATCTACTAAAATATTTTCTCAATTAAGTGCTCTGAGAAAACATCTTCGCATTCATACAGGATAAAATCACATGTGTGTGAAGTATGCTTAACATATATATTATTCTAAAAACGATTATTTAAATATACTTTTATGCACACATTCCAAAGAAAAACCTTTAAGTGTGAATAATAAGATAGGACCGCAGTATTGACGTTTTAAATTAATAAGTGCAAAACTTTGATAAAATACCAAAAAGCACATTCTTCCATAAAACATCGCACCATAAAAACTTGAAAAAAATTTTTGGGGTCAAAAGAAAAAATCAAATTAAAGCGTTGCCGCTTCGATTATAGCAGTCGTTCCTACTTCGTTCGCTTGACGAAGGATCGTATTTTTTATCGTACTGAAACAGTTGTAGCGAGTTTATTAGTGCATTTTGCGGTGTTCATTAAAAGTTTGGTACTTATTAAGTGTGAATGTTCTAAAACTTTTCTGATAAAGATTATTAAAAAAAAAAATACTCCTCAGTCATACCACGGAGTAATATTTAATAGGAGACGAAGGTCCAATGGGAGAAAACTTGGAAACTGTGATCTCGTAAATTTACGGTAAATATTGAGGGCGCCACTTGTCATTACTCCCTATCTCGGGGCGGATATACTGTTGTTTTCAATAGAATTTTGCTGGAGTACATTTTTAATTTTAAGCAATTTAATTTTTCTGTAAGTGCTTAAAACTGCATAATTGAGATGCTTCAAATAAATGCTTCGTTCCTAGTTGTAAAACAGGCTATGATAGTGATAGGAAAAAAAAAAAAAAAAAAAAAGCCATAGGAGAGAAATAATGTCAGAGTTCGTTTTCTGCACCTAAAGTAAGTTTTTTTTTTTTTTCTTTACAAAATTTCATCAGTAAAATCTTTGGTTTTTCCTGCATATGAACTTTATTTACGCATGTAATGCCCGCTTTTCACAGGATAAATAATGCTGTTCACAATAATAAAGGTTACAACACTGTCATAATTTTTTCATTATTGAGTGCTATATCGATTGCAGACCATTCTGTCGTGTATGATAAAATTGAATGACCTTTTTAATTAAATTTTGGTAATTTTTCATTAATTTATAAGATGCAATCTAATGTAGTGCAGCATTTAAATAAAAATTTATTTACTCAGATATGCATTAAGTATTATATAAAAGTAGAATTTAAAAACTAACTTTGCGAGATAACATCGACCCGCTAATCATAAATGATGTTTATGCTATTTTAGTACTTTATAACTTATATATCAAATTACGAGAATAAAAGTTTCTTGTAATCTAATATTTAAACTTTCTCTTCTCACTGCAACTATGCAGTTCCCTCCTTACATATATCTGAAAACTTTTTTGCATTTCTTTATTTTATGTCATGAGTGACTTCATAAAATTTTTACTGAAGTTTTTAATGTGCACTAAACATAAATATTAGAATTTAATGGACTCCCCCTCCCCCCTCCCAAAAAAAAAGTACCAATTGTTTTCTTAAATTTCTATTATACAGTATACTGCAGCAATGTTAAAAGAAATGAAATGTATTGTTAACCTGGCATGATCTCAGAATGAAATGCCTCACTGACTAGGCTACCCTTTCTCTTTCCATTTTGAAATATTTTATTAGATACAGTTTCATATTTATTTTAACACGACTCCATATGTATACTATTTGCATTAATTTTCATAATACTGCATTATTGTGCAAAATTTTGATATAAAAAAATCTGAAATTTTAATATCTTATGAAATTTTCAATGAAAATATTCAGAGACAATGACTTTTATGCAACTGTCATGAATTGTATTTAAAACTAGTTTAATATCATTATGATTAAGATATTCCTCATAATTCCTGTTTTTGTGGAATTTTTTTCTTATTTTTCCATGTTTAAAAAAAATCATACATTACAAATAACTAATGAAGTTTTTGAAGTAGAATGTGTTCATAGTTAATTCCAGCATCAAACATGATTTTTTAAAAAATTCAATATGACTGCTTGTTTTTTCTCAGATTCTTTATACTTCTCATTATTGAGCTTAATTTTTTACAGATGGATCCAAGACAAGTGTCTTGTTTGTGACTTTGCCTCTAGTAAAACTGTTTTTAGTTCTCAACTTCCCAACTTTTTATATTTTCTCAACGAAGTTTTTTTTTTTTTTTTTTAACATTAAAGTTCCACCCAATTTTATTTCACCTCACCCCAACAGGAAATTTATCTTCAGAGACTCTGAGAATTCTGGATTCATATTAAACTATGGAAATTTAATAGTGGGAAATCAAACCATAGCATTGCCCTTATATGATTACATAACTTGTTACTAATAATGTCTTGAAAATTATCTAGAAAACTTGGAACATTTTCTGAGTACCACCGATCGGGCTAATGACTCTGCTAATTGAGATCAGGGAAGGGGCTGGCACCTGGGATAACAACAAAAACCCTGATCAGTGAAATTGCAGATGAAGCCTCCAGGTGTCAGGCAAAAAATGCCGGCAAAACCCCAAGTAAATAAGTATATACGTACGAAAAAATTAAGAAGATAATCCATTATTTAGAGCTTTCTATATAATCTGCAACATTAGATGATGTGTGATAGTGATATTCAAATTTTATTATATTTCTCCTTAGACTCATGGTATATTAAATATTAATGGTGCTTGGCGTGGGATTATAAAAATAAGACAAACAACAACGCCAAATAAAAATAAAAGTAGAGCAGACCGCTGTTTCAGTAGCGGTTAGCGTACAGTCTTCATGCCACTGAAATAACTGGCTGTTCTACTAATATTTTTATTTGGTGTTTTAGACGTTGTTGTTTGTCTTATTTTTATACTCATGGTATACTACTTTAACATAAATTACCAGACATTTAGTGAAATACTTAAAAAATATTGGCTGAATAATATCGAAATATTAAGAGTGTAAAGAAAGCATTACATCTCCTTTTGCATTGAAAGTTTTGCCACAAAAGCAAAAACGAGACCAGTAAGGAAATAAAATTGTTTAGGATTATCCTATTAAAAGGTACACCTGAAGGCAAAAATATTAAACATCTAATCAGTGAAATATGAGCATTTTTACAAAATATTTAATTATGTATGTGCAAGCTTCAACAAAATTTCTTTTGTATAATTGAATAGCCCAATGTATTGAACTAGGTACTAATATGAAAACCCCAAATAAATATTGTGTAAATTCAAACAGTTAGTATTCAAAAGAATTAACTGAATTTCAATTCCTTAAAAAAAAGGAAAATGATGAGTGTTTTTATCAATATTTATTCACATTTGATGATCATTATATTACCATTAATTACATCAAAATAAAAGTGTAAGCAAACTACCTTACAATCTTTTTTTTTTTTTTTCCCAGAGGAACTGTATATGATTTTCGTATTATTGCATAAAACTTACACGATATTTGTTCATCATTTTCAAATAAGTTGCTCAATACATTTGGCTATTAAATTATGAATATAGATTTTGTTAATTTTTTGTGCATGCAAAATTAAAGCTTATTTAGGAAAAATGCTTATTATTTCATAAAAATGTAGATCTTAATACAATTCTCTATAATAATGCAAAAGTTTTCAGACATAAACAATAAATTTTCGCAGTTAAGATGCACTTTATTTACGTTGTGAAAAACTGTTAGCTCAGAAGACAAAATCTGATGTATTAATTTTTCTTTATCAACTTAATTCAGAGGTTTTAAATGAAAAAGTTGCTAGTATTACAATAATTACGAAAATTAGTGATAAAGTAAATAATTTGGTCCAGGTATATACAGGCTATGTTTATAAAGTAAATTTAACAACGAAATTTAAAATCTGCCCAAATTCCTGAAGAATTTAAAGATACTCTATTTTGATATGTGTAAGAGAGATTTGATGATGTTTATATTACTTTAAAGCAGGGTTGGGTTTCTTCCAGGACAGTGGAAGAAACTGGAAAAAACTGGAAGAAACCAACCAAAAGACAAAAATTAAAAATATCTTTAGAAAAATAAGTTATTTTATAACAAACACTAAGTACTATATACAAGTGATGGGTTTTTACTTTTCAATGCTAATATTTTTATAATTTTTTGCATTGATACTATCTCATAATATTATTATACGTTCAAACAGTACAAGTGAAAATAATTATGGAATTTTTAGCCATAATATGTGCACTTTTTTTTTTTTTTAAAGGATACAACTTTTTGTATAAACTCGAAGCTGGTACCCAATGAACTGTATCAATAAGTAAGATACCTACTTTTAAACTGTCCTGCAAGCTCTCTAGGATTAAAAAAAAAAAAAAAATCCACAGTTTGTATTTATCTATTTTAAGTTAAAAAATAAAAGTGCAATATTGAACTACGAAAAAACTTTTCATTTGTTTTACAGTCAACTCCCTCTAACTCTCAAAAGTTTTGTCCAGAGGTTGTGCAGATAATAGGAATTTGCAAATTAGAGATCATTGCCTTTGTTTACAGTTTTCTTTTACAGATACAAAATCATACGAAACAAAATATATTTGAAAGTCTGGAAATAATATTCATCGCTGATTAATCTTGTTAAACATTCATGTAATAGTGGTTTATTTTCAGCGTCAGTCTGTATGAATTGCAGGATAATAAATAGAATGTTACTCTCCCCCCCCCCCTTCTCCATTTGTGTTTCAAAGTAAGGGTTATGCTAAAAGTTTGATAAAAAATAATTATAAGATAAAAAAAAAACTTTTTATATACCATGTTTTTAAATTTTCTGATGAATCATTAATAAAATACATGAGGCTAAAAAATAATATTAATGCACGTGAAATCAGCTCAGTGAAATAATAGTGAAAAAAAAGTTGGTTTTAAAAATAAAATATTACTCCTTTTAGAACAATGTATATTAGCTACGTACATTAGAACTTATCAATGTGTATAAAACTTTAAAATTGATAATGACATAAATTTTTGTGAAATGCATAATTTAACTTTTTATCATTTTTTCACATTCACGTTGAATTAAAAGTATTTATTTTTATGTCGAAAGGAAATGTAACTTGTAATTTTTTTTTTTCGACAACAATTAAATTAAAGCTAATTTTTTAATGGCTATTTTATTGCTATTAAGAGCTTATTATTATTGAATTTAGAAGTTAAACAAACTAATTAAGCATATATCAGCAACTAATCCATATTTATTAGAAACATCGTACACTCGCAGCGACAGGTAAACAGAATAACAGCTCGACTGAGCTTGCTTCTCGAAGTAGAAGTTGAAGTAGTAAAAAAGGTGTTGCCAATACGAAAATAAAAATAAAATGTTACATACCCATTACATAGTTGTTGTTTTTCTTCTTTTAACATTATTTTTACATTATACAAAGATATAACTGCAATACTTCCCCTTGTTAAAAGAGAAAAATAAATAAACACTTTCAAGTTAGAGTTCTAAATTGGCACTTTCAAATTAAGAGTTCTAGATGTATAAACAAGAATTTAAAGTCTATACAAGTCCCATCTTCTCACAAAGCATCAACAGTCTTAGTTTGTGCAAGGGTTTTGTCATCAGGTCTGCTATCTGCATTTCCGTGGAAATCTGCTGCACATTAATTTCTTCTCCTAAGACTTTTTCACGGATGAAGAAATGTTTCAAACTTATGTGTTTAGTTCTGCGATGATATTCAGGGTTTTGAGCCAGTCTAACAGCAGCACTGTTGTCAACACAGACTGTTGGAACTTCTTTTAAAGGAGAAACTCCACTGATCAGTCTTTTCAGCCAAATCAGTTCTTTAGCAGCTTCATTTGCTGCAACTATCTCTGCTTCTGTTGTTGACGTTGCTACCATGGCCTGACGCTGACTCAACCAAGATATCGCTCCACTAGCATACAGACACACTACTCCACTAGTTGATCTGCCTGTCTGAGGACATCCACCAAAGTCAGCATCACTGAAGCATTCTAAAACTCCTGGTTTGTACCTTGATTTGTAGATGATGCATTTTTCTTTGGAGCCAGCAATATACCTGAAAACACGCTTCACTCTGATCCAGTCTTCTTTAGAGGGATTTTCTAATTTGCGTGACAAAACACTAACAGAGTATGCAAGGTCAGGCCTTGTCACCATCATCAAATACATTAACGCTCCCACAGCTTCACGATAAGGGAAATCTTTTTCATGCACCTCGTCTTTATAAATTTCTTTGTCCTTCAAAATGGGTGTATAAACTGGCCTGCAATCACTCATGCCAAACTGCTGAAGAATTTTTGTGGCATATGCTTCTTGTCCTATTCTGATGGTTCCATCCTCAAAACGCTTTATTTCCAATCCTAGAAAATATGATGCTGGCTTGCTGGTAATTTTGAACTTTGACTTCAGCTGGTTTATGAAATTCCTGGAATCTTCTTCATCAGTGGCAGCAATCACACCATCATCCACATAGAGTGCTACGAGTAACTTCTTGCAGTTCTCTTCTCGAATAAACAGACATGGATCTGCTTCACTGATAGTAAAGCCAAGGTCTGATAAGAATTTTCCAAAACATTTATGCCAACATCGAGGAGCTTGTTTTAGCCCATACAAACTTTTCTTGAGTTTGCATACTTTACTGGTGCCATCATTATAGCCTTCAGGCTGATACATATAAATGGTTTCATCTAGATCACCATATAAGAATGCGGTTGATACGTCGAATTGCATAAGATGCATACTTTCATTGGCTGCAATGCTTATGAGTGAACGCACAGTTCCAAGCTTTGTGACTGGACTAAAGGTCTGATCATAATCGATACCTTGTCTTTGCTTGAAGCCTTTAATTACAAGTCTTGCTTTGTACTTGTCTACAGTTCCATCTGGATTTTTCTTGACTCTAAAGACCCATCTGCAAGGAAGAGCTTTTACATTGTTTGGAAGAGTTTCCAGTGTCCATGTTTTATTTTCCTTCAAGGAACTGATTTCTGATTCCATGGCCTTTATCCAGAAATTTTTCTCTTTAGAATTAATGGCTTCTTCATATGACTGTGGCTCATTCACTTCATGTATAAATGCTTGGGATGCTATTACATAATCTTCAAAACATTTAGGCTTCTTTAACTCACTGCGTTTTCTTAAGTTCATTGAAGGGGATTCTTTCTCATCTTCATTTTCAGAACTAGTCTCATCAGAAACTTGTAGATCTTGCTTCCCCTCATTTTCAACTTCTGGTATCTCAGGTTCAGGCAAAGGAGATTCTGCTGGATCTTGAATTTCTTCTTTTACATTTTCTTTAACCTGGTCTTTGTGATTTGACTCTTCTTTCTCGTCTTGTAGTGCCAACTCAGTTCTGTCTTCACATTTACTAGCTTTTTCTTCAAAGATCACATCTCTTGATAAAATTACACAGTGATTTTTCTTGTCATAGATTCTGTAGCGCTCATCACCATCATATCCCACAAGGTAGCCTTTCACAGCTTTACTGTCCATCTTTCTTCTTCTTTGAGCAGGTATATGTGCATAGCATGTACATCCTATTATACGTAGGTGTTTTATTCGGGGTTTCTTTTTAAACTATAGCTCATAGGGACTCGTATCTTCTACAGATGACTTGCCTGTCCTGTTAAGGATATAGATAGCTGAATTAACTAATTCTGCCCAGATTGCTGCAGGGAATTCGGCTTCAGGGTTAGAATATCTAAATGTTCTGGCCATTTCAACAATAGTGCGAATTTCACGCTCACTGCTTCCATTTTGTTGTGGAGTGTAGGATGCTGTCAGTCTTGGGGTGATTCCTTTCGACTTCAGGCTCTCTCGAATATCTTCATTGTCAAATTCACCACCATTGTCACTCAGGAATTCTTTTATGGAATGTCCCAATACTTTAGCATGTGCGAGCATGTGTTTCATCACATTTTTCACTTCTGACTTCTCTTTAATAATATAGCCATAACGAAACTTGGTAAAACTATCTTTGAAGAGAACAAAGTATCTTTTCTTCTGAAAGGAATAGTCAAAAGGTCCACACACATCAGCAGTAATTAATTCACCGGGCTCAGATGCTTTCTTCCTGGTGCCAAATGATAACCTGTGTGCTTTGCCATAAATGCATGGTTCACATAATTCTTTATCTAAATTTACACTAATGCCTAATTCTTTTTCAAGCATATTTCTTATGTGACGTTTGTCCTGATGACCCCATCTTTCATGGTACAGCTGAAACAAGGAGCTTTCAGCTTCAGCAGTATGCACTTCTGTCATTTCTTCAAGTTGAATGGGCTCAATATCTGCTTTGAATAATGTTCCATTTACAGTGCGAGATCCATGCAACACTGCTTCACCATTGATCTTCAGCCAGCACTCTGTAGGTGTTGAAACAAATTCACTATTTGGATTTCTGTCTTGAGCAGCAAGTACAGAAAATAAATTTCTACTTATTTTTGGCACATACCAGACTTCTTTCAGGAAAATTTCTTGGCTTCTTCCACGAATGGTTGCTCTAACTTTAATAGTGCCTTTACCTAGTGCTTCTAGCATTTCGTTACCGGCAGCCTTAATGCAACAAGGATTACTGAATTTCGTAAAATCAATGAAGTATGTGGAACAGTTTGTGACGTGCTTTGTTGCTCCATTGTCGATCCAGTATGCTGAACTGCTATCCACTGCACAGGCCTCTTCACATATGGACATCAATGCTATGTTTGCTGATGCTGCATTTGAAGTCTTCTTTGGAGGTCTTCCATCAGCAATCCACTTTCGACAGAACTTGACCCAATGTCCACTCTGGTGACAGTAATTGCATTTTCCTATCTGTTTTTTATTTTTCGCATTTCCTTTTACTTTAAATGCTTTAGCTTCTAATGCATGTTGACTCTGTACATCATTCTTTGAACCTTCTTCTTTATATTCTCTTTCTTGAGAGCATAATTGTGTAGTCAGTTCATCAATGGTCCTCTTTTCTTCATTCAAAAGTAGCCAGCTTGACTTGAAAGAACGATACTCTTGAGGTAGTGTATCCAGAATTTTGCATATCAATAACATCTGAGACAACTGAGATTCTTGTTTTCTTTAAAGACCTAAGTTCAATTCATTCCAAAGATTTTTTAACTTCGATAAATGTGCTGCCATGTTATCATTCACTGTCCACTTACACTGGAAAAATTGTAGACAAATGTTATATAACTGGTTGTCAGATGTTGCTTCAAAGAGCTTGTGAAGTTCCAGCCAAACTTCTCTAGCGGTATCAAACCTCATTATTTTTTGCATTGTTTCTTCAGTCATGGAATTAGTTAATACCATCATAGCACATGTGTTACCCTTTTTATACTTCGCGAGATCAATATCGTATTTCTTCAATGTTGCTTCATCAGCTCCTGTAGGTGGCTGATCTGGTTTTATTATTTTTCCTTCGACGATCTCTAAAGCGTCGGCATAATAGTTCAAAGCAAATTTAATACGATATTTCCACATCGGCCAGTCCGATTCTCCACTGAGTGGTTTCAACTGCAATTTTCCTACCTCCATAATTCACTAAGTGCTGTTCTTCGCTGTTAACGGTAAACAAAAAAAAAAAAGGCTGGTGAACACTTGAATATTAAATCCACTTCAATCAATCTAGAGCTTTCTTTAAACAAAACTTGATTTTAGGACTTAAACATGAGGAGAAAAAACTTTGCCGTTCTTGCCGACCGCGTGGTTAGGGTTACTGCTGATTCGCAAAGATTCTAAAACTTCTACATTTTAAAAACAAACTTTTCTATCACTGCAGCGCATTACAGCATGCATAAAACCCATAACCTATTGAATTTAGAAGTTAAACAAACTAATTAAGCATATATCAGCAACTAATCCATATTTATTAGCAGTGGCGTAGCGTGATATTTGAAACTGGGCATGCTCTGAAGCCAACTGTGGAAAGAGCACTACTTCTGAATTCGTTATAATTTCTTATAATTTAAGTACGTAAATTTCCAATTTCTTCAAACCATAAATATAATTTTACACACGTATTTTATCGAATTTATCTTGACAGCATTTATTTAAACGCCACTTATTAATAATTTATTGAAGAACAAGTAGGCTTTGCATGCTTCACTGGTTACTACATAAAAATGAGTTTTCAAAGAAATTGAATCACTAATTTTTTATACATCACTTTATACATATATATATATATAAATTCATTAAAGTCACGCAAAATATGGCAGTGACTTCCTTACAATGTCGGATCCGGGTCCCCACTGCTTGTGATAGCGTTTTAACTCTGAGCACAAATAGTTCTTATACACGAACTTAATTGTTGAACATTTTAATAAAGTTAAAAATGTAATAAGTTTAATTATTTTTATTATATTGACATTTGATACCAAAAGAAAAGAAAAAAAAAAATTAAAAATTATAAACATTTTTCCCTTTCAAAGAAATTTTTAATTTTCCAAATAAAAAATCGTTTTGAAGAGGCAACTATTGAAATAAAATATCTCATTTTGTTCAATTAAAATAAAAATCTGTCGATAGCTTCGCTTTTTAAAAGGCATCATCAGATAGAGAAAGCGTTGCTATGTAGTAATTGTAATAAGCTAGTAACCATTGCTAAGGAATGGAGACGATTAAAAATAAAAACCAGGCAATTTGAATAAAATTTAGGAAAGGGAAAATTTTGAGGGGATGAGGGAGGGGGGGGGGAGGATTCAGATATTCTGATCCAAAATTAAAAAATAAAATAAAAAAATCTCGATGAGGTGCGCATTTGCAATATCCAAGCTATACCTCTGTCACATTTTGTAGCTCTGTAATCAAAGGCCTTAGCTTCAGAGCCAAGTTCTTTTACAAAAGGAAATTTTGATACCACTATTTTTATATTGCAATTTTTCACTTGATGAATCGTTGATATTCATTTTACCTGTTTAAAAAAATTCTATATTAAAATAATGGTATCTAAATTTTTATTTGTGAAACTGTCCAGAGTGCACGCAGACACACAATGAGAGAGAGACAATTATCTTTAAGAGAGGCAATTCTCTTTACTCATGTAGAGAGACAACATAAGTAAAATTTTGATCATAATTTTATTTCTTTCGGATGTTTTCGTTTGGTATGAGTTATTTAGGTTAAAAAAAAAAAAAAAAAACGCAGTAATTTTTCTGTCGCATAAAGTAACAGAGATATTTTTTCAGAAATTTATGCAAATTTGATTTTATAGTTGAGTGATCATTTATAAATAAATTCAGTTTTTTTTTTCTTTGCTAAAAGATTTTTTATTACATCATTGTAAAATAAAGCATTAAATTTTACTTTATCAATAATATTTTTGAACTGACAGCATCGTCAATCTATTCAGTCATTTTTGTCTTTGAGTAGACGGACAAAATTGAAAAACTAGTTCTCACTGACTATGTGAACACTTCTACGAAAGATAAGAAAATGAAAATCCCTAATACTTTAGCAGTACGGGAAAACTCCAGGACATGCGGTGGATGAATAGCATGACTTGGAACCTTTAAAGAGCGGAAATCCCCTTGTGCGGGAAAGTTAGCGCAATGAATATTTCCTCCCACAACAAAAATTCCCTATCCAAGGGTATGCTTTAGAAAAGTAGCATGCCTTACGGAGTAACCGGTCAGAAAACGATGTTTTCCAAGAATTATCTTATGTAATAGAAGACATTTTCTTTCATAATAGTTTTCGAAAATTAAATGACGGCTAATGGATGGATGGTAGCGAGTGATTAATAAAATCAGCTGTTAAATTATTATTATGTCTTTCTTTATTTAATCAAAATATGTTTGAACTTTAAACAGTTTTTAGCGGGTATGCGGCGCATGCCTAGCATACCCAGAGAATACGCCACTGTTTATTAGAAACATCGTACACTCGCAGCGACAGGTAAACAGAATAACAGCTCGACTGAGCTTGCTTCTCGAAGTAGAAGTTGAAGTAGTAAAAAAGGTGTTGCCAATACGAAAATAAAGATAAAATGTTACATACCCATTACATAGTTGTTGTTTTTCTTCTTTTAACATTATTTTTACATTATACAAAGATATAACTGCAATAATTATTTTTATATTTTAATTAATTAAAAGAAAACTATTCGAAGATCTGACTTTGAAGTCAGAACCGTATTGTCACCGGGTTCTGAGTTACTGTGAAAGATGAAATGAATGGTTCACATATCTTTCATGGAATTTTTTACTTTCTGAAAACACATAGGTAAGGAAAGTATTGTAATCATGACAAAAATTTGACTTTGTTATGTTAGTGTATCTATATGTTGTGAGGTCCCATAAGTTCATTTTTGCTATTTTTACAATGATGTATGTATGTCTGAGTAGAGTGAACACAATATTGTCTAAATGCTTTGATCAAATGAGCTAAAAATTAGTACATATGTTATAGGTTATCGTAGCACAAACTGTATACATCTTGGAGAATCCAGAACAATTTTTTTTCCTTTACCGGAACACAAAGATAAATTCTTTATCATTATAGCCTATGGGCTCAGATAATTTAAAGTGTGATAGAATCTAAATTCCTAAATCAAATTAGCTGAAACTTCATATACATGTTATAGGTTACTGTCGAATGAATTGAATTGATTTATTTTGGTGAATCTAGTATATATAGCTTTTTTTTACAGGGAAATAATGAAAAATTCTGTAATATTATATAATCTGAAAATTATTAAAAACATGATGGCGCCAGAATGCCTCATTTGATTGAACTTTAAATTCATATAAAAGTTATATCTCACACAAACTGTATACATTTTGGTGAATCTAACACTATTAGTTCTTTTACAGAGATGCTCAAAAGAATTTGTGTACATACCATTTCATTAAACAATATACTATTTGGGAACAGATAATCAAACACTTATTATAATTTTCTCGTTTGTTTATTTAATGACTTCTCTTACTTCATTGTATTTAAACAACAGTGAATTACTTAATGTTCATAAATTCGATTGGAGTCACTCAACATTTCTATTATTTCTCTTAAAGCTTCTGCATATATTATTAAAGAAATTACTTTTCTTGTGAAAAATAAATAAGTTTTCTATGTGGGAGTAAAATTTAATTTTGTATATTTTTCATTTGGAATTTCTATTACCAAGTAATATTTTTTTTACAAAATTAAAATAAGAATATAAAATTATCAAATGATTTAGTATGTAAATTTGATCTTTTAAATTCTTGGATAAAAAAAAATGGCATAATGCAAATGAAATGTTATATAGAAATGAAAGTTTAGCTTTGAAAGGACATGAAGACATAAATTGATAAAAACATTCTGTCTACATTTATGAGATTTTTTTTTTTTTTTAACCAAGTATAGAAATATTAAATCAGACATTTCCATGTTAAGTACAAAAATAACAAAGAAACAACTTAAATTATTTTTAAGATTATAATCGTCTATGTATTGATCAATCATGTCGTTTGTGAAAAACTTTAATATTGAAAATAATCTCTTTCATGGGGGGAAAGTGGGGGGATTAAGTTCTTTTTTTTTTATTGTCAACATTATGTACTGAAGATAACTCAACATTATGCATAAAATCTTTTTCTGGCTAAACAGCCGTATCTGTTTCTTTTGTTTTTAAAGATTTAGATATAGCATTAAATAACTTATTTTTCCCTTTTAATATCCAGTATGATAATATTATAGTAGTCCACCACAACAGATTTACTTTGTTAAATCTACAAACTGTACATAACCAATGTAATTAGCATTTTCTTCATTTTTTTTTTTTTAATTACACTTTTTATTAATTAAATTATTAACTTTTAAAAAAATATTTCTATTGCTAAAAGTGCTAATTTAAAGTTAAAACTGCAATTTATTGTTTTAACAGAATACTTTTCTGCACTAAACATGTACAGTTCAATGGAATTTATTTTGTCCAGTTCTGTGTGGTTTTTTCCAGTTTTGACAAAAAAGTGGACAAAATAACAACCCTGCAATTGAGAACTACAAAATCTGCACAACTCAAATTTTGTTAATTTCAGTTCATAAAAGAAATATTATATTTAAGCCAGAAAGATTGGATAAATCTAACAAAATGAAGAAAGTGCACTACAGCAGCATTTCACTGTAGTAGTACATGTAAGAAATCTCTGCTTTTTTTTTTTTTTTTTTTTTTTTTTTTTTGGGGGGGGGGGGGAGGAATATTACTATGTTTAAGTACAATTTAATTTTTCTCTTTCTACATTCTTATGCCACATTAAGATGTACATAATAATGGAATAAACTAAGGCCGTGTTCACGATATCTCCTCGATCTGATCGATCTCCTCGCTAACTCCCCAAGCTGTTCACAACGTCTCCCCGATCTCCTCGATCAGATAAATAAGCTGTTCACGACTTCTGACCGAGGAGATCAGCAACTCCCCAATCTCCCCGGAAATTTTCTTCAGGGAGAAGATTGAAAGCGTGGCAACCGCGTAGCAACAGACGTAAACAAATGCTGGATATCATTATGCTGATGTGTTTCTGTTTTGCTGAAATATTTTAGTAATATCTTTAAGAAGAATATGAATTTTTATTAATTGTGCAATTACATTTTTTTAATTTTAGAAATATAGGCCGCGCACGATTGAACAAGATAGAAAATGCAAAATAGATATCAAAACTACTACTTATGCACTATACACATTCAAAAGTTTTTGCCAGAAAATTGTAGTTCTATTGTTGTATTAATAAAATACTTTTTTTTTTTTTTTTTAAGTTAACGATATTAATTATTTTCTTAATGTTTTAATTTTATTTTACTTACTTTTTTTTTTCCATATTTATAATTTAAAATAGCTTCCAATTTCATGCAAAATAATAACTTAAAATTAACTAATTATTCAAACACATTTAAATAGTTTTTACATATTAAAAGACTATTTTAAACAATCACTTATTCCACTTAAATAAATTAGTATTTTTTTCCCCTATAACTATTTTATCATACTTTGTAGGATTAGGTATATATGTACATAGGATATATATGATTTGAGCCTTTTTTGCTGTACAATATAATTTTTAATATATCTTAATTTAATCAAGAACCAATTACTTATATTTAACATTTGGTTAATCATACAATTTACATTCCATGATTGATTGTGAATCATATATAAATAATATTTTTTTCTCAACAAGACATAATGTTTTGTGAATTTTCAAAAAGAGGGAAATAATAATAAAGACTTATTATACAGCCTTGCATCTGTAGCTTGAACATATAATTTTAATTGCTTTTAGATTCAAAATGCAATTATTAAAGTTTACAATTGTGTTCAATTAAATTGTTACAAAAACAGTTATATCATTGACTTACAAAGGAGATTTGTAAGTTAATTCTTGCAGGAAAACTAAAATACGAAAGTGATACAAAAGTTACTCAGAAAATTAAGTTAAGGTAAATGCATCAAGTAAATAAACTTATTTCTTTAAGAGTACTTATAGCTTTTTTCAGAAGATGCCATTGTAAGAGGCAACGTTAAAATCGATTTTATGAGTTTTTTACCTCTTAGAAAAAATCTTGAAAGCCATCATAATTAAGGTAGTAATTTAATAGTATAAGAAATATTTGAATAAAGATTGTTTAAAATAAAAATTTAAATACCTTTAAACTCAATTATTTTAAACTACTCTTTTAATTCAGACAACGTTAATGTTATAACAAATTCAAAAGATAATATGTATTTCACATCATTATTGCATACTGTTTATTCTTCAGTTAGAGTCACAAACAAACAAGGATAATTCTACTACAAGAATAGAATTGCCCATGTTTGTTTGTGATTCGGATCAGAAAACAAACAGTATGGGAAAATAAATAAAATAAAAAACAGTATGTCTAAAAGAAAAAAGAAAAACTTTTCCATTCTCAGTTGAATATTCACATTTATATCATTAAATGTTCAATGAGAGCAACTTATAACTTCAGTATTAAGTATTGAAATAATATTAAAAAGGCATTTAAAATGCATATTAACATTAAATAGTAAAATTTTAGCTATTTATTAGGCAATTATAATTTTAATTATAATATCCTTAATTTTATTTTATGCACTTTCACTGCCTTTCAAAATTTTAATAAGCTGTTTATCGTAAAAATCAGTTTAAATTTTGCAATTTTCAAAGTAATTATTTTTATACTTCAACGTAGAATAAACACCTAATTTATAATCTAACATGATTCAAATTAGAAGATTGCCAATTTCAAAATTATGAAATAGCAATACCAGGGATGGAATGCTGGTGCAGAATTCATGCCGGTATTTCTGTACGAAATTTCTCTAGATATAAAATCGTTGATTTAAAAAGTAGAAAACTTTGAGTTCTGCACCAGTGTTCTATTTCTGAAATACAAAGTATCCTGAAAAATTATGTTATAATTAATTTTAAAAAAACTATCAAACAGGTTTTCACCAAGCATAACTAAGAGCCATCCTAATTAAATCGGCATTCTTAAAAAAAAAAAAAAAAAAAAAAAAAAATCCTAAGCCAGTGTTTGATTTTTAAGTAATAGATACAAAATTCTGCACAAAACAGAATTTAATTTAGTATGATAAGACATATTTTAATCTATTCTTTCATATAAAGGCATGCAATAACTCTGTTTCATTCCTTAGCATCGTTACTATATTCATTTCTTAAAATTTCTTTGGTATAGCTTTTGCATAGGAACCCCTCGGATCTTGGCAGGGACTGTTTTAAACATCTCGGGACCTGGGGACCCTTTACCACCAACTTGAATTGTTTTGTTAGTAAACTTAAAGGATATGTTAATAAAAATGCCATTTAAAATAACCTATAAATCCCCCGCTGAGTGCAATCTTTCAGCAAAATTTGATGTAATGCTTCTGCCATCAAATAGCATTGTTATTTTCATATTTTTTAACTGAAAATAACCAATCATTCATGCTGGATGGCAGAAGCAACATGTAAAATTTTGTTGGAAAGACCCTGACATTAGACAGTTTTCAAGTTTTTGCGTTGAACCGAGAGTTAAATTTAATGGTCAATATACGGCCATTAGACGCTATCGTGTTCACTCACATACATACATCATCATAAAAAAAGAGAAAAATTCAACTCAGGGGACTTCAAAACTTAGAGATACACCTAGAGCTGTACCAAGTACAGTCGGTATATACTCGGCCAAATTTAGGCTAAGTATTTGGTCAATGCCGAGTAGTTGAGGGAATTTCCCTATTTTTATGCATTATTGAAAGAAATGTGTCAATGATAGATATGTATTTTATAACTAAACAAAAAAGGTTATGAAAATATAAATACAGAGTCATTATAATTAAAATTTTTGCTATAACAGCTTTCTGCAGTTAAAACGGGCTGCCACTAAATTTGTTTTAGAGACAATTCATGACATGAGCTTGTCCATTTTAGCTATAAGAATTTAATTATAACTATCTTATATGTATGTAATATGCAATATTTTATAAAAACTTAGTATATAAAATTGTATCTATAAATCAAACAAAAATAAAATATTTTTTAAGAAAAGAACCCTCATGTAATATTAACACAAAATTTTATTTATACATTTGTGTAAGTGAAAGTAAGACACATTCAAATCAGTAAGAAAAAGATTGATTTTGAATCAAAAGAAAAATATACACTATAAAATAATGTAAAAAACTGTTATCTATATGGATACAGTCTACTGCTCGGAATTTATTTAGTATTTTAAGAACAAATAAAATTAATGTAAAAAGAGGGAGGGGGGGCATTTAACCCAGTAAAGGTGTTTTTACGGTATATATAAAAAAGATAAATACACTAAAACATCATTTAAAATATATTTCAATAATCAAATCTGTAGTTTTGCCAACTATGGCCTAAAACCGCCTATCATTTTACATTTCTACGATCTGAAGATTAATGAAGCCTATCACGTTTGAAATAATTTATTTTAATGTTCTCATTTAATATGTAAATTTCATATATTTTAATTCTTAATGCATAGGAAGCTTTGTATTCTCTAAGAATTATCTGAGGATAATTTCGCATCTAAGAAAGATTTTAAGAATAAAGTTATGAGTTATGCTTTTAATAATCCACTCCACTAAAAGTATCAAAATATAGCAATGAACCTAATTTTGTATATATATGTATGTATACTACAAAAGCTCTACATGAAAGCATGCTGTTTGCCATTTAGCTAAATTTTAAACTCAAAGGCTTCCCCCCCCCATCCCCCAAGATGTGCAAATTTCTTCATATATGCATCAATTATTCTTTCTTACAACTACTCTGTATCAGTGCGGATTTAAAAAAAAAACATTGACATTCACAATTGAATATTGCAATAATTTTTTATTGGTCTAGAATAACACTTTGAAAAATCTTAGCTCCCCCCCCCCCCCCCCCCCCCAAAGTCAAGTTCTGGATCCGCCACTGCTTGGTATTTGGCCAAAGTGCTACTTCGTGCACTAGACACACCTTTCTATTAAAGTTGAATTTTCGTTATGTTAAGATTACAATACTTACCTTACATATGTATGTTTAGAAGGTAAGAAAGATTGCATGATGAAAGAAATGTGACCCATTCAATTCTATTATGCTTAATAACAAATTCTTAAAAGGTATTAGTGACTATGAGAAAAGAAATGATAATGCAATTGAGAGCAGTGGAGGATTAAAATTAAAACTACAAAATATCGCTTTTGAATTTACCCACAGAATAATTCAGATTTATTAAATATTGTAAATATTGCTGATTTTATCATGTCTGTTTTCCAATATTTAAAATGGTTGTATATACATATTAATAAAGAATTGTTTTATGTGTATGAAAACAAGAATATTTTTTAATTTACTACTCGCAAATAATTAATAGTGGATGTAGATGAAATAGTATTTTGTCTGGACAATTTTAATGAAGTGTTTTCTACTATGGAAAAAACCCGAACAACTCTAAGCATACAGATAATAAAATATGCTTAAGAAATACCGGTTGATTCCTAGATTAGAGGGGCACTTTCTGCTTGGCGAACTTTCGTAGCGATAAACTGCACTTCCTTGTACACATAACTTAAGAATTCTATTATGACGCAGTATGGAGAGATTTGATTGGTTCATTTGTTTTTTATTGATTTGAGTATATTTTTCATTGCAGTAGAGCTACATTACGGGAAATTACGCGATATTTGATTGGTTCACTTGTTTTGAGCGTATTTTACGTTGCACTAGAGCTACATTACGGGAAATTAGGCGATATTTGATTGGATCACTTGTTTGAGCGTATTTTACGTTGCACTAGAGCTACATTACGGGAAATTAGGCGATATTTGATTGGATCACTTGTTTTGAGCGTATTTTACGTTGCACTAGAGCTACATTACGGAAAATTAGGCGATATTTGATTGGTTCATTTGTTTTGAACGTATTTTACGTTGCACTAGAGCTACATTGCGGGAAATTAGTCGATATTTGATTGAATCATTTGCTTTGAACGTATTTTACGTTGCACTAGAGCTACATTACGGAAAATTAGGCGATATTTGATTGGTTCATTTGTTTTGAACGTATTTTACGTTGCACTAGAGCTACATTGCGGGAAATTAGTCGATATTTGATTGAATCATTTGCTTTGAACGTATTTTACGTTGCACTAGAGCTACATTACGGAAAATTAGGCGATATTTGATTGGATCATTTGTTTTGAACGTATTTTACGTTGCACTAGAGCTACATTGCGGGAAATTAGGCGATATTTGATAGGATCATTTGTTTTGAGCGTATTTCACGTTGCACTAGAGCTACATTATGGGAAATTTTGGTCTTAACATGCGTGATAGTGAATGCCGCGGAGCCGAGTTACGTGCGTTTTCAGGTTCATGCACAGCGAGGTAGGGGTGTCCAGTGATGTTTTTTTGGTTTTAACATGCGCGACAGTGACTGCCGCGGAGCCGAGTTACGTGCGTTTTCAGATTCATGCACAGCGAGGTAGGGGTGTCCAGTGATGTTTTTTTGGTTTTAACGTGCGCGACAGTGACTGCCGCGGAGCCGAGTTACGTGCGTTGTCAGATTCATGCACAGCGAGGTAGGGGTGTCCAGTGATGTTTTTTTGGTCTTAACGTGCGCGACAGTGACTGCCGCGGAGCCGAGTTACGTGCGTTTTCAGGCTCATGCACAGCGAGGTAGGGGTGTCCAGTGATGTTTTTTTGGTCTTAACGTGCGCGACAGTGACTGCCGCGGAGCCGAGTTACGTGCGTTTTCAGGCTCATGCACAGCGAGGTAGGGGTGTCCAGTGATGTTTTTTTGGTTTTAACGTGCGCGACAGTGACTGCCGCGGAGCCGAGTTACGTGCGTTTTCAGGCTCATACACAGCGAGGTAGGGGTGTCCAGTGATGTTTTTTTGGTCTTAACGTGCGCGACAGTGATTGCCGCGGAGCCGAGTTACGTGCGTTTTCAGGCTCATGCACAGCGAGGTAGGGGTGTCCAGTGATGTTTTTTTGGTCTTAACGTGCGCGACAGTGACTGCCGCGGAGCCGAGTTACGTGCGTTTTCAGATTCATGCACAGCGAGGTAGGGGTGTCCAGTGATGTTTTTTTGGTTTTAACGTGCGCGACAGTGACTGCCGCGGAGCCGAGTTACGTGCGTTTTCAGGCTCATGCACAGCGAGGTAGGGGTGTCCAGTGATGTTTTTTTGGTCTTAACGTGCGCGACAGTGACTGCCGCGGAGCCGAGTTACGTGCGTTTTCAGGCTCATGCACAGCGAGGTAGGGGTGTCCAGTGATGTTTTTTTGGTCTTAACGTGCGCGACAGTGACTGCCGCGGAGCCGAGTTACGTGCGTTTTCAGGCTCATGCACAGCGAGGTAGGGGTGTCCAGTGATGTTTTTTTGGTCTTAACGTGCGCGACAGTGACTGCCGCGGAGCCGAGTTACGTGCGTTTTCAGGCTCATGCACAGCGAGGTAGGGGTGTCCAGTGATGTTTTTTTGGTATTAACGTGCGCGACAGTGACTGCCGCGGAGCCGAGTTACGTGCGTTTTCAGGTTCATGCACAGCGAGGTAGGGGTGTCCAGTGATGTTTTTTTGGTTTTAACCTGCGCGACAGTGACTGCCGCGGAGCCGAGTTACGTGCGTTTTCAGATTCATGCACAGCGGAGTAGGGGTGTCCAGTGATGTTTTTTTGGTTTTAACATGCGCGACAGTGACTGCCGCGGAGCCGAGTTACGTGCGTTGTCAGATTCATGCACAGCGAGGTAGGGGTGTCCAGTGATGTTTTTTTGGTCTTAACGTGCGCGACAGTGACTGCCGCGGAGCCGAGTTACGTGCGTTTTCAGGCTCATGCACAGCGAGGTAGGGGTGTCCAGTGATGTATTTTTGGTCTTAACGTGCGCGACAGTGACTGCCGCGGAGCCGAGTTACGTGCGTTTTCAGGCTCATGCACAGCGAGGTAGGGGTGTCCAGTGATGTTTTTTTGGTTTTAACGTGCGCGACAGTGACTGCCGCGGAGCCGAGTTACGTGCGTTTTCAGGCTCATGCACAGCGAGGTAGGGGTGTCCAGTGATGTTTTTTTGGTCTTAACGTGCGCGACAGTGACTGCCGCGGAGCCGAGTTACGTGCGTTGTCAGATTCATGCACAGCGCGGTAGGGGTGTCCAGTGATGTATTTTTGGTCTTAACGTGCGCGACAGTGACTGCCGCGGAGCCGAGTTACGTGCGTTTTCAGGCTCATGCACAGCGAGGTAGGGGTGTCCAGTGATGTATTTTTGGTCTTAACGTGCGCGACAGTGACTGCCGCGGAGCCGAGTTACGTGCGTTTTCAGGCTCATGCACAGCGAGGTAGGGGTGTCCAGTGATGTTTTTTTGGTTTTAACGTGCGCGACAGTGACTGCCGCGGAGCCGAGTTACGTGCGTTTTCAGGCTCATGCACAGCGAGGTAGGGGTGTCCAGTGATGTTTTTTTGGTCTTAACGTGCGCGACAGTGACTGCCGCGGAGCCGAGTTACGTGCGTTTTCAGATTCATGCACAGCGAGGTAGGGGTGTCCAGTGATGTTTTTTTGGTTTTAACGTGCGCGACAGTGACTGCCGCGGAGCCGAGTTACGTGCGTTTTCAGGCTCATGCACAGCGAAGTAGGGGTGTCCAGTGATGTTTTTTTGGTCTTAACGTGCGCGACAGTGACTGCCGCGGAGCCGAGTTACGTGCGTTTTCTGGCTCATGCACAGCGAGGTAGGGGTGTCCAGTGATGTTTTTTTGGTCTTAACGTGCGCGACAGTGACTGCCGCGGAGCCGAGTTACGTGCGTTTTCAGGCTCATGCACAGCGAGGTAGGGGTGTCCAGTGATGTTTTTTTGGTCTTAACGTGCGGGACAGTGACTGCCGCGGAGCCGAGTTACGTGCGTTTTCAGGCTCATGCACAGCGAGGTAGGGGTGTCCAGTGATGTTTTTTGGTTTTAACGTGCGCGACAGTGACTGCCGCGGAGCCGAGTTACGTGCGTTTTCAGGTTCATGCACAGCGAGGTTGGGGTGTCCAGTGATGTTTTTTTTGGTTTTAACGTGCGCGACAGTGACTGCCGCGGAGCCGAGTTACGTGCGTTTTCAGGCTCATGCACAGCGGGGTAGGGGTGTCCAGTGATGTTTTTTTTTGGTCTTAACGTGCGTGACAGTGATTGCCGCGGAGCCGAGTTACGTGCGTTTTCAGGTTCATGCACAGCGGGGTAGGGGTGTCCAGTGATGTTTTTTGGGTTTTAACGTGCGCGACAGTGACTGCCGCGGAGCCGAGTTACGTGCGTTTTCAGATTCATAGTTTTATACAGCCATGTTTCTTTGTTGGTTCATATATCTTAGGGGTATGTCCCAATTCATCCTCCGTCGTTACAGTGGCCGGATCCGTGAACTTTTAAAACAGAGATGCTTTAAATTGCTACAATTAACTAATTATGCATGTATTTTTTTTTTTTTTTTCAAATTTAATTAATAAGCACTAAAAATAAAATTGAAATATAAAATAGTTAATTTCTATAATTTAAAAAAAAAATTATAATATTGCGAATAAAGTAAACGTTGTCTGTAGAAAATGGGGATATTTGGTTGCCGTAGTCATTGCCCACAACGTAGCACTAGTTCGACGTAAAACTCACTCACAGAATCACTTGTTGGTCAAGTTTATGAAAACTAGCTAATTTTCCCCTCCGCTGAAATGTAAGTGTTACTGAAAAATTCGAAACGATATGTGTCTGGAGAAATGAAAGCGTATCATTTGATAACTTGAAAATATGTTTTTTATTTTATTTGTATATTCTCATACTTTTTATACCGATGTGTTTCGATTCATTTGAATGCGGTTTTAGAATCCTCGAATGTTACGAATTAACTGAGCGCGAAGTGAAATATTTGATATGTGATTTACGTATTATGGAGTCAACAGAAATTTCAAAATGGAAAAAAAAAAATAAATAAATAAATAAATAAATAAAATTCATGTTGCATTTATTGTAAGTTTTCATGCTTTTTTAATTACTTTTAAAGTTATATTTTTATTCTGAATTTTCATTTATTTAATTACATTTATTGTGTTGTTGAAATCAATTTGCTCTTAAAACTTCGATGAGAAAACGTGTATTTTGTTAGGTATTTGCTTATTTATTAAAATATTGTAGTTAAAAATTTAATTATTTATTTCATTTCGAACGTAAACAGACGTTTTGTAAGTTAAAAAGTTAATTAACCATCGCCATTTTATTAAAATTCTTCGATAATTTCATTTATTTTCGTTAAATAGTCGTCTGCATTAGTATTTATTTCATTTCGAACGTAAACAAACGTTTTTTCAGGTTGCCATTAGATAAATTCATTACCTTGGTTCGTTGGCGCACGGATAATATCGCCAAAATGTAAACAAACGCCAATGCCCCTCTATTCTCATAATCTGCCGAAATACCTTTCATAGACCTGAAATATCCAAATATTTTTATTGTAAGTGCTTGTACACAAATGTGTAGTACTATGAATGTAATTTTCAATAAGAAACATGCTATAGAAACCTCCCTGTGGCAGAATATTTTTATGCTTTCTGTGACAAGTTTCATTCATGCCAACCTTTTCTG
Organism: Salticus scenicus; assembly: GCA_963930645.1. Lineage (NCBI taxonomy): Eukaryota > Metazoa > Arthropoda > Arachnida > Araneae > Salticidae > Salticus > Salticus scenicus. Next base: position 942,638 of record CAWVNO010000967.1, on the reverse strand, counting down.
CAAGATGACAATTTTTAATTACATAGATAGATATTAATATTATTAATATACTGTCGAATTCTTAAATGTCACACAAATCTCCGTTTTCTATTGAAATATGAGAATATCTGTAATTATCAATAAACCTTTCTGAAAGCGAAAATTTCTTTTCTGTGGCAGTGACACAGTATCGCTAAATTCTGCCTCAGGGATAAACCTAAATAACATACATCAATTTTAAGGCATTTCAATATATTTACAGAAATGGAAGTGCACATAGATTTGATAAACTAAAGTGATGAATACTACTACAAAACTTTGAAAGTGTTAAAACTATAATTAGTCATTTCAAATTCTCTACTATATTAGCAACATGATTAGAACTGTAAAGGATTTATGTACATTTGAATGAATGTTACAGTAAGAAATTAGCTATTTAAATATTTATTAAGTTAAATATGAAACAATATAAGAAAAATATTTTATTTAAACAATCACAAATTTTACTTAAAATATTTCCTCTGTAATTTAATTCAAATATGCTATAAAAAAATAAAACAGAGGGAGGGGGGGGACATGACCCTGCTTCTTTTTTTGTAATAATACTTAGTCTTATATAAAGTTAATACATACCTATGAACTCCAATTTATCTTTAGAGAGAAAGGTTGTATCTAAGAGAACTGCTCTACTGCGTGGCAATATAAATAAAACCAAACACAGAAGAACAATTCACTTGACATTTCCGTCACATTAGTAGAAATTCTCAGGTGTAGAACACAGCACAAGTATAAAATACGAGTATGTAGCATTCAATATTTATTGATATGCTCATGTAAATCTTACTGGGGAAAAAAAAAAAAAAAAAAACTTTTCACAGCAAAACTATAATTACGTAAAATAAAAAATAACAGCACTACTTTCGAAAAATTAAATATTTTCAAAACTCAGTTCATATATTGTAAAAAATCTTAATATTCAGCTTTTATCTAAACGGAAATAACTTTTAAATACGTTTAGTTGTGAAACTGAATTCCATCGAAGTAATTTTGGAGCAGAAAATTTGACAGTCTAGGAATGATATTTTCAATGTATCCTTCAGTTTCTTTCAATTTCTTCTCTTCACACACTCTTCATCAAGTACAGTCTCTTTTACTCAAATTTTAAACTTCAAAATATATCTATTTTTTATTATATCATTTAAAAGCGATATCAAAATTCATTTATGGTAAAAGCGTTTACTTTAGCCGCCATGTTTCTACCCAAAAACAGACCGAAAAGGCGTTCAAGAATCATCTCCTCGAGTAGATCAGTTTGGTGATTTGTGACGTCAACTACTCGGGGAGTTGGGGAGATCGAGGAGATATCGTGAACACGCCCTAAAACGTGTACTGATGTGTGGCTAAAAAATTTTCTGTGTTTTTCAGGAAAATTTCCAAAGCAATTATCTTAATAAATTTTTTACACTAATCACAGTACAGTTAAGTTTCAGTAATGTTAGATATAGTATGAAAAACAAAAGTTTTTTATTAGATATTTAAAATATTACCAGATATATGTTTTGAGCAACTTGCTCAAGAAGGAGAAGGTTAATATAATACAAGTTATCTATAGTTGCTAATTAGAGTTTTGAATGTCCTTTCAACATCTTTGTGTGAATGCAGTTATAAAGCATTTGGCGACATAATATAATATTGAAATATTAGTCACTGCAGTACTGCTGAGCTTCTATTTTTTAAGATATTCATTTGATAAATGATGATACAGCAATGCTTTTCAAACTATGGCAGCAATTCTGATTTAGGTCATTTCATGGTCTCTGCTTCTGAAAATGTCTCAGCCAGTTGAAATTTAGTTATGATCTTGGTCAAATTTTCAATTAAAAAGAAGACTTAAAAAAATAAAATCCATAATCACAAAATATGCATGTTGAAAATTTTAGAGAAAAATCTTGTAAAATTACATTTTTTTTTTTTTTTTTAAATCTCTTTTTAAAACTAATTTCTAAAATGGGAGAAAAAAATAAATAAGCAATTGTGCTTTTTATGCAAGCAACAGGAAATACAATTGCCTAAATAAGGTAAAGATACCAGTGTTCACCTCACCATCCTTAAAATTTGTCTCAGAGTTTACCACCCTTACATGACATGTTGAAATAAACATTTAATAGCATCTATGAATTTGAATCTGCTCGCGCTAGATTCCCTAGAACTGGAGAATCTAGCTTGAGCTGATTCAAATTCTAGATGTTAATTAACGGTTATTTTAACATGTCTTTTGTGAGGGCGGTGACCATTGGTGTCTTTACCTTAAATAAAAAGCTTAAGTTTAAATAAAATTTGGGTAAGTCTAATATATTAAATGAATGTCACCATAATTTATAACTAGAAATTTGGAAATCTACCTGAAAGAAAGTAGCACTTCATTTATTTAAAATACCTAAAATTGAGTAATACTTGAAAAACTGATACTGAGTTTCACATTTAAAGGTTTTTAAAAATTAACAATAAAAAAGTAGAAACAAAATCTTAAAATTTCCTTCTTTTTTTTTTATGGAGGGGGGGGGGGATAGAGAATTAGATCCATTATCCAATACTAGTAAAACTAGGATTTTGTGTTTGCAAGTTATGCTTAAAAATAAAACAAATAAATTAAAAATCAAAAGAATTTTGATGAAATGCACTATTACGTGGTCTGAACTATCCTTTGCCAATCACCTTGTACAATTCCTCTGCCAATGGCAGCTAAAACCCATGTTATTCTATGAAGAAATTTGTTATAAAAATTACTCATTATTCAATTTTTTTTTTTTTTTTTTTTTTTTAATTTAAATTCAAAAAAATTATAACTGTTATATTTTTTCTTGTTTTACTAAAACAGTTTTTTGTTTTTAATTTATTATGTTTCATTTTGAACTTATAAAGTGCAAAAAAAGGAATTTTGTTTAATTTTTTTTTTTTTTTTGCACTTCATAGCTTCAAAATGAATTATTAATAATTAAGCAAATTTTGGGAAAAGCAAAAACCATATTCAATTCTGGAATTTTTAGCTTATAACGGGACAGCCATCCCCTCTGTAGAGGATCAAAATTGTGATGGCATGTCTACAGACCACTCTTAGGGGTGTCATTCACCGATAGCATAGCACTAGTGTCACATGAATACTTCTCAACCTCTAGATTTTTTTTTTTATTATTAGAAAAACAGAATAATAATAATAATAATAATAATAATAATAAACACTGACAAGGGAACATTCAAAAGGTGTCGTCTTCAAAAAATATATGTGATGCTACTCTTTATAAAACACCAAAAAGTGAAAAAATTATCGGCTGAAATTAATTACAGTGACCACAAAAAATTATCAAAATTATGCATTTTTGGCGATTTAGCACTGTTAGGCTGTAAGTTGGCTAGCACCGAGGTTGCCGTGTATGAACAGAACTGTGTTTTGCTTCTCTGCCAAGTACTCAAAATCAATCGCCTAATAGTTTAAAATCGCCAAATATGCTTAATTTTGATAATTTTTTGTGCTCGCTCTATTGTGCTCATTTCAGCCAATAAAATTTTCACTTTCTGGTGTTTTATGAAGAGTAGTATCACATATATTTTTTTCAATATTTTTTGAAGACGACACCTTTTGAATGTTTCCTTGTGAGCAATTCTTGAAACTATTTTCTCTGATATAATTAACTGGGATTGATCTACTGTCAATGATATGTGGCGAGTCTCCGAGAGCTACAGAATGCACAGAGACGCCTTATATCGATTACTCAACCATCCTACATATATAACAGTCATTAAAAATTACCATAGTTTTCTAGCTTAATGCATGCTTTAAACCATTAAATCATAATTTTTATGTTTTGTTTATTAATTACATTTTGAATTGATTAATTATTTATATTTTTCTTTGAATATTTTTGTTTACTTTAAAGTATTAGTTTTATTTTACAAAACCCACATATTTAGAAAAATCTGTAAATTTTCTTGGAAATCCACAACCCTAATAATAAATAGTATGCATTTTTCCAATGCATAATATATATATATGTATGTGCATACATACATACATAAATAATGTTCATCTTGCTTTTGAATATGAGCTTACTGCTGTAAATTAAAATGTTTTATTACACAATAGAAGCGAGCTATTTTCAATAATGTATTGAAAATAATAATTCCTTTTTTATTCTCTGGACAAACAGCTTTAAAATTTTTAAACAGAATAGCCCTTGCTTTAAATCACAAGATGGTTGATTCTGGACAAGCTTATGATTTATTCAACATAAACTAATTTTACTAACAAATTGAAATATGCTAATGAGTTATTTCATGACAATGATTTATTGAAACTGAAGATCACATATTTGCTTCAACGACTGTCCCTGTAACAGGAAATTTTTATGCTTTCTGCGATAAGCCTCGTTCGTGCAACCTTTTCTGCAAGACAATATTGACATATTTTCTAATTTACACATAATATGCACCCATAAATATAAAGATATCAGCATTATTAATTAACTGTTGAAGAATCTTTAAATAGAAGACACGACTTTCTATATTTTACTGAAATTTAGGAGTATCTTTAATTTTTATGTGCAAGTGATAATTTCTTTTCCGCAACAATGTCACTGTGTCACCGAAATTCTACCACAAGGATGAGTGTTAATCAAAAATTGTAACTATGAATAAATATAATTTGCTATTTTATTTTATTTCATACGAATAAATAATTTTGAATGTTTCTGCTGTATGATTCGCCATGTTTATTCTAATTATCTGATGCAATGACACAATCTTATATTAATAAGTGATTCAAAGAAATAGGAAATAAAACTACAAAAAAAAAAAAAAAAAAAAAAAAGATTGCTCTTTAGCTTCTGCTTAATCTTATATTTGTGAAATTACCATGCTAATTTCATAACTACACAATACTTACTGCTTTATTTAATTCTGAATTTGTCATGGCAGAAAATTCAATGTTTAAGTTAAAGGCAATTGATACAACATAAATAAAGAAAAGCACTACAAATTATGTGGTAAATATCTGAGAAGCATTTATTTACTTTATTACATTAGGTTGAAATTATGTACTCAAATATAAAAAATGCATAAGCTTAAGCTATTTACATTTTAGAAAAAAAGTTTGAAATGGGTAATAAAGGAATGATTTATTCAGATATAAATAATATATATATATATATTGGGAAACATGTTATTTCTTTTAGTAGTTCACAATTGGCAGAAAATATAAACTGTTTTAAGCATCTTCAGATACTGCAATAATGAGAGTTAGCTTTTAAGAATCTGTTAATAACTTAAAACTTAAAGGACAATTGTCAGGAAAGTTTTAATTTTTATACAAATAAATTAAATTCTACAAGTATTATTGAAATCTGTATAGTGTGTTTAGCTATTAAAATACTGTTAGCCTTAATTATACCAATTTTGAAGAGCTTTCAAAAAATAAATGGGCTTTCAGATATGTCTAGTTAAATTTCTTGACATGATTTTTAACGCCTGATCTAAACTGCATTTTGAATTCTCACACTAGTGTTAAATTCTAACGGTAAACCAAAATATTGTTTTTCTTTTACAAAATAATACAATGACAACACTAGCAAATTTATGAAAATCGTATGTAATTTTAACAGAAAATAGGTTATGAAGAAAAAAAAAAAAAAATTGCTCAACAAAGAATTATCCCAAGCTTGATGTTGGTAAAAGGAAATTAATGCAAAAATCAAATCGCTAGAAACTTATTTACTACATTTTTTTATACGTTAAATATACTAATAATGAAAAATTCTAATCATCCATAATAATCTACATTTTCAAACGACATATACAAACGATCTCCATTCTCCTTTCTCCCAATTGTCTGTTTTCGCTAGCTTCGGTTCATAAAGATCGTCATTTTTTAAAAGCTCTCTTTTAAAGTAAAATTAGCATAAAATCGCTCTTAAAAAAAACATGTTGCGTATAATACTCTATTTAATGAAATTTGTTTGCAATCGAACTTTTTTCAGCTTGATATTATTTTTAAAAAAATAATTAAAACGAGACATTTCCCCATTGAATAACATTACGGAAGCTGGAGAGAAGGAAGTATTGTACATGTACGGGCGTCATCTGTAAACATTATAAAACAACATCACAAAATTTCAGCGTTACCTTCTTCTCCTATTAAATATTACTCCGTGGTTCAAGTTCGCGTCTGAACATTCGCTACTCTACTGAATTCGCGATTAAAATGAACTATAGAGGGCGCTTCCATATATGTAGCTGTCGGAATACAACAGAAGACTCTGGTACATTCCAATGCGAAAATGGCTGCCTTAAATTTGCAAAAAATTGTTAATTATGCGAATATTACACCCGATTCGCATAATTTAATTGAAGCTGAAAGGATTTTACAATCCAATTTCATTATTATTTTTGGAGCTACGAAAATTACTGACAACGAGCTTCAAATATTAGCGTTACGTTTGCAAACAAGTGCAATCCACACACCATCGAAGGCACTCTTTTGAATAAAAATAACGAATATGATATTGGAGATTTCTATTGTTCCTGCATAGCTGGAGCTGCAGTTTGCAAGCGCAAAACTTCAGTTTTGTTGTTGTGTTATCGGTAAGTGGTCATTAAAGTACTTTTTTCAGCATGTGATGAACTGATGAAATCATAATATTGATATTTTTATCTTTCTCATACATTCATAAAATTAGAAAAAAAAAGTCTCCCATCTGATGAATTCATAAGCTACTAATTATATTGCTAAATAATTCATATTTTTTGATTGAATTAACCTGATATCGGGAATTTTTACAGTTGACACCTATTGTAAATTATTAAAAAACTTTATATTTTCTTGATGTTCATTAACACATTTGTTTAGAGTCTTTCCAATTTTTCATACCAGAAATAAATGCTTTCGCAGTTTATTTGAAAGCTAAATAGCATGAAGGATCTCCTATATACCATTACAGATCAGTAATTCCTTAATCAATGTCAATAAAATTTGGAAATTTGCATGCAAAGTTGTAGCAGTATGCACCCATAAAATGACAATACTGCTTTTATGTTATCGTGATATAATCAATTCATTTCTAAAGTTGGTGAAGTTTTTTTTTTTTTTCTTGATAAGCTTGCATTTGACATATTTTCTTACCTTAAGTTGTGATTGTATCATTCATATTTATAATTGCTAAGCATTGTCTTTTGAATAAATTTTTTAAAGTGAAGTATGCATTGTGATGAATTTAGTTTATCACTGACTATTAAGTTATAGTAATTTGCTATTTGCTTTATAATATTTATGTGTAATAATTTATATATACTAATATATCATATAAATCTTATAAAATTTTGTGATTATTTAAGAGAAATATCCTTGTGAACTCTGTGACAGAATATTTTTATGCTTTCTGCAACAAGCCTTGATTGTGTAAGCCTTTACTGCAAGACAATATTGGCATATTTTTTAATTTACGCACAATATGTAATTATAATAATATCTGTATAAAATTAAGTAAATTTGTCTGCAGTATTTAATTAAGTATTACTGCTGTAGAGGAGTTTTCTTAACTTGAGAATTTGTTTTTAAATCAAGAAATGCTTTATGAATTACCTACTGTTATATATGTATCTTTTTAGAAGTTTTTTTAATTTACAGCTTTTCAGTTAATTCTTTTTTTTTACATTGCTTTTTTTATTTTATTGTTAACAACATTTAAACATTCATGTCATAGGAACAAATACTAACTGTTTAGAGTATTTTCTGATTTAACTATGCTCAGTTAATTTTTATTTTATTTTTTTTTTTTTTTATTATTATTAACATTGGCTTTTGTCTTCAGATTTATGTATACTATATATATATATTTTTTTAAGTATAATTTTTTACACTATAATCATCATTTGTTGTATCAGCTTATTCATTTAACATGTAAAATATTAAAAAAAAAAAAAAAAAGAAAAAAAGAAAAATGTAACTATGATTTACGTATTATAAAATTTGAAAAGTAAACTTTCATATTAGCTATAATTAACATACTAATATCGTATCTTATTTGCTTAAGGCAAAGTTTTAAAATTCATTTAGAGCATGTTACAAAATTACATGATTCCGCATATGATTAATGCTGACCTTCGATAATATATTTGAAGATGATGCCCTGTTCGATGATTCTGATTGCAGTCTCTTATGTTTTGATAATGATTTCTTTACTCATAGCTCCAAAATAATTTCAAAATTACTTTTGATCAAAAACAAACAGGACGTTAAAATTTTGTTTCGATAAATGTTAAGTAAAAATTAAAAAGCTTTAAAAATTGCCACAGTATAAATTATTTTTGACTTGGAAATATGAAACAAATAAGGATATTATTACGTATTGACGCTTTTTAAAACCGATAAACGAATTATAGATTTAAAAAAAAAAAAAAAAATGCCATCTGGGGCAGTAAAGTTTATTACATGGTAAAACTTGATAAATTTTTATTCGAGATTGATACTGAATGCATGCAAAAGGACTAGGACTGAAAAAGAAAAAACGCATGAGCCAGATTCGAACCCAGCACCTCTGCTCTTTGAAACGTAAAGTATGACAAAGATCTTTACTAGACAGGACAGAAGGATGCAATTTTACTGTAAATAATTTTATTTTACTTAATCATTTTTACTTTTAGTTGGATATTTATTTTTGTTTTGTTTATTTTCAATTTTAGATGGATGTTCAATACATGGATAGCCGAAGTTCATCTCAATCTCCGTCTTTTAGTGAGCCATCATCAACAGATGTCAAGGGCAAAAAAAGGCCAGAAAAAAGAGGAAAGTGTCCACTTAAAAAATATGGAAGATCTCAAAGAGTAACACCCGAATGATCCTGATGTCTCCCCCCCCCCTTCCCCCGCAAAGGCAGTGCTTTGAAAATTACGAGTAGACATCATTAATACAAAGATATCAGACATGGCTTGCTATACAGGTAAAAATTATTTTATTATTTTCCTTTTTAACTTAAATAAAGTTCAAATTTAATTATTTTTTAACTTAAAATAATTTTAACTTATTTTTATTAATAAAATAACATATTTTTATGAAATATTTATTTATTTACATACTTTATATGTGATGTTATATGAAAGACTAGAATTACACATACATTTATGATACGATAAGATTTATAAGTTTTCATTTAAAGGGGGAAAGTAGATTTAGAGGGAAAAGGAGGGAAATTAGTTTGCGAGGGAAATCCATTCTAGACCCACACATGTAACACCTCATTTAAAAGGTCTTGAAATTTCATGTTGATTGGGGATGTCTGTATACAATACAGTGCACCCCTGGTGGTTAAAAATAGAACTAGGTGATTTTGTAGTAGGCCCTATCATGTTACACCTTATTTTAAAGGTTTTGGTATTTCCTGACCGTTGGTGATGTTCGTACAGAATACACTGTGCCCCTGGCGGTGGAAAGTGGATTTTGCTGCGTGTGCGTAGCATTATTACTTACAAACTTTGAATAAACACCATAAAATACAATGAACTCGCAACAATTGTTTCGGGTCGAAAAAACACACGACCCTTCATCAGGCGAATAAATTAAGCACGAGTGCTGCATGACTGTATTCAAGTTTGACTGTATTGTACATCAAATTGTAAGATTATGTATTTTTTATGACATGAATGTGTCAATTGTAAATTTGTAAAATGCATGCATGCCTTACTGAACATTTTATGGTTATCTAAATATTTGCTACGCAACATTCAAAATTATTCGTCTATGGGACACATAGTACGTAATACAATAGAAGATCTTTATAATGCAATTCTCTATATAACATACAACTTCTCAGACATAAACAATGAATTTTGCAGCTAAGAAACACTTTGTAAAATCTGTAACTCTGTAGAAAAATAAGGTGATACATTTGTTTTTCTCTATCTCCTCAATTCAGAGCTTTTTAATGAAAAAATTCTTATCTTTACATTTATTATATTTACAAAATTTTCATTTTTATGTCATTTAATTTTCTTGTATATATTAAGATAAGCTAGTTAATTTTCAATTTTTGCATTCCATTTTATTATATATCAAACAGCTTTTATATTATCAATTTTCTGCAACATATATAGCAATTTGACAAATTTTTGACTGATTAATTTGTCATCATCTGCCATGCCTTTTCCCAAAAATAATGATCTAACTTTCTTACTAATATGATTCTGATCAAAACCAAAACTGAAAAACAGCTCGTGTCTAATAACATGGCTGTAAAAAACACTTGGCAACAACAAACCATTTTCAAATATTCTGAAAACAATAACATTAGCTTTTGAATTTTCAGTCTAAATTCTTATTACTGCCAAACCACATTCTTCCACTTATTGTCAATCAATTACCTTTAATCAATTACCTTTCTTGCTGATGTAGATTTTGCTTTATTTTTACACAGAGTAAGAGACTCATATTTATGCTGCCCAACATTTGAGTGTTTAGATGAATTTATAATTCCTATCTTTAATAATTTTTCCAACGAAAATATTGTTGCTCTAACATCAAACATATCATTTCTGCCATTCATTTGTCGCAAATTGCTGAAAAGTGATTCTATGGCATCACTGTTAAACGATCGTGTAAGAACATTAAAAAAAAAATATTATTAAGCAAGTATCTAATACAAGCAATTGTCGAGTTTGTTGTCAGAATAATCGCTTCATAAGTTTCATTGCTTAAAAATTTTAACGGAGGACTGTGAGCTGTGCATGCACTCTTTAAATCCGATAGATATTGTAGGAAGTCAGACAACCATAGTAAACGTTCATCATCCACCGAAAAAAAAATGCATTTTATTGGAATCCCTTGAACTTATGTGTTTGGTTTTGTTGCACACATCATAAGTTGAAAACCATTCATAAAAATATTTCAGGAAGTTGCTTGTAGCAGATACACTTTTAAATGGTTTTACTTTTGGATGTCTTTCTGAGTTTTCCTTGAGAAATTCAAGAGCTGCTGTTACAGGTGGTGAAAAAATGAGTACTGCTCTTCCAACATTCATTTTCTCGAGATTGGATGGTTCAATGTGTTTTAAAGTTAAATTTCGAACAGCTTTTATGTTATCATCTTTCTGCAACATATATAATAATTTGACAAATTTTCCACTAATTATTTCATGACCATCTGTCATGTCATTTTCCAAAAACAATGATCTAACATTCTTAATAATATGGTTCTGATCAAAACTTAAAAATAGTTCTCGTTTTTGATCACATGGATGTGGAACACTTGGCATCAATGCACCGTTACCAAATAATTTAAACATAGCAACATTAGTTTTTGAATTGTCAGTCGCAATTTGTATTACCGAAAAACCACATTCTTCCACTTGTTGTAAAATATGTAGTTTTTTCATAGAGCTGTTGACCTGTAAGTTGTTTTGTAAAATAATATCCACATGGAATGCAATATTTTGTTAAAAGTCCATACAATGTAAAACACAAAAGGCGATTTGCTTGAATATATAATTCATTACTTGGATTTCCATTTGAGGCAGAACCAAAAAACATATCTAATTTACCATCGTATAGACACTGAGGCTTGACTGACATTTCGTCAATAACCAATGAGCAAAATTTTTCAACAGGTTTTAAATTACTCGATTCTTCTTCAAGATTTTGCTTAATTAATTCTGTGAAACCTGAGTCACCTGTTACAGGGCCCAGATATCTATTTAATGTCATTGTGGATGGTAATTGAATGATATTCCGATTAATCAACATTCTGTAAGCTTTAGGAGATACTGAATGCAACATAATACACTCACGAAGAATATTTTCAGGCCAACGTGGCGTCTTATTACTGTAATTTTTTATCTGATTTAGCAAAAATACAGTATTGAATTATTTGCCAAACCTTCGCCTTCTAAAACTTGCATTTTTTCAATGTTAGAAAAGTATGTATTTTTTTCATAATAGTCTAACCTATCTTGAATATTTTTCATTTTTTCCTTTAAACTTGATATTTCTTTATTTTTTGAATAAAGAAGTTTTTTCAGTCTTCTGTTTTCCATATAAAGTTTGGAAATTGATGACATTTCAACTTTAGTTTGTGCTCCTTGATCTTTAAAAGTATTATTTACAGGTGGCATAATTAGTTCAGAGTTATGAGCAAAATTTAACAATAGTTCTGCATCAGTACTTTCTACTTCTACAAATGGGGTGGCTTCATGTTTACGTTTTGAAGATGCATTAGAATCAGGCTCCTCTAATTGCCGCTTCAAAATTCGTCTAGGCTTATCCTCGGGAGGTACTTTATACGAAGGATATCCTGGAAAAACAGAAGGCACAGATTTAGGCTTTAGCCGTCGTCTTTTTTGGTTCTGTATGTAATCATCATTTTTAAAATGTTTGCTACAAACACGTGACGAATTGGATTTATCATTCGGGTAGTAATCTTCACGAGAAATTGCCTTTAACCAAGCAGATTTTACATCATTATCCGATGGAAATTCATGAAACGATATGTCCTTATTCTTTCTGGAATTAGATTTGCAAAATGGAACACAGCAGTACGCCATAATCATGAAGTTGACAATCTATCGCTCATTGACTTGCCTGAAATCAAGTTCTTGCTACAGCTTGAGTTACTATTTAAAATAACGCTGCGCAGAATCCTAATATAACATACATTCCATAATTTCACAATCTATAGAAAAGAAAAAAATAAATAAATACACAAACTTCTACCGTTCGTACCTAGTAAAACCATGTAAATATGTCGCGAAACGACCTACGTACGCAGCGCCGTCTTGTGGGTAATTGTGTTAACTCCTACGTAGATTTGTGTCTTTTGAATTCTTTTGTTATTTTCAGAATTGTTAAAGCCTTGTATCCGCGCGCGAGGGAGCGTCGGATCCAGTTTAGCCTTGCATGGACAAGGCATCACAATTTCATTTAAGTGCACCTAGGATTTTTGACAGAAGTCAACGAAGGCCAGTGTGTGTAATTTTGGTTTAAAAGTTGCTATTGCCATATATTGTATATGCTTCCTATTTCAACAATTTTTATGTAATATGTACTATAATGGACTTTTCAGAAAGATATTCTGAAGAAAAATTTTTATGTAAATAAAAATGTACGGGAGAAACAAAATCTCGATGATATTCATTTCAAAAAATTGAACTGAAAGAAATTGACTGAAGAAAACTACATCTGTTTGTCCATTTAATAATTTTTTCTCTAAAGTAACTTCTAAATTAATACAGATCTAATATTAATAATATACATATATATATGATGTTTTCAGATTTTTTTTTTTTTTTTTTTTTTTTTTTTTGTAAAAATAGTTTCTATGTTTCAGCCCCAATGTCGTAAATGAATAAATCTATACCTATGTGAATAGTATGTTTAAAAGGCTTTTCTCACATGAAGATTTTTAAAAGATATATTTATACTCAAATTAGTGATAAGGTTCTATGCCTTTTTCTCAACAGGCATATTTATCTCAAAGGCAATATCTACGTATCTTTCCTCAAAAAATATTATGTGTGCTAAATATTTCTATAAACTAACATCTAAATAGACATTCACACATATAGATAACATTCATTGTAAAGGATACACTAATTAAATGTGATGTAGGTTGTATTAATAATAAATATGAATTCACTTCTAAACACAAATACTGGTGGAAAGCCTTATGTGTGTGAAGAATGCTTTAAAGGATTTTCTAAAAAAGGTAATCTAAATATGCATCTTCGCGTACATACAGGACAAAAGCCATACGTGTGTGAAGTATGTTTTAAAAGTTTTTCTCTAAAGGATTATTTAAACATACATCTACGCACTCATACAGGAGAAAAGCCATATGTATGTGAAGTGTGTTCTAAGGGTTTTTCTCAAAGAGCTTCCCGAAAAATACATATGCGCATCCATTTAAAAGAAAAACCATATGTGTGTGATTTCTGTTCTAAAGAATTCTCTATAAAGGGTAATCTATATAAACATTTACGTACTCATACAGGAGAAAAACCATACATGTGTGAGGTATGCTTTAAAAGATTTTCTGAAAAAGGTACTCTAAATAAGCATGAACTTATTCATTCTGGAATAAAGCCATACGCTTGCGAAATATGTTCTAAAAAATATTCTGAAAAGGGTAGTCTAAATAAGCATATGCGCACTCATTCAGGAGAAAAGCCTTATGTGTGCGGAGTATGTTCTAAAAGATTCTATAGAGTGGAACCTCTAAATATACATATGCGCATTCATACCAAGGAAAAGCCATATGATTGTGTAGTATGTTTTAAAAGATTTTCTCTAAAGGGTAATTTAAGCAGGCATTTACGAACTCATACAGGAGAAAAACCACATGTGTGTGAAGTGTGCTCTAAAGGATTTTCAGGTAAAGTTAGTCTAACTAAGCATTTACACAGGCATACAGAGAAAGCCATATGTATCTCGAATACATTTATTAAAAATACTTTGACATGAATATTATATACTTTAAATGGACGTCTATGCACTCACACTGACTAAAAAAAAAAAAAAAAAAAAAAATTTGAATTATTTTGTATGAATAAATGAGCAGTTTAGTGCATGTAATTCTTAAAAAGAATGCTATTCCTTCGCATCTTCATTGTGTGATCAATTGAAAGCACACAATAAAATAAAATAAATAATGCAAATTACTTAGGTCTAGAAAAAAAATCGTAGTTTTGTTTCTTTCCTTCTTTATTTCTGCGCTGGATGTCACTAATGTGTTTAGATACACTGAATTCAGAAATGTCTTGTTCCTATCAGGCAATGTTTTTTTTTTTTTTTTTTTTTTTTTTTTTTTTTAATACAAAATACAGATGAACATTGAAGAATTCCCGCTGAGGAGAAAAATTTCCAACTTTTTACGTGTAAAACATATTAAAATAAGGTATTATATATCTTTTAAGCTATTATAATACTTTTAAATATGTTAAGTAATGTTTCTTCCATTTGTTTTTAAGGTGTCAACAAGATCTTTTCGAAAACTGGATTAAAATTTATTAACAGTTACACCCCAAAAAACTGAAAATTTAAGTTACAACTTGCTTTTGTATGGTTTGGCACATTCTTTAAGTTTGTTGTTTTGCAAAATTTTCAGCTAGGGTGGGTTCAGACTCTCGACCGATCCAGGATCGATCCAATTGGTCGTGGAACAATGCGTCCAGTCTCACGACCGGTCTGGATCAAAGTCGTCCAGTAATGTTCCATGGACTGGTCGAGGATCAAATCGCCCAAGAACTTTTTCCGAGTCATTTGATCCATTTACAAATCCATTGCTCTGATTGGCCGTTGGTTATTGCTCTGGTTCCGCCATCTATCGGTCCTTACAAACGCGAATATGCATACAAGCATTTTTTTTTTTTTTTTTGGTAAAGAACTGTATAATTGTTTTAGGATTATAAATATATTCATGCAATGGATTGAAATATAATACAATAATGCAAAAAAAAAAAAAAAAAAAAAAAAATATCGAATATTATTTAAATTTAATAAAATAAAATTTTAAAATGCTCCCTGCTACCAATTGTAAAATTTTCAATTTAACAAAATATTTTAAATATGTTTTGTACTGCTTTGATAATATATTTGCATTAAATTTTAGCATTCAAACATAAAAGTAATTAACAATATTTAAAAATCAATATTTAATTTGTATTTAAATTAAAAAAAAAAAAAAAAATCATAAATATATTAAACATTTATAATATTATTGATTGAAATCATAATTAATTGAATTTACAAACCAATCAATGAAGTGATAATTTAAAAAACTGCTTTTTTTTTTTTTTTTTTTTTTTGTAATCATTGATTTAAATCAAAATTTAAATTTTATATATTTTCGGCAATTTGTAATAGTTTCATATTTCTTACCTTAGATCATAATAATAACTTCTTATTTACATCAAATATTTGAATGCTAAATATTTGCTTTAAATTTCAACATTCCAACTTACAAATATTTAACAAAAATTAGCTTGATAATAAATCCATAAAATATTACTTAAAATTGTTTACAATATATCGTTAAAATACAAAAATGCATAATTGAGGGAAATAATTAAAAAAAAAAATTGCTGGAAAATTTTCTAAAATTAAAATTTTACTGTTATTATTTTTTTTAAATAATTTTCTAAAAAGAATTATATAATTAATATTATTGTATCTCATTGCATATGTACCGAACTATGCAGAATAGAAAAAAATAGATATGCATCTATCTTTTTTTATTCATAGTTAAATTACATTTTTAATTAATAAATTAAATTTTTCCTTAACAAATTTAATTCTAATATTTTAGAGCTAATTTCAAACTAAGTCTACAGATGGCAGCACTGATTTTGATCCAATAAAGGGATCGGAATCGTCCAGCCTCTTCTTTCGACCGGTCGTGGATCAAATGTCTCATGGCCCAGTTGGATCGGTCGAAGTGTTCCAGAGGCTGGACTCGCCCCTAGTAGCAAAATAAATAATTTTTTTGTTTGAATTTTATTCATTATATATATATATATATATATATATTAATATTTAATATAAAATAAAATAAAAGTAATATTGTGGATTTGTAAACCGTAGAATAATTGTATTTGTAAATTTAATAATTTAAAAAAAATATTTTATGTGTTTATTCATTTTTACCTATAAGAATCGATTTTAGTATATTGTAGTGTAACTGTAACATTAACTGATCTAGCAATAAATAATAGCTTCTTGTGGAATGTTTATGGATTATAATTTGAAATTTTAAAATGTTTGCATTTTATTTAATTGCATAAAGATGTTACAACAAGTTAATTAACTTAGTTACTGGTCTAAATGGATTTACGCAGTACGATATTGCACTGTCACTGATTTAAGTACCAAAAATCAGAGTATTAAACATGTTCTTCATGAACATCAATAACAAACATAAACTAAATGATGATTGTAAATGTATACAGCAAACAAAAGATGATGAATAATGATATAAAATGGATTAAAAATGATGATTTATAAAAAATAACACAGATTAAATACGATTGATGAAAAATAGGAACAGAAAATATGTTATTTCAGTAATCGCTATAGATAAACAAGACTTTGTCTGCTATTTGTTTTTCCTCTATCATGTGACCTCTGACGTACGGTGGGAAGAGCCCATTACATGCCGGATGAAGGTATTTTTGCATAGAGGATTAAAAAATAAAGATATTTTTTTGCTTCTTAAGAAAATGAACATTTTTCAGATGATTGTCGAAATGTTTAATTAGCTCACCACTCATTAAAAAATGTAACTTCTACCGTTAATTGCCACTATATTATGTATGATAGCAGCTGAAATAAAAAATTATTTTACAGCTAACCATCAAGATAAATATTTGTTTTTAAAATAAGTGATTACTGTAAGACATCACAAAAA
The DNA here is from genome assembly GCA_963930645.1 of Salticus scenicus. Lineage (NCBI taxonomy): Eukaryota > Metazoa > Arthropoda > Arachnida > Araneae > Salticidae > Salticus > Salticus scenicus. The sequence goes on along the minus strand of CAWVNO010000967.1, from coordinate 925,225 downwards.
GTGCTCCCTCTCAATTAAAAGTGCCCCTTTGCTTTTTCGTATGAATTTCATTTGTTCTTAAAATACCAAAAAAGCTCCCTCTTCCGCTCCGTGGTAAACTCTATTCGAATAGGAGACAGTTTTTAATGCATTTTATTACATTTATTATTTATTTATTTTACAACCTTTAGCTTAGTAAATATAAAAATTTGTATTATATATTAAAGTAGACATATGTTATTTGAAAATGGGAAGGACAAATTTCTTACAATAGCGACAAATATTTTTAAAATTTAAATAAATCACGATGTAAGTTTTTTTTTTTTTTTTTAGTGCTAAGAGGCCTATTTCAGTCGGTACAGTTGTCGAATTTTTATACGTCACTCTTAATAGTGCTAAGGGCCTATTTCAGTCGGTTTATTGAATGGGGATTTATTGAATGAAGTCACCCCAAGGCCCAACTTTGACATGAGTAACCCCCAAGGTACCCCTATTTCAGTCGGTACAGCGTTGTCAAATTTTTATACGTCACTCTTAATAGTGCTAAGGGCCTATTTCAGTCGGTTTATTGAATAGGAATTTATTGAATGAAGTCCCCCCCAAGGCACAACTTTGACATGAGTACCCCCCAAGGTACCCCTATTTCAGTCGGTTCAGCGTTGTCGAATTTTTATACGTCACTCTTAATAGTGCTAAGGGCCTATTTCAGTCGGTTTATTGAATGGGGATTTATTGAATGAAGTCCCCCCAAGGCACAACTTTGACATGAGTCCCACCCAGGCCCAACTTTGACATGAGTCCCCCCCCAGGCCCAACTTTGACATGAGTCCCCCCAAGGCACAACTTTGACATGAGTCCCCCCAAGGCCCAACTTTGACATGAGTCCCCCCAAGGCCCAACTTTGACATGAGTCCCCCCCCAAGGTACAACTTTGACATGAGTCCCCCCCAAGGCACACCTCCCCCTCATTGGGAAAAAGAGAAAAAACGTTGTTTTGCGGCTATAAGACAGTTTGGACTTCCAGCGTTATTTGTTACAGTATCTGCAGCTGAAACACATTGGTTTGATTTAATGAAAACTTTATCATGGAATTTAGATCGTCACGAATTAACTAAAGAAGAATTTGTCGATATTAACAAGTTTAGCAGTAGGCCTCTGGCACTAAATTAAAATGTGTCAATGTCAGATTTTAATGTTTTATATAATGAAATAATGTCGTGTCTGTATATTTTCTTTTTTTTTCTTTTATTATTATTATTATTATTATTAAGTACGTGAAAAATTCCAGAGCTGGAAATCGAGCCTGGGCACTCCGCTTACTGTGTTAATGTCCTACCTTTGAGCCACCCTGGTTGATAACGAACTCCTCATTTCTTATATAATATCAGTTGACGAAGTTAGCATGTCTGCAAATGCATATAAAACAGTTCACTTGAGAATAGTATTAACACATTAACGCCGACATGACCCTCCGGTGGGTACATATATATATATTTTTTCTCCTAGTGTCCCAAACCCTATCAAAAATTCAATCAAAAGTTTCCCCCTATCAAAAATTCAATTTCATTTTGACCCATTGGTTAAAAAAAATTCTCATTGTGCACATTTATACAAAACTAGTGGTCGCCCAGTGGTCGAAATTCGACCATAATTAATTAAAATTATAAGTTTAAACATTATTAAGGTTCTATTGTCAAAGACTATACTTCTATAATCACAGATTTTGCCAAGGCTACACTGTTAATTTACCTAGTTTTTTCAAAAAATTATATGAAATTTAAATAAAAAAAATCCAAAAAATGATTAAAATAAAGAATGCCTTTTTTTAATTTTTTTTTATTGAAACAAAAAGACATGCGATTAAAAAAAAAAATGCTGTCCATTGAACTTGACATACATATTTCGATAATTTAATTAATGTTACAAAACTTCTCTGTAAACGATGTTTTTTGTAAAAACTCTTTCGTCGTTTGCTAAATGTCCTTGACCATTATATTCGGAAATATAAAATCTCAAACCGTCGAATGATCGAACTCTACTTGCTGCGACATACAATTGCCCATGTGTAAAAACCGGTCGATTCAATAAAATTCCAATTTTTTCGAATGTTTGTCCTTGAGACTTGTTTATTGTCATCGCAAATGCAGGTATTATAGGAAATTGAGTTCTTTGAAGGTTAAATGGTAAAGTAGTTCCGGAGTATGTTAAATTTATACGTGGAATCAAAATTCTCTTACTGCGTGCGGTCCCAGTTAAAACTTCGCAGTCAATTGCATGTCGATGCATAAATTTGATGCGCATTCTTGTTCCATTGACTAATGCTTCCTTTGTATTTAAGTTTCTGATCAGCAAAACGATGCAATTAACTTTCAATACTAACTTATGTGGTGGTAAACCACTAATAGTCAAAGAATTTAAAAACTCTACCGGATAGTTATTGATGGCATTGTCATTATCACAAATTATTTTATCATAGCTATGATATGTTCGCTGTTCACCAGGAATTTGATTAAGTATATCAGTATTAATCAAAGTACAATCATCATTTGTAGGCGCTAAAATAACGGAGTTCAATATATTTTCTGAGAATATGTTTTCGGAAATATTTCCATACACCTCATCAATAATATTATTTTTATCTCCTATTAATTGTTGAGGTATTTCGATAACATTTTCACCAAACTGAGGGAATTGTGGGGCTTCATCATTACCAATTTTTTTCAAGAATTCTACAAATTCTATTTCATTTGGTAAGGCTCTCATATTTCGAGTAAATGTAACTTTATGAAAATAAAGAAATTCATGCCAACTTTTGACACAATTTTCAATTAAAGTTCCACGTGATCCATTTGGGATAACTGGTAAGATTTGCCGAAAATCACCGCACAGAAGTATCGTTTTTCCTCCAAATGGTTTGTGTTTATCATTTTCATCGGATAGATCTCGCAGTAATCTGTCTATGATTTTCAACACTTGCAAAGGGCACATAGAAACTTCATCAATAATTATCAATGATGATGAATTTATGTAACGACCATAGCTACTATTTGCAGTAATATTTGCTACAGAATTTTCTAAAATGGGTATAGGCAATTTAAACACATTGTGTAAAGTCCTACCTCCAAGTAATAAAGTTGAAGCTATGCCACTGAACGCAGTTGCAATACAACGAAGATTAAGCGAATTTAATTTGTGAATAATTGCTGTTTGAGTGAATGTTTTGCCACAACCTGCATGAGCGGTTAAACAAAAAACATTGGATCCAGTATCATGATACAAAATTTCACGAATCACTTGATCAATGAGATTACGCTGTTCAATATTTGCAGCTTCATAATACTCACAAAACAGCATCTCTTGCTCTATTATATCAATAGTATTTGCTTCTTGTATTCTCTGCGAGTATGTGGGAACTGGTAAACCAAGTATCTGACCTGATAAATTATGAACATTCAAAATATCATCAATTTCTAATAGAGCTCTATTAAAAGATGCTTCTTCGTTATAAAGTCTCAGAAAATCTTCACTAAGATATACTTTAAATTCATTCCATAACGCTGATGCATTGGCTGGCACATTTATTGCACAAATGTAACCAAATAAATTCCGCATTTGTTTTGGTGTATGTAATTCTTTTGCTTCATTTAAACATTCGCGCCATTCATTATCATTTGAAGCAATTCCGCGAGCATGGCACGCTTCAACAAAAGAAGTGTATATAATTCCATTGTATGTTCTAACATCCTCAAATGATTTTGGACCACAAACATGTAATAAAAGCAATCGTAAGTGGAAAAGTTCGATGTCTTTTGGTGACACTACATACATCCGTGTAATAATTTTATCACCTCCACGGCTTCTCTTCTTCCATTTTTTTCGGGAATCTTCCCACACATAATGGAAAGGAATTTCAATATACTTATATTCTCGTGCTGATGGATCTGATCGATTCAATTCAAAAAATGCTAATAATTTTGTGTGTCTTACATTGTCAATTGCTTGACGTTCTTGCCCTTCTCGAAAGTAAACATTCTGTCGTCGCGGTAAATGAATATCAAGTCTGATGATAACATGTGACTGAAAATGCATTGGTAATTCATAGATGCGCCATATAGCTTCAGTTGATCCAACATAACGACCAATTAAAAAATTTTTAACTTCATTAATTTCTATATTTTGACCTTGTTCATTTTCCCCAGAATCTAATTCAACGGATGAACTGTCATAGCCTTTATACACGTATTTATAAATGTATTTGACGCTTTTGACTGTAGTACATACTTCAACATTTATATGGCAATTAAATTTGGCAAGTAAATATGGATTGTATGGTACAACGTACCGATTGTCAAGGCAACTACCACGAACTTCTGCATGCGTACCATTATCACGCCTTCGGTATAATGGATATCCATTTAACGATTCATATGTAAATTCATTAAATCGTTTTGGATAATCTTTTATGCATTTTCCATCTCTCATACATACAGAATTAGGATTAAGGACACCGCATGGACCATGCATCATGTGTTTTACAACATATTCATGTAATGTCGGATGTGTTTGAATGTTAGGAATCTCCGCAGATACAACTTTATCAATATCGATAGCATTAACAATTTTATCTTGCTCATTTAAAGTGAGTAAAATGTGAGCATGAGGCAATCCTCTTTTTTGAAATTCAATTGTATAAATGAGTGCTTCAACTTTACCAAAGATATTTTTTTGTATAAGGCCCTCAATTAATGCTTTCAATTTTGACTTGAATACACGCACAATAATTTCAGGTCTAAAATTAGCAGTTTCACCTACACCAATATTGTTAACTATTTCCGGCCAACTTGGATTGCAAGTCATTGTAATAAATAAAGAAGGTTTTCCAAAATGTTGTACAATTGACATTGCATCTAAATAATTCTGATACATATTTCTTGGAGATCCATTGAACGAAGATGGTAAAATTACTCTACGGCCAACATTACTGGCATTGATGTTCGATTCTAAGTAGTCTGTTAAATTGTTGTAAACTTCAGACCTAAGAATTATTTGATTTTGTCGAATGAAATGTAATCGTGAGCCCTCTATTCTCACATACATATCAACTATCCATTGCAGAAATAGCTTTTGTGAATGGTGTAATATGCTGAAGTCTTCTCTAATTGCAAGTCGATAGGCTGCATACTGAAGCATTGTTAATTTATTTCTGGGCGCTCTTGAATTAGATATAGTTGGTGCATTATGAGTCATATTCATATGCCACCCAGTATCACCATTTGGAAAAAGTAGTGGATACGCTAAAGGATCTAATGATGAATCCAAAACTGAGATATTTTTAATGATACCATTAACTTTTGAAAATGAAATCATATTTCGTTCAAAAGGTGGCTCACCATCAACTGTACTAAATATTACTGCTACATCAGTTTGAACTGCATCATTGAAACGGCGTAGATCTAAATCATGATTTACTTTAATGAGCATACAAATTTCTTTATTTTGATTTTCAACTCTTTGACAATGATGTTTCATTGCAATGAATGACCGAACAAAAGGATTACTGCGTTCCAATTCGAGAGAAATTTCGCGCATTATGTTGTTGTTACATGTTTGATTAAAACGTTCTTGTAATCTATAATTGATAGCAGTGTCAACATCATAAAAATATAATTGCGCATAACATGGTGAACGACCATGTGCAGCAGTCATTGGACCCGATCTGTGATAAAAAACATCATGTATTTTGAAATGATACACTCCACTTGTAACTGCCTCGGATACTTGAGCTTCTGAGCTAACCATAGCAAATGATGAATTGTATTTGCGAATATTTTCAAAATAATTTTTTGACTTACTTTTTATTGAAGGTTCATTTGAAATAAGTCCATCATACAATGATTTAAAATATTCATTTTGACTTAAGGGCGGTAATATTGCTTTACCCTTATGACAACATGAAGTTGATTTCTTTAGAAACTGATCTATACAAATTGAATGAGTTGAGTTGAGTTGAGTTGATTAATTAGTATATATATAATGCAAAACTTGTGTGTTTTTAAAAAATATTAGCATTCTGCGATAACTCTTTCAGATGAAACTGGCTATTTAAAAAAGTAACTCATTGTTATTAACTTTTATTATTCTTATTAACATATTAACTTTTTATTATTAATTGAAATTTCAAAATTTTGGCAACAGTATAAAAAAATGAAAATGCTAATTTTAATCTGGAAATAAAACCCGATAATATAGGCTTTGAATTGCACCTTTGTCGTTTCACAAATGTTCCAATTTCTCGTCTTTGTCGTTGTATTTTTAAAAAATATTAGCATTCTGCACTTCTTCTCTATATAAACTGTAAGTGTGCGAAATTTCATAATCCTCCGTCCGCGCAATTTTCGTAAAAAGGGGTACAAAGTTTTTGCTTCACGTATTAATATATAGATTTTGCCCTGGACAACCATATTAAAAATTATGAAATAATGAAATGGCAATGCCACTATTGGTTCATTTTCAGCAGAAGTTGAAAGACTCTAATTCATGTCAATTCGCAATTACACATAATTTATATACAATTATGTGCAATTATTTTTGAGTTATAGCGGCTAATCCATTTTTCTCACGTACATCTAGACAGAGAAGGATGAATGGAGATAATTTAGAATTTCGTGGCGAATTTTCGGAACTTTAGTGAAAACAACGATGTTTCCCGTTGTGTTCTGATTTGTAATCTTTTAAACTACTTTATCACTAAATAGTGGTAGAAGTAGAGTACAGATACCCTATACTGGCTATGGAGAAAAATTCTGCTAATATCACTGCTGCTTTTGGCGTTAATCGCTTTCTTGGCAACTGGCTGTTGGGATTTTGCATACTATTTTAAATAGTTTGTTCCTCTAACATCAAAACTCCAAAGAAAAGTCAAACAGAAAACACCTGTCAATCGCAAGGATTAGATTACTTGCTTTTCATTTCATCGAATGTATATTGTAGTTTGTGTTTAATTTCCCTCCATTCGAAATATAAAACAGCGATAACAAAGATTGAAAATTGCTTTGGTGGAAATGGAATGTCTGTTTGGCGAACGAATTAACGGAAGGGTGAGGTTGTGAAGTTCGGAAACAAAGAGGTTTCTAATCCGGGTTGCGTATTTACAAACACTAATAACACTGCGCTGCAAAAAGAAAAAATAAATAAATTCGTTACTATTTTTGTTGATTCTTATGTAAAACGACCTCTTGAATCTGAATACGCCCCCCACTTTGCCCAATCACCCATCGTTTTCTCCTGCAATTCTTATGACTGTTCGGTACTTTTATGGCCATGAATTTGATTTGGAGAAACGAGAAGAATTATTTTAACACTTAAAAACATATAATGTATGATAAATAATAATAATAATTGATTAATAAAATTTAATAAATGTAATATATGATTTTAACGTCCTAAATTTCCACCTTGCTGCAAACGTTCATGTTTTAGAATTTTCCAACTCAGTAGCCCCTCAGAATATACTTAACAGTTGAAATAATCCTCCCTCCCCCTAAAAATCAAATTTATACCCATAAAATTATCGAAAAGTGACAAAAATAAGGGGACATCCTCCCCACAAAAAAAGGTAGGTGATTGGGCGAAAAGGCGTCATATTCGAATTCATGCGGTCATTTTACATAAGAATTTTCAGAAATGGTGGTAGGATCTATTTTTATGCAGAGCAGAGTAATTAAAGGCCCTCTTGGCACGAGTGAAAATAGCTAGCTATTTCGGCAAGAACTGGTAGAACGCGCATGCTTAAGAGACAGAATTCAAGAAGGGGCTTAAAGTGTTAGTGTTGTTTACATTTTATTTTGTTTCATGCGACTTGGACTGTGATAATATGTGGTCATTTATTGAAATTATGAATTAAAAATTAAGCAACAGAAGCAAATCAGTTATCACAGCATGTGTACATTGTGAAAAAAAAATATAAAAAATATGCAAATTTTTCTTGCAAAAATAGAGCATTAAGCGTGTTCAGTAGAGCGCCCGATCCACGACCGGTCGATTGATTCCGAGCCAAAGCGTTCAGTGGTGTCGACCGATCGAGAGTCACATCGTTCAGTGGAATTGGACCGATCTCGACCTGTCGAGGATCAGGAAGCCCAGAAAAATTTCTTGATCCATTGGGTCACGTGATTGATCCAATGCGCAATAGGATGAAAATCAGGCTCTAATTGACACTACGCAGCAAGAACCTGAAGAATGAACATCTGTTTTTGACAATGATTGTTTATTTGTTTAATCAGCTGATGATGAATACTGATGTACCTATTTATATGCATTGTTTGTGCTGTAGAAAATAAGGTAAGTAATTCCATAAAATGCTAAACTATATTATGTCTATTTATTTATTTTGTAAAAAAAGATTTTTTACGTAATAACGATTTTCGATACGTAATTTCTTCTATTGATGAACGTAACATTTAAACATAAAATTAAAACAAAAATTTACACAATTTTAATTGAAACAAAAATACATTTTTTTTTTCTTAATTCGGACGCTATCATATTTTGTTAATTTAATATATAAAAATAAGCTGGGGATTTTTATAATATCGGAAGAGGTATATTTTTCTACTCCTCTTGAACGGCTTTCCAAAGTCCACAAAGCGTTGTAGGTCGGTGTTTGGATAATGCTGATTTTAAGATTCGAAACACACAAAAATCTAACGGTGATACATCAGGAGATTTAGCAGGAATGTCAGTGAAGGGTATGGTTTTAATTTCCGTTTTCTGTTCCATTTTTCTTCTAGAAAAGCAATTGCGGATTGTGATGTGTGTCTGCTTCTTTGTCTTGATACAGTTCGACAGATTGATCTCATCGTGGATAAAGATCTGGATTTTCATTTTCAAAAATTGGAATTGAAATATGTCCTTGATAGTATGTACAGCTGATTTTGACATTTTTGTCACATTTTTTTGCTTTTATGTTGCGCTTGTATGAAAAACCAGTGACAATCATAAATCCTTTAGAAAAACTTTCTTTTGATTCTTTGAACCATGTAGCAAAAATTTTTTTCTCCTCTTTTCTGATAATAAATTGATTTTTTTTTTTTTTTTTTTTTTTTTTTATTGCAACCACTTAAATAGACCCAAGATTCATTATTGTTGCGACATTTTTCCATTTTCTCCTGATAAATGCTTCTCATAAAGATTTCACTAAAAACTCTCTTCGGAAAGAGCGGAAATTTATCCTTCCATCCACTGCCTTTTTAAAATCGCATTTTTGCATGTAAACAAAAATTCAAAATATTAGAAGATAAATTAAACTTCCAAAAATATAACTGTTGTGAAAATAAAATTCTCCATGCAAACGATTTTTTCTTACTGCGAAATAAAATCAATAAATTAAAATCCTTCCACATATTTTTAATTTTGGTAAAAATAAGTAAATATAAGATCTCAATTATTAAATTTAATAAACAAAACAGACTGTAAAAAAAGTAGCTATAAAATTAAACAGTGCTAGTTTATTTTAATATTCAGTCGGTAATAAGAGAAAAACCTCTTTATATTGATTCATAAATCGAAGAAAAAAGTAAGATTATTTTCTATATAAATCCATTACATTAACTAAACAGCATATTTTATATAATTTATTTATTTATTTATTTTTTTTTTTCAAAAACGTTTTTGTTGTACATTTCTGTACATAATAAAAATCGAAGAGAAAGAAAAGGGTTTTCTTTTATCAAAAAGTGCTCATTTAAGATAAATCCACTCTGCTCCTTTAAAAATAAATGTAACGTAACATTTTCATGTTTAAAATTTATACATGAATTTAGAAAAATCATAACCAAAGTAATGTATATCAGTAATTTATCAGTACAATCAATAGCTTCTTATATTTTGTTAGCAGAATACAAAAGTCTACATTAATAAGAAAGAAGGAAAATTGTTATTACATAAAAGATCTTTCTTTCTTTCTTTTTTTTTTTTTTTTTTTTTTTAAGAAAAAACGTAATATAGGGAAGCATACTATTGTAACAATCGCAGTTATCGTAGATCACAAGTCGGATCGTACACTCCGCAGCAAAAGTATCCGAGCACTAGCAATAATCTCTGTCTAAAAAAAGTACACTTAATACTGCTTTGTTAAATAAATCCTTGTTGAGTTATATTCTTAGTCTGTCTAAGAACACGATTCGACAAGGATTTATTTAACAAAGCAGTATTAAGTGTACTTTTTTAAGACGGGGTTTATTGCTAGTGCTCAGATACTTTTGCTGCGGAGTGTACGATCCGACTTGTGATCTACGATAGCTGCGATTGTTACAATAGTATGCCTCCCATAGTTTAGCATTTTATGAAATTACGTATTAAAATTCCAGACAAAATAAACAACAGAAATACAATAAATAACTTGCTAATACAGGTCAAATTAAATAGATGGCGCTGCTCCAATCACGTCAAAATTGTTCCAAATCGTTCAGTAGATTCCTGGCCTGATCCAGGATCAGTGACGTCATCATCCTGTCGCATCTCGGGAGCTCAACTGAACACGCTCATTGGTAAATGAGTAAATTTTGTACATCGTTTACTTTTTTTTTAAAATAACACTGTATAATGACTAGTAGTTACGTTATCTATTTATACAATAAAATTTCAAAATATTTATGAAAAGTTTTTATTTTGAAATTATTTGAAATGTGTGATAGATTAGAGGGTGAGTGCTGTACATTGAATTTTTAAAAATTTTTTAATTAACAATTAATTAATAATCTCATGGAGTGTTAGGAGCAAAGCTATAAAATTTTACGTGTCTTGGAAATAAAATCAATCAGATAACGCTTTATAAAATTCAAGAGTAATATTAAGCTGATTGTCGATAAATGTAAATTACCTAAACACATTTTGTTTAAAGTCATTTAATTTTAAGGATTCTCATATTAATTTAAAATTAAACACAATTTATGATGTAATCGCAAAGCAGTGTTATTGAATTGCTTTACCACGAATTTATTATTATTATTATTTTATGAGGAAATTCCCACCGTTTCCCAAGATTTGTAAAAAAGTTGACTTTAACTTCCTTGCTAGGAGTATACAAATAATACATACGCATTTTGTCTTAAAAACTTTCCTTTATCATTTTTTCGAATCAAAATCGGCAAACTGAATAAATGTTATCTTATGTATATGACTATTAAAATATTTGCCATGTATATAGGCAATAAAAATTCAGTTAATTTAAAATTATAAAGATATATAAAATTTAAGAAACTGAAGACTGAAAATTGCAGGATCTTGTTCCGGAAACTTCGCGTGGTTTTGTGAGGAAGAAAAGATAAGCTGAAGGAATATTTTACCCTGCCGAAAAACAAGATGTATCCTAATGGCATACTTGCCAACATCCTAATTAATTTTCCGTAGTATTGTTAGACCCGCCTTTTTTTCACACCAGTATTTTTTTTTAGAATATTTTTCTTTTTATTTAATCGCAATTACCCTTAGTATTATTCTAAAAATTTACTAGTGCGAAAGAATGGCGGGACTAACAATACTACGGAATATTAAGGGCAGTGTCCTGAAAACTGTCATCTTCCCTCCTTCCAAAAATGAAACTAAAACGCTGCTTTGGTTAGACTAAAAGGTGGGGTAATACCGTGATTTTTTAGTCCAATAAACTATTTCAGATGTTAATATGAAGGTAAATAATGATCACAGAGGCGGGGCCTTTTTCACCTCGAAAAAAAATAATCAATTATACAAACGTACTGTCAAGAAACTCCCTCAATACTGATTTGAAGTTTGAAGGAAAAGATTACGTGCAGTTGAATGACATGAACCTCAATATTATGTAATGAATGCATAAAAACTCATGCATATGTGTATATATGCATCATATTGTTTCACATTGTTTCATATATCTTTATAGAGAGAAAAAAAAAAAAAAAAAAAAAGGGAGAGACCTTATGTATGAAATATCCTGAACGATATTAATTTAAAATACAAATTACTCTTATTTGATGATAGAGTTGAAATGAATATTAAATAATGCATCTAAAGTATTAATTATTATTATTATTATTATAAAAAAAAAAAAAAAAGAGGAAAAGAATTTTTAGATTCTTCTGCTAAATAACATGCACAAACGGTAAGTTTTTCTTTATATATTCTTTTGTTAGTGAGTTGTGCTTTATAATTCAATGAAAATTAATAATTATAAAAATGAAAATAAAAAACCAAAAATCTGTAAAATTTCAAAATCCTGAATATTTCCAATTCTGCTGGTCCTAGATAATGGGTCCTATACTTTTTTTTTTTTTTTTTTTTTACCTGCTAAATGTAAGTTTCTTTAATTATTATTACTTTTTTTTTTCAAGATTATTTTTATTAATCTTGTTTGAAGTCTATTACTATTCTTAGAATAATCATGATTTTTACTTCTTTAAAATCTCTTTCAATTGCATTAAACAATTTTCTTTGCACTTTTTATTAATTTAATTTAGTAATGTGCTGTTTTAACTACATAATCAAATGCAAGTTTAAGAAAGGTAAATGCTGATTTCATATGATAAAAAATAAGTTAGAAAGTTTTTATTTAATTATTTATTTTTTCAATATAATGTTTCAAAATGTAAAAAGAATTGTGAAAATATTTTTGTGTTTGTGAAAAATATTAGCAGTTACAAGTGCCCCCCCCCCCCCTCGGAAAAAAAAAAAAAGTTTTTTCGAGGGGGGAAGAACTTGACCAACATTTTTTATAGTGATTGGGGTCTTGGGAACCATAACCAAAATTTATGTGGGGGGGGGGGGGTAGAAAATCATTTTAACTTCCCAAAGTATGTAACTATTTTGCTGAAAAATCAACAAAATTACTGCTTCACTGTATTTAATTTTTATTTTGCTGCAAATTTTTGAAATAACATGATTATTTTGCTGTTAAATATGATAAAATTTTGTACTATTTTCAAAGTTAATTCCAGAAATAAAAGATTATTTTAGTGTAATATTATATATTTCCTTTTTTGGTTGAAAATTTCTGAAACGTGCAATATTTTCGCAGTTGAATAGGGAATTATGGGTCTATTTCACTACTGTTAAAAAGAAAAAAGAAATTACATTTATTTACAGCTAAATTAAATGCTGAAGTTAGGGGTATTATTGCTGCCAATTTCCAAAATAATGAATATTTTGGCACTACCAGTAATAAAACTTTTTTTTTTTTTTTTCCAATATGTGCGTGTCTGAAATACGTAATTATTTCTTTAAAATTTCTGCTTTTTTGTTTAAATGTATGATTAACAAATATGCAAAATTTGCTGATTCTTTTTTTTTTTTTTTTCTTTTTTCTGCCAACTTCAATGAATTTACTAATTGATTTGTTTACTGTAAGTTAACAATTGTACACTTTTGTGTCTTAATTCCAAAAATACACATTTTTGCATTTTATTGTGATAAATTTGTATTGTGTGTAAGTTCAGACTTTTCATTTTTTATAAAACAATTTTATAAGTTAGTTATTTTTGTTATTTTTTTTTAACAAAGAGAGATGGATAACCAAGGTGAGCCTGAACCTCCGACTACTTCTGAAACACGAGATACAGCAGACCCAGACCATAAAGTGAAAAAAGTAGAGGCGACTTCGACTAGCGACCGCAAAGAAACGTGCCATCTTAAAGAAGTTTCATCAGATGAAGATTATTCAATATCTAACGCCACAACCTGAGGCACCCCACCATCCCACTGGAGAAAGTCCTTAAACCTGAGGCACCCCACGACAGCCGACACAAAGAGCTTGTAAATAGTTGTAGAAAGGATGTGAATAAAGGCAAAAGCCTGGTGAGTGTCTAAGTTGTGTGGTGTTTATTAAAATCACTGCACGACTGAGATAACTCTCCCTGGCAACGCAAAGAAGAAATGGACATTGCTTCATCAAAGGATATGGAGGTAATAATTTAATTATTATTATTATTTTTTTTTTTAGTTAAATTATTAATTTATTTTTTAATTTAATTTCATGTAAATAAAAAACAGAATAATATGACAATACTTATTTATTTAAACACTTATATCTAAAACAATGATTGTTATTATATGAAAGATCAGGACCCTGTGCATTTTCCGGAACGTGTATATACGCAAGCGAAGTGTGACGTCACTGACCATCCGTGGATGCAAGAAAAATATTTCCTATGTTAATCGTCCATTGTATTTTTTGTAAAAAAATTAATAAAAATCAAGGGAAATTATTTCCAGATTTCAATCCCCATATTTAGGTATAGATGTGAATTGGTTATCGTGTGCATGTGTTAGATTAAGTTGTTTTTGCTGTAAAACTGATAAAATTTGAATTTTAAATTTCAAAACTCTAAGGAAAAAAAATGGCAAACTTCTATATTCGATTGAAAAGATAAGCATTTCATTCCAAAGGAAGGTATTTACACAATAAATATATAACTAATATACTAATTAAAAGGAAAATGATAAATATTCTATCATAATTTGAAGTCAAATTTGTTTTCAAATATCTAAATAAAGTATGTGATTTAAGATACTAATATTTTGCAATGGAATAGATTTCGTATCTCATCATTGACAGAAAAAAAAAAAAAAAAAAAAACTTTGCCAAATTATTTGGCAAACATATTTAATTCCTTTCAAAAATCATGGTTATTTTAACAACGTATATTAAGAAAATAATCACTAATGTGAAACAATATTTCATACAATATATATTACGAAAATATACATCTGGCATGTATATTTTCGTATTACGTTTTTGATCGCCAAATACAACAAACGCCAAGGACGACAGTCTTGAAATTAAAAATTAAAATTTTGTCAATTTGACAGCAAAATAACTCAATCTAACACATGCACATGATAAATAATACATATTTTTACCCAAATATGGGGATTAAAATCGGGAAATAATTTTCTTTGATTTTTAGTAATTTTTTATAAAAAATCCAATGGGCGATTAACATAGGAAATCTTTTTCTTGCATCCACGGATGGTCAGTGACATCATCACTTCCCTTGCGTATTGTCCTGATCGCCTTCTTCATGTTTGTGTTTTTTGTTGCAATGATGGTCGCAATCCAATTTTCTTTTATTTAAATCGTCATCTCTCAATAAAGAATTATCTGAAATATTAGAAAGAGCCTCGTCCTCAAGAGTTACTGAATCACCGGTATCCCCATAGTGCGGTTTGTCCGGTTCAACTGGACGACCCATTGTTTTATCTAGTTTCTTTTTAAGTATTTGCTCTGAGTTTGCACCCATTTTCCGTAATCAAAAATAAAGTCAAAAGCCAAAATTTTCAAAATTATCGCCTGTACCTTTTAGAGTAAAAATGCCTACCTATGTTCAACATTCGTTTCGGACACAATATACCGATGCCGTCATCATCAGTACATAATCTGAAATTGCTAGATGACCACTTAACTGGTGGTAAAGCCACATTTTCACTTTTGCAATAAGTTTATTCTACCCATTGATTTTGAGCATAAGGGTGAAAAGCCTTAGACCAGGCATGATCTTTATTTTCAAATAATTTATGATGTTTAGTAATCATAGGAGCATTTCCAGTTCTAGTAAAATTAGCCACAGTGACTCCACCATGATGAAAGCAATATGAAAATAAAAATAATAAGATAAAAAACTTTTTATAAATCATGATTTTAAATTTTCTGTTGAATCATAGCTATAGAACTAACTACATTTGCACTTTATCAATGCGTATTGTTACGAAATTGTAAATAATTGTATTTATTTTTGCATAAATTCTTTCAAAGAGGCTTAGTAAGTTGATAAAATGTCAATTTTCTGCATTTCCAGCTCTTTTTCGCGTTAAAATAGCTTAATTTCCCCTCTAAAACGCATTAAAAAAGCTCCAACAGGCAGGTAATGGATTTGGCGAAAAAATCCTTATTATCGATATTCTAAAGATAGATGTTCTAATGTGATTGGTTAAAGAGTTACGGGAAATTTGAATTAAAAAAAAAAAAAAGTTGATTTTAAAAATACAACATTAATTCTTTTAGAACAACATATATTTGCATCATGAATTACATTAGCACTTTATCAATATGTAGAAAATATTTACAGTGATAATGATGACAATTTTTGCCAGATGCATAATTTAACTTTTTACAATTTTTTAACGCTCACGCTTAATTAAATGTATTTATTTTTATGTCGAAAGAAAATGAACTCGTAATTTTTTTTTTTTTTTGGCAACAATTAAATTATAGCTAATATTTTAATGACTATTTTGATTGCTATTAGGAGCTTATTATTTTCATATTTTAATTAATTAAAAGAAAACAATCCGAAAATCTGACTTCGATGTATTGTGTTGTCACTGGGTTCTGAGCTACTGTGAAAGTTTCAAATGTCTAGCTAGTAGGGAAGTTAGTTAAAAATACATTGCAAGATTTGTACCGGAAAAATAAACAAACAAGAATAGAAGTTAATAAAAACATGGTAAAAAGTAAGGTGATTTTGCCTGATTAGATGACAGTCGGCGATATATGTCACTCGCAAATAATTCCTCTTTAGTTACGCAGCCCTTTTTTTCGTGGTGCTTTTCTCCTGACAATGTTTCTGGATCGGGTAGAATTACTCTTTTTACGAGGATGTTGTTGTCTATTCCTCCGTACCAAACGTTTCGTTTTAATACTTTTTGTGGTCTTCCAAGTAATGTAGTACAACCCAACCTAACCTTCGTATTTCCACAGTTTTGCATGAACTTTTTGGCATGCGTAAGTAAAGTTGTTGGATTATTTTTTATTTTTCCTAAAATATTAAGATTTTGGAGAGTTTCTTGTGTTTTCAATTTATTTTGCGTTTGTAGAATTTAGCAGTAAACCAACGGTCGTTCGAACAATTATCATTCCACCAGCAGTAATTAAACCAGCTTGTCCTAAAGAAGTTAATCCATAAACAGAACTAACTTCCCTAGCTTCTACAGAAAAAACAGAAAACGATATAACACCGGTTTCTAATAAAACATCAGATAATAAAGCCAAAACGGTTCCCATAAAATCACGTGAAAAAAAAAAAAAAAACGAATACCCTATGCACAAAGGGACTATTCTAATTAAACTATTTAATTAGCATTAATTAAAATTTATTAGCAATTAAATCAATTAATTACAAATAAATAAAAAAGTAGGTAATTCTTCAAATAAATAGTTAATTATTATATTCATTTAATGAAAAAATAAATGAATTTTATAATTATTAAATATAATTATTAATTACTGATATTAAATAAATCAATCAATTAAATTTATATTCACAAAGGAAAAGCCAAGTCATGGCCCCATACAAACATTCACTAGTTGCAAAACCACAAGAGCCAAGTCATTTTTCGCTAAACCAAGCCATGACCCCATACAAACATTCACATTAGGGTTGTAAGAAATTTTGGTGGAATTCTACATTATTTGGCGATTTTTTAACGCGAGCTAAGTCGCAAAGCCCTTAATAGTATTTGGAGATTTTTCCCATGCGCCCTCATAAAGGAAAAATACCGATTAATGTAACTAATAATTAATTTTCTTTAATGTTACTTGAAACTAAATAACACAATTGTTTTGAATTAAATTAAATATACTTCTTAATTACTCTGAAAAATCTTAATTTAATGATAAATAAAAATAACAGATTTTTTTTTTCAAATGATTAAACATATATATATTTTTTTTTAATTGAGCCTTTATATGTTCAACTAGCCGAATAATTTGATATTCGGCCTAGCTGAATAGTTTTAGATTCGGCCAAACTGAATATTCAGTGCATACCTAGTTTGTAGACTGTAATGGCACCAAATTCTTTGGTGTACCTACAAGCACTATACACAAGATACACCACTCAAACACTATACACAAAAAATAAAAATAAAATTTTTTTAGAAAATCCCTAATGATACTGACGAATTCCCTGCTCCTTAAATCGTTTATAAGGGTACTATAATAGCACTATGGTACAGAATGTTATTTGAGTACTACAATATAACAGTACAATGCTTATATGGATAAATAAATCAAGTTAAGAGACATGCAAGCAGAAGCTGGTAAATTTTCATGAATTTCCTTCAAATACAACTGTTTTATTAAAAGAATGACTTAATAAAACAGGACAGAGATAATTTTATATCAACAAAATGCAGCGTATTATATTCAGATTATTTCACAGAATGTGACTTTGCTCACCATAATATTACAAAATAAAAAAAGTTTTCTGAAAAGCGATGATTAACACATATAGTAATTTTGCTGTGTCTGATAATTACACTGCTATCAGTTTAGAAAATAATATATGTACAAGAAAAAGTTATTTGAGTATACATAATATAGGAATATGAGCAAATGTAAATTGAGAAAAAAATGAAACCATAATGCATAGTTACACAAGATGAAATGATTTCATTGTTTTTGTTCTACAAAAATGTGAACAAATATGAAAATTTAAAAATCTTAGTCGACATAAATTACATGAGTCTGCATAATGCATAAAATGTGAACAAATTGGAATGGAGAAAAAAATTAAAAACAAATGTTTTAAAGAAAGTGTGCACATGTGTGTATATAATTGATTTAAATAAGCATTAAAAAAATAACTTCAACTAATTTTAGCAAAGAACAATGGTTTGAATTTATTAATGATTTTTCAATGCATTCCGTATGGCACTACATATACTGGGTGATAAAAATTAAATGTAAAATTGTGTCTATATTAAACGTGAACAATTCAGATAATTTAACAGTCAGGAACAACATAAATTATTTCAGTTTATCTCCAAGACTTGGACCTCAATTAAAAGTACCTTTCCTTATCTCATTAAATTCAGTTTGTAACAAATCACCATAAAAAAAATAAGCGCTACCCTGATTTTTCCCTGTTAAACTTTACTATAAACTTCATTGTTTAGATTGGTTGTGTTACACAGATTTCTAGGAGTCTACAATAAATTTGAATAAAACTGAAAGAATTAAAAAATAAATAAATAAATAAATAAATATGTACAACACAAATCTTTAGGATAAGCAAAATTATAAAAATTTAACCTTAAGTATAAGGTGGAATAACCTTACTGTATCTGGTACGCACAAAATGAAAAAAAAAAAAAAAGTATAACATTAATTTTGCACTGACATTGAAGCATATAGTAGATTTATTGTAAGAAATGAGGTAGAAAATTCCTTATTTTTTCATTAAAATTTAAATTATAAAATACGGGTTCCAAAATTAACTAAAAATGCTGACATATAAATTAATTGACTAATGGAGGATAACATAGTATATGGTATGGTGCAGTCAAAAAGTTTAAGTAATTTAATGCGCCCAATAGCTCTTTCGACATGAATGCTATGTCGTGCAGCTTTTTTCTTTCCTTTTCTTTCATGAAATGAAAATTGAATTTTGTTTTTTAAAAAGTGTGGTGTAACTAACTTAAAACTAAATATAGACGGTACAGCATCACTTATCAGAAATCTATTTGTAAAATTTTAGTAAGTAAAGTCATTTTCGGTAAAAGCTCTGAACATAATACGCTATGTTTAGATGGTATAAAATTTTCTCTTTTCAGTTTGATAAGCCATTCTTTTAATAAACCAGACGAATTTAAAGGGAATGCATGAAAACTTACACGTTTCTGCTTTCATGTTTCCCTGCTTGAATTATTTGTGCATCTAAAGATGCACAGTTTTTTGACATGTCGCTTTCTTTTACTTCGCATTCACAGCATAAACAAATCATGGAATACCACAATCACGTGACTTCCACACAAATGATGCCAACAGTGAATAACCCTCATTCACACAAAACCTGAAAACTAGTGACCTATCATCTTAATGTGCTTTTTACCGTCCACAACTGTGATAAATGAGAGCAGACAGGAAAGGGGGAAAATCCAGTGGTTGATTCCTAGATTAGAGGGGCACTTTCTGCTTGGCGAACTTTCGTAGCGATAAACTGCACTTCCTTGTACACATAACCACGGAGTAAAAAGACAGGAGAAGAAGGTAACGCTGAAATTTTGTGATGTTGTTTTCTAATGTTTACAGATGGCGCCAGCGTGCAATCCTTCCTTCTCTCCAGCTTCCGCAATGTTATTCAATGGGGAAATGTCTCGTTTTAATTATTTTTTTTTAAAATAATATCATGCTGAAAAAATTTCGATTGAAAGCAAATTTCATTAAATAGAGTATTCTAACCAACATGTTTTTTTTAAGAGCCATTTTATACTAATTTTACTTTGAAAGAAAGCTTTTAAAAAATGACGATTCTTATGAAACGAAGCTAGCTAAAACAGACAATTGGGAGAAAGGAGAATGGATGAAATTTTGTAAAGAAAAAGAATAAACTTACTTTAGGTGCAGAAAACACGAACTCGGACTTTATTTTTCTCCTAGGGCTTTTTTTTGTTTTTCTTATCACTATCATAGCCTGTTTTACAACTAGGAACGAAGTATTTATTTGAAACATCTGAATTATGCAGTTTTAAGAACTTACAAAGAAATTAAATTGCTTAAAATAAAAAATTTTAAATGTACTTCAGCAAAATTCTATTGAAAACAACAGTATATCCGTGCCGAAGTAGGGAGGAATGACAAGTGGCGCCCTCAATATTTACCAAAAATTTAGATCACAGTTTCGTAGCTTTCTCCCATTGGACCTTCAACTCCTATTAATATTACTCCGTGCACATAACTTAAGAATTCTATTATGACGCAGTATAGAGAGATTTGATTGGTTCATTTGTTTTTTATTGATTTGAGTATATTTTACATTGCAGTAGAGCTACATTACGGGAAATTAGGCGATATTTGATTGGATCACTTGTTTTGAGCGTATTTTACGTTGCACTAGAGCTACATTACGGGAAATTAGGCGATATTTGATTGGATCACTTGTTTTCAGCGTATTTTACGTTACACTAGAGCTACATTACGGGAAATTAGGCGATATTTGATTGGATCACTTGTTTTCAGCGTATTTTACGTTGCACTAGAGCTACATTACCGGAAATTAGGCGATATTTGATTGGATCACTTGTTTTGAGCGTATTTTACGTTGCACTAGAGCTACATTACGGGAAATTAGGCGATATTTGATTGTATCATTTGTTTTGAGCGTATTTTACGTTGCACTAGAGCTACATTACGGGAAATTAGGCGATATTTGATTAGATCATTTGTTTTGAACGTATTTTACGTTGCACTAGAGCTACATTGCGGGAAATTACGCGATATTTGATTGGCTCATTTGTTTTGAACGTATTTGACGTTGCACTTGAGCTACATTGCGGGAAATTAGGCGATATTTGATAGCATCATTTGTTTTGAGCGTATTTCACGTTGCACTAGAGCTACATTGCGGGAAATTAGGCGATATTTGATTGGATCACTTGTTTTGAGCGTATTTTACGTTGCACTAGAGCTACATTGCGGGAAATTAGGCGATATTTGATTGGATCACTTGTTTTGAGCGTATTTTACGTTGCACTAGAGCTACATTGCGGGAAATTAGGCAATATTTGATTGGATCACTTGTTTTGAGCGTATTTGACGTTGCACTAGAGCTACATTGCGGGAAATTAGGCGATATTTGATAGGATCATTTGTTTTGAGCGTATTTTACGTTGCACTAGAGCTACATTACGGGAAATTAGGCGATATTTGATTGGATCATTTGTTTTGAGCGTATTTCACGTTGCACTAGAGCTAGATTATGGGAAATTTTGGTCTTAACATGCGTGATAGTGATTGTCGCGGAGCCGAGTTACGTGCGTTTTCAGGTTCATGCACAGCGGGGTAGGGGTGTCCAGTGATGTTTTTTTGGTTTTAACGTGCGCGACAGTGACTGCCGCGGAGCCGAGTTACGTGCGTTTTCAGATTCATGCACAGCGAGGTAGGGGTGTCCAGTGATGTTTTTTTGGTTTTAACGTGCGCGACAGTGACTGCCGCGGAGCCGAGTTACGTGCGTTTTCAGGTTCATGCACAGCGAGGTAGGGGTGTCCAGTGATGTTTTTTTGGTTTTAACGTGCGCGACAGTGACTGCCGCGGAGCCAAGTTACGTGCGTTTTCAGGTTCATGCACAGCGGGGTAGGGGTGTCCAGTGATGTTTTTTTGGATTTAACGTGCGCGACAGTGACTGCCGCGGAGCCGAGTTACGTGCGTTTTCAGGTTCATGCACAGCGGGGTAGGGGTGTCCAGTGATGTTTTTTTGGTTTTAACGTGCGCGACAGTGACTGCCGCGGAGCCGAGTTACGTGCGTTTTCAGGTTCATGCACAGCGGGGTAGGGGTGTCCAGTGATGTTTTTTTGGTTTTAACGTGCGCGACAGTGACTGCCGCGGAGCCGAGTTACGTGCGTTTTCAGGTTCATGCACAGCGAGGTAGGGGTGTCCAGTGATGTTTTTTTGGTATTAACGTGCGCGACAGTGACTGCCGCGGAGCCGAGTTACGTGCGTTTTCAGGTTCATGCACAGCGAGGTAGGGGTGTCCAGTGATGTTTTTTTGGTTTTAACATGCGCGACAGTGACTGCCGCGGAGCCGAGTTACGTGCGTTTTCAGGTTCATGCACAGCGGGGTAGGGGTGTCCAGTGATGTTTTTTTGGTTTTAACGTGCGCGACAGTGACTGCCGCGGAGCCGAGTTACGTGCGTTTTCAGATTCATAGTTTTATACAGCCATGTTTCTTTGTTGGTTCATATATCTTAGGGGTATGTCCCAATTCATCCTCCGTCGTTACAGTGGCCGGATCCGTGAACTTTTAAAACAGAGATGCTTTAAATTGCTACAATTAACTAATTATGCATGTATTTTTTTTTTTCAAATTTAATTAATAAGCACTAAAAATAAAATTTAAATATAAAATAGTTAATTTCTATAATTTAAAAAAAAATTATAATATTGCGAATAAACTAAACGTTGTCTGTAGAAAATGGGGATATTTGGTTGCCGTAGTCATTGCCCACAACGTAGCACTAGATCGACGTAAAACTCACTCACAGAATCACTTGTTGGTCAAGTTTATGAAAACTAGCTAATTTTCCCCTCCGCTAAAATGTAAATGTTACTGAAAAATTCGAAACGATATGTGTCTGGAGAAATGAAAGCGTATCATTTGATAACTTGAAAATATGTTTTTTATTTTATTTGTATGTTCTCATACTTTTTATACCGATGTGTTTCGATTCATTTGAATGCGGTTTTAGAATCCTCGAATGTTACGAATTAACTGAGCGCGAAGTGAAATATTTGATATGTGATTTACGTATTATGGAGTCAACAGAAATTTCAAAATGGAAAAAAATAAATAAATTAATAAATAAATAAATAAAATTCATGTTGCATTTATTGTAAGTTTTCATGCTTTTTTAATTACTTTTAAAGTTATATTTTTATTCTGAATTTTCATCTATTTAATTACATTTATTGTGTTGTTGAAATCAATTTGCTCTTAAAACTTCGATGAGAAAACGTGTATTTTGTTAAGTATTTGCTTATTTATTAAAATATTGTAGTTAAAAAGTTAATTAACCATCGCCATTTTATGAAATTGCTTCGATAATTTTATTTAATTACGTTAAATGGTCGTCTGCATTAATATTTATTTCATTTCGAACGTGAACAAACGTTTTGTAAGTTAAAAAGTTAATTAACCATCGCCATTTTATTAAAATTCTTCGATAATTTCATTTATTTTCGTTAAATAGTCGTCTGCATTAGTATTTATTTTATTTCGAACGTAAACAAACGTTTTTTCAGGTTGCCATTAGATAAATTCATTACCTTGGTTCGTTGGCGCACGGATAATATCGCCAAAATGTAAACAAACGCCAATGCCCCTCTATTCTGAACATCTGCCAATCCAGTTTTTATATACAGCGTCACTCAAAATTTGATATTTCTAAAACCCACATTTTAAAATCATATAGCCATAAATTGAAGAGATGCATCACAAAATATTATCTCATTAAGGGATTTTATATTGATCCTTATATTCAGTCAGGAGACGAGTTTAATTTTTGTTGTTGTTGTTTGTGTGTTTAAAACAGCATTCTTTGAAAAGTATTACCTCTGGTTATCCTTTTGAACATACTTCACATTAGAATGAGTTTTCTGCTTTGGAAAGGAAATGTGTGTTTGAACATTGCTTAGTTGAAAATTATTTCCCATATTCGGAACAAGCATATGGCTAAAAAAGAGATGTATTTTCAAATTACCAAATAGCGAAAATGATTTATAACAGATTTCACATTAATGAAATTTCTCTTCAGTATGACACAAAATATGTCTTTTTAGCGATTCAACTCGTGTAAACGATTTTGAACACATTTCACATTTATGAGGTTTCTCTTCAGTATGACACAAAAGATGTCTTTTTAGATGTCCAACTCGTGAAAATGATTTTGAACACATTTCACATCTATGTGGTTTCTCTCCAGTATGACACAAAAGATGTCTTTTTAGATCCCCATTTTGCGAAAATGATTTTAAACAAATTTCACATTTATGAGGTTTCTCTCCAGTATGACACAAAAGATGTCTTTTTAGAGACCCAACTTCTGAAAACGATTTTGAACACATTTCACATTTATGTGGTTTCTCTCCCGTATGACACAAAAGATGTCTTTTTAGATCCCCATTTTGCGAAAATGATTTTAAACAAATTACACATTTATGAGGTTTCTCTCCAGTATGACACAAAAGATGTGTTTTTAGATTTCCAACATGTGAAAATGATTTTGAACACATGTCACATTGGTGAGGTTTCTCTCCAGTATGACACAAAAGGTGACATTTTAGATGTTCAACTCGTGTAAATGATTTCGAACACATTTCACATTCATGAGGTTTCTCTCCACTATGACACAAAAGATGTCTTTTTAGCGATTGAATTTGTGTAAACGATTTTGAACACATTTCACATTTATGTGGTTTCTCTCCAGTATAACACAAAAGATGTTTTTTTAGATCACTATTTTGCGAAAATGATTTTAAACAAATTTCACATTTATGAGGTTTCTCTTCAGTATGACACAAAAGATGTCTTTTTAGATGTCCAACTCGTGAAAATGATTTTGAACACATTTCACATCTATGTGGTTTCTCTCCAGTATGACACAAAAGATGTCTTTTTAGATCCCCATTTTGCGAAAATGATTTTAAACAAATTTCACATTTATGAGGTTTCTCTCCAGTATGACACAAAAGATGTGTTTTTAGCTGTCCAAGTTGTGAAAACGATTTTGAACACATTTCACATTTATGAGGTTTCTCTCCAGTATGACACAAAAGATGTTATTTTAGATCAGCGTTTCGCGAAAATGATTTGTTTGCCATTCGGTGCTGGCAAATCATGTCGATTAATCGATTCGCAACTCTAGCGCTCGTATACGCCCACTGGTGGACAAAAGCCTAAGTTCTTGTGCCAGATGTTTATTTAAAAACCTTTGGACGCATATGCTTTGAGTTATTAAATTAAAAATCATTTTCTGGTAAATATTTAAAATTTTGATTCATATTAACCGTAAATAATACTTATTAATAAGTACTTTATTGCAATTAGTGGGAATTTTATTGATTTTGTACTAGCTTGGATTTATTTCCAAGTGTAAAATATACTGATCAGTGTATTGTTGTAAACAATGGATACGTTACGTATTTTTAAAATCAATAATATAAAGATAAATAATCGCATATGGTAAAAAAAAAAAAGCTTTTAGATTTTATTGTTGTTGTTGTTTAACACGGTCAGATACCTGGATGTATTTAATATATACTTATTTGAGTTTTAATAATAATTTTAAAAAATGTTATATGTTGACCTAGTCACATCTGTGACAATTCTCGTTGATTTTAAATTTAAATTATTGTGTTAAAAACTTAAAATACTACAAGTTCAATAAAGTTACTTTTTTGAATAGGCAGTGTAATCTGTTGCGGAAAACCGTAAGATGTATGTCAGTAATTAATACAGTAAAATATTATAATCCTGTGCAATAGCGTTTGTTTACATATTCACAATGTAAATAAAAACTATGGTACTGGATTGAAAAGTTAAGTCGCTAGATATTCTAGAGCAATATAGAGTATTTTCATATATATATATATATTACAAGACAGAAAATAGATTAGACTAGGTTTTTCACTGAAACTCCAAAATACTCTGGAAATGTGTAAATTGTATTGTTTTACACAGCATGTTATATTTAATTTGCAAATTTTATTGTTTAATTAGTATGTGAGGATAATTATTTTCACTTGCATACATCCACATTTCAATAAAATTATATTTTTATTTACATTTCTAGCTTATTACACATAAGGCTATTCTTCCAAAAACTTTGTGTAATATTGGTTTCATACTTTTACAATATTTAAGTTACTTTCTTCAAAATAAAATACATGACCTTTCACTTTTTTCAGCACCACAAATGTTCTTTGTGGTGTACAATATAAATGAATATATAAAACGTGGAAATTCAGTTTTTGTTATGAGTTGAAATTATCTAAACTAGTATCGCACAGTGGTCGAAACTCGACCATTTTTTTTTTGCAAAGCGAGGCAAAGCAAAGTTATTGCCTTATCCTAAACGGAATGCAATTGCAACACAGCTGCGGCAATTGTTTGCCAATATTCACTCTAACTGAATCAGCAGAGTTTTACTTAATATAACTATTTCTCTCTGTAGATGTTAGCCTTTCCTGAAATGAGAGTAAATCGCAACGTGAAAACGCCCCTTGTTGTGTGATACCGCCCAGAAGCTAATAGGTACCATGTCAGACCAAGGTCCAACCAAGTATAAAATTCTGTTAAATTAATTCGATTGGTTCATAAAGTACAGTGTTTGAACCAAAAAAAAAAAAAAAAAGATTTTTTTCAAAAATAGTCGAATTGAGTTCGGGAAATTTCAAAACGTGTAACTTTATCGAAAACCGAAATCTAAAACATTTCTGAATCTTATATTTTCTACTTATATATGCAGAGGAAAGAATAATAAATCCACTTTTTAAAAAATAAAAATAAGTAGTCAATTTCACTAATTTCACTTAATTAAAATGCAAGGAAATCTCAAAACGTGTAAATTCATCGAAAACCGGAAATCAAAAGTTTTTATGTATCTTCTACTTGCTTCTTCTACCCACAAAAGCTAGCAATAAAGACACTTTTTTAAAAAATAAGTAGGCAATTTCAGTTAATTGAAACGTAAAGAAAGCTCAAAACATGTAAATTCAGCAAAAAACGGAAATCGGAATTTTTTCCGTATCGTCTACTTATACATGCAGCAGTTAGTAACAAATCCATTTTCCTTTTATTTAGTATATTAGTTTAATATTTATTGCTTAAATATCACCCTTTGAAATGAAATGTTTATGTTTACATTCGAAACTGTAAGTTTGCCATTTTTTTTCTGGAGTTTTGTGATATTTTAAATTAAAGTTTTATCAATTTTACAGAAAAAATAACTCAATCAAACACATGTAGACAGTAACTTATATATAACTATCCGCGTTTGTAATGATCGATAGATGGCGCTCTCTGAACACTGCAGTTGTTAGTAAATATAACAGCCACGTGTAATTATTATTCTTTCTCCGCCATTTCATCATGGAAAGTCGATTGCATAATATGAGGATATGCAGTGGTGTGATAATTTCACCTTAGCCCACCAGAGGGCGAGCATTTCATTACAATCACGGATACCCAAATATTGGAATTAAAATCGGCAGATAATTTCCGTTATTTTTTAATAATGTTTTACAAAAAATTCAATGGACAATTAACATAGAAAATCTTTTACATGGCTCCATGGACAGACAGTGACGTCATCACTTCGCTTGCGTATAGTGATGCTACATTATACAATGTCTACATTATACATTATACATTATACAATTATACATTATACATTGTCTATGGTTTTATTTGAGCTTTGTGAAATTGCCAGATTTAACAACTTTCTACTTTTAGGTATTTTTTAATGTGAAGGAATACGTGTATAAAAGGGAAAAATGGGGGAAAATGCATAAAAAATAAATGTATTTTTAAATACCTTCTTGACATCGTAAGAAAATAATATTTGTATTCGCACCTTTCGGCTAACCATACCTTTCGAATGATACCATTTTCAACCCTCTACTTCCATAATTAATATGTTAAAAAGGGACAACAAATTTTATGCTTGCCTATTAATATATAGATAAAGAGTATGTATGCTGATGAGTTAGCATCCAGTTGGAAAAGCTGTAGTAACTCCATCAAGAGTAAACTCTCAGTATAACTTTGTTGTTGGCTGTTAAAATGATTGATTATAATTTTCTGTTAGGAATAAAACAATTTCTTTAGGTTTGTTATTCAGCAATCCACAAAAATGATTAAAACAAATGAAAATTCTTTTTTCCCCCTCCCGTTTTTACTTTCTTCTATATGTAATATAGAGAAAGTATTGGATTCGCGAAAATTTTCGAAGTCCATTTTTTGATGGATTTACATGTTTTGGGATGTAGAGAACACGAATTAATAGTTTTTAGAAAACGTCTGTCTGTCTGTCTGTCTGTATCATTTTTTTTGTGGACGCTGTATCTCACGAACCAATGAATGAAATTTAACCAAACTTGGTATTTAGTTGCACCCTGACATAAACTGGTGCTGATTAGATTTTGGGATCAATCGCTCAATAGGTGGCGTTGTGATCGCATTTTAAGCAAATTTTTAACATGGCAGCATAGGACAAAATTCCGTATAAATGGGCATAAAAAGAGTTATTTTACACTTGTGATTGTAAAATTAACATGAATTATTGATAATAGTAGTAGTTAGCTAGGAAAAAAAAATTGTGCATGTGGGGGCATCGGTTCCCCCCCCCTGGGGGGGAAGTAAATTTTCAAGATGGGTATCTTTCGAAAGGTCTCGTTGATAATAGTAACAGTTAACTGGAAAAAATTTTTGTGCATGTGGGGGCATCGGTTCCCCCCCACCGGGGGGGAAGTACCCACCCGGGGGGGGGCAAAGTTTCAAGATGGGTATCTTTCGAAAGGTCTCGTCAATACCTTTAAAACGAATGGTTGAACCATAAATCTGTGATAATTTAAAACAAAGTTATCGATTTTTTTTACTTTTAACAAAAAAAAAAAAAAACAGAAAAAAATCGCATTTTTTTTTTTTAACGAAATTTAACCAAACTTGGTATTTAGTTTGTCCCCGACATTAACTGGTGCTGATTATGTTGTGGGATCAATAGCTCAACAGGTGGCGCTGTGATAGCATTTTATCTAAATTTTTAACATGGCAGCATAGGACAAAAATTCGTATAAATGTGCATAATAAGAGTTGTTTTAAACTTGTTATTGTAAAATTAATACGAATTATTGATAATAGTAGTATGTAACTAGGAAAAAAATTTTCTGCATGGGGGGGCATCGCTTCCCCCCTAGGGGGGAAATACCCCCCCCCCCCCCCGGGGGGTAAATTTTCACAATGGGTATCTTTCGAAAGATCAGGTTGATAATAGTAGTAGTTAACTAGGAAAAAAATTTTGTGCATGTGGGGGCATCGGTTCCCCCCCCCACACGGGGGGGGGAAGTTCCCACCCGTGGGGGCAAAGTTTCAAGATGGGTATCTTTCGAAAGATCTCGTCAATACCTTTAAAACGAATGGTTGAACGATACATCTGTGATAATTTAAACCAAAGTTATCGATTTTTTTTAGTTTTAAAAAAACAAAACTTAGAAAAAAAATCGAAATTTTTTTTTCTTTTTTTTTTTAACGAAATTTAACCAAACTTGGTATTTAGTTTGTCCCCGACATTAACTGGTGCTGATTATGTTTGGGGATCAATAGCTCAACAGGTGGCGCTGTGATAGCATTTTATCTAAATTTTTAACATGGCAGCATAGGACAAAAATTCGTATAAATGTGCATAATAAGAGTTTTTTAAAACTTGTGATTGTAAAATTAATATGAATTATTGATAATAGTAGTATGTAACTAGGAAAAAAATTTTCTGCATGGGGGGGGATAAATTTTCAAGATGGGTATCTTTCGAAAGGTCTCGTCAATACCTTTAAAACGAATGGTTGAACTATAAATCTGTGATAATTTAAAACAAAGTTATCGATTTTTTTTTACTTTTAACAAAAAAAAAAAAAAAAAAAAAAAAAAAAAAAAAAAAACTTAGAAAAAAAAAATCGTACTTTTTTTTTTTTTTTTTTTTTAAATATTGTTACTGATTGAATATGTATAGGTAAATATAGAAGAAAGTCTTGTGGTGGCCACAACATACTAGTTTCTTTTTACAGTATTCAAAAAAGAATATTGGTTAAGTGAAAGAATATTTTGTAAGATTGTAACTCATTTTTAATTTTGATCCTACTATTTATACTATCACTTGACATGCAACTGATTTTCAATAAGAATTTATTAACTCTAAATGTAATAAAAGTAAAAATTCTTTAATAATTTTATATTAGAAGTATTTTCTGTATAATATCTATTATAATTCATATTAAACTATTAACATTATAGGATGTATGTTATGTATATCATTTATAACAAGTAAAACATGACTCTTTTTAAAGGAGTTCCTAGATTTTTAAAATTTGATGCCATGCATAATTTTTTAAATATTTTTCATGAAAAACTTGATGATAATTTTACCGTATTATTGTAAGTAAAACTAAAACTTCTCTTATAATTTTTTGTTTATTTTCATAATGAAATTTGCAAAACAACACGTAAGAAATTAAGTACATTTTAAACATTTATTTTCTGTTTTTTTTAATTTATAAATTGTCATTTTTTTTTTTAAATCATTCTATGAAACAATTCATTTAATCATAAAATTAATATCTTAGATGTTTAAATAATTTGTTCACATTTCGAATACTTGAAATTTAACACTAATTTAAATTTTTTTAATAAAAATTTAATTAAAACGTTCTCATACATAAATAATGCATGCATTACTGTATGAATAAATCTATTTTCTTAAACTGATAATTGTGTATTCATTTTATTTATTTATTTATTTATATTTTTAAGTCATCATATAAGAATCGCTCTTTCTTATTTAATATAATTATTTTTTAACTATTTATTTTTTCAGAGCTAAGAAAGCATGATAAATGCAACGAAAAACAACACTGCATAATAATTTTTAATCGTAGTTTCAGACAATATGCTCTAAAATATAGATGTTCCAAAGTGATAATTAAAAAAAAAATAGCAAACAACACCTATAAAAAGTTTAAAAAATAAAAGCTCTCAGAAGTTCTTTTCGATGAAATCAATAACACAAAGCTTCCAGGGTATAAGCTGAGTAAAAATTTTCTTCAACAAAATATCTAAAATCAGAAAAAAAGCTTAAGAAAAATGCTAAAATGCCAGAAACAGTAGAAAAAGATGAATGTTAGTTTACACATTATTCTAAACGCCTCGATATGTTTGATTTTCATTTGTAAATTAAACTATTAAACCATTTGTAATTAAATTTGTAAATTAAGTTTTTAATGAGGTCTTTAAAGAGTTATACACGGAAGGTAATTTTTTTTTTTTTTTTTTTTTTTTTTTTAACTTGAAATGGAAAACAAAAAAGTAATTAATTGTACTTACCACTGTAACCAGATCAATTCGAATATAGTACAAGCATACATTTTAACACATTTATTGGCAGACATGAAAAATATTAAACTTTTTAGATTTATTGCTTTATATTGTAAACTTTTTTAAAGCATTATGAACATCTTAGATACGACTTACATTCTTTTTCTGGAGATATAATTATCATTATAGCATGTAAAACTACATTAAGCTTATACCTTATACTGTATCTGAAAATAAAAACATAACTTACAAAAATAAAAAAAAAGAAAGTAATATAAGTGAAATTTGTTTATTACTAATACTATTCAAAGCTTTTTGGTTTACAATTTATAATTTTTCTTTCTTACATATTAGACCACTTTACAAATGCCTCCTGTTTATTTACAAATTGATTTCCTGTATGTGATTCTTATGCATAGTTCAGCGTTTGATTTTCTTATATGCATGAACTGATGGATTTTGCTTGATCAATGTTGCGATTTTTTTTCTATGAAAGATTTGTTGTAATATTTTCGCCAAATGTTTTTTTTTTTTTTTTTTTTTTTTTTCAATTTCTGTTTAGTAAGATGCTTTAGCAAAAAAGCGAAAACATGTTAATTCATTTTCACATTTTGGATAAGTCATTTAGCATTTTGCGAAAAATGCTACCATAGCGGAAATACTGAAAGCTTCACTTGTCGAACCAGACGAATACCACTGCATCAAAGCTGCACTTGTATCTACATTTACACATGAAGAGGTGTGCTATTATTTCAGCTCAAATCAATTGCCATGAGATTTTATATTTTCTTTCTTTGACTTCTTTTTTTCACTTATGGTATTTTTTGCAAAGACTTATTTATTATTCTAAATTTATAGAGTTGAATAAATAGTCATCTACGATAAAGAAAATATCTAGCAAAAATTTTAGAAAATCTCTGTGCAAGAATCACTTTTTTGTTTAATTATCATTCTAACTATTTTTAAGCTATGTATTTTTTCAGATTTAAGTAAGTGTCATAAGTGCAGTTGAAAACCTCATTTTATAAAAAAATTAATTGTAAATAAATAAATAAATTTAAAAAAAGTAAACGAACACCATTCACAACAGTTCTTTCAATTAGAAATAAGAGCACAACCCTTCATTAGATGAAAATGATAGGTACAAGTGCAGCATCAAAGCAACACTTATAGCTACTTTATAAGAACATTGTAAAAAATTTTTCCTATTTGCTGCCAGTAATTCTCTGTAATTTGAGAAAATGCGTGTAATTTACAAAAAAATTATGTTGTCAGAACATAATTTCTGGCAGCAAATAGGACATATTTTTTACAATGTAAAGAAGTGATATACTGTTTTTCGGATCAAATTAATTATTGCGAGAAATGTTTTTTATTTTGTCAACTTACGGTATTTTTTTGCAAACATTTTTTTTTTTTTTTTTTTTATGTAAACATATAAATATCAAGATATAGTCAACTACAATGAAAAAAAAAAAAAAAAAAAAAAAACAGTTTTGTAAACATTTTAAAGTCATTGTATGAGGAGCACTTTTTCTTAAATTGTTAATCCAATTGTTATTAATCATCCTTTTTTTTTTTTTTTTCAAAGGATATGCAAATTTGATAAGGGCAATTAAAATGCTAATTTTATAGTATTTTGATTGTATTTATTCAATAATAAATATGGGCTGCAGGACTAGTGTTCAACAGTAATAAATAATAATGCTGAAAAAAAATAAGCAAACACCATAAATTAAAAAAAAAAATTACAACGTTTGTTGCAGGTAGAAATAAAAGCAGAACGCTTCACCAGACGAAAAAAATAGGCACTTGCACATCATGAAAGGAGCACTTGTATCGATATTTACACTTAATGAAGGGATGTGCTAGTCGGCCCAAAACAATTCTAGTAAACTTTTTTTTTTCAATTAATGCTGTAGCAAAAATAAAAAATAAATAAAAATTCTTAGCAGTTCTT
Organism: Salticus scenicus; assembly: GCA_963930645.1. Taxonomy (NCBI): domain Eukaryota; kingdom Metazoa; phylum Arthropoda; class Arachnida; order Araneae; family Salticidae; genus Salticus; species Salticus scenicus. The sequence continues at coordinate 891,685 of CAWVNO010000967.1, read as the reverse complement.
TTGGATCTATATAATAACACAAAGCTTTACTAGAGGAAAAAGGCAGGCACTAGCACAGTATCGAAGCAGCACTTTTCATGGATGTGCTTTTTTTTTTTACTCAAATAAATTACTGTTTTGTATTTTCTTTTCTATTTTTTTTTTTTTTTTAATTCAACAATTTTTTTTTTTTTTTTGCAGTATCTTATTTATACAGTTCAAGAAATAGTCATATACAATGAATAAAATAGTCTTGTAAAGTTTTAGCACATTGTGTAAGAATCACTCTTACACAGCTTAAATCATCATTTTAACAATCCATTTTGTCAAAGTTAAGTAAATTTGATTAGGGCAATTGAAAGCCTCATTTTATAAGAATTTTTATTGTAAAATTTATTTATTGATATGCCCTGAAAGACTAGTGTTAAAAAAAAGAAAAAAAAAAAAAAAAAGAGTAAACCACTCCCATAAAAAATAAAATAAAAATAAATATTTGCAACTGTTGTTTTGATTTGAAATAATAGCACAACCTTTCATCAGACAAAAATGCTAGGCACAAGCCAGCATTAAAGCAGCACTTATATCTAATTTCTACCTAACGAAGCTACATATATACTGTTTTTCGAGAGGTTCTGCTCCTGGATTCAAACTGTGTACTGGATATGCAGATCTGGAAAATATCTCCTGATTAAGTCCTTTATGCCAGAAGTCCACGTAAATGGAATTTGAAAATTACCATTAATTTCGTCTAAATCCAAATCGGAATCAGAAACAGTTTCAGTGTTTGGAAATAACATAGAGGGTTCTATTTCCTCTGAATTTTCATCACTATCTCTACTATCATTCGATTTGTAAATTTCATCTTCAGAAGATGCAAATAAAATCGTATTAATGACATCTTGTGTTACTATTTTTCTACGTCGAAAAGCCATAAATAAATAGACAGGAATATGAGCATACAGGATCATCTCAGCGAACAAACTGCGATTGAAGAATTTTGTCTTTCATTTCGAAATCTTTAGGACCAAAAAACATCCTCCCTTATCCCCCTCTTATCATCGTAAAGTTTACCCGCCCTCCTGTCATTTGCACTGACAACTAACACTGAAAAAATGATCATCATGAAGATAAAAGAGCGAAAAGGGGGGATGAACCCTATCAGGTGTTTTAGGGCCGAATGGGACTGAGATCTTTCAGCCGTTACAGGAACAAAAGTGTTAAATAAACTATAGTCCCAGTAGCAGAAAGTTTTGTAGCTGTCTGCGACAGGCTTTTAAAATTTCATAATCTGTCTGCAAAATTTGCATGTAATCAGGGGTGAAAAGGGCTTACACTCAAAAAGCTGATTGGGGAGAGAGGGGGCTTAACATCAGTGGTGATCTCGTGCAACAATACACGAACACAATTTTACTGCAGAACAATATAGTATAAACAATTGTGTGTATTGATCCAATTCATCTCATTCAATTAAATATTTTATAGCAATGTTTGACACAACACAATATAAATAATTATAAATAATAAAAGTATTAGTTTTAGTTTTGATACAGAAATTTTTTTAAAGTGAATTGTTATTCGAAAGTTGCAGACAAATTTTTTTTATCAGTGCAGACAAAAACTGTCCGCAAGCCGTTTTTCTGTGCCCGCGACTATGTCGCCGTGTTGCGGTGTTTCTGCCACTGGGACTATAGTTATCTATTTACCAATACTTTACTTATTAAAATAAAATTCCCATACTTAATTTATTTTGCAGCAATGCAGATTCACTCAAATTTCAAGTAAATTAGTATATTACATTATGTCGCAATTATATTCACAATCTTTTAGTGCATTATGCTAATTTGATATCAAATTATGCGATGTCCTCCTGCAAACAGCCAGCTGTAATATTAAGGGTTACATACAAACGGAACGCTTGCAATTTCGATGGCGTAAATTTTGCAAGTTTTTTGCAAATACAGTCGGCAGCAAAAGTAACAGAGCACTAACGAAAATTCCTATGTAAAAAAATTACACTCAATGCAGATTTGTTAAATAAAGCCTTGTCGAATCATGTCCTTAGTCAGTCTAAGAACACGATTCGACAAGGATTTATTTAACAAAACAGTGTTAAGTGTGCTTTTTTCACATAGGAGTTTTTGCTAGTGCTCGGATACTTTTGCTTCCGACTGCAGTCATACATTTGGAACGCCTGCAAACGGCTTTGCAACTGGAAGTGTTTCATTTGTATGTACCCCTTAGTGTTTTATTTTATTTATTTACTTCCGTTCACATATTGTAGTTAGATCTGTTAAACTCTTCATTATCAAATTAATGTATATACTTCAAAAATCCTCTTACTTTATATGAAGTCTGAATAGAAGTTGAATTCATTGAGAATCTTGTTAGTAGTTTATAGAATTTTTGAGGTAGGCACTAGAAACAAATTAACACATTCGCGGATGATCTCCCATGACTGACATCAGAAACAACACTCCACATCACGTGCTGATGGTGATGTGAGATTAGCTGCGAATGTGTTAATCATTAAACAAAAAGGGGGGAGAGGCTATGTTTTTTTGTTCAAAAAAAGAAAAAGTTTATTTTAAAACTTAATTTCCGAAAACTAGTTTTCATTAGCAACCAGAAAGTTACAGTTAACGTACATTGTTTCGACAGTTGACAAAAAATCAAATATTAGAAGTCTCTTGTGCATTGAAATTCATCCTATATGTTATACGATTGTCACATATTCATTTCAGTGTAAGACATGTTTTACAATTTATGTTTTGTTGATTTCAATATAACCTTAAATCGGAAGCACCCCATATTTTATTTTGCTAATGGTTATTTACAAACTCCATAAATTATAAAAACATGCAACAATTGTTTCTGGTTAAAATAATTCAGCATGACCCTTTATTAGGTGAAGCAAAGTAAATGCAAATCCAGCGTAAAAGTGAAAGCATCAAGTGTGTTGTTACTTTCATACTTCATGTCTATTTTTTGTCTAAAGATGAGGGATCAAAATTAACTAATCTGATCCAAAGCAATTGTTCCAAGTTTTATAAAAATATGAAGTCTGCTTACTAAGCTTTTATTCCTATTCATTCAACAGCACTGATTTGGTAAATTTTTTCCCCGTTAAGAATCAAGATTTTTTTTTTCCAAAAACTGATTTAAAAAAAGAAAAAAAAAAAGATTTAAGTGCAAATCTCTGAAATTTCTGCTTTTGATGTATAATTTATGAAAAATGCCACATTTTCCCTGTCTGATTCCGAAATGTTGGATATTATGATGTTAGGTACTTTACTAAATTTAGTTTTAATTGTAGAAATGCACAATGTTTACATTGACAATGGAATGATGCTCATTTTTATGATGGACATGGGAGGGAAGCAAATTATTAAAGTCACCACTTTATCTTGTTTATTCACTATGTGGCAAGTGGATATTTTTAGGTGGTGAAGTTCATTGTACATTAACCTCCAAAATACAGTTTGAAAATACAGCGAAAAGAAAAAAAATCCACTTATGGACCACTGGATACTGTAAAAGGTACATTCCCTCTTACAATTTTCCAGCCTCTAGTCATAAAATCCCATCAACTCTATGAAAAAATTTGTTTATAGAATAACTCCTTACCTAATGTTATTGAATAAATTGAAGCACTAAAAACGAAACTTTTGAGATGTCACATGCCTCATTAAAAGTTATAAAATAACAGAAAGTTAGGCGTCAAAAATGACAACTGGTTGTAAAATTACGGTCGTCATAACAAAATTTATAGTTGCAAAATATGACTAGCGAGCATGAATTTCGAGCTCTGCTCAGTGATCTGTCCAGATTTTTCAGACAGGGTCCTGCTTTTACGAAATTATGAAAATTCTGTACGTAGTTTTGTGAATCTAAATTTAGCGTGAAAATAAAGCTCTTGCGAACTTCTTGGCACGAGTCCTCTTTTTGTGAAATTGTGAAAAATGTAATTTTGAAAATTACAATTACAATTAAGGTTTCATTTAAATAATGACAGTTCATTTTTATAGAGCTAAGTCCACAGATATGAATAGAATAGAAACCTTTTATAAATTAGAAACTGAATATCAGATTTTTCTGAGAAATACAGCAGAGCGCATTCGATTATTCAGGCAGTCTATTCATAGTAGGGAAGATTAGTTTTTAAATTTAAACAGATTTATCAAAGGTCAGTTTTTATTTAAGGAGAAAATTTTTGTAATGGGTCCTTCAACAGACTTAAGTTTTCCTCACAGACCCCTTCATCTTGAAACTTGATAAACTTTTCACCCTTCACAAAAATGAGCTAATTCAAACAAAACCCTTCACAAATGTTGAATGATTTAAAAAAAAAAAAATCAAAAAACTTGGATAAGAAAATTACATTTTCGATCAGTTGCAAAAATACATTATATTTCTACAATAAAACATCACACTAAAAATAGCTGAACAATCCTTGTATTGAAGGTATTAAAAAAAAAAAAAAAGTACATGATTAAGCAATGAAATGCATTTTAACTCACATACATCCTATGACCTGTGAAATTAGATATAATTAGCAATCACAATCACTCCAATGTATTTGACATTTGTTGTCATATACATTGTAGAAGTCTGAAAATGAGACCAATATCCTTGCCACTCATATAAATAAAAGAAACATTCTTCCTTTTTTATTCAAAAAAAAAAAAAAAAAAAAAAATGTACAACTGAAATATATGTAAACAAAGGAAGAATCTTAAGTAGCAGACTATTAAAAACTAGCAGCTATATATGAATAAAAGAAAAAGAAATGTTAATTTTCAATAGAATATAAATACGCATTAATCCAGAATTTTATTTATTTATATATTTTTCTGTTTTCACATTCTTTTTAAATACCTCATTTTGTTTCTTAGTAATAGTGTGAAATTCTCACTCAGTTTTTATGTCTGATGAGAATCCTACAACTTCAATTTACTACCATTTTCATTCAGTTATTTCATTGTTCTATATAATAATTTTTTTTTTTTTTTTTTTTTTTTTTGCATTAATAATATAAGGAAAAACTTAATTCATTTATTAGTGTTTTAACTAAAGAAGGAAAGGAAAGTTGCTAATAGTTTAAAAGATACCCGGGCATTGAAAATATTAAAAATATATGTCAACTTAATAGTTAGATTATATGATCTAATTAAACAAGTAAATATATATGAAACATATTCTTACAAAAGTAAATCAAACAAATCTAAGTGCATAAGTAATAAAACCAATATTCATAAAAGTATTATATCAAATAAAAAGAAAAAAAAATCATGAAAATACTAAATGTAGTTTAAAAAAAAAAAAAAAAAAAAAAAAAAAAAAAAAAAAATTAACATACCTGAAAGAATTTTCTGTGAATAGCATGAATGTTTCAATGTTTCAATTCTGTATTTGGTGATTTAAAATCAAACTGTTAGTGCAAGAAAACTTCCCGTAAGGTGTTGTGTATAAACTGTAACCATGAACTTCTGGAATAACGCGGTTGCCATATGTTAACGGCAACCGCCAACTAAACAAAAAAGATTGTTTAGGTTTCGAAATGCAGCTACTACGCAGCTAAGCGATGATGGTTTTTTTAGCTACCTGTTTAATCTATTAATTTGTGTATAATTATGTAAATATGTGTGTCACTGTAAAAAATGTGTACCGTAGTTAGTCAAGATAAAGGAATGACAAAATATAGTATTTCTTCCCGTATGCATCACACACAAAGTAATGACAGCTGGCGACGATGCTAATAATGGATTAGGGCGTAGGCTAAGCCGAAGTCATCTCAAGGTAAAAAAGATTATTATTTTTCTTTGATCAGAAGTAATGGAGGAGCAAATTAAAGCGTTGCTTGAACAAAATCAAGAACTATTAAAGGCACTGCAGAAGAAAGATTCTTCGGTGCAACAGAAAGTAGCGGTACAGTTTGAGAAATTTAATGATGAAACGGAATATTTCGATTGCTTCCTGGAACGCTTCGAGACATATCTTGATGTCCAACAGGTTCCAGAAGAATTAAGAGCTAAAGTTTTTATTTCATCTTTAAGCCCAAAATTATACCAGTTATTGAGAAATCTATTAGCTCCTGACATTCCTTCCGACCAGACCTTGAATAAGTTGAAAGATGTTTTAAAAACGCATCTAAATCCGAAACCCTTGATAATCCCTTCACGCCATAAGTTTCTTAACCGTAAACAACATGAGGGGGAAACTATAAATAACTATATGGCTGAATTAAGAGCCCTTGCCTTGCATTGTGATTATGATACGTTAATATGTTAAATATTATGCTGAGGGACGTTTTTGTAAGTGGATTGCGGGATAAAACTATTCTCGATAGATTGTTCGAAGAGGACAATATAGATCTCGACAAAACATTACAGATAGCGTTAGCGATGGAGAAGGTTTGTAAAGGAACAAATGATAATTATGGGCAGGGGAATAAATGCTTTGCATGCTGGGAAGAAGGGTAAACAGAAGTATCTGAAACAAACTTTTGCGGAAAGGCAGAAAAAATCAGAATGTACGAGATGCTCTGGCACGGACCATAATAGCAATAATTGTAAATTTATTGCAAGTAAATGCAATTATTGTTCTAAAATCCGCCATATCCAAAGGGCGTGTTTTGCTGCAAAGAAAGCGGCTGCTAAACCGGTCAAACAAAAACAGGTAAATTTGAATAATGTTATTGAGAACAAAAATCAAGTACCTTTATTTGAACTACAGGCTGAGGGATATACATTAAGGGAGGAAGAGCCAAGGCAACCCCCGATAATGGTAAATCTAAAAATTGAGAATAAAAACTGCCAAATGGAATTGAATACTGGTGGGGCCGTGAGTGTTGTGAGCATTAGGAATTTTACGAAAATCTTTAATAAGAAAATTCGGCCTACTAATATTGTCTTCAAGACGTATAAGGGGGACTCTATGCCAATGGGGTATGTCACCGTGAAGGTTGCGTATAAATATCAATGTTTGATGTTAAATTTATACATAGTGAAAGAGAATTGGGATACGATCCTTGGCCGTGAATGGCTCCATAAAATAAACCTAGATTGGAACGCTATAAAAACTGTCAGAGCAGTAAGTAACATAAATTTAAACAAACTTTTAACACAATATAAGGAATTATTTGATGACAAATTAGGAGAGATCAACAATTATGAGGTTAAGCTGGAACTGAAGCAGGGGGTTAAACCAATATTTCGCAGATTCAGAACGGTACCGTTTGCTCTAAAAGAAAGAGTTGAAAAAGAAATTGATAGGTTGGAGAAGGATGGAATCATTGAGAGGGTGGATAGTTCAGAGTGGGCTACGCCCGTGGTTCCGGTAGTTAAATCAGACGGCAATATTAGATTATGTGCTGATTTTTCTGTAACGCTTAACCTTAATTTGGTCGTTCCGCAGCACCCCTTACCGAAACTGGAAGAAATTTTTTCAAGCTTAAACGGGGGTAAACAGTTTTCAAAACTTGATTTCAAACATGCATACTTACAAATGAAGGTACACCCCGAAAGCCAAAATCTTTTAACCATTAACACGCATAAGGGGCTGTATATTTGCAAAAGACTAATGTACGGCTTAAACGGAGCACCTGCAATTTGGCAACGCTATGTAGACGGGCTCTTCCAGGGAATGGAAGGTGTTAAGGTGTTTATGGATGATGCACGGATTACGGGGTCTGACGAAATGTCACACTTAAGGGCCTTGGAGGAATTTTTCAAAAAATGTAAAGAACATGGTTTGAAATTGAATTTAAATAAAAGTTAATTTTTTCAAAAAGAGATAAATTTTTTGGGACACACAATAGATGCAAATGGGTTGCACAAAACTGATGATAAGATTTAAGCAATTTTAAATGCCCCTGTTCCGAAAGATGTATAGGAGGTAAAGAGTTTTTTGGAACTGGTAAATTTCTACGGGAAATTTTGTAAAAGCTTAGTCACCATGTCAAATCCCCTTAATGACCTTACAAAAAAGAAAGTAAATTTTAAATGGTCGAGGAATTGTCAGGAAGCTTTCGAGAAAATCAAAAAGGAGATTAGCTCTCCCAGTGTTTTAGTGCATTATGATACACGCCTACCAATAACTTTAGCTACTGATGCTTCACCAGTTGGTGTAGGTAGTGCATTGTTTTATCTGTACCCTAATGGAACTGAACGACCCATAGCATTCGCTTCAAGAATTTTGCCACGAACTGAGCAAAAATGCTCCCAAATAGATAAAGAGGCCCTAGCCATCGTATGGGCCGTACAGAAATTTTATCTATATTTAAAATGTCGCAGATTCACTTTGATTACAGACCACAAACCTCTAGTAGCTATCTTTGGTTCTAAACGGGGATTACCTGTTTTAGCAGCTACTAGGCTTTTGCATTATGCCCTAATTTTGCAATCTTTTGAATTTGACATCAAATATAGGGATACTAAAAATCATGGAAATGCAGACTGTCTTTCGCGCTTACCGAAGAAATCTGGATGTCAAAGATGATATTTACATTAATCATATGGGGCAAATAGAAACCTTACCTATAACATCCAGAGAATTACGACAAGCTACGTCGAAAGACCAAGAGCTGGGGCCGCTTCTAAATGCTCTTAGAGAGGGCAAGGATTTGCAGGGTAGGGAAGCAAAATACACAATTGAAGATGGGTGTATTATGTACGGTCAAAGGGTATGCATCCCGAAGTTATATCAAAAACAAGTGTTAGCAGAACTACATGAGGGGCACCTTGGTATTTTAAAGATGAAGGCAATCGCCAGATCTTTCGTATACTGGAGAAATATTGATAGAGATATCGAGGATGCTGCGAATAATTGTACAGAGTGTGCCAAATATAAAGCTGACCCATCAAGGGTAAAAGTCCATCACTGGGAGTACCCTAGTTCGCCATGGGAAAGGGTTCATATAGATTTCGCTGGGCCTATCTTTGAACATATGCTCCTTCTTATTGTCGATGCACATTCTAAGTGGTTAGAAGTTTATCCAATGAAAACAACTACGCCCACAAGACCATAGATTGCCTTCGAGATTGTTTCAGCCGATTTGGCTGACCTGTAGTACTTGTAAGCGATAACGGACCTCAGTTCACTTCATACGAATTTGAAATGTTCATGTTAAAAAATGGCATTAAGCACAAAACATCTGCACCATTTAAGCATTCGAGCAATGCTCAAGCTGAGCGCTACGTGTATACTTTGAAATAATCGTTACGTGCAATGCAACACTATGCTGGAAGCATAAGGCAAAAATTAAGCACATTCTTGCTTCATTATCGAAAGGCACCTAACGTCACCACAATGCATAGTCCAGCCATGCTAATCCTGAAACGAGACATAAGAACCCGAATTAATTTGTTGTTGCCTGATGTGAAATCCAGAGTGCAAGAAAATATTAGAAAAGGTGTTTATGAGTTCAGGGACAGAAAATTTAATGTGGGTGACAAAGTGGCTGTTCGAGATTAAAGAGCAGGAAATTCCAAATGGAAATTTGGTCAAGTAATCAGCCAAGATGGTGCGCTACATTATACTATTGATTTTCAAGGGACATTAGTACGAAGACATGTAGATCAAATCCGTCCAGTTAGTGATCAGGTACAAAACGTTGATTACTCAGTGCGTGGTCATCATTGGACTCCATCTCAGAGTTTCCCGGTTGCTGAGGATTCTTCTACGAGGATTCTAAATGAGGAATCCAATATTCAAGAAACACCTATGGAAACTTCAACCAGATCATCTGCACCCACTGAAAATGTTCCGGCTGGAGACTCATTAGTTGAAACACCAGCAGTAAAAGACAGTGAGCTTACTACGACGAGTGTGAGTTCACTGAAAGTGCCACAAAATCCAGGAGCTACGCTGCGACGTTCTGGAAGGATTCGTAGACCCCCCCAAAGACTTGATCTCTAAGGGGAGAGGAGGTGTGTATAAACTGTATTAACTGTAACCATGAACATTTCTGGAATAACGCGGTTGCAATATGTTAACGGCAACCGACAACTGAACAAAAAGACTATTTAGTTTCGGTTTAGTTTTTCGGAAAACAGCTACTACCCAGCTAAGCCATGATGGCTATTTAACTACTTGTTTATCAATTAAATTGTATATAACTATGTAAATAATTTGTGTTATCTGTAATGAATCGGTGCTGTAGTTAATCAAGATAAAGGAATGCCAAAATATAGTATTTCTTCCCGAATGCGTCATACACATACAGAGCATAGTAATGACAGAATTGCTCCATCCGCTTTAGGAATTACAACCAACGGTGATCCCAAATCACTTGTAATTGATTTAGATATTATTCCAGCTGCTTCGAGATCATCAAGTTATTTTTCAACTTTTTCTCGTAAAGCATAGGTTACATTTCGTTCAGGAGTGTAAGTAGGCTTTGCTCCATCACGTAACTTTAGTTTGATTAAGAAACTTGGTACACAACTAACCTTTTGTTCGAACACTTCAGGAAAAAGATTTATAATCTTAGAGACATCATTGATTGCAGCAATTTTATTTTCTATTCTATTTTGGGTGTTGTTTTCTGTATCGATTTCATGTAGATTGATTTTTAAATGTCTAACCCATACTCTGCCTAGAAGAGGATCATACCCATCAGGAACAACATATAAATCTTCATTAGATATACAACCTTCACTCGCAGTTTCTCTAAAGGCACAAACACATTTTCAGTATATGATCTAAAAACAATATTTGTTGGTTCAAACTGTTCCTTGAGACCTAACCTTTTAAACTGACTTTCTGGTATGAGAGTGTATCCTGCTCCTGTGTCGACATCAAGTTTTTGACAGCGATTTTCGATTTTTACTGTAGTAAAATATTTCTTAGCATCAAGGGTAGAATCTGAGATATGGTTGTCGTAAATATCAACAATCGTGTTTATGTTATTATTTTCATATGTTCCATTTGATTAAGTTGTATTCTTGGACTATTTGATATTTTAGCATTAAGTAATGTCTTGATACAGACTCTTTGTACATGTCCAGTTGATTTATACGACTTACACTTCAAATTATTTGGATTCATGAGACAGTCCTTTGATAAATGGTTGTTTTTCGCACAGCGTAGGCACAAATTATTTATGCCAAGTTTTTCGAAATCAATTTGATTTTATTTGGATTTCATGCGCTGATGTGAAACTGCCTCTTTTTTCTTTGTTTTGAGTGTTAAAGGATGTTTTCACGTATTTCGATTGCCTATTAGTTTTGGTGACTTTATTGATATCCTCTGAGATGGATGTACTGGTATTTAAAATTTTTGATAACTCGCGACAGTAAATTTTTGACGCTTCAAGTGCAATAGATTTATCAACAATATCGTTGAATTTTTTTTACTTCTGATTGCAAGAGTTGCTCTTTGATCCAACTATCTTTAATGCCACGAATAAATTGTGCTCTAAGGAAAATATCAGCAACAGATACCTTTTTACTGCATTCACGGTCAACAGTAGACTCGCATTCGGAAATATCACGCCGTAATTCTCCCACATATTCGGAAACAGTACTGTCCTGTTTTTGATAAGTTGACAAAAAGTAATATTGTGAAACTAAAGGATTTTTCTTTGGTGCTAAATGATTTTCTAACACTTTAAGTAGTTCATCATACTCTAGTTCACTGGGAGCCTTTGGCGCAATAACAGCCGCCAAGGTATTTTAATGTGATGCTCCTATAGCATTTAACAAAATTTGTGCGATTTTATATTTATCATGAAAAATATCTTTCATCATTAAATAATTTTTGAAACGTTGACAATAATGTTTAAAATTTTCTTTCTTATTATCAAAACATCCAAAAGGAGGAAGATGGGAAATGTTAATAGCTGGAATCTTTGTTGAGTTAGTGTTACTACTATCATTATCATTAGCCATTTCAGATTTGTCTCTTGACAACATCTGTTCAATAAGCCTTTGTTGGCCCCGATTTACAGTATCAGGCAATTTCTGATATTGTTCTGGAGAACATTTTGATGTAACTTGATAGTCGATAATATTGTTCATGGAAATAGTCAAATCGATGTAAATAGAATAAAGTTTTTATCGATGTTTCCAGATTCCTTTTTGGAAAGTACAAAACTCGGGAGAAATAGAAATAAGTAACCAAGGAGGATACAATAAGGATTCTAAAACATGTGAAAAATTTAAAAAGGCATACCATGCATACACAGGCCCTCTTAAAAGAATAAATTTTTATCTGACAGTGAAATATATCATCAGTATCAAAGATGAAATGTCTTCAAAACATATTTTTACCTTACCCATTTTTCCGCTTCCCGTTTTCCTCTGGTACGAATGGAAACATGATATTTAGATGACTTATTTGAGGAAATGTTTTAAAATATTCTTCACACACTATGACTTCTCCCCATCGAGCTTTAATTTAGGTAGAGAGCGAAATGGCAACCCCTTTGTATGGCCAACATCATCGAGAAGTGTCACGTGACAATAACTTTGAGATTTCTCCTTTCTCCTGTGCACGTGAACTACTACGGTATTGTGTTAGCCGAAAGCCGAATCATAGAGGTATTGCGCCCGCGTGGTTTGTGGTCTTTCCTCGTTGTGCGTAAGCGCATAGCGTCAAGCCACAGTGTGCGCCAAGCGTGAATTCTCGCCATACTCACTTAGCTCCGTAAAGGTCTGCCGCTACAAAGAGATGCTAGTAACATCGAAATCTAGTCTTGATCTTCAATTCTCATAGGAATTATATATTAAAATAATATTTTTAATTTTCCTTATTGACGATATTGGCATAAAAAAATAAACCCATCAAAAATCGGAGCAAAAACATATAGGAATATAATACTTTCATCTTATAACTGTGAAAGAAATTACATAATAATATAAAAAAGAATTGGTCAGATTCTATTTTTTAATGTCTTCATAATATTTTTATTAATAATCTAGATGCATCATTATTTAAGATATTTGTTTTATTTATTATTCTCTTCTTTATATTTAAGAAGAAAGTATTCGATTAATGGAAAGTTTTAGTCACTGGTTTCCAATGAATTTATACGTTTTGACATATCCTGTACACAATTGCACTATTTTAAGTGTCTTGGTGTGTGCCTAAACTTTTGTGGATGCTCTATCTCATAAATAAGTGGACGAAACTTAACAAAACTTGATAGTTCTAACATCGAAAATTAGTGCTTATAAGCTGTTACTGAAAATCACCCACCAGCGACCGAGCGGTTCCGCGCTCAAAGCTGGTAGACGTGAGGTGCCGGATACGATCCCAGCTCGCGCTCGTTGGCTTAGTCGTTTGGAGTTTTCAGTGGTTTTCTCCGAAACTTGCGTAAATACGGACTAGGACCCCTTAGAAAAATCTTCCCCACGGAGGGCACTCCTCTTTATGCCTAGGATCCTAGGGTAGTCAACCAGCCTTACTTCCAAAACACCAAACGACCAATAGGTAGCGCTGTCATTCCGTATATATTTATTTTATTGTATTTATTTATTTGTTTCAACAAAGTACGAAACTTCGCATAAATATGCACAGTGAGAATTGTTTTTTAACGAATTTTTGCGGATTAAAAAGAATTGTTTAAAATAGTAATAACCAATTATGGGGGGGGGGGGGGGGTTGTAAATGTAAACGCATCACTTTTCACTAGGAAGGGAGGGGGATGCAAGTTTTTAATATTAGTGTTTCTGAAAAGTACCCGTCAATACCTTTAGAACGAATGATTGAACTTCATAAGACTAGAATAATTAAAAGCAAATTTATCAGGATTTTTTTTTTTCATTTTTTTAATAAATAAATAAATAAATAACTTAGGAAGAAAAATGCAGTTTTTAAAACATGAATGTGGTCTATAAGACACAAAATAAACTTTCTTAAGATTATATATATCTTTGAAATAAAAATCATTTGCATTCATCATGAAACGAAATTTTAATAAAAAACATTTTAGTTAATATCTAATTTACATTGTGTGTATTTGTATAGGATAATATAAAAGAAAGTTTTGTGATGGCCACAACATATATATTTGAAATGTTTTAATTTCTATATTTTATTCAAAAGATTTTTTTTTTATATTTTTTCAAAATTGTAATTTATTTGAATAAAAATCGCTTGGCTGAGTTTTCATTGGAAAAAGAAATAATAATAATAAATACATAACTCTTATAATATATTTGTCAAAGAATATCTAATGATGTAAATATTCTTTGGTATTTACAAACTAAAAAAATGTTTTTTATGGGGAAAAAAATTATCGCCAAGAAAGCGATAAGTAGCGAAAAAAGTTAGCTCAACGAAATAACACGTGATACATGTTGGACACGTTTTCTTCCGTAGAAAAGAATAGGGATTCTCTCTCTACTAGTATATCTGCTCGATGCTTCTCCCCTATATGAATTCAAAAATGCCTCTATCCTTTAGAACATTCTTCACAAGCATATGATTTTCCTTCTGTATGAATTCGAAGTTGTTCTTTCAAATCATTCTTCCTAAAAAATCCTTTGGAGTACTCTTCACAGACATATGTCTTTCTTTTTTTTTGTATGTATACGAAAATGATTCTTTAGAGTACTCTTACGAGAAAATCCTTTAGAACATTCTTCACACACATAAGGTTTTTCTCCTGTATGAATACGAAGATGTATCTTTAGATCACTTATGTGAGAATATCCTGTAGAACACTTTTCACACACATATGGTTTTTCTCTTGTATGAATGCGAAGATGTGCTATTAAATTGCTTTTATGAGAGAATCCTTTAGAACACTCTTCACAGACATACGGTTTTTCTCCTGTATGAACTCGAAGATGTGCCATTAAATTTTTCTTAACAGAAAATCCTTTAGAACATTCTTCACACACATATGGTTTTTCTCCTGTGTGAACGCGAAGATGCCTCTTTAGATCACATAATTGAGAATATTTTTTAGAACATTCTTTACAGATATATGGCTTTTCTCCGGTATGAATGCGAAAATGTCTTCTTAAACTGTACACGGCAGAAAATCGTTTAGAACAATTTTCACAGACATACGGCTTTTCTCCGGTATGAATTAGAAGATGTTTTCTTAAACTGCCCCTAGCGGTAAATCGTTTGGAACATTCTTCACACACATATGGTTTTTCTCCTGCATGGGCGGCAAGATGTGTCATTAAATGGCACTTTTGAGAAAATCGTTTAGAACATTCTTCACACTCAAATGATTTCTCTCCTGTATGGACTCGAAGATGGTTTTTTAGATCAGCTTTTTCAGAAAATCTTTTAGAACACTCTTCGCACACATATGGTTTTTCTCCTGAATGAATGCGCAGATGTCTCATGAGATTACCTTTAAAGGAAAATCCCTTAAAACATTCTTTACACACATACGGCTTTTCTTCCGCATTTTTAGGTAGATGAATATTCATATTTTTAATGATAAACTATTTATGAAATTTATTTGTGTTTCCTTTAAATGAATGTGCAGCTAAGTATCTATAGTCCTCTCAAAATAAATTAATAACTGACGGGTTATTATAAAATTGCAATTTTTGTCTTTTCTGCACAAGAATCAATTACAACTTTAATAATTAGGAAAAATGTTATTAACATTAATTCTGTAACGAAACGAGTCTCCAGTCTGTGAAAAGAAAAGTTAAATGGAAGACATGACACGACTAGGACTGGGCAATACATCGATTTAAAGCATGCAATAGAGCATTTCCTCGTGACGTCAATAATTAAAGGGCACCCTGGTGGATGGCAAAAGAGCTCGAGTTTCCCGCGCCCACCATTGTTTTAAATTGACGATCTTAGTTTTATCATATGCTATTATTTTCGCTATATTTGTGTTTTTTTTTTAAATCATTCGCCTTATTTCAAAAAATTAATAATATTTCTTCTTTATGTTTTCCTATCAATTCATTTTTTATAGTAAATATGGTGACAAATTGCTGTACAAACGAACATGCTAGACACAGACGTTCAAAGCATGCAACGATAAAAAATATATGGATCAACGCCATTAGAGACAGAAATTACACTGTTGTACCTTAAAAGTGTGGATAACATCTTTAGATTGGTAAGAATTTTTTACTTACGTACTACATTTTTGCATCTATTTTTAATTTCTTGTGTGACTCGTTGACTATATCACGCAAGGCTTAATAATCATTTGTTGTGTTGTGTTTATTTCATACTAGCCGCCTTCGGCGACCAGCTGGTTCGCGATCCCTGAAAAATCCGACTTTACGAAATTCCCGCTCGGTGGCGCCTGCGGCGCTTTTTTCCCGTATCAGGTCTAATAACAGCTTATTGATATATCGTGAAAATAGCTTATCTAAATCGCAGTAAACTCCCGTGAGGTAGCGCCCTCGGCGCTGATATTTCAAATTTCTAACTTTAGCTAAGTCCCGCTCGGTGGCGCCTGCGGCGCCTTATCCCCGTTTTAGAACTTACAACACCTTCCTCGCTCATTGGAATTTGAAATATTGAAATTTTAAAATATAGCAGCGCCATCTGGCGGTAGAAATTTCTGTAATATATTGTTCAATTCCAAATCAACAAAGCTTTCAAATGATGTATTACTTATGAAAATATTTTAATTAGTAGCTGAGATACAAAAGAAAACCTAAAAAGGAAACCTTAAAACGTGTAAATCGGGTAAAATCTCGAATAATACTTTCGATAATA
Source organism: Salticus scenicus (assembly GCA_963930645.1). Lineage (NCBI taxonomy): Eukaryota > Metazoa > Arthropoda > Arachnida > Araneae > Salticidae > Salticus > Salticus scenicus. The sequence continues at coordinate 875,050 of CAWVNO010000967.1, read as the reverse complement.
TGAAAGAACTTTAAAATATCTTTCGAATGATGTATTAAAAATTATATAATCATAATTAGAATTTGAAATATTGAAATTTTAAAATATTTCAGCGCCATCTGGCGGTAGAAATTTCTGTAATCTACTGTTCAATTCCAAATCAACAAAGCTTTCAAATGATGTATTACTTATGAAATTACTTTAATTAGAAGCTGAGATAAAAAAGAAAACCAAATACCTTGCCTTAAAATCTTAATATGCCAACCAATTTCAAACGCTGCAACTCTTTTTTTTTTTGCCTTTTTTCCCTGTTCCTCAAGCCCTCCCTAATAATCGTACTCTTTCAAAAATATTCACAATCGAATTATCGGGCATTAAAACTACATACTACGAAATTTCGACTACTGCAAATACTGCAAAAAAATAAAAGACAATCTTTTTCCAATAAATATGTCATTTTTTTAATTATTCATATATTTTCATGAAAATTGAACAGTAGTTTTATAATATGCTGTCTAGGCCGAATATTCATTCAAATGTAACGTGAATGAAAATTTGAAATTGCAATTTTTCCCCCCAGTATAAAACACATGATATCTTAATTGATTACAACCATTTCCGTTTTCATCACAGACATCACAGACAGTTGTCTCGTATGTGTTTTGTTTCCGATCGAGACCGCTTAGAAAATCGTCTGTCTGTTGCCAACTAAATTTCATAGTTTAGTTAATTTTAAAAAAATCTATTTGACGTATCGATAAGCCGCTTGCACTCTTAGATTCGGAAAAAATTCCCCTTTCATTTGGTACCAAATTCGTAATGATCGGACTAATATTTCTAATTTATTTTCCATTTTTTCTGCTTTTAACTCCGTTAAAATATCTACTTTTATGCAATCTCGGTGAATTCTGAGTCATTGAGATCGCTTTTTGATTAAGACATAGGTCTACATTTTAATTAATATCTCCGCAACTAATTAAAATTTTTAAATTCTGTTTTGACTATCCCCTCGGGCAGGCTTCTGAGCACCCGTATGTCAAATTTTGTAGTTCTGCGTTCAGTAGGGGCTGAACGTATAGATGCTCAGACAGACAGACAGACAGACAGAGAGACAGACATCTTCTTTTATTATTATAGATGAAGTTTTATTTAAGTTGATTTCGTTATTTAAAATAAAAGTTGAGTAATATAGTATTTAGAAACAGAGCAGTATTAAAAATTTCAGCAGTTCTTACAGTTTACATAATTATTAATTTTTATTTTTAATGGTGTACGTACATATGTTTGACAAAAACTTGGTTTGGTTTCTCTATCTCTGCATAATTTTTATACTGTTCTGGGTTTTAAAAAAAACCATATTAACCATGCTTATGTGTTAATTTATTGTTGCTTCATGTACTCGAAATTTTGAACTTTATTTAAGTTATAATTAAAGAAAAACATATTCATGTCTTTTTATTAAAAATGAAAAAGGGGGAAATATCCAAATTTAGCAGATAACTCTTAATGAACGTTATATGAAAACAGCGAAATGGAAATAAAAATATGAAATGAAAGTAATAAACAGATTAAATAATGAAATATAAAATCGATGACACTGCTGAAATTTGTGACACTTTTTAAAAATTGATTGCTTATAAACTAATGCCGAAGAGAGTTAAAAGTTACATTAAAATTTAAGTAAATATATTAGCACCATCAGTGTATGTTACCATAGAAAAGTAAAATTAATCAATTTAATTTTCTTTCACTAAAATAAGTACTGATTAATTTGCATTTGTAAAACTTATAAAAAGCATTTTGATATTGTGTTTCATGTGAGAAAAATATGTTGCATATATATTTAAGTAAAAATAATCACTATTTGGTTCAATTGTAATTTTTATCTTTTTATTTCCACTCTGCCATAGATAAACTAAAACATTAACTAAAGTTTCCTTTGTTAAAATATTTATATAGATTCATTTAAAATAAATCTTGTAAAAATATTCATAAATTATCTTTCATGTGGTTATACTAAATTACTTAAAAAAAAAAAATAAATAAATAAATAAATAAATTATTTTAGTGCAGTTAGCTTTTTTTTTTTTTTTTTTTTTTTTTTTTTTTTTTAAACTATCATTTACCATAGATAAACTAAACATTACTGTGATTTGCTATTGCTAAAATAATTAATTTTTCAAAATAGTTCTTGTAAATGAAATGACACATATCTTTCGTATAAAATAATAAATCATTATTATAATTTAGAGAAACTATAAATTTTCTTTACTGTTATCATAAACAAAACGATGGAAGAATTTTCCATTGCTAAAATAGTCATTTAAAGCGTCTTATGATAATTTAAAAACACTTTATTTTTTATATTTAATTATTATACGTGATATATTTTCTTGTATAACTGATAGTTGAAAGAAAATACTGTATAATAAATATCTTTAATATATGTTTATCTTATTTTTTTTTTTGGTATGTGTGTGGAGGGGGAGGATAAGATAAAGCTATTTAATATTTTTTTGTAGTTCAATCCAAAATATTACTTATAAAGGTGAAGCAATCCTTAGAGTGGCTAGCTTTATGGCTCTATAGTAGTCTATATTTTCAAATAAGTCACTTTTCTATATATATGTATACATATTTTAATTTCCTCCTGCTTTTTTATTTATTTTTACTCATATTTCAAGTACTTAATTCTTTAACATTCATTGGTTTCTCTCTCCTCACTTTCAAATAAGTCACTTTCAAAAGAGCGAAAGAAAAGTTGAAGTTTCTCTCTCCTCAATTCAACCATGAACTCTGAAAGTCCACACTGAGGCAGCCCTCCTACAGAAATATGAATGACCACCCTCTAAGGCACCCCTTCTGCAGAGGTCAACGACCATGGGTCACTGTAACTAAAGTCAAAAGCCTGGTGAGTGTCTAAATTGTGCGGTGTATATTAAAAAGCTGCACGATTGAGGCACTTCTCTCTGGCAATAATTTAGTGGACATCGATCACATCTAAGAAACGCTATATACAGGTAATTTTATATTTTCTTTTTCACTTAAGTTTAAATTGATTTTTTTTTTTTTTTTTTTTTTTTTTTTACTGAAATGGATTTTTACTTGATTTTATGTTGTTGCTTTAAATTACTTCTATTGAATATTAATTGTCAAAAATGTTATTTTATTAACTTTTTGTCTTTTGTGTGTGAATTTGTTCAATCAGCTAATCAGATAAAACTTAATTGAATACTAAATCATAAAATCATTTCTTTTTTACAAATTGAAGATTATAAAATATATTTCTTCTCTAATACAATAAATTTTGTTATGCATTTAATTTCAATGTCTTGTCTTGGCATATAGTAATACAGTTTAATCTTCGTCTTTTTGATCACATCCCTGATCAAAAGATAGTTTTGTTATGACTCGCAGAGCTCAATTGTGATGACTATATTCCAGAGACACACCAAAGTAAAAGAGAACTTTTTGTTTTCTCTACTACTATTTGAATATAACTGTACTTGTAATTAGATGGTAATAAACTGTATCCAAACAGTAGTGAAAAAAAAGGACTTTGTGTCAGTTTCTCAATTTATGTTAATTTTAATTATAAATTTAAATAACAGTTCAATGTATAAATATTGACACAACATTAAAAATGCCAATGTAAAATATATTAAGAGCAAACTGCAGTTTTCGTACCATATAGCATACTGCACTAAATACGTTGGCATTTTCAATGTTATATTCTGTTTAATATCAAGTCTTATTACATATTTTAACTGTTCAATGTGCTAAAAATCTGTTGTTCAAATTTAATAAATAAACTTTGTCAGACGATACAAAAAAGTGAAAAAAAAAATCATCTTACAAGGAAACATTCAAAAGGTGTCGTCTTCAAAAAATATTGAAAAAAATGTATGTGATTCTACTTTTCCTAAAACACCAGAAAGGGAAAACATTATCGGCTGAAATGAATTCACAAAAAATTATCAAAATTAAGTATATTTGGCGATTGATTTTGAATACTCAGCGAAGAAACAAAACACGGTTCTGTTCGTACATGGCAATCTCGGTGCTTTTTTGAAGACGACACCTTTTGAATGTTTCCTTGTTAGGTAAACATAATAGCCTTAACCCTTCATCAGGCAAAAAAAGTTATGCATGAGTTCACTGTATTTGTTTCACACATTTATATGAATGTTTATTGTTATATATACATATAAGAACATAATTAGTGTTACGAAATTCATGACAAGCTGGACTCATCATTTAAGTTCAAGGGGTTAAATATGCAATCCATTGAAGACTAGAAGTTGAAAGGTTTTACGAATCCAATATTTTATGAATATTGCAGAAAGTAAAAATATGTTTTAAAAGAATATTTCTTATGGACTTTCATATATTTTGATAGATTCTTGTAAAAAAGGCTAGAAAATATTTTTAATTTAGGATGCATAAGGTTTAACTTTCGACCGGAAAAATTACAATTAAAAATAAAAATATTTTTCAGCTCAATTTTCTTTGAATAATTAAGACATTAAAAAAATTCTTTCAAATACAAGTTTCATGACAAATTAACTAAAACTTCTGATGAAGAAATTACTCGAATGTAAAATTATATATAAAAAAAAATAAGCTAATCGTTATATTAATAATTTAATCAGTCACCATATTTAAAAAGGTATAAATTTCAAAACATTCAATTGACTAACTAATTCAGTCCTAAATAATAATAATAAAAAAGATTTAATTCTAGAATTATAAAAAATTCCTGTTAAATTTTAACATTTTGAGGTAAATAATTTACAAAATTCATAAATTAAATGCATAATAAAAATGGAAAACTTATTAATAAAAGAATAATTCGACAACAGAAAGGTATTATTAAGTATAACAAAATCTCGTAACATTACAGGTGCAAAATGCAATGCTATACAGCAACTACTGTATTCGAATAATATTCATGTTTTAGTTATAAAGTAATAGAATCCATAAGTATTATGGATACATTATTAAATAAATCACGTCGTGAATAAACCTTATGAAAATTTGATTACATGAATCATCCCATTTCCCCCCAACAAATTCCCTTCGATGGAACACTGATTGGCCTAACGGCCGATCGCTTTTTCCTAAGAAATATGAATCTGTATGATATTATATCCTTTTATATGGGCTTCGTCGAGCTTAATTTTTAAATGTATTTTTTATTTCAAACACATTCTGAAACATCTGTATAAGTAGAACGAAATATAAATGATTTAAATATCTCTATGATCAAAAACAGCCATAGTCGTCAATGGTGGGAACGAGTGCTTTCTGCCAACCACTACCGAGAGTTGAGATGTTTGTTTACAAACAAGGAACTGCCCTATTCCAAACAGATAATGAAATCATGAAATCTTTCAGCTGGACAAGCGTCTTTTGCATCATGACTCCGAAAACGGATTTGCGCAACTTCTCGCGCATCCTTCTGCTTTCGAAATTTTGTTTACGTTTTAAAAGTCCCTCTTCTCTTAAAACTGATCTGCACATCTCTTTGCGCAATCTCTCTCCGAAGTTTGTTTATCTCCGTTGTTTGTTTATATTCTTGTGTAGCTCCGTGTTGTGTAGTATCGTACAATCATTAGGGATTACTGTGATATAAAATTAATGTAATATGAATGTGACAAGCACCTTATTATTAATAATAATAAATGCTGTGAATACTTGAAACTGTTCGGTAAACAAATATACATAGCAATTTCGACTTCTACGTGAATATGATTCTGACGAAATCATTTGGCATGACTATCAATAAGAACTGTAAAATGTGTATTAATAGATAAATTTATTATTGAAATATGTGACAACTAAAATACAAATTTTGAATATTTTAATTTTACTTGTTTTTAAGCTATTTTATCATCAGTGTTAAATGCTGTTTGCAATTGTGTACAAGCAACATGGAGTGAAAAATTTCTACTTTCATGAAAAACTATACATCGCTTTCCAATTTATTAATTATCGAGTATACTCTTTAAAGACTTATCTTTTCATTATTATTATATATGTATGTGTATATATATATTTAAGACAATTCATTATTGTAATTATTTTGACTATGCATATAAAAAGTAAATTTCTATAATAATTAAAACCTGGTGCAAGTTGAAAAATGCTATTAAAATTGTATTGTCAAATAAATATGTTTTTAAAAACTATTTTTGTAGATTTGTTGTATTTTTGAAAAGTATACACGTAAAAAAATATAAACAAAGTACTGAATTTTTGTTAATCTTTTAAAATAAAGACCTAAGATAATAGCTACAAAAAATTCTAATACATGAAAAATCTTGAAATAACCTGTTTCTTATAATTTTATTATAAAAAAAAAGATTGATCTATTAAATATTTAAATCATTTAATTTCATAAAGCTACAGCAAGGGTGCTGCATAAAGTTATAATTTTTTCGAAAAAGGTTTTCATGTTTTTGTATTAAAAATTCATAAATATAAACAAACATATGAGAATTATCAGAAATGTAACTTCTGAACTTGTAAGTACATACATAAATTAATCTTTCACACAGTGCTAATGTGTTTGTGTGAGCATTATATATTTTTAATTTCATGCTTTTGTAAATGAAAGGATGTTTTTTACTGTCATGGTTTCTCTACATTGCAATGACCTTAGCATGCTTTTTACAATAGCTGAAACACTGCATTACAATAATTTTGAAATTTCATTTATATTTTCTTGCAGTTTTTTTTTTTTTTTTTTTTTTTTTTTTTTGTAAAAAATTTTATGTGTTATACTATTTAGTGTTTAATCGGTAACAAATGCATAGATTAATTAACTTGAGCAACAACTTGAGTAATTCTTAACAGTAGCATTCCATTTACATCAGGATGTTATGCAAAATGCTGTATTTATTTCTATTATGGGGAGCAGTGGCGGATCCAGAACTTAACTTTTGGGGGGGGGGGGGGCTAAGATTTTTCAAGATGCTATTCCAGATCAATGAAAAATTTACCATTGTAATCTTCAATTGTGAATGTCAGTGGTTTTTTTTTGGGGGGGGAGGCTTGAGCCCTCTAGCCCCCCCTTAAATCCGCCACTGCCCCCAATCAATGTTTTTTATTTTGTCCTGGTCGCCTATTTCTGTAAGTTGGTCCCTGTGTGCGATACATTTGAAAAAAAGAACATAAATTTATAAGCATTACCTGCATTATTATTGGTTGTCGTTGAAGTTTGTGCTCCAGAGCCAGTTGATATCCAACTGAGTAATTTTTCTGAACTTTTTGCCGCTTCTTCAGATCTGTTCTTTCTTTCTTTTCTGCCGTGAGCACCAATATGATATTTACGCTTACCTTTGTGTTCCAGTTCCATGATATATAAAAAATCACGCTCACGAAACAAATTTGTTAAAAATGTTAACCACAGTGATCATAATCTGCTTCAAAATTTATTAAAGACTTTTAATATATAAGACAAAAGTTCGAGAGACAGCCAGTAATAATAAAAGCGCGGGCCTTATTTGTAGGGGAGTTTAAAAGCTTAGCAGACAAATACTGGGTGAGGGGGGGGGGCAGCAGCTTCCAGTAGAGTATTTCTTATGTTTTGACATTCGCAGCTGAAAATCTTTCCAACTCTTTCATTCAGTTTCAGTCGGTTTGTTTTTTGTTTGTCTTTTTAATAAACAAGGTGAATAACGATGCGATCGATGGGGTCGCTGACGGGGTCCTATTCCAGTCACCGTCTTTTTTGTTTAATTTATATAGATATATCAAAAGTTTCGTTTCTCAATTTAAATGGTAATTTGAACCTTTCCTTTTCTATTTCTAATTTCATTAAGAATTAATGATAAATAAGCTTTTTTCAAAAGAAATTTTTAAATTAATCTCGAAATTAATCGGTTGATGAGAAAAAGCTAACTAAAACAGAATTTTAAATACTTAACTTAACCTTCGTTCAAAATAAGAAAAATGAGATTTTTTTTAGCATCGCTATGGTGGCCCCTGTGCTTGGTGGCGCCGGGGCACTGCCCCATTTGCCCCGGTGGTAGTTACGACCCTGGACAGACAGACAGAAAGACAGACAGATGCGTACAGATTTTAATAATATAAGGAGATTGCTTGATCGACAGAAAGTTTCGCCGCGTGTAAATGCCATCTGCTCTGTTGTTGCACAGGAAGTTGTTATTTCTTGGCGTGGCCAGTGGGATTCAAAGTCAAAGCTTCTGCCTACTGCTTGCTTACTCATCATATTTTGTATTTACATTCAGATTTGATTTAACTTTCGGATACGCTACAACAGATTCAAGATACAGATAAGTTCGTTCACTTACTTTTCCTTTTTATAAAATTTTCATACGTAAGCATTGAAATCTTAAAAAATTTAGTTTATTAAAATTTATCAAAAAAAAACATATAATATTTTTAAATTGAATTTGAAAATTTTAAATGTTTTACATCTTTCACGCTAACTCCTAAATTTATTTCGTTCGATATTTTATTATTACAGTTCAACGCTGTAGTCTAATCTAGCAAACCCATGCGAATTTTTCGCACTTTTCCTTATTTACTTTTAAAATTTGAAACTCACAAATATTATACCGAATTCCCCATCTAATTAAAATTTTAATTTACCAGAAGCCATTTTATTATTAGTACCAAATTAATATTGCGCAATAGTGAGACCAAGATAATTCAAAGAAAGGCTTCAAAATAAAATTCATGGTTGAAGGCCCAGTTTCATACTTTCGCAGGCAGTACAGTTATAGTATAGGATTTCCATGATGCCTTTTAAATTTTTGCCGCGGTGTTGGTGATAACTTTTTATTTATTTTGGTATAATATTTTGTTAAAAAAATAATAATAATAACTCTTATTTTGATTATATTTTTATGTTTATGATTTTTAGTCAATTTATGACAATTATTCATATTCTGTATAATCTTTAAAGTATTTCTATGTTTAAAATGACGCTTATAAAGATTGAAGAGGCAATTTTTAAAAATACAGTTTTCCATAAAATAATGTAAGCAGACAAAATTCGTAATTTTTTCTTATTAGTTCATTGAGTTGAGTCCGCATGCTTAAATATTGCTCATTTTTAAATATTATTTTTTATCCTTGCGTATTTCAATAATTACACTACTATATCGTTTCGGCAAAAATTAATTGCAACTGATCCACGTTAAAGAAATATATAAATAGATTTGATCATGTATGTTTACATTTTACATTACACTGTAGAAATGTAAAAGCAGGAAGAAGTATTAAGAAAGAAATAGTTACTAAGGTGAATCTTAATATTGCTAAATGTTTTAAATTTTGAAGTTTATTTATTTTATTTTTATTTATTTATTTGTTTACTGAAAAAATTTTAATTAATTATTTATTTATTTTTCAAAATGTTTCACCACATGTTATACAGTATATTTCACTGCATGTGTATGTAAAATTTATAAACTCAAAATCAATAATTTAAATAAATTTCGCATACGCATGATTTGAAATATGAAAATATTAAGTAAATTTCACGTAATCTATTTAAATAAAAAACAAAATAATAATAATAATTTTTATTTTTTATATTTTTAAACGTATTTAAAATACACCGCTGTTCAAAATTAAAGGAACAAACCTGCTTTCCCATTTTCTTCTTTTATGCATAACTTTTAAACAAGTAAACACATGGACATAAAATTTGGATGTCATGTTCGTTATCATATCATTAATCGAATTTTACATAACTTTAGAATAAGCAATAATTTTAAACTAATAATTATTAATTTTTCTCGAAAGTAAGCTTGGAAAAAATTTAAAATTTCAACAATTTTAGCAAAGAAAACTTAATGAAAAATTGTATTAATGATGCATTATAGACAAGTGAAGACGCACATGCTCTCAAATGTTAAACAAAATCCTGATTTTACTTTCTGTGTTCACATTTCTTTTACTTTAATAACGTAATTAAAAAATAATAATAATAATTACTAATTTGTATAAACTGTGATCATCACCAGAATAATAAAAACGTCGATAAATAATTTAATAATAAACGCTTTATCCGATTTTCATATTTCTATGTAAAATTTTTAAAAAATTATTCACACGCGATAAAATGAAGAAAAAAGAAACAAAAAAGTGACTACATGAAGAAATATACGGTTTTAATCTAACGCATGGATGCGCGTACATCTTTAACCTATCTGTGACGCATCTTCATGACCATTTTTCATTAAGTTATCTTTTCTAAAATTGCTGAAATTTTTCATTTTTTTAATGTCTACTTTTAAGAAAAATTTACTGATATTTAGTTTAAAAATTATTACTTATGCTAAAGTTATATAAAATTCGATTTATGGTATTTTAAAAAACATACTATACAAATTTTTTACTTCTGTGTTTATTTGTTTAAGAATTATGTGGGAAAAAAAAAGAAAACGAGAAAACAGTTTATTGTTTAAATTTTGTACACTTGTGCACTTCTTTTAACTAATTTTTATTTTTTGTTTTCCATCGATTGTGCATTATTATAGTTTAAAAATAGAATATGTAACATATCTGGGCAATAATTTGAGATTTCATTGATAATTTAAAATTTAATAAAATACTTTTGTGTTTGAATGCTAAAAGTTTGCAGTAAGTTTTAAAATTTAGACATAAATATTTTTAAATTTTTTTGCTTAAGGGCTCTCTTCACTCATCGCCGCTGGAAGCCGAAGCTAATATTATTCAGTGGGAAATTTTTCTTTACAGATAACTTATTAAGTAATACATATTTTTAAATTCTGTTTTCACATTATGAAAATTCCCAGCTGTTAAATTGACGGACCTTTTTTAAAATAATTTTTTTTATTTTTTATATTTTACTTCGAAGCTTCAAAATACGAATTTTCAATATGTGAATTTTTTTCATTTTGCAATTTCAAAATAAAATGTTAAAAAATAGAAAAAAACTTTTTCATAAAAGGTCCGTCAATTTAAAATTTGGGAATTTTCTGAATGTGAAAACAGAATTTAAAATTATGTATTAGTTAATAAGTTATTTGTATAGAAAATTTACCCATAGTATAACACTGGCTCGGGCTACCGGCGACAGTAAGTGAAGAGGGCCGTTAACTTATTAAAATTAATATCCAAATATGGTTATATTCTATTGTTAAATTATAATGATGTAAAATCTAGGGGGGAATAATAATTAGTTAGCAGGGAACATATTATCTTAAAATTTTTCAAAATATACCAGAACTTGAATTTATTTATTTATTTGTTTTTGAATTCAAATATTTATCTAGAATATTCAAAATACTTGATCCTTTGTTATACCATATTTCAATGCATGTATGTAAAAATTTATAATACTAAGACAATTATTTATGAAAAAAAAATAATAATAAAAAGATAAAATGAAAACTACACAAAAAGGAAAAAAAGAAAAGAAAAGAAAAAGAAGGAAAGGAAAAAAGAAGTAAATAAAATAACAAGTGCAAAACTTTGAACAGACGCTATAAAATTCAAGAACTCGAAGCAATTGTTCTGGGTCGAGAAAAGACAACCCTTCATCAATCAAACAAAGTAGGCACGAGTGCTGCAAAAAATCTGCAACGTAGCTCTTGTATTTGCAGCACTCGTGCCTATTATGTTCGTCTGACGAAAGGTCGTGTCTTCTTTCGACCCGAAACAATTGTTGCGAGTTCTTCCGTTTTATTATACACGAAATACATTTTTAGCATGTTCAAAAATTGTTTACATAACGTTGTGAGAACGTGTGTATAGAACGTTTTCAGAACGTTTCTACACTATTTTAGAACGTTTACAGTACGTTTTCTAGAACGTTCTGAAAATGTGTATAACGTTTTGAAAACGTTCAAAAAACGTTTAGAACGTTCTGAGACGGTATACATAGAACGTTCTCTGGACGCTTCTATAACTCCGATGGTGATAGCTACACGTTCATTGAACGTTCCCTGAACCGTACTATTGTACGTCTTCAAGATGGACAGAGAGACGTCTTTCAGAGGGAACGTTCTTAGAACGTGTTTAAAGAACAATTTTTGAACGTTCAGAGAACGTTTTGGTGCTGCTTGGGTTATACAGTCGGCAGCATAATTTTTCGAGCACTAGCCAATAATTCCTATATTTAAAAAGTAAACTTAAGACTGTTTTGTTAAAAAAACCCTTGTTGAATCATGTTCTTAGACTGACTAAGAACATTACTCGATAAGGATTTATTTAACAAAGCAGTATTAAGTGTACTTTTTTTAGACAGGGATTATTGCTAGTGCTCGAATAATTTTGCAGCCGACTGTATTTGAATCCATCACAACAAAAATGTCAGCATTAATTTTAAACTTACTTTATGATGTTCTGGAACCTATAAAGAAGTAGAATTGTGTTTAATATTTCCTACTAATGAACTACTTTTACCCTCCCCCCCTTTCCCATTCTCCACCACCAGTCTATGATTAAATGTTGATTGCTAGCTAATGGTATTTTTTTTTTTTTTTTAATACATGTTTTATTGTGTTGATGTGCATTATTCTTTTAGTTTAATTTTTCACTTTTAAAATATTTTGTATAGTTTTTCCCTGTGAGCATTATTTTTCATTTGAAATAAATTTTATGAACACATTTGTATAGTTTTCAACGCACACGTTATTTTTCATTTGAAATTAATTTTATGAACACGCGTGTTTCCTCTTTTTTTAATTTTCCGCACTCTGATGCCTGCACATTGTGCACTTAAATATAATACTGTATTAATATATCAGGGCCTGAATTGCATTTACATGAATTTCCAAATACTGTTCCGCTGTATTCTTTTCCTTTTCTGAAGCCCTGTAAACGTACGGTGAATAATTTTCATACCATATTCTATGTGAAATATGCTTTTATACCTACCGAATGTTTGAACTTCTTGTTACAATTTGTTCTTGAGATATGCTGATAATAGACACACAGACCAACTGCTAAAAGCATGTTTTTCGAATTCACGGGACCTTGAAATGTTTAAATATAAGAAACATTTAATTTTTTTAATCTTGTCGAATAATAATATTTTCTCTATTATATATTTGAGTAAGGAAGTTAAAAAAAAAAAAAAAAGGAAATTTAGGTATATCTATTGTATTTTAAATTTCTTCTACATTTACAAAAACATTCCATGTACTTCATTGCTTACAATCTTTAATAATAATAATAACCCTAGGCTTATACATATACATATATGCATACATATACTTTCAGGATTTTTAAGACAGGGTTACAATTAGCCCTAAATTGGTATTTAATAAAATGAATAGTTAAACTATGGAAGAATTTTGATTATTCTGTTGTTTTTTTAGAAATTCAATAATAATAATAATAATAATCAAAGCAATAATAAGAATCTTAATATTATTATTTCTTATTTTAGATGCTTACAGACATGTAAAAGTTGAAAAAAAAAATATGTGATGATATTGAGGCATCACAGTGCATAATTTCCTGCTTTCCTCCAGTACCTAAAAAGTAATCAAGAGTAGCAGACAATTGCCATTATTTTTTTACAGTCCTTATATACAGAAAACTAAATTGAGAACTGAATTTGATTTTCTTTCAGCACATAAATAAAATATTTTTTGTGTATTATTAAATTTTTTATATGACGTTTTTAATGAAGTTAATGTAAAAAAGAGATGCAATGTTTTTGAAGAATCAAATGTGTTACTTTCTACATTGTAAATAAAAACGTTTGTATTATATGTGTTTTATTTTATTGAACATTCTGCACAGCTATATTTTACACAACTACTTTAAATAGGTAAGATATTTTTATACCAAATGTTCTTCAGCAATAAGTATCTTTGAATCAATATCTTCCAATCTGTATGTTATTAAATCTGTAATTTCAATTTTTTAAATACTTTAGCTCTGATTTTTAATAACAAGATTTTTATTTTTTAACAAGAAGAAAAGAAAAAGTTAAAATTTCCATAAAATATCATTAGACATTAGTTATCAGCTTCATATGATATGATTGAGTATAACAATGTTTCTATTTCTTATAACTGTGCTAAAAAATCAGGTTTTCTTCAAATGAATAGTGTGTTTCTGCATATATATATATTAGTGGTGGCTCATGATAGTGACTAAATTTATGTGGCTATCTCCATACAGGTAGCTTGAAGAAGTACATTTTAATGGAATATTTATGAATACTGGTTGATTCACCTATTTCAAGAAACATCATTGATGTGACGACTTTTCAAAAATCAATCAGAGGAATTAACTATTAACAGAACTGATAACTGTTTGTTTCTAGCCACCTTCATAGAAATAGCTCAAAACATTATTCAAAAAGATTCCACTTATGAATTCCACTTAAATTATATATATTTATTTAAAGCTGGGTAACAACATGAATACTTTTGAATTTAGATGATTTGCCAATTATCTATAGAAATACATGATATTTTACACAATTAATTAGCCAAATTTTTACTGTTAATCTTAAATAAAATCTAAGCAAATATTGTGAAAACTCAGGAAAGTATTCTTAAAAAAAAAAGGGGGGGGGGTAATTTTGTTACCGAATCTGTATAAGAATAGAGTTGAAACATTTTTCCATTAACTGATCTGATTTAGCAGTTAGAAATATTTAAAACTTACCATTTCAAAACAAAAAAACAAAAAAAGTGATTTACAGAATTTTTGCAATTTTTTTACTGAATATGTTTCTTATTAATAACTAAGTTTGCATAAAAATTTGCCTTTTGAAATATTAATAGAAACATTATCTAAAATAATTTCAATAAATATATTTAAAGAAATAATCTGGTGTGGCACCCTCACGATTTTCTCTTACCCTGCATTCCAATTCTGTAAAGACAGATTTCAAATTGAGAGATAAGGTAATAAGTACATTAGACTCTGTGATTCTGTAATCCGCAGCTGCCCACACAGCACATACGTAGATATTTGATCCATTAAATCCGATTTACATCTAGAATACATTCATGTACATTAAATCAATGCTCATTTAAAAACATTAACTAGATGATCCAAAATATGACATCTATCAGACGTTTATATACGAACATAATATGGATAAACATAGTATGGACGTATAAATAATATTTATTCTGAAACATAAAATGAATTGTCAAATAAACTACCTCTGGATGACGTTTATATACTAACAGTTTATTAACTAACATAACATGGAGGTAAGTTGGAATTTTATTTTCAAATGTTGTTCATGTTTACTTCTTTTTGGCAACATCGATCTCGATCGAGATTTACCAGAATTGTTTACACATGCAACGTAAATAAACTTCTGCTTTTATTACGAATAAGATATTAATACTGGATTGTTTTTTATGTTTATCAAAGTAAGGATTTAATTATGTTTCGTAAAACTAATCAAATTATTTCTAAACGCCAGCAATCGCGAAATTTAAATAAAACGATTCAAAACAGAATGGATGCCATTTTTTATGCTAGTGGTTTCGGATCAATTGTTAATTCCACCGATACCGGACCTTCAAATTCCAGATTTCCTACAATGCCTGTTGAAGATACTCATGATATGTTAATTTCTGATTGTGTTGAATCTTCAACAAGTACTTTAAGTAGTACTGTTCAAACTATTCTTTCAAAACAGCATTATAATGGCCCCAATCTTTTCCCTCATGAAATTCAATTTCAGGTTGCAAATTTTCCCAAATTTATGCTCACATTGAAGCCTCCTAATAAGGTATGCTGCTTATCAGATGGAAGTATTGTGATGTTTCAAATTTTATTAAATTAATGCAAGAAAATGAAAGTGGAGAAATTCTTATTGGGAAAATGTTTCTACTTTATATGTTACACCTTGCAAATCATCATTATTAGGCATATACAAAGCTTCTTTATTAAGCCCTCTTTTGACTTGGCCATTGAAATGTGTGAAGAATAAATGCATAGTTTCTTTAAAGAGGATGTATTGTATATAATATATTTCCTCTTCGCCATACCAAAGACAACCAACAATAAAAGAAATTTTTATATCTACTAAATATCTGCTACTGTATTAAATAGTATTGATCAAAATTTAAATTTTCAGTTTTACTTGTAGTTACTTTTTATCTGGTTTTTAGCGAAACAATTTAGTAATTGCTTTTTTTATGTGGTTTTTGACAAAAGGACAGCTAAAAAACACGAATCTTGTTGCTTTCTCTATGGTATTTGACCAAAGGACAATTAAAAACGGGCTTTTCCTATCCAATATGGCACCACCTTGTCGTGGTGGATAGGCTTTTTAAACTAAGAGTGCCATAATTTTTTTTAAACTTTAACTTTAAGCTACACGTGCTGCTCATCTGAACTTAGTTATTAATTTCTGTGCTTCGCTATGTTTTAATTCTATTTCTTTCGTTAATTACACATTTAAATATGCCAGATCGATGTTGCGTAATTGGATGCAAGTCTAATTGTAATAAAACAGATGAATAGGTTCTCATTTTTGCAAAATTCCAGTGTTTGGTTTCAGCGGTGGAAAAATATGAATAAGAAGTCTCGGTGTGGATGCCTTAGTGAAGATAAATTTTTTGCACTATCCTAGACAACTTCTGCTATCATTGATGTCATTCGAAACCTCCTGGAAAATGGCTCTAAACCTATTTCGACAACAAAATTTCAAACTGATACACTTGAGCGAAGATTTCTCAATATTGACAGATGTCTGGAAGCAACTATCAAGTTTCTTGTTCAACAAATACTTAAAAGTGAGAGAAAAATTAAATTAAAATCTATTCTACAGCTTCATTCTAATGAATATGGCACAATTGCTTTGAAAAATTTTATAACAGAGTTTTCTGACACTGAAAAACTGATGCATAATGAAGTTGACTTGTCGCCTTTTTCAGAGATAATTTCAACAGAACTGAACTTAACAGATGTATGCGAAACTGATACAGACATATTAACATATATTGCTGGATATTGTGCGAGTAGTTTAAAAATCTCTTGTAGAGGATGTTTGGATTTTTGTCTTACAGATAGAAATTTTCTTGTTCAAAACTTTGATGGAGATTTGTCAGATACTATGTATGCCTACATAGAGATAATCGACCGTGGTGGATTGAAATATCCAACAGAAAACCTGGTATTGTACGTAACATTAACTTATTTAATTTTTGAAAACATAATTACAGACAAATATGAAAAGCAATTCTTTCATTCAAGTGAAAAGCAACACAAAGTACTCACAAAATTAACTGAGAGTTATTTTAGAACAAACAATGTTGATTATTTTTGCGATTTGTGTTCCCAGTGTGATTGCCCACTTAAAATTATAATTATGAAAGCAGTGAAATGTTTCATTAATATTTGTTTGAATAATTATGTAAAAAATATATCATCAAAAATGCATGAAAAGAATGAAGAGAGAAAAATAAAGAAATTTAAAAAGTGAGGATTTAAAACCACAAGATAATATTTTTCCTAATAATGTAAGTTTAGTTATTTAATCTACTATTTCTTAAAAAATTATTTCTAAACTAATGTGTATATATGTAAACAAAGTTAGTTTTACTATTAGCTTTAATAAAAAGTTTTAGACAAATCTTAGAAGAATATTGTTTATTTGTAATATTATTAATTAAATTATAGTGTGAAAGGTTTTTATTTATCTTTTGAAATCTTCAGTTTTGAATGTTTGCATGTACTAACTACATTCATTCTTTTAAAAATTTGTAGAATTGCATGTAAATTTTAAATGTTTTCGAATAATTTTAAACTATAAACCAAAAAAAAAAAAAAAAAAAATTGTATGTAGTATTATGCAGTGGTATTATAGTTAATCTTTGACAATTTTATGTTGCTTTTTGAATAATGTTAATATTTGTCATGAATTTCACTGGCAAAATGCTTCTTCTGTGATATCTTACGAATGTTTATTTTGAAATATGTACAATGTTTACACTTTCATATTTGGAAATTTTCAATAAAGAGATTTGGTTGAAGTGAAAAATTTTATCTTTTAGTAATGAATTGAACGTTTGGTTTTACTAAATAGTTAGTTGAAAAGTTTGTACACTTCATATAAAAATGAAAAATTATTAAAATAATTAAATTATTATCTACTTAATTTAATACACACATTTGATCACATGATCTTGTTTCTTTATTTTCAGAATTTAAAATTATGAGATTTCACAATTTTAAGTTAAATTTGATTATGTTATCTGTATTACAGAAATATTATTTCTGTTCTACCATGTTGAATTGAATTTATAATGCATTTGTGTTAAAATTTAAGCTTATTTAAGAAAAAAAAATTCTTGTATAAAGGAAACTAAATATTTAGATATATATCAGTTATTACATTACTATAATAGATGTTATTATTATGAACAATTGTGAAGTCTCTTTGAAAAATATTTATTTTAAACCAATTGAAATCAAATATTTATTTTTTTATTTACTTTTTTAATTACTATCATAAAATATGCTTCTATATAAGATATAAATATACATATGTATTTCAAATCTTTTTTTATTTTTTTTTAATATACTGTATATAATTTAAAGTAAGAAAGTTAATAAATCAGAATTATTTGTCCTGATTACATTTTAAATCCTGGTAATTTATTTTCATAAAAATGAAAACGATCTAAAAAAAAAAAAAAAATAATAATAATAATAAAAAGTGATGCCTAATTTTATCGCAATTTTGTTTAATGATTATTCACTGAATTATCTTAGTTTTGAATTTATTTTTCGATTATCAATTTAAATTACCATAAACACCGCATTTTATTCTCCCCCCCCCCCCCAAAAAAAAAAATATATATATATATATATATATATATATATATATATAATATTTTATGGGTAGGGAACCCTCCTTTTTATTACATGAATGGTTAGACCACTATAAATAAAAAATGCACAAAGATGAATATTGGTATATTTTTAAGAAATATTTTAGCATACAGATTGCAAAAGAAATGACGGGGTTCCAAATGTTGCAGATTCGGCAGGAAGTGTCGGGTTTTATTCTTGGACCCTGGTCGCAGTCATCGACCTAGCAATTTGGAGTTTTCCATGTTTTTCTTTAAAACTAGGACGCTAGTGTAGTCAGTAGTCCTTAACCCAACAACCAACCAACACAGATTCGATTTTCCAACATTGAAAGTGTTAATATAAGATATAAACTGGCTAAGCCAGTTTATATCTTAAACTATATTCACACTTTCTTATAAGTACTTAAGTTTCTTTCTTTTTTTTTTAAACCTCACTTACTTTTAAAGAATATTAATGTGTAACAAAAGTCAAATTTGATTAGATAGATTCCATTTCATCAGTAACATCTCTTTCAAACCAGTGAGAAGTAGTGGTAATACAATGTTTTCTCTGTAATCAATGTTATATTTTTCTTTCAGTTTAAATTTTTTTTTATATGAACACAATGACACAACACTTTTATGTATAATTTACGTCATAGTGTACTTCATAATCTATTTCAATAAGTGTTGTTTTTTGGCGCTCATGTAAAAAAAAAGAGTTTAAATCTAAAAATCTGGTGTGAAACAACTACACGACTTCCATTACCCACTATTTCATGTATTATATGCACTTTTTGGAGATAATGTTATCAGAAGACATAGAATTGACCTAATGAAATAGAAACCTAAAAACTTTCCGGCAAGAGAAAGTTAATATACTTGTAAAAACATAAAACAGAGTTTACATAGGTTTTTTTTTTTTTTTTTTTTTTTTTTTTTTTTTTTAAGGAAAAGAAATTAAAATAAAATTGGTAGAGTGTATTTATTTATTTATAATTAAATGCAAAAATTTCACACTTGTGATCAATCTGGTATTTTTCTTAATTTCAGGAACGAAAAATCCCCTATTGATCCTCATCCTTTAAGGATTAATTTTCTGAATAAGGAAACCTAATCAAAAATATATATACAGTGAAACCCCAATCTATCGTTCCTGTATCCATCGTTTTCCCACATTGATCGTTTTATTTCTATGATCCCTGCACAAACTGTATTTAAATAATGTTAACGGAACTCCCATATATCGTTCTTCAAAAATTCGTTTTCCCGCATTCATCGTTGTAAAATTTTTCTTCTGACCAAAATGAAATTGAAAATCGAATCCATATGGCAATTAAACTGGAATTACTTTCATTTTAAAACAACTCTTTTCCTCCTCCACGGAAGATCAAAATTCTGATAGCATATCTCCAGACCATCCTCAAAGGTAAGTTCCAGACCGTCGCCATTTGCCCATATTGTAGCACTAGTGCGATGCAAAACCCAACCAACCTCAACTACTTAAACTTATGCTGCTTTAGGTGAAGAACAGGGATTGTGCAGATATTGTAACATGCGTCTATGGATTACAGAATGCAAAGGGCCCTCCGTGGCCGGGTGGTTATGTCACAACACTGTTAATCGCCTTCGAGCGTAGAAGAGCGGGTTCTATTCCCGCGCTGGCGCTAGGTGTCTTTCCATTTCTTCGTATTGTAATTCTGTCATATGCTATCTGTCTTTATCTGACGAAAATTTACAAGCGGACTACAAGTCAAGCATATAAATCTTATGTATATGTGTTATCAATCAATTATGAATACAGATCGTGTGTTGTTACTCGGAGAATAAGTTATTCTACTTTGTATAAAAAAAGAGGAGAATAGATGCATCCAGTATGGCCAGCTACTACATTTTTTCACATTCCTGAGGCTGAGCCTACGCCAGTGCTAAGTGTGTCTGCCGTAATTACAGTATTTAAAAATGCACAAACTTTTTTTTTATATGCACATGAAATTGCAGAAAAGGACAAGAAAATGTTGCAAATCTGGAAAATCCTCTTTAATTTATAAAATGAACAAAAAATCCAACATAAAATTACTGATTTTCTAAAATTAACATCACTTAATGTTCTACAACTTTGATTCATTTTTTCTGACAGTTTGGAGAGTAACAAATTAGTTTTAAAAAGTAGCATACTATATATATTGCGTGTATTATTTAATAAACATTGTTTTATTTGTGTTTTGGCTTTAATGCGCATTCATCGTTTTCCCACTTTTATCGTTTTTCTTCACTCACCCCATGAAAAAAAATGGATTGCGGTTCTACTGTATTAGATTATGAATAATTTTTACATTGTATTCATTGGCATGTGCAGGGATAATATTTTTTCGTACATTTTATCACCACTATTTCAGAAGAGTAATTTTTATACTATAGCATTAAATCCTCCAAGAAAAATTTCTTTTTAATATTGGCGATGACAAAATAACAAAACGCACATAAAAATACAGGAACGCTGTGACTGCTGCATGCATAGTTGCCAACTTAACACTTTTTGCCTATTGTAAAATTTTAATAGAAATTTTGTTTTAATTTAATTTTTGTTGTAGAAATTTATAGAAAATTTTTATTAGAATTTTCTGGTAGCCAAAAAGGGCTAAGGCCATGAATGTGTGTATAATAGACATACATACAGATGCTGTCAAAGGTGACTTTTTTTTTTTAATATTCTTTTCGTACCTCTGTTTCCAAAAAATAAAATGCATGATATATTTATGCAGGTGAATTTGCACTTTGCCTGCATAAATTTATTATACATTTTATGTTTTGGAAATAGGGGTATGAAAATAATAAAAAAAAGTCCTCTGTGGCAGCCCTGTATATATTACGTAGGTATGATACATATATACATACATAATATGTACATAGATTTGATGTTTATCTACATATACAATACATAGATTTGATGTTTATTTACATATACAATACATAGATTTGATGTTTATTTACATATACAATACATTGATGTGATGTACATCTACATCTATATTACATACATCTACGTTAATAATATATAGATATTATGTACACTACATGATATAGATGAACATACATGTCTAGTAAAGTCAATTTTTGGTCATTCTAGATGTAATATAGATGTATATCTGATGTACTTGGAGAGACATCTGATGGTTATATCTACGTTGATTCTATGTAATAGTTACTATACTGGATGAATTCCAGATATAGTTTATGGATGTAATTTACGTCATATAGATGTAATATATACTTAATTGCGTTGTCTGGGTGTTTTTACCAATGTAAACAAAATCGCAATTAACAGTTATATAAATTTCAACTATTTTTAAAAAAATAAATATATAAAAAATAACAGAATAATTTTCGCAAGCGTTCAGTTAAATTTTGTAAAATTGTAACGAAAACTTCTCTTTTTATAAAAAATTTTGGAAAATAAACATTTTTAATTAAATTTTTTTTACAACTGCATGTGTTAGATCTGCATTTTTCTTATTGATTTTATTTATTAATTTTGTTTTTAATAATTAATTCCTTATTGTAATTTGTATTTTAATTCTTACATTAACATTGCAAATTCATACTCAAATTAAAGAGAAATGTGTGTAAGCAAAACAATCATTACTAACCTCCAGAAATCTTGGTCCCGAATCTTGGGATTTTCTCAGGGTTGGCTGTACTCTATATAAACATACGTTAAACGGAATTCAAATCAGGTTTAAAAGTAGTTTTATTAAAAAAAAATTCAGTGACTGACCTTTATCCCCATTTAAATTGTACCGACATTTATCTAGAATTCCAAGGCTGTTATTAAATTAAAAAAAATATTCCAAGTTATTCAGATTGCTTTCACATGCATTATTCCTTGAAAGTTATCTATCTTGATCAAATTAGGCAAGTATCAAAACCCTGTACGAACTTGAAAATACAACATTTAAGTTACCTGCAATTTTTTTTCTTAAGTTATGCAGATAACAGATACACAAAATTTAACCGTTAAAAACTTGACTTTGGTATTTTGAGAATTCCAGCACCTCTCTCGTTCATCGAATGCCACATCTATAGCTTTATAACATTACAGTAGCATGGCATATTATTAGACTCATTGATTTTTTCTAGAGGTCAAAATATAATAATACATTTTACTGAATTTTTGTAACAAGACAAAACAATCACAATCAGAAATAGAAATGTAAAAGAAAACACATCCTTATACTGTTATCGTAGTTAAAAAAAACTATCCCATCAAATGATACTTTGGAAAGTAGTTAGTTGATTAAGCGGTTACATAGATTTCGATGGCTAAAAACAGTAAATTTTCTTTATATATTTTTTAATTAAATTGACTAGTGTTTAAAAGGAAAATTTTTCTTTTTTTCCGAATTCAACTTATTTCACAAGGGTAAAAAGTACCAAAAATTGTATTGTTTTTGCATACAATTCTGCCAGAATATATATATATATATATATATATATATATATATATATATATATTGTTCAAGCTCTAGTAAATTTCAATTTGAAGAACTGTATAGAATTTCAATAAGATTGGTGTATTAGTTTTTGAGAAATTGTGTCCGCTGCTTTTCTGAAAAATCTCCGAAAACCAGGACCCACTGGCGGAATTTTCCAATGAAAATATTGTTCAAATGTCGCTCTTTTATATTCTTAAAATTTGAATAAAAAAATTTATTTGTTATATAATAATAAAAAAAGAGAGAAAGAGAAAATATGCTTTTTTTTTAAGCCTTCAAAATATCACTCAATAGGATATCATTTTTACTTCTGTAATCATATAATATTTCCATCTTTTCATTTGTATTGTTTTTCTGATTGTGACTGTTTTGTCTTATTTCAAAAACACAGTAAAATGTATTATTTTATTAACCTCTAAAATATCAATGATCTTAATAACATCCCCTGATGCTATAGATATTGTTATTAACTAGAAATACAGTATGCGATGAACTATAGATGTAGCATGCGGCATACCAAAAATGTGGCACGTGACATACCGGAGCTATTGCATTTGATGTACTGGAGACGTAGCATGCGATGTCACAAACCTGAGACATTTCCACATACATAGAACGTATATGAGATGTTTCAGAGATGTAACAGAACATCTGTGTGACATCACACACAGTGTGATGTACTAAAGACGTAGCAGTGTGATGTACTAGAGATATTGTATGTGATGTACTGGAGATGTAGCATACGATGTCACAAAGCTGAGACATTTCCACATCCCTAGAACGCATCTGAGATGTTCCAGAGATGTAACAGAACATCTATGCAACATCGCAATGTCGCAGTGTGATGTTCTTGCGACGTTCCAGAGATGTAAGTGTGCTCTATGGGAATAGAAAATAAACTATTTACAATATTTATAAAATTTTTCAATCCAAAGCATAAAACATCCCAAAGCAAAAAGATTATAAAGCAAACGTCAAAAAGTTCAAGAAACTGAAATTTAATTAAATTATTTTTTTTTTTAATTTGGTTATTAAATCGAATAAAATATCCATTGAAAATCTATATTGGACAGTGCGAATAATTAATGCTCATAATATGAGAATTTAACCACGTGAAACACTAGAAGTTACTTAATTTAAATTGTTCAGAATAATGTACGTGAAACACTAAAAAAAAACCCTTTAAATTTAAAGATAAAAGTCAAAACTCATTTAGGCATATTCATACAACTAAAGTAATTTCCCAATATTTATCAAAGTCAAATCTATTCTTCATCAAAGAGTTGGTAAATGTAGAGCCCCTAAATAAAATAATAGGCCGGCGCATCACCGCCATTTTTTTTTCCTCCGAAGAGGACAGCATTTCCGCTTGGCTTCCTTATCGTTTCCCTAATGATTTTAAGATATCTTGATCTGAAGCTAATCCGGTCAAGATAAGAGCAATAAGCAACAATAATATTCCTAAAAACACATTTTTTTCACAGTACATTCTCATGATGTAATTTTAATCTGAGGATATCCTATGGATGTACTGGGGTAAGATGTGTTGTTAGGGCGGTTTCTGTTTCTTTTACAAAATATCGCCAAAACCCAAATACACAGTAATAGAAGGTTTGTGAACACTTTATATTCACTTCTTCAATTATTATAGCAGTTTATCGCTAAATAAACTTCCATATCATAGTTTACTTAGCTAAAATTATGAAATATAATAATAAGTTACTCTAAAGTAACGTAAGACGATAAAAAAAAAAAAAAAAAAAAAAAAAAACGTTTGTTGTTTATTTATCGGAGAAACGCGCTGGTTACATGTAGCAACCCTTAGGCAACAAAATGCCTGATGCGCCAGCTCGTATATATAGGAGCCTTAGGTAAAAGCAAGGCTGGACTGGATCCGACGCTCCACCGCAGCGCGGATACAAGGCTATAACAATTCTGAAAATAACAAAAGAATTCAAAAGACACAAATCTACGTAAGATTTCTCACCAGATGGCGCTGCGTACGTAGGTCTTTACGCGGTTTATTTACATGGAATTATTAGGACGATCTTGAGTATTTATTTTGTTTTCTTTTCTATAGATTGTGAAATTATCGAATATATGTTATATTAGGATTCTGATTAAATGTTGTTTTAAATAGTAACTTAAGTTCTGGCAAGAACTTGATTTCAGTCAAAAAGAGATAGGTTATAAACTTCGTGAATATGTCATACTACTATGTTCCATTTTGCAAATCGAATTCCAGAAAAAATAAAGACTATCGTTTGATGAATTTTCTTCGGATAATGATGGTTAAAAATTATCTCTCGTAAGGAATATTATGCAATCGATAAATCCAATTCGTCACGTGTTTTGTAGCGAACATTTTAAAACTGAAGATTGCATACAGAATTAAAAAAGACGACGGCTGAAGCCTATGTCTGTGCCTTCTGTTTTTCCAGTATATCCTTTGTATAAATTATCTTCTGAGGATAAACTTAGACGAATTTTAAAGCGGCAATTAAGGGAACCTAATTCTAATGCATAAACAAAACAAAACGTAAGCATGAAGAAACCCCAATTGTAAAAGTAGAAAGTACAAGATGCAGAGCTATTGTTGAATTTTTCTCATAACTCTGAACTAAACATACCACCTGTAAATACTCTTAAAAATCAAGGAATTTTGAATAATACTTAAAATGTATAAAATTTGAAGGTGGATACCTTAAATTAAATGCTTAAATCGCCTCTATCTTAAAATAAAATAAATTATAATAAAGGAGATGATGATTCTGCAGTTGAAAGATTATCTAAACAGCTTGCTAAAAGATTGAAATGTATGTCATGTTTTGAAAATGGATTCTGTAAAAACAATTATCAAATTTGCTTTTTTAGAAAAGAGTTAAATTAAAAGTTTATTAAAATGATATTATAGTAATATATTTTGCTTAAATCATTACATTGAGATTTACTGTTTAATGAAGAATTAGTATCAAAAAACAGTTGTGTATCTATTTTTTTTTTCTCTAACACTTTAAACATGTAAAAATAAAATGTGTTTTCAACTTTGCTGGATTAAAAGACATTCCAGGATCATCTCGTAAGTAATTGAATAATTTATTATGTTTTCAAGAATTTAAAAAGATTGTTTCAAAATTCTCCTTTTCGAAATTGTATTTGTACGAAAATTCATGTTGTGTTAGACTACTATATTGTTAAATAACTTTTTTCTAAACTACTTTATTTAACTTTTTTCTAAAAGTTAAATAACTTTTCTCCAAAACTATACTGTATATAGATATATGTGTGTATACAGTGGCGTATCCAGAGGTATGTGTGTGTGGGAGGGGGGGGGGGGTGATAGACTACAGCCCTCTTGAAATTTGTAGAAAGTTTTAAAAAATAAAGATTAAGAGTAATATTTATGATTTCTGTATGCTATAAAACATTATCGAACTTAAATCATCCCTCCTCGAAATAAAATCCTGGATACGCCACTGCAAGGTTTTAAGAATTTTTTTTTTTTTTTTTTTTTTTTTTTTTTTTTTTAAAGCCCAACCTGGATGGAGTATTTTTTTAGGTTTAGTTGGGTTTTTTTATGTTAAATGTAGAATAACACAATTGGGTTTTATTTAAAAAGAGAACAGTTTTAGACTAAAAGAAAACTTATTACAAAATAATAGTAATACTAATTTATTATAATTAATTAAAAGTTAAATGACCTTCATATTCTTAATATTTATGTAAAATGAATTATTTCTTTCTATACAGTATTTCAGGTTTGGCAAAAACCAGGTTTTTTTTTTTTTTTTTTTTTTAAAGCCAGGTTTTATTAGTATATGTTTTCCAGTCATATTATACCTATTCGTAAATAAATTTGCCACTTTAAGAAGTAATTAATATTCCAATATTAATTATTGCTTCATCTAAAAATAATTTAAATTATTAATAATAAACAGAGATGAGATTTTTCAGCTTTTTTTTTTTTTAGGTTGTGGTGATTTTCTTTCTGTAATAATGTATACAAGATGTAAAGTTTGTACTTTCAGACATGGAATTCTCTTATATCTCATCTAATAAAAAAGTTTTCACATAGCCATGTTAATAAAATGTTTTTTATTTTTATGTTTAAAAATAAAACAATCAAATCATTTATTTCTGTAACACAGGCTTTTTCCACCTAAATTCTTATATTTTGCTTTAATATTTATCCTTTACATAAAGTGTTTTTTTTTTTTTTTTTTTTTTTTTTTTACACTTTTGTCGATCTCATCAATGAATTAAAGAACTGTTATATAAAAAAGGATTAAATTTTTTTATATTCAGAACTTCTAAAAATATTCCAAAATTGTAGTATTGAGTGCTCATTAAAACAATGTAAATGGTAATAACAGGATGACTGTGAGTTGACAATTTTTTTTTTTTTTTTAGTGAATGTTAAACCTAACATGCCTTTCTTATAATTTAATGATAACAAATTAACTTAATAACAATACAATTCTTAATTTAATGAATTAGGTAAAAATTAAAAAAAAACTTCAATACAATGAAAAAAGATTTATAGGAAGAAATTTAAGAAAAAAATATACTTTTGGATTATATAATGGAATATTGCAATCCATTTGAAATTTACATATTGAATAGAATTTGCATTTAATATTTTGAATAAAATTAGAAGTTTTATAGCTTTTATTGAAACTAAATTTTCTATTTCAAGAAAACACTCTTCATCGGATGTAGAACCTTTTGCGATTAGAATTATTTCAACATTTTTCAATACTTGGATATAAATAATTTTAAAATTATATTTGAATTCCAATAACCAAATAATGTCAGTTTATATACAAAACCAATTAATATTGATAGTTTGGACCGCTTTTTGTTTTTGTGTTTTTAAAAATATGCCCTCAAGAATACTGGGACATGAAATGACCACTTTTTTGAGAATTACTCATACATGTGTGTGGAAATAAGGATTCTACATAGTCCTTAAAAAAAACTTCTGCAAGCCCTTAAAAAGTCCAAAAAAGGAAGAAAGGGACAATTTGACTGATGTGCAGCCTTAAATAATAGTTAATCCTGCAGACACCGAAGGCCTATATTATTTTATGGGAAAATTTATTTCCACAATTACTCATTACCTGATGTATTTTTTAAATTCCGTTTTCATATTTAAAAAATTCGTAACTATTAAATTAGTATCAATTAAAAAAAAAAAAAAAAGTTTATTTTAAATTTATATTTGTATTTCAAAAATACATATTTTTACTAAGTGCATTTTTCTCAATTTTTAGATGCAAATTGAAATAAAAAAATCAATTTTTGAAAAATAAGTGCCAATTTAATGATTATGAATTTTCTAAATGTGTAAACTTAATTAAATATATATATTTGATAATGAATAACTATGGAAACAAATTTCCCCATAGAATAACATGGGCTGTTGGTGAGGTTAGATATTATCTGCTCTTAAGATGAGTTAGCTGTTTCACTTCAAACTAGTGAGAGCTAATACGTAAATACCGAATTGGTATGTATTTTGCATTATATTTGGGATAGGTTTATGAGTTTTTTATATTAATACAATAAAATACAGACCTTAGTAATACAATAAAAAAAAAAAAAAAATTCCAATGTTAATTTTTTTTTATCAACATAAAGTTTAATTAAAATAATTTGGTGGTTAAAAATGGCCAAATAAAACACGAAAAGTAATCATTCTGCAGTTTTGGAAGTATCTGTAATATTTCTGCACTAATAAGGGTATGCTTAACACTACCAAAACAGAAGTATGCTTAATTTTTGTTCTTAACTTCGTAGGAAATTTGCCTTCATAGTACTTCAAAGATAAAATGTAAGATTAAGGGGCAAGGCAAAAGCCAAATTATACCAATGAAAAGGGGTTAAAAAAAGGGGGGGGGGTTAAAGATAAGAGTTTCTACCTACTACATTATAATTAGAAGTGCACACAAAGTTGCATTTATTTAAGATAATAAGAGAAGAAGGAATATATATATTTATTTATTTAATAGAAATCATTTAAATACATTTCTGTACTAGAAACCATTTAGACAAAATAAGCTGCACGAATTCAAATTAGAAGAGAAATTACTTTGAACTTCGTTTTGAATAGGAGACTTGAGAATATTGTTTATTTTAGAAAATGAAATAAAAATAAATTGACAAAATATACTAAATCTTTAGCTTTAAGCAGTACGAGTAGTAGTTTTTATTTATCTATTTATTGTTAAATAAAATATTGTCAAATATTAAAATAACTATTTATATTGGTAAGCAACACACACACGCATGTATATGTACATTCGTAAATAAAAAAAGCTGCAATATATTATATATTGATGGTCAAAACATATTTTTATGAGAAATTTCAAATGTGTCAAAGTATATTTTTATGAGAAATTTCACCAAATAACATGTTGTAGACGAAGAAAGAACAGAAATTTTAATGATCCAGCGCAGCGCCGATAAAAGATCGCGTCTTATGTTTACGTTTGTAATTCAGCTTTTGCCGCTTGGTGCGCTTTTACGTTGCAGGTTAAATCCGAAACTTGTCTGGTGAAAATGGGGGAAATGTTAAAGCCTTGAATCGGCGCGAAGGAGCGTCGGATCCAGTTCAGCCTTGGTAAAAGCATACATCCACAAATAGCCAAATACAGAAATGATAATCACAACGTTAATCAAAGTAATTAGATTAAAAATTGAAATAATACACATAAGAATAAGCGCAATTGCAGCTGTAGTCAAAGTGCATGTAAACTTTTTAAAAATTATTGGTAAAGCTAAATTGGCAAAGTTATGTATATTTATAATTATACATACAATGAAACATAAACAAGATTTTAATTTAATGACAAAACTGTTTACAATAAACAAAATACATATAAACCTATTGCGCATAATCAGCAAATAATACAAATTGAATTTAAATGCAAATATGAATGATAGATATCTTCATAAACTTTAACCTTAAGATTTTAGCATTTAATAGATGCATGTCAAAACCAACACAACAAAAATAAAACTGATAATAACACATTGCTAAAACTATCACAAAATGGTTGCGATACATGTTAAGATCCAATAAGAGACAAAAACAATTTAAATTACTTACGTCCATTGTTTGTTTGTTTGTTTTATTGATAACATATACATCAGATTTGTATGCTTGACTTATAGTCCGTTTGTAAATCTCGTCAGATAACGACAGTTAGCACATGACAGAATTACAATACGAAGAATTGGAGAAAACACCCAGGGCCAGTGCGGGAATTTACGTCCGCTTGAACAACAACATTTTTTTTTTTTTTTCAAAATGATGGTTTTTTTTTATGGAAAATTAAGTATGATTTTACAAAACAAGATAAAGAAATTCAGTTAACATTATATGACAATCGCAAAACATTTACAGATCAGGACAAAACTTTAATGAGTCTTTCAGCTGCATTTGTTTTGTACACATTAATTTTATATATTAAAGTTACATACTGTAGTTTTATTTTTCCGATTTTTACGTTAGAAAATATTTCGTAAATTATGTGCGCGATAGGATTTTACTTCACTTTTTTTTAGAACAATGCATAGTATATTTGTCTTCAGAATTAACTTTTATAACCACCATGTACTGAAATTTAGCTCATATACACACACGCACAAAAGAAAAAAAAATCCTGAAATGCATTTTAATCAATTTTTAATAATAACTCTTAAATCAGATTTTTTTTTCTGTGAATCTCTAAACATTTAACGAAGTTTTTTTTATACGATACTCCCCAGGACACATAGCGTATATAGAATTATATGCGGATTTCATTATGTTTAGTAAATTGTAAGTTTGTACAAACCAAAAATTCACCTATATATGTACTCTATTTGCATTCATTTGTAACTCATAACGGATCCTGTCTGATCTATGAAAAAAGTTTCGATTGATATTGCCATATCATTTAGATTTAAAGTATTGAATTTAGTTCTTCTACTAATATCAGTTTTCGAGTTATGGTGACAACATATACACAGATCAACAGCTAAAAATCTGATTTTTGCATTCAACAAACATAATTTTTGCCGGTCATTTTAAGCGGTTTAACCCCCCTTATCCACCCCCCCCCCAAAAAAAAATGTGCTATTATTAGCCTAATTAAAATCCGACAGATCTCATAAATCGTAAGACATTGCCATGTTATGGGACATTTCTCCGACATTTAATGTGTTACTTCTTTTAAAATAGCCTACCTTCGTCACAGAAAATAATTTCAGTAAATAATTTGTACTTCGTAGAAATATTTCGATGCAAAGCAGTAAAATTTTAAATGCTTTTGTTAATGTCTAAATTTATATTTGTTAATATTTAATATCTTTTTTTTTTTTTTTTTAATTTTATAAAGTACAATTTGATTGATTTTATTTCCAAGACACATTAAATTTATTTAATACTCAATCTCTTCCAATATTTAACTTAAAATCTGTCACACATTCCAAATAATCTAAAAGTAAAAACTTGTCGTAGCCGCAAACATTCAGTAGGTTCTTTGTTTAAGTAAATAACTCAATTGCTATTTATGACACAGAAGTATTTTAAAATAACTTTAGGAAAAGACTGCAACGAAGATGTAATTTACTATTTTTTTTTTAAGTAAAACAAACAGAATGCAAAATTTTCATTTACTATTTTTTTCTATTCTTACATAATGTACACGTGTTATGTAATCTTATAACTGCTTCGCTGCTTTTCCTGAATTTTCAATTAATTTCAATAAATGACCACATAGTATCATACTCCAAAGATGTTTTAGAAAATTTTTCACACACTATGGCTTTTCTCCCATATGAATTCCAAGATGCCTCATTAGATCAGTTATTCGAGAAAATCCTTTAGAACATTCTTTACACACACATGTTTTTCTCCTGTATGAATTCGAAGATGTTTTTTTAGATTTGATTCACTAGAAAACCCTTTGGAACATTTCTCACACACGTATGGTTTTTCTCCTGTGTGAATTCTAAGATGTGCTACTAGATTGCTTTTGTCAGAAAATCCCTTAGAACGTTCTTCACACACGTATGGTTTTTCTCCTACATGAACGCGGAGATGACGCTTTAGACTACTTACTCTGGAAAATCCTTTAGAACATTCTTCACACACATGTGGTTTTCCTCCTGTATGAACGCTAAGATGTGCCATTAAATTGCTCTTTTGAGAAAATCCTTTAAAACATTCTTCACACACGTATGGTTTTTCTTCTGTGTGAATTCTAAGATGGTCTTTTAAATGACTCTTCATAGAAAATCCTTTGGAACATTCTTCACACAAATATGGTTTTTCTCCTGTATGAACGAGAAGATGACTCTTTAGATTACTGATTTGAGAAAATCCTTTAGAACATTCTTCACAAACATGCGGTTTTTCTCCTGTATGAACGCCAAGGTGTGCCAATAAATGGCTCTTTTAAGAAAATTCTTTAAAACATTCTTTACACACATATGGTTTTTTTCCTGTATGAATGCGAAGATGTGTCATTAGACTGCTCTTTGTAGAAAATTCATTACAACATTCTTCACACATATATGGTTTTTCTCCTGCGTGAACGCGAAGATGACTCTTTAGATTACTTATTTGAGAAAATTCCTTAGAACATTCTTTACATACATATGGTTTTTCTCCTGTATGAACACGAAGATGTGCCTTTAAATGGCTCTT
The DNA here is from genome assembly GCA_963930645.1 of Salticus scenicus. Classification (NCBI taxonomy): domain Eukaryota; kingdom Metazoa; phylum Arthropoda; class Arachnida; order Araneae; family Salticidae; genus Salticus; species Salticus scenicus. Next base: position 842,090 of record CAWVNO010000967.1, on the reverse strand, counting down.
TTGGGAAAATCCTTTAAAACATTCTTCACACACATACGATTTTTCTCCTGTATGAATGCGAAGATGTGTCATTAGACTGCTCTTAGCAGAAAATTCTTTAGAACATTCTTCACATTTATATGGTTTTTCTCCTGTATGAACGCGAAGATGACTCATTGTATTACTTATTTGAAAAAAATCCTTTAGGACATGTTCACACACATATGGTTTTTCTTTTGTAGGAACTTTAAGACGTTCTTTGAAGGAAATCCTTTGGAACATTCATCACACACATATGGCTTATGTTCCGCATTCATAGGTAGATGTATATTCACACTTTGAATGATTAAATTATTTTGAAATTTGTCACAAGTACTTTTAGTTTCCTGTAAATGAATGTGTAGCTAAGTACATATCTGTACTGATAAGTATAAAGGATTTAAGTCCAAAAATGTCGATTATGAGTTAAGTACATAGTCAGACTTAGAAAAAAATTCTCTATCGATTGGTATAAAGGATTTAAATCCATGTCATTTTGTCTTTGAGAAAATTCATTGGTAAAAAAAATAGATTCAAGTCAGAAATTTAGCATTAATCTTTGGTATAAAATATTTAATTCATTTTTTTCCCTTTATTAAATGAAGGTTGAAAATCACTGAATGGTATAAAGGGTATAAATCAACATACTCCCTTTCGTATCTTTTTGATATGGTTTGATATTGAACACAGAGAACACAGACGATAACTTTAATGTGTTTATTCTATAACTGAATGTTCCACATTCTAAGGAATCACTTAGGGCCGTTCCCACCAAGCTGCGGTTAAACGGAGATTAGCAAAACGGCCGTTAAAAATAAAACTCCCATTACGAATTCTTTAGTGCTACCACGATCACATCGAAACGTTTCGATCGTCGAAAGATGACGTAGATCGAAACTCTTTCGTTACGACGGGAGTTTTTCGATAAATCGCATAAGCGGTACTCTAAAGCCATCGATCGAAAACAGGGTTCGTTAACGAAAAGGAATAAGCTCCACCCAAGCGGACATGACGACCAGGATAAGGCGGAACTTAATTTGATTTCTTCTTCTTTTTACTCTAGCCAATGAAAATTCGAGAAATATTTTGGGAGATCTCTTTAAACAGTTAACTGTAATCCAGTTCATATGAATATTTGTTGATAAACAAGAAATCTTGTACTCATGAAATAAATAAACAAAAGAGAGTTCACATAGTATTTACTATTGTATTTCGCATGATTCATTTTATAAACATATCGAAATAGCCTTTGTTTTTAAAAATTGTTAGTTTAAATTATATCTAAACCTTCAAGATGTGACATTAAAGTTAGCAGTAAAATTATTGAAGGGCTAGAAATAATTCGTATTTAAAAGATGCACACCGAATTCTGTTTTGTTAAATAAATATATGTCGAGTCTTTATGCTGTTTATTAAAAAGTGAGACGATGATAAAAATTAGCGATAAAACTAAAAAACAAAAGAAAATGGGGATATGTGATTCAATAATTTTGTTGCCGACTGTATACTCATTTTTTTTTTATTGAAACAGGAAAATTGCTCTTCAAAATTAGGTTATTTTCCTTCACAAGTCTCAGTAAATACTTATTTAAAAGTGTACTTTTATGTACTAATGAATAAAATATTTTTCAGTAAATATTTTGCTCATTAGTACATAATTTTAAAATTTTTACATATTACTGATCACTTTACTGCTATCCAGGTTCGTATTTCACTTGTCATTTTGGCAGTCAGCCTGACTCATATTTACAAATGTATTTTGGACTATTTTTTATTTAATTACTTTAAATATTTATGAAACTTTTGGATAAGATATCTTTTTAATAGATAGTGTAGTGAAACACTTTAAAATTTCTGTTGACATATTACAAATGCAGATTTTTGTAGATGCAGAAGGTGTTGAATAATTTTTCCTTTTTAAAAAGTTTTTATGCAAATAATTTCCATGTGAGTGTTAAAAGTAAAGTATAGAGGAATTTCATTATAATTTTTGGTAACAGTCAATGTTATTTTTGTTCAAAGATTTAAACCTGTAAAGGAAAACTATTTTATTTTCAATGAAGTACTAATCTTGTGATTTATTTTCATGTTATGTATCAGGATCATAAGGACATTAAATCCTTTTTGAATTTACATTCCCCTTACACAAATACCCGTTTTATTATGTATTATATATTTCTATGGTGGCCTCACAAGATAGCTACAGCCCTGCCTTTTTACTCTGATGCTCTCACTAGTATATTTGTATGATGATTTTTTACTGTATTAATTGTGCAAAGTTATTAATAAAAAAAACTCGTGGGATCAGGTGAAATTGTGTAGCCCCCAAGGAAGTCATGCTCATCAGGTTAAGAATTGCAACAAAGTCTCCTTACTTTTAATGTCTATTTCAAAGATAAAAAAAATTCTGCCATTTGTGCTATCTCTATTTTTACACAGAAATTTTCACCATAAGAGATTATTGTATAAAAATAGTGGTAGCAAAAAAAAAAAAAAAAAAAAAATTCTCTAAAAGTGTCATGAGAAAAGATGGAGACTTCAAGTTCTACAGATAACTAACTTGCACTTAAAAGCCATAATCTAATGGCGCCATACGAAAATTCTTTTATGTGTCAGAAAAAATTATCAGTTGATTGCCAGAAAAAAATTACAAAACAGTCAGTCAATTTGACGTATTGCAAAATTCGTCAGTATGTTCTGCAAAGAAAATCTCAAAATTTACTTGTCAATTACAAATGAAATAAAAATTTGCTGATTGTCAGAGAAAAAAAAAAAAAAAGAGTGATTTTCGCCTATTCAAAAAGGAGTTGTAAATTTTATCCATCGATCGCTGGGGAAAATATCTTACATTTAGTAAATAAAAGAATAAATGTCTATAGACATTGAGAATGTAAACACAGACACAGATGGACAAATGTCGGTTTCACGCTGCTCCACTGTGCATATAGATTGCATTTACAAATTTTTTGTTTTAATAAAAAAATGAAATGTTTTTGATGCATAATGCTAATTAAAAAATTATGATCAATTTTTAAATGATCCTTAAACAAAAAAAAAAAAAAAAAAAAAAAAAAAAAAAACTCAGAAACTTTATTTAATTTAAGGGGCAAGGCACTTTTTTTAAAGCTATTTTTGTATATTTATTATTTATATCCAAATTAAAAAATTGTTTACTTTTTTTAAATCAAATTAGAGAAAAATTACATGAAAGAAATGGAACAGATTTAGTATAGAGCAACCCTGAGCAAAATATGAAATTTAGCAACAAAATAATTCGGAAATTCTTGCCAAGGACTTTACTTACAAAACTGCGATCAATATTTTAATTCATGGCCAAAATGGCAAAATAAATTTAAAAGTTGCCAAGAAAATCTTATGCTAAAGCTGGGTGAAATTGCAGTTAGTGGTGCCCCTTGGCACAGCTTAGCGACTTTTGCAGCGTGATCTGTGCCAGCTCGTAGGCATAATTTACTTTCCAAATGTAAATCACACCAATGAGCTAACATGGATTGCATCAAAAAATGTCAGATTCAGTCTAATAAAGAAAAGTGCTAAAATATATATTTTTAAAAGAAAAAAATTTAAAGGCTTCTTTTTTTTTTTTTTTTGCCATGAAAATCTGTAGATTAAAGTGGTCAGTATTTCAGTTTATGCTCACATTCCAAACATCAAAACAGAGGAGGGAAAAAAATGTTACTGAAAATCGTTGATTTGTTATTTATGAAAATCTGTACTGTCACAATCAATATTTTAATGTGTGCTTACTTCAGAAACATTGATTAAAATAAAATAATTAAAAGATAAAAAGTACTTTTTAATGTATCATGTTTTTAAATTTTCTGAACACCCCAAAACATGTAAATCAGGTGAAATCTCGACTTCCACTTTCGATAATATAAAAGAACTTTAAAATATCTTTCGAATGATCTATTAAAAATAATTTAATCATAATTAGAATTTGAAATATTGAAATTATAAAATATCACAGCGCCATCTGTTGGTAGAAATTTCTGTAATCTACTGTTCGATTCAAAATCAACAAAGCTTTCTAATGATGTATTACTTAATGAAATTATTTTAATTAGTAGCTGAGATACAAAAGAAAACCCATTCAGGAGACCTCAAAATGTGTAAATCGGGTAAAATCTCGAATTCCACATTCGATAATATAAAAGAACTTTAAAATATCTTTTGAATGATGTATTAAAAATAATTTAATCATAATTAGAAATTGAAATTTCAAAATATTACAGCGCCATCTGGCGGTAGAAATTTCTGCAAGTTACTGTTTGAATCCAACTCAACAAAGCTTTCAAATGATGTATTACTTATGAAATTATTTTAATTAGTAGCTGAGATACAAAAGAAAATCCATTCAGGAGACCTCAAAATGTGTAAATCAGGTAAAATCTCGAATTCCACTTTCGATAATATAAAAGAACTTTAAAATATCTTTTGATTGATGTATTAAAAATAATTTAATCATAATTAGAATTTGAAATATTGAAATTTTAAAATATCACAGCGCCATCTGGCGGTAGAAATTTCTGTAATCTACTGTTCGATTCAAAATCAACAAAGCTTTCTAATGATGTATTACTTATGAAATTATTTTAATTAGTAGCTGAGATACAAAAGAAAATCCCATTCAGGACACCTCAAAATGTGTAAATCAGGTAAAATCTCGAATTCCACTTTTGATAATATAAAAGAACTTTAAAATATCTTTTGAATGATGTATTAAAAATAATTTAATCATAATTAGAAATTGAAATTTCAAAATATTACAGTGCCATCTGGCAGTAGAAATTTCTGTAAGTTACTGTTCGATTCCAACTCAACAGAGCTTTCAAATGATGTATTACTTATGAAATTATTTTAATTAGTAGCTGAGAAACAAAAGAAAACCCATTCAGGACACCTCAAAACGTGTAAATCAGCTGAAATCTCGAATTCCACTTTTAATTCTCATGGAAAGCCTTCGCTGACGATGACATGAGTTTCATGTTTTTTGTTCACCCAAAGGTGCTCAACGCACCTAAAGAAGTTTTCACTTCAAAAATACATTGTCACCGTGTTCTGAACTATTCTGAAAGTTTCAAATGTCTAGCTTGTCGGGAAGTTACATGATTTCTAAAAATATAATAAACGCTGCCGAAGGCAGCGGAAACCCAAAACAGTTGGCTAAAAATATTTTTAAAAATGCATTGTCACCATGTTCTGAATTATTCTGAAAGTTTTGAATGTCCAGCTCGTCGGGAAGTTACATGACTGCTTAAAAATATAATAAACGGTGCCGAAGGCAGCAGGGATCTGAAACAGTTAGCTAAAAGTATTTTAAAAAATGCATTGTCACTGTGTTCTGAGCTATTCTAAAAATTTCATATGTTTAGCTTGTCGGGAAGTTACATGATCATTGAAAAATATAATAAACGTTGCCAAAGGCAGCGCGGACCCGAAACATATGGCTAAAAGTATTGTAAAAAATGCATTGTCACCGTGTTCTGCACTATTCTGAAAGTTTCAAATATCTAGCTAGTCGGGAAGTAAGTTAAAAATAAATTTTCTTGTTGAGTCATATAAACGCTGCCGAAAGCAGCTGGGATTCAAAACAATTGGCTTAAAATATTTTAAAAATGCATTGTCATTTTCAACCTTTAGTTTTTATAACTAGAGGACACAACTTTCTACCCGTCTCCAAGAAAAGTAGAACTATTATGTCTGGAGTTACATAACAGTGCATTTCCTCACTAAATATTTTTCTTCGTAGAGTGAGCAAAATGTTTCTCTAGCATTGGCTAACCCTAGCATCAGGCTTATCTACTGTTTTCTTTTTTACTGTCGCAATTTCCACCTTTCTACTCATGAATTCCACTAAATTCTTAATGTTTACATCTCAAAATTATGAACTGCTGGATTTATTTTTTATTATTTGGCTATTTTTATTAAGTTTTTCAGTTTTTTTTAATGCTTTGTTAGTTCAGGAAAAATTACTAAATAATCATGAAATCATAACCAATCACAAATAAAAAATAAAACTTACAGCACACAATCACAGTCACACTGCATAAATGCTCAAAATTCCCAATCGCGGGAATTAGCAATGTGTATGTCTGTATGCTTCGCATAGATAGGGGGAAAAAAAAGAACACTGGATACTCATATCTCAAAATGCATGAAACTTGAACATGTAAAACATTTTCTAGTTCAGCAGTCAGTTAATAAAACTTAGAACATACAATCACATGATATAAATACTCAAAATTCCAATTCGCAATATCAGTAATACACATGCCTGTACACTTTGCATAGATGAAAAAAAAAAAAAAGAAAAAAAAGAAAAAAAAAAAAAAATGGATATCCCTATCTCAAAACACATGACACTCAAAGTTTTAAAAACTTTGCAGTTTAGTAGTCAGTAATATGTACTTATGACTACACTTCGCTTACAAGATAATGAACAAATAAAAAAATAAAAATAAATAAGCATCATTATAGATACCCCTATCTTAAAATACAATTTTTTGTTGAAGCAATCAGTAATATGCACGTCTGTACACTTCACATACATGAAAATCAAATAATAAACATCACTGGATACCCATATCTTAAAATGCATAAAACTTAAAAATATACAAAATTTTGTAATGCAGCAATATGCACGTGTGTATGCTTTGTGTACATAAAAAAAAGAAAGAAAAAGCAACAGTTTAAACAGTTTTTAACCAACAAAAATCACATTTTATAAACTATTTAAAAAGCACAAAAATACGTAATAATCAAACATATTTTTCAAAAAACAAGTAAAGCAAAAATTCATGGATATTTAGATATTTTATAAAATAGAAAATCACAGCTCACTTACCTCTGTTTCATGTCTGTAATTCATGAAGCACCTTCGCCTTTGATATACTCCCCCCCCCCTCCTCCAAACTTCCTTCTGATTTAATGTCAATATCTGTCATTTGATTGGGGGGGGGAATAACCAAATGACTACTAGAAAACCACAACCCTTTCTTTACATTATGACACATATTATGCCTCATTTCTTTCACTTTAAAACAATTTCTATACATCCATGCAAAACCATTGATTTTAACTTTACATTCTGATAAAATGATATTTTCATTACACACAGGCCAAACATAAAAAGACACAATTAAACTCTCTTTCATACACTACTCAAGCACACCCTTATTTCCCAAACTAAGCCAATAGAAAAATATCTTTCATTGTACTTATCATATTTCCTTAACATTCATTGACGGTAATATTCATTCAAAAATACGGAATGGACAGCCATATGGACTATTTAAGTAATATATATACAGAAAGTACCTTTAACCAACAAACCAGACCACCACTGACATAAACGTCAGAAATATGTCTAAAAATTCAAATACTTTCTTTTTCAAAGAAAAAAAGAAAAGAAAAAACATGCATGCAGTCATGCTAAATAACAAACTTCAACCCAATCTGTGTTACGCAGCAGTGAATTACATAACAGATGATGCAAAGAAGCAAAAGTAAACAGAAAGCTCATAACTTCTACAGAATGTTTATCTAGTGTACTCGCGAAGTATTCTAAACATAAGAGGCAGTAGAAAGTCAATCTTACCCTAATTTTTTATTTTTCCGACTTTTATGCAGTATTTATATTATAAATAAAACTCTTAACCTTTACTTAAAAAAAAGAAAAAATTCCTTTTTAAGAGTTTGAAATAAAAATGTTGATTATGCTTTGCTGGCCCAGCTCATATAAAAATTTACTTTTGTTCACTAGCTCATCTTGTTCAGACTTCTGATTCACATAAAACAATCTCATTCTACGAAGTCATTGTCCTGAGAGATGTGTCTTGCTAAAATTTATAGGTAGTGCACAGAAAATTATTCATATGTGTTAACTGCTTGGAATTCCAAAGAAATTTTTTACAAAGAATATTGCGAAATAAATAAAATAAATGAAAGTATGTCACGAACACACATTAATATGGTATATGAAACTTCAACATCATTTCAACAATCTCTTACACAACTTATGAATTTTTTGTAAAAGTCAGGGTTCAATCAAGGCAAAATTTGGGTCCCTTTTGCGGCCCTTCATAAATTTCTGCATCATAAAAAGGGACCCTTCACAAAATTCAAATTCATAAAATGAGCCCCTGCACAAGACTTTGTTTTATAAAAGTGATACTTTTATTAAATATTTTCATGCTTTTATTTCAGTATTATTTTTAATTAATGCCTTAATTTGGCTCAACAAAACTCTATTAACTTGACATTAAGCAGTATAAATGGTGATTGTAAAAATGGAAGATTAAACCTGGATCAATCCCTGAAAGTTTGTATGTATACAAAGTATAAAAGGTTTTTTTTTTTTTCGAAAATGCATTCATTATTGCATTAAGTGTAACACATTCACATATATTAATTACGAAAAATTACTTTACAAGCTTTAACATATATACAGACTTAAATATCAATGGAACACACAAAATAATTAAATCTATTAATACTTACATGTATGAAGTCACTGCACTTCACATGATTTAACAACTTCTAATGAAAAATGATGACAATTTCTGATGAATATGTGATGAAATTATTTTCATTCCACTAAATTCCACAATTTTTAAATATTCAGAATTGTAGACAACACACAAAAGATACCTCATCAGGCTGATTCACTTTTGCTAACAATAAATCTGGAAATTGTTTGTAGAACTTTCTTCGAATCAAATCTTTCAATTGGATTATAGCTTTTCAAGAAACACAGACATGCCATAATGGCCTCAGTTTTGAACTTGAGAGCACAAAACAAGCATGCCGCATCACTTAAAATTTGCCCCATAATATATTATGTTTTATCTAACTTTGTTTCTTATTTACAATACATGTTTATAAATAAATAAGAAAGCTAGATGCCCAAATGGTGACATTTGTGATATTCTGTTACAAGAGGGTTTTTTCATCCAGTTAATATCAAAACAATTTAGAAAAAATTATGTATATACCTAAAAGTGAAAAACCAGTATATTTACCAATGAAAGAATTTTATTATCCCTAAAAGTTAAAATTTACTGCCTCATTTAGCTATTTAAATTAAGAAAACTTTACATGTTTTGATAATAGGCAAATCACAGCATAATATAAAACTTTAAAAAAAAATAACGATCTTTTTTTTTTGATTAGTTATTTTTTGATAATTAACATTTCTGAAAAATATTACCAATATAAAGTTCAGAAATTGAAATTATAAACACTGCAATCCGTCGGTGAAGTTTTAAGATATCTTTATTTAAAAATAAATAAATAACCGTGCATATTACTCCGTAATACGTATGTAGAAGCCCAACATAACAATAAAATTTACTTCAATGTACATATAGAGAAAAAAACTTATTTTACCAATTCATATTCACATTAAAAATAAAAACAAACATGTTTCCCTTTAGCAGTAGCAGACGAAAAGTATGAAGAAACGAGCTATCGTAAACAGTTTCACTCGGTAATTCCTCATCGAAAGTGTTTCGATGGATTTACCATCAAAACTTTTCGATGCGCTTGACTCAGAGTACGAAGTGATCGAAAATTCAAATTCGCATCGAAACATTACGTCAAAGTGACGTCACATTCGATCATCGAAACATTTCGATGTGTTCGTGGTAGCACCCCTTGAGTCTGCTACATTACAGGAAACTTGGGGTAAATCACATTGGCAACCCTAACGCAGGGTTATAAAAGATAGTGATGTATCTTTATTTGGTGTAAAAAGTAATCCGTATAGATTGAACAAAATCTTCAGTTATCAGTTGACCTGAACCTGATTGACTAGAAGAAACTGAGAGATAATAATACCGGTTTGTGCTGTAGTTTAAGTGATAACGATAAAGGTGGATAAAAGCAATAAAATTTCTCTTCTTGATCTATTGTAGTAGTCTCCAAAAATACACAAGATATGTTTATTTATCATTATTATTACTATTCCTGCAATTAAATATCAAGCTACTTTTTAAGAAATATTACATATTATTAATATATATATATATATATATATATATATATATATATATATATATATATTATAAAAGAACACAAATAAGACTAATTTGACTTTTTCTTTTAATAAACTTTTTTTTTCTTTTACTTTAAAAAAAGTTAAACTTTTTTATGTTTTTCAGCTTACATTGGGGGTAAAGTAATTAATTCACAAGAATTTACTAATTTCTTTTTAATTTTCTTATTTGTATTTTTACATTTATATAATTGAAACAAATCATCGTTTTAAACATATATTGGTTTGTGTTTAAATAATTATAGATTTGTTAAATAATAATATGCAGAACAATGTGTTTTAAATGTAGTAATTCTCAAATGGGGGAAATAAAAAAAAATTAAATTAAATTAAAGGGAGCATGCATATTTATTTATTTAATCATTTTTAACTGTTTAATTAAACATCAACCTCAATTAATATACTGATAGTTCTAACTCATTTAATGTTCTTGAATTAACAAAGAATATGTATTTATATATTTAAATTCTTTACCTCCCAACACACATACAATTATATGTGTGTGTGTGTGTTTATATATACTGTAAAATAAATATGATGCTCAATAACATATAATCCTAATTGCTGATTTTTATTTACTGTACTTTGAGGTAAAAGAAAAAAAAAAAAAAAAAAAAAAAAACAGCATTATTATTGTATTATTAGAACGTGAGGTCTATTTATTTCAATAGAAAAAGATAATACCAAATGAAAACAATTTTTGTTTTTACTGAGGTTCTTGATTTTATTTTACTTTTTATCAAGTTTATATATATATATATATATATATATATATATATATATATATATATATATATTAAAAATAAAATTGAACAAAAACTTGTGAAAGGAACTTTGAGATTAATGGAATAACCGTTGCTAAGGAGCGCAATTTCATATTTTAAAGGAAAGAGTCAGTTATTTATTTTTGGCAGTGCAAATTCTCGAGAGGTTTTGCTATCGAAGTTGTTAGACGAGAAGTGACGGGTTCGATTCGCGGTCGTACTTATCGGTCTAGTCATTAGGAATTTCCCGTGGTTATCTTCAAAATCGCTGGATTTCGGACTGGGATTCCTTAGAAAGATTCCCCACGGATGATATTGGTAGACTCGCAAAAATATAAACCTTGTTGGCAAACTTGCTAAACTTTTTTTACATAAACTATTATGTATTTTCAAATCATAATAAACTGCAAAATTGGAAACCCAATTGGCAAAATTATATATATATATATATATATATATATATTTTTTTTTTTTTTTTTTTTCAAGAAAAGGGAAAGAATTACATTTTCTAATTACGATAGACTTATTCATATTATAAAACTACTTGGCGAGCTTTTTTTAAAAATGAAAACTAGAATACATGTTTATGTATTATTAAAAAAAAAACTAGTTAGCATAGGTGGACTCTGCTGAGTTCCCCATTATATGTATGTTCTCATAAATTTCTAGTACAAAACATATTATATTCATGTTAAGAGAAATGAATTTGACCAATAGCTTGACACAGTGACAGAATAAAATGTCCGCCTAATAGGCTACCCACCGTTCAGTTCGATATATTTATCTTATTCTAATCTATTAATTTATTTGATTGGGGTCAATTTCGTAGTTTATTTTCTTGCTACTATTTTAAATGCAATAATCCCCAAAATGCATATTTATATGGAATATCGCCCCATTTTACTATGTTGATAAAATCTTAAATTTCGAATAACTTACGAAAATTTCCTGTTAGAATATTTGCAGTCAATTATATTCAAACAGGTGTCATAAATGTTATTTTGAAGTTGTCTGACACTGGCGTAGCTAGACCGCACTGGGGGGGGGGGGGGACTTTTTTTTTTTTTTTTTTTTTTTTTTTATCTCTTTTGCGAAACTGTTTGATATTTACAATATACGATTATTTCTACTCTCTTGTATATTCAATAAAATAAAGTATTGTATTCGTAAAAATTTTCGGTTTTCGACGGATTTACACGTTTTGGCAGGTCCGGAACAATTTAACCATTTTTAGAAAATGTGTGTCTGTGCGTGGGACAAAAAGTTTTATGGCAACTGTATTTCAGGAACTAGTGCACAGAATTTCATTTAAATTCATATGTAGTTGCACCTTGACATAAATTAATGCCTATCAACTTTTGGTGCAGATCACTCGACAGGTGGTGCTGCTAGACTGCAATTTGTTCGATTTAAGGGAAGGCTACATCTCAAGGTCTGTTATATATATAACCGAACAAAACACAGAATATGAGAAGGTCTTTATGAAACATCAAACTAAATGAATTTTGGTGCAGATCCGCTGATAGATGGAGCTGCTGTACTGCAGTTTTCCTCGTTAACGGGAAGGCTATATCTCAGACTTTATTGCATATAATTGCACAAAACTTGGATTATAAAAAAAAAAAAAACATGAAACAGTTTGCTGATTGTATTCGGGTGCATATCGGCCGGCAGGTGACGCTGATGTGCTGGAAGTAACGCTCTTGAATAGGGAGGCTAAATTATAACTTCTATTGCATATTAATGCACCAAATTTGATATGCGTGATAACCATTATGAAAACTATCCTGACTTAATTTGGGAGCATATCAGCCAATAGGTGGCAGTGCTATTACTGACCTATGATTTTCCATATGACTACATCTCAGCATCTGTTGATTAAAAATGCGTAAACCTGTATACTTAAAATAGTTATTGTGAAAAGGTATAGTTGAACTTTTATGCATGTCAAAATGGTAAAAAGTTATAAGTGACGCGCTTATAAAAAAAAAAAAAAAAAAGATATTGAAGAAAGTTTTGAGATGACTGCAATATACTAGTTTTTAAAGAAACACCTTTTTAGACAGCATTGGCAATTTTTTTGACACCAGAAATTTGGGCAACATTTTAAGAATCTTAAATCAGGTCCTGATTACTAATAGGCACGAGAAGCATGTGCTTCCACTGGAAAGTTTTGAAAAGGCCCCAAATTAAGCAAAAAAATGGGCCCCGAATTGTAAGCTTGTGGTCTAAAAGCATTATCAGATTATAAAACGTCACAGTCCTACCTGACTGCACAACTATCATTTCTAGATTATATAGGATCATCATATATCATCTAACGAATAAATAAATAAATAAATAATCTATATGAAGAATCGAATTCGATATATGTATAAATATTAAACAACATTATAATTTTCAAAAACTATGTGGGTTGGCACTTTCATATTGCATTCGTACACCTACTTTACTTCTCCTGATGAACAGTTATGTTCAATTATTTTGATTTGAAACAATTTTTGTGAGATTTTGCGATTTATAATATTGTTTACAAAGTTTGTATTCATTACATTTCTGCTTTATGCCCGTTCCGCATTACAGAAGATTTACTGTATGCATGCATATGAAATAAAAAATTAGTATGTTGTGTCCAGACAATACTTTCTTCTATATATTATCTTATAAAAATTTAAGCAGCACCAAAATATTTATTAAATTATTATTTATTAAAATTACTTTCCATGATGAATGCAAACGATTTTTATATCAGAGAAGCAAAACATTAAATTCCGAATGAAAGTCAAGTTGTGCTGACATCAAAAGAAAAGTTTTTTTTTTTTTCATTCCATTAAAAATGAAAAATGCGACTATTTTGTTTCAAATTATCCCAAATCTATAGTTTGACTATTTGTTTTAAAGGTGTTGCCGATTTCTTTTGAATGTTACCCATATTAAAAATGTAGCAGCCCCTGGGGAGGGGGGGGGGGGAATTCCCTCCAGAAGGAAAGCGATGTTCCTACACGCACGCAAACTTTTATCTAGTTTACTACTATTATCAATAATTAATTTTACAATCATTCATTAAAAATAACTCTCATTTTGTACATTATAGGAAATTTCGTCCTATACTGCCATCTTAAAAATTATAAGAAAATGAAACCATAGTGCGACCTCACCACGAACAGTTATTTGGTTTTTGTTTACATAGTTTTTTCAGCATTAAAATTCTGTATGCTTTCGTCAGTGACTCTGAAGAATTGTAAAAATTGGAGATGTTTCAGAAGAATGATATACACTTTTTAAATGTTTGAAGAAATATATGTTGTGCAGCTATGAAACTAGAAAAGAAGTTCGAAATTTTTCGGAAGGGGGGGGGCATATCTACGCCACTGTATGTCTGACACATTTATGATCCTCAAAATGGACGTTTATGCTCAATTTTACCCTATTCTGCCTTGTTAAGTAAATTGTAAATTCCAAATAACTTACGAAATTTTTAAATTAAAAAAATTATAGTCAGGGATGTCTATGCCAGTATATTAAATGATATTTTAAAAGTGTTCTGACAACTTTACGGTGAAAATATCCCTCAAAGTGAGCGTTTATGCGAAATTTTGCCCTATTCCGCCATATTAAGTAAATCGTAAATTTCCAGTGACTTACGAAATTTTTAAATTGGAAAATTCCAAGTCAAGGATGTTTATACCAGCATCTTATATAATATTTTAAAAGTAGTCTGACAACTTTAGTATGAAAATATACCTCAAAAGTGACAATTATGCGAAATTTTGCCCTATTCTGCCATGTTAAGAAATTCGTAAATTACGAATAATTTGCGAAAATTTCAAAGTAGCTTGTTTTTAGTTAATGATGTTCATCCCGGCATTAAAACTGATATTTAAAAGTTTGTTCTTACATCTTTACGATAAAAATATTTCATTTCATGCACGTTTAAGTGAACTTTGCCCTATTCTCCCATGTTAAGATAATCGTAAATTTCGAATAACTTCTGAAGATTTTTAATTACAATGTTGCGAAAGAATAGGGTTCTTGCCAGTGTCGTACCAAATACGTTACACTTGTCCGATCTCTCTGCGATCATTTGTTCGTGAGATATCGTGTACACAGACTAACATACTAACAACAATAACGGACTAACAAACTAACAGACACCCTACAGACGGACAGCATACAAATTTTGTCAATTTCGAATTCCTCACACCTGAAAACGTGTAAAAAAGTCAAAAAACCGAGGTCGAAAATTTTCACGATTACCTAAGTTTCCCATACCTATAGTATGATGGGGAACTAAAAAAGATATTTTGTCAAAGAACACAATATGCTCAATTTGACTTATTTACTTTCTCTTACCCATATATATATGGCAGAGAAAGTACTGGCTTTTAGGTTAAATTTTCGAGTTTTTGTTATATTTACTCGTTTTAAGGTCCCATGAATCCGAAAAACAGGTTTTTAGCGGTTGGTCTGTGTGTATATTATCATCATTTATCAAGAAAAAAAAAAAAAAAAACAGCATCAGGAAGTCCAAACTCGGTATTCTAAATCTGTGTCATATAGAGATGCTACACTAAACTTTTCGTTCAGAAAAAAAAAAAAAAAAAAAAAAAAAAAAAAAATGGTTCGTGTACAGGGAAACACAAAAAAAAAAATTCAAATACATTACGTCTATGGGAGAAATTGCAATTAAGTAGAGTTTAACATCTATAGGCTGCACCCAAATTAAATGAATATATATATTTTATAGTCATAAAAGCATGTTTCATGTAGAATATGGTACGAAAATCATTACCCATTCATTTACAGGGCCACGCAAAGAAACTAGAATATTGTGCTATATGCTATTAATACATTATTATATTTCAGTGCACAATGTGGTTTGTACATAACTTTTAGAAGATGTACAGGGCTACCAATAGTTAATCGAAAACATTCTCTATTATTGAATGTAATTAGTGGAAGTGCTTTACTATAATATTTTGCCATATTCAGGAAAACTGATCAGAAATAAAAATCAATTCCTCATACCCATGTGGTAAATAAAGTATTTTTAAAACTAAATATTTAGCGTTCTTTTTACTTCCATTACCCTACTATCGTAGGTAATGGAAGTATTGTATTCGGTCCAAAAAGTTCGATATCGAGTTTTCACCTGATTTACAGGTTTTAAGGCCTCATCGGTCGAAAAAAGTAGTTTTTGAAATTGGTCAGTGTGTGGCTGTCATCTGGCTATCATATCTCCGAAATTAATAAAAATAGAACTACGAAACTACACAATTGATATAGGTCCGGTGTACAGATGAATTTTCCAAATTTTGGTGAAAATTGGAAAACCGGAATTGGGTTATCGGAAACCGGAAATGGGACCGTAAGTCCGTATCTCAAAAACGGCTCCAGCGATTTTCTTCAAAGTTGCTATATAAAAACTCTATTAGAGGCTCTTTCGAATGATATAGTTTGTAAGTTCATGAAAATTGATAGGCGTCCTGCATAAATAACTCAATTTCAGGTATCGCAAGTGCGTTAATTAAAAAAGGGCTTTACGTTTTTTTTTTTAACTCGCCATATTAACTCCCTTTTAAATATCCTTTTGTATGTAATTATTGTTTTCCGGTCAATAATTGAGAATACCAAGTTTTGGTAAAGTTGGTATCTCAAAAAAAAACGGCTCTAACGATTTTCTTGAAAATTGTTTCATTAATCCATTTTAGATACCCTTCCTCATGTATTACGTGGTTATTACAAGAATATTAACGCTCATTCTGATTAGGTAGTTCAGTTTTAGATCTCGGAAGTTGATGTTTAAAAAAAATAACTGCTTTTTTTTTTCTTTTTGTTAACACGCTTATATTAGCTTCAACTGTATGTATGTATGAATGTTTTTTTGTAACTTCTCTGGGAGCAAAACGTGATTGCACAAAATCCTTCATATCTCAAACAAAAAAACAGATATCCGTGAAATTTTTGCTTTGAAATATAGCTAATACAAATGTCTCAAAATCGGTTTCTCGAATTTTTGAAATTTGGTCCCCAAGGGGGGCGGGGGGAGGGGTGGTAAAACGTGATTTCACATGCGTAACACGTGATTTCGCATAATCCTATATATCCCAAACAAAAAAAAATAGATATACGTGAAATTTTTGCTCTAAAATATAGCTAAGGCAACTATCTAAAAACCAATTTCTGGAATTTTAGAAATTCAGCCCCCAGGTGGGGCAGCAAGGGGGGGGGGGCTATGGAGCAAAAACAAATAGAAATACAGTTAGGCCGTTGAAAATTGGTACAGATAGGTTTTAAAGTTCTGCAAGTCGAATGGGGATATTTTCGATTGTGTAAAGTTATTAGGAGGCGCAACAGGGGGGGGGGAGGGAGGGGAAGGGCAAAAAATAAAAATAGTGTCAGATCGTTCAAAATTGGTACATAGAGGTTTTCGATACTTACAAATCGATTGCGGATATTTTTGAATTTGTAAAATTATTAGGAGGGGCGGGTAGGGGGATGAGGGGGTAAGGGGGGGCTATGGGGCAAAAACAAATAGAAATACAGTTAGGCCGTTCAAAATTGGTACAGATAGATTTAAGAGGCCTGCAAGTCGAATGGGGATATTTTCGATTGTGTAAAGTTATTAGGAGGGGCAAGAAGTGGGGGAGGGGAGGGGGGAGGCATAAAAATAAAAATAGTGTCAGATCGTTCAAAATTGGTACATAGAGGTTTTTGATACTTACAAATCGATTGCGGATATTTTTGAATTTGTAAAATTATTAGGAGGGGCGGGTAGGGGGGGGAAGTCATGTGGTTGTTTCACAACAGATTTTTTTAAAATGCTAACACGTTTTGAGGCTCCCTCAATATTGAAGACATGTTTTTAACGTTTAATCTTTGTCCATTACTTTTATCAGAATAACTTAAATAATTTCAGCCAATTCAAATGATGTACTATTTTGAAGTCAATATAAGGTTGTTCCCCACGAAATTAGTTGTATATTTTTGGGTATGTATTCCGTTTGTAGTTCGTGTACAGGGACACCCCAAATTTTTTTTTATTATTACGGCATATGGGAAGAATTTGTATGTACCGCGATAGCGGCCGTAAAAGTCACGCTATTGACTTGCAATTTGGTACACATATTTATGAACCACACAGAATTTTTGCTGTATAGTTTTGGGTGAGTATTTCATTTGTAGTTCGTGTACAGGGACACACAAAATATTTTTTTTTATTATTACGGCCTATGGGAAAAATTTGTATGTACCGCGATAGCGGCCATAAAAGTCACGCTATTGACTTGCAAATTGATACACACATTCAGACTCGGTATAGAAATAGCAATATAATTTTTTCTGTCTATAATTTTTATGGATTGTGCACAGGGACACGCCAAAATACTTAACATTACGGCGTATGGGGTGAATTTCGTTTAAACGCATTTTAACATCATTACTTTGCAACCAAGAAAATGAAACTAGCGTACACGTGAGTAAGATGCTTAAACTTATGTTCTTTGAAGAAAATATGTGCTCTTAAGCTTTCGAATTAATGTACAGGATCTTACAAAAGTGTTCTGACAATGTCACGTAGTCATCCAAACTATGTTAAATTTGGAACAATTATTAATTTTATACGCAAAATAAGCTGAATAGTTTTTACTGGTGTATACAATGTTTATGGTTCGTTTACAGAGACACATAAAAGAGTTTCGTAACATTAGAGCCTATGGACAAATTTTTAGCTAAGCGCGCACTTTAATACGTTTATGCTGCATTGAACTTAACAAAATTAACATACATTATAAAGATGCTTAAAATCATGTTTATTCTTAAAAAAGTGTATGTATAGACTAAATAATTTATGGGACCACACAAATTAATTCCGAGGAAATACTGTAATCATCCAAATGATGTCAAATCAATTTGAAAAATTAATGAGTTATAATTAATTAGGTGTATTCTTATTATTGGCGTTTATAATTACTGTGGCTACGTTTCCAGGATACATAACAGAATTTCGTACTATTACGATCTATAGTCGGTATTTCTTAAAAGTATATTTTAACATGGTTACACGCTCTTAAATATAATGAAATTTTATTAGAATTTTAAATGAATGTTTTTCTGTTGAAAATTGTAGGCATATAATTTGTAATTAGTTTACAGGGTTACGCAAAATATTTCCGATATGCTATGTATTTTATTTTATTTTTATTATTATTTTTTTTTTTTCATGAAATTTGGTATTTATGAAATTTGGTATTTATGAATTTCAGGAAAATAATACAAGACCGTCGTTTATTAAGAATACATATATATGATATACAGATAGGTATACAAAGAGAGATACAGCGGGGGGTTAAGGGGGCGGCAGTCCCCTCAGGAATGTATCTGATTATGGTAACATGTCGATCGAATCAATATATATTATATAATAATGAATAAATAAAAATGACTTATTGAATAATGTCTGATGCAAATAGGACGTTGAGGCTCCTGATCTACAGATCCACTAGTTTTATTT
This sequence comes from Salticus scenicus, assembly GCA_963930645.1. NCBI lineage: Eukaryota > Metazoa > Arthropoda > Arachnida > Araneae > Salticidae > Salticus > Salticus scenicus. The sequence continues at coordinate 822,721 of CAWVNO010000967.1, read as the reverse complement.
ATTAAACTATTGAGGTATTGTTTTGATATAGTCAATGTCATTTGTTATTGAAGAGAAATTCATACACATCTCTTGATTGTCCCTGTATACGAACCATTTGCTTGATCTTAACGAAAAGCTTACTGTAGCATCCATATATGATACACATTTAGAATACCAAGTTTGGAATGTCTGCTACTATTTGTTCTTGAGATATGCTGATAACAGACAGACACACAGACATACACACAGACATGCACACAGACCATTTGCTAAAAACATGATTTTCGTATTCAGGGAACCTCAAAACGTGTACATATAACAAAATCTCGCGTTCAAAAATTTGACCCAAAAACAATACTTTCTCTACCTTATGGCAAGAGAAAGTAAAAAACAATACTTTCTCTAACTTATGGTAAGAGAAAGTAAATAATCTGGTGTGTCACTCACACGACTTTCTCTTACCCTGAAATTTAATACAATAAATACAGGTTGCAGATTAATAGGTAAGATAACGAGTACTTTTATATAAACCTATGTTAAACAATTCATATTAGGCTTCTGAAGAGTTTTATATGATAATTAGTTCTGTGTGAGGGGGCGGTAGCCCCCCTCAACCGCCCGTTTTATTAATGCACCTACATTTATATAGAATTTAATTCGGTTATTAAAAAATAATTTATTAAAATTATTATTTAAAAAAATTATCTTTCATGATAATGCAGACGATTTCCATATTAGAGAAGTAGTATAACACCAAATATCAAAAAAAAAAGTCCATTTTATTCTCAAAATTAAAAAAAAAAAAAAAAAAAAAGTACGAATTTTTTTTTTTTTTTTCGTTAAAAGTAAAAAAAAAATCGATAATTTTGTTTTAAATTATCACAGATCGATGGTTCAACCATTCGTTTTAAAGGTGTTGGCGAGCTCTTTTGAAAGATACCCATCATGAAAATTTACTCCCCTCGAAGGGGGACTTCCCCCCCCCCCCCCAGGGGAGGAGGTGAGGCTCCTACATACACCAAAAAATTTTCCCAGTTAACTATCTCTATTACAAAAAATATGTATTCGTTTATTTGGTTTAGTGCAGTCTATAGACGTTAAACTCTACTTTCCTGCTATTTCCCCCATAGACGTAATGTATTAGAATTCTCTTGATTGTCCCTGTACACAAACCATTAGCTTGATCTTAACGAAAAGCTTACTGTAGCATCCCTATATGATACACATTTAGAATACCAAGTTTGAACTTTCTGCCATAATTTGTTTTTGAGATATGCTGATAACAGGCAGACACACAGATACACAGAGACCATTTGCTAAAAACATAATTTTCGTACTCAGGGGACCTCAAAACGTGTAAATACAACAAAATCTCGCGTTCGAAAATGTGACCCAAAAACAATACTTTCTCTACCTTATGGGTAAGAGAAAGTAAAAAAAAAGCTTGAATTAAATTAAATATTATTACCTTCTCTTATTCATATAACAGTAGATAAACTTTTGTTTTCGCGTCAAATTTTTGAAATGGAGTTTTAATTACACGTTTTGAGATAACATAAATTCGAAAATCACGTTTTTGACGGATGGTTTGTGCTTTTTACCATGTTTTTATTAACTTTGATTCTTGTTTGTGGGTTTGTTTGTGTGTTTGTTTGTGGGTTTGTTTGTGTGTTTGTCAGGGACAAATCATGCAATCGATTTTTAACTAACTTCCCGACTAGCTAGATATTTGAAATTTTCAGAACAGCTCACAACACGGTGACAAAACATTTTTCTAATAATTTTAGTCAACTATTTCAAGTCCCGCTGCCTTCGGCAGCGCTTATATGATTCGACAGAAAATTTATTTAACCAACTTCCCGACTAGCTAGACATTTGAAACTTTCAGAATAGTTCAGAACACGATGAAAATGCATTTTCTTAAAACCTTTAGCCAACTGTTTCGGGTTCCTGTTGCCTTCGGCAGCGTTAACAGTACAAAACTTGCAATCGATTTTTCAATAACTTTCCGAGTAGCTAGACATTTGAAACTTTTAGGACAGCTCACAACACGGTGACAATACATTTTTCTAATAAATTTAGTCAACTATTTCAGGTCCCACTGCCTTCGGCAGCGCTTATATAATTCGACAGAACATTTATTTAACTAACTTCCCGACTAGCTAAACATTTAAAATTTTCAGAATAGTTGAGAACACGGTGAAAATGTATTTTTTAATACCTTTAGACAACTGTTTCGGGTTCCTGCTGTCTTCGGCAGCGTTATCAGTACAAAGCTTGCAATCGATTTTTCACTAACTTTCCGACTAGCCAGACATTTGAAATTTTCAGAACAGCTGACAACACAGTAACAATACATTTTTCTAATAATTTTAGTCAACTATTTCAAGTCCCGCTGCCTTCGGCAGCGCTTATATGATTCGACAGAAAATTTATTTAACCAACTTCCCGACTAGCTAGACATTTGAAACTTTCAGAATAGTTCAGAACACGATGAAAATGCATTTTCTTAAAACCTTTAGCCAACTGTTTCGGGTTCCTGTTGCCTTCGGCAGCGTTATCAGTACAAAACTTGCAATCGATTTTTCAATAACTTTCTGACTAGCTAGACATTTGAAACTTTTAGGACAGCTCACAACACGGTGACAATACATTTTTCTAATAATTTTAGTCAACTATTTCAGGTCCCGCTGCCTTCAGCAGCGCTTATATAATTCGACAGAACATTTATTTAACTAACTTCCCGACTAGCTAAACATTTAAAATTTTCAGAATAGTTGAGAACACGGTGAAAATGCATTTTTTAATACCTTTAGACAACTGTTTCGGGTTCCTGCTGCCTTCAGCAGCGTTATCAGTACTAAGCTTGCAATCGATTTTTCACTAACTTTCCGACTATCTGGACATTTGAAACTTTGAGGACAGTTTATAACACGGTGACAATACATTTTTCTAATAATTTTAGTCAACTTCTTCAGGTCCCACTGCCTTCGGCAGCGCTTATATTATTCGACAGAAAATTTATTTAACTAACTTCCTGATTAGCTAGACATTTGAAACTTTCAGAATAGTTCAGAACACGGTGAAAATGCATTTTTTTAAATACCTTTAGCCAACTGTTTCGGGTTCCTGCTGCCTTCGGCAGCGTTACCAGTACAAAGCTTGCAATCGATTTTTAACTAACTGCCCGACTAGCTAGATATTTGAAATTTTCAGAACAGCTCACAACACGGTGACAATACATTTTTCTAATAATTTAAGTCAACTATTTCAAGTCCCGCTGCCTTCGGCAGCGCTTATATGATTCGACAGAAAATTTATTTAACCAACTTCCCGACTAGCTAGACATTTGAAACTTTCAGAATAGTTCAGAACACGATGAAAATGCATTTTCTTAAAACCTTTAGCCAATTGTTTCGGGTTCCTGTTGCCTTCGGCAGCGTTATCAGTACAAAACTTGCAATCGATTTTTCAATAACTTTCCGAGTAGCTAGACATTTGAAACTTTTAGGACAGCTCACAACACGGTGACAATACATTTTTCTAATAATTTTAGTCAACTATTTCAGGTCCCACTGCCTTCGGCAGCGCTTATATAATTCGACAGAACATTTATTTAACTAACTTCCCGACTAGCTAAACATTTAAAATTTTCAGAATAGTTGAGAACACGGTGAAAATGTATTTTTTAATACCTTTAGACAACTGTTTCGGGTTCCTGCTGTCTTCGGCAGCGTTATCAGTACAAAGCTTGCAATCGATTTTTCACTAACTTTCCGACTAGCTAGACATTTGAAATTTTCAGAACAGCTGACAACACAGTAACAATACATTTTTCTAATAATTTTAGTCAACTATTTCAAGTCCCGCTGCCTTCGGCAGCGCTTATATGATTCGACAGAAAATTTATTTAACCAACTTCCCGACAAGCTAGACATTTGAAACTTTCAGAATAGTTCAGAACACGATGAAAATGCATTTTCTTAAAACCTTTAGCCAACTGTTTCGGGTTCCTGTTGCCTTCGGCAGCGTTATCAGTACAAAACTTGCAATCGATTTTTCAATAACTTTCTGACTAGCTAGACATTTGAAACTTTTAGGACAGCTCACAACACGGTGACAATACATTTTTCTAATAATTTTAGTCAACTATTTCAGGTCCCGCTGCCTTCGGCAGCGCTTATATAATTCGACAGAACATTTATTTAACTAACTTCCCGATTAGCTAAACATTTAAAATTTTCAGAATAGTTGAGAACACGGTGAAAATGCATTTTTTAATACCTTTAGACAACTGTTTCTGGTTCCTGCTGCCTTCGGCAGCGTTATCAGTACTAAGCTTGCAATCGATTTTTCACTAACTTTCCGACTATCTGGACATTTGAAACTTTGAGGACAGTTTATAACACGGTGACAATACATTTTTCTAATAATTTTAGTCAACTACTTCAGGTCCCACTGCCTTCGTCAGCGCTTATATTATTCGACAGAAAATTTATTTAACTAACTTCCTGATTAGCTAGACATTTGAAACTTTCAGAATAGTTCAGAACACGGTGAAAATGCATTTTTTTAAATACCTTTAGCCAACTGTTTCGGGTTCATGCTGCCTTCGGCAGCGTTACCAGTACAAAGCTTGCAATCGATTTTTCACTAACTTCCCAACTAGCTAGATATTTGAAACTTTCAGGATAGCTCAGAACACGGTGGCAATACATTTTGTTTTAATACTTTTAGTCAACTTTTTCAGGTCCCTACTGCCTTTGGCAGCGTTCATATGAATCAACAGAAAATTTATTTATCTAACTTCTCGAGTAGCTAGGCATTTGAAACTTTCGGAACAGTTCAGAATACGGTGAAAATGCTTTTTAAAAATATTTTTATCCAATTGCTTCGGGACTCTGCTGCCTTCGGCAGCGTTTCCAATACAAAGCTTGCAATCAACTTTTAACTAACTTCCCGGCTAGATAGCCATTTGAAACTTTTATAATAGCTCTAAAGACGATAGCAAGGAATTTTTTTAATACTTTTATCCAATTGCTGGGGTTCCGGCTGCCTTCAGTAGCGTTTATATGATTCAACAGAAAATTAAAAAACATGGTTTATAAAATTTTTTTTATCTTATAATTATTTTAAGATTAAGTAATGAAATAAATATACACATTAATCTGAACATATTTAAAATTTTAAATAGTTAAAAAAAAAAAAAAAAAAAAATCAAATAATAGCAAACACTTTCATTAAGAGGTTAAAATAGATAAAATGAATAAATATATAGTTCGAAAATAAATAAATAAATAAATAAAAATCTTGAATTAAATTAAATATTATTGGGATTAAATAATTAAATTAAATATTATTAAATTAAATATTATATTATTTAAATATTTTATAATATTAAATTATATATTATAAATAAATTAAAATTGGGGCATATAGGTTTTCGGAACCTACAAACAGGATGAGAATATTTTCGAAAGTCTAAAATTATTAGAAAGGGCGAATGGGGGGGACGAATCGGCAAAAATTAGAAATTGAGTTAGATCGTTCAAAATAGGAATAATTGGGGGTTTACAAATCGAATGAGAATATTTTAATATTGGAATGTTTTATAATAATGAAAATAGACACACACAGACAAAATTTGTTGAAATAATTTTCGGCTTTCATGGTGTGTGAAACATGTATATTTATGCATGTATGAAAACGCATTCATAATACATATATAAATATGTATATATAAGAGAAAGCATTAAACAGATTACTTTTTATGTCGAATATATATCGTGTAAACTGTACATGCACACCATATGATGTACTAAAAAAAATTCGTACAACACTGAAAATTAATATTAAGTAGTTTTCCCATTTATATACTTCACATTGAATCAGAAATACTTTGTGACACCCTGTTAGTCAATCAATTACGCTAATCATATCTTATTTCACAGATATTTGTATTGGTATTGGGAGTAAAGGCGAAAGATTGCACTAAGGTCCTAGACCTGAAGGGGAGTGCCTTCCGTGTGGGTCTTTCTAAGGGGTCCTAGCGCGCATTTACACAAGTTTTGGTGAAAACCACGGAAAGCACCGAACAGCTCGGTCGACGAGAGCGACCTGTGATCGAACTCGTAATCTCACGTCTACCAGTTTACAGGACAGGACCTCTCGAGTGCTAGCGGGCCCTTATTTTACAGGAAAAATTATTTTGTATACATCAAATATATGTATATTAATTTTGTTACATCGTATTTAGTATAAAGGTACCAAATTGTGCTTTAAATATGTACTTCGCATAGAATATAACAATTATTTTAATTAGTTCCTTTTTCGATAATTATTAGTAGGAAACATTTTTATATTAATTTTTTTTTTTCTGTTAAATCTAAACAGTAATATTATATATAATACAATATTGAATTATCTTAAATAATTCAATAATTAAAAAAAAAAAAAAAAAAAAAAAAATCTATTTTTAATAATTAAATTACGTATTATCAATTAAAGTATTTTATTTAATGAATTTTAACCTTAAAAAAAAGAAAAAAAAAAAAAAAAAAGAAAGATATAAGCATTCTTTTTTCTTTTAAATTTTTTTTATTAAAAATATTTTACAATAAGATTCACAATTAAAATTTGAAACATTATTAATCAATCAATGTCTTTTTTATTATTATTATTATTGAAATGTATATTTTTAATAATTAAAATAGTTTTTCAATTTGGTCTTTTAAATTAAATAATTTTAATTGGCTCCTTATTTCTATGATCAATAATAGTAAAAAATCTTTTGATGTTTAAGAACATTTTGAAATAGCATTTTTATTTAAACGACCAAACAACAGTATTAAGCAATCTCAACTAATTAAATTAGTAATATATATATATATATATATATATATATATATATATATATATATAATAATTAAATTAATTTTTAATTAAAATATATTACTATAAATTATGTATATATACATATATATATATATATATACATATAATCATTTATAGTAAAAGAATCATTTTATATTAAAAAAAAAAAAAAAAAAAAATCTTCGTGGTGATTCTGGTAGTTTTAAAGCCGGTTGATAACTTGAGTGCCCTACACCTGCGTGAAATGCTCTCCGGGGTGGGAATAGAGGGAGGGAGCCTTAGCCTATACTTGCGAAAGTTTCGAAGAAAACCACAGGAAACTCTCAACGGCTTGGTCGACGAACGCGACTTGGGATCAAACTTAACACTTCCCTTCTACTAGCATCGATTACCGCTCGGATGTTTAAATAAACTTTTTAACTGAAAGTCCAAACAACAGTATTAAACAATCTCACTTAATTGAAATCTTAAAAATTTTATTTTTAATTAATAAATTAGTTTTTACTTAGAATATTTCATTAAATATTTTTAAAACTAGGTTTTCCTTATCATTCATATATATATATATATATATATATATAAAATCTTTTATTATTAAAAGTATTTTAAAACAGATTTTTTAAAATTAATATTAAAACCCAAAACAATAGCATTAAATAATCTCGACTAATTTATTATATGTATATATTATATGTATATTAGTTAAATTAGTTTTCTAAAATTTTTAGTTAATTTTTTAAAACTTATATATATATTTTATTTTACTTTTTAATCATTCATAGAAAATAAAAATATTATTAAAAAAAAAAAAAAAAAAAAATAGGTTTTCCATTTAAAAGCTCAAATAGTTCTATTAAACAAATTAATTTAAACATTAAAAATTTTCACTTTTATTAAATAAAGATGTTTTTAATATATATTTTATTTTTTAATTTTTTTTCTATAAGCTTTCACATAATATTATATATATACACACAAAGTATTTTGACAGAAATTAAAAGCATCCATATACATTCATCTACACATACAATGAGTAGTAATGATGGCTAAATTTTAGCAGAAGTTTAAAAGATCATAAAAAATTTAGAGATTGCCTAAAAGCTATTCGCTTACTCCCGCCATCTGTTTACCTTCAACAAAAGAGGGGGGCATATTTATTAGGTCTTTGCATAAATTCGTGCGGTTTTTTATTGCTTCATTTCATAAAAATACATCAAATCAAATGACAATTTTTAATCAAAATACTCTCCATTACTTTCTACAACTTTTCCCACTTTTCGGGTAACAAATGTATACCACGGCGATAGAAGCTCTCGTCTTTGGAGGCAATAAAATGATCCGCGTCCGCACGAACTTTTGCAACGACCTAATAAATAAAACTGACAATGACAGACTTTCACAGTCCGACTTAATATTTTTTCTTACTGACAGCTTTAAAAAAAAGCAGTTAATCGATTAGGGAATCGATTAAAATATTAATTTAATTTATTTAATTAAAGTAGATCTCTTGATCGATTAGGGAACGGGGACGTGCTGTCTGGGACGATACCTCCCATATCTTCAAATGGGGAAGGAATGAGCTACCAAGTGTAAGATGTGTTCGCAAATAGCACTGTTCGGAAGTAACACGTAACGAAAAGAAATCTACTTTTTTTTTTCATACACCTCCCCCCCCCCCTCCAAGGTGTCGACAACCACAACCCTCACTATCTTTCTCTAAAGTGTAAGTGTATACAAAATGACATGGTAATCTGTAGAAGTTTTCAACACTTTTCTTTTCAGTCTGTCCCCTAGCCTCCTCCCCAAATATGCATGTAACTCTGAAAGAATAAAATAAAATAAATAAATAAATACACACACACACACACACACATATATATATATATATAATATGAATAAAAAGAAGGTAAACTATGTGAAACAAGGACAAAATCCAAACAAATAAAACAGAAATAACAAGAAGGAGCAGAGACCGCCACGGTTTAAGATGGGTGGAGCGGATTAAACCACTTTGTTGGGCGTCCAACCTTTCCGAAATCCTTTTCAAGAAAAGAAAAGAAAAAAGTAGAAATGAACATAACTACATCTATATTTAATATATATGCATATTAGAGTGAGTGATAATTAAAGAAAAGTTCATTAAAATTTGTTTAAAAAAAAAAAAAAAAAAGTATTTTCTACTTTTTATAATCTGTAGAAATTTGATATAAAAAAAACTGCATTTTTTTTTCTCTGTCTCCTACCCCCCTCCCCCTTCTTCGGTTCCATTCTGATATATGTAATTCTAATTATACCATTCAAAATTCTAATGGATAATTAAACAAAGCTTCAAAAATTCTGTAAATGATTTTCGTCTGAAAAAAATAAATTTGTGTTTTGCTTGGGCCTATAATACCGTGTCTGATAGATCATTTCAATGGACGAAACTTTTGAAATCAATGTGTTTACGAAACTGTTTTCCTTTCAATCTATTTTGGTATATCCAGACTTTTGAAACACCCTGTATAACTAAAACTAAATAATAATAAGAAGCAACAGAGGCCACCACGGCTTATGACGGGTAGAGAGATTCAAACAAGTATTACATGAGCCCAATTTTTTCCAAATGCTCTGCAAGACCATAAAAAGAAAATACAAGAAAAAAATTTTGAAAAGTGAAGATTTTTATACTATTATTAAGAGAAAAAAAATATTATTTTATAATTATTCATAGTTTTTGAAATCACATTTTTATGAACTAAATAAATGATATATACTATATATTAAAATATTAACTATTTTGTACAGCTATACTTAACATAATATACATATTACAGTGAAAACATTTCATTGAAATTTGTAGAAAAAAAAAAAAAAAAACTCATATGCCCCTCTAGCCCGCAGTAATTTGTTCAAATTTGCTTTAAAAAACTACATTTTTTAATCCTAAACCCCTCCCTATCAGATATATGTAACTCTCAGTATATATTACTTAAAACTCTAATGATAATTAAACAAAGTTTTATTAATATCTTCAAAAAATATATATATATATACACTGGTCAAAAAATTTTAAGGATCAGCCCGTTTTCTCTTTCTCTTCTTTTGCACATAATTTTTAAACAAATAAACATATGAACATAAAATTTGGATGGCCTGTTCATTATCATATTATTAACCGAATCTTATGTAATTTTAGCATAAGAATAATTTTTAAGCTAATAAATATTCATTTTTCTCGCAAAAGTAAGCTTTGGAAAAAATGAAAAATTTCAACAAATTTAGGAAAGAACACATAATGAAAAGTGGTGTTAAGGATGCATTAGAGATAGGTAAAGACGCTCATACCTTGAAATGTTAAACTAAATCTCGATTTTTCTTTTTGTATTAACTTTCCTTTTACTTTTATAATGAACTTTTTAAAAATATATAATTACTAATTTGTAAGCTATACTCAGCACTAGAATAATAATGATGTCGAAAAATAATTGTATAATGAACATCTTATCCAATTTTCATGTTTGTATGCATATTTTTTAAAAAGTTATTCACATGCGAAAAGAAGAAGAAAAAAGAAGAAACAGAAAATGAATGCAGGTAGAAAGATTTGGTTGTAATCTAACATAGAAACGCGTGTGCGTCTTTACCTATCTGTAAGGCATCCTTATGACCATTTTTCATTAAGTGTTCTTTCCTAAAATTATTGAAATTTTTCATTTTTTTAAAGCTTACTTTTGAGAGAAAACTGAATATTTATTAGCTTAAAAATTATTCTTATGCTAAAATTACATAAGATTCGGTTAATAATATGATAATGAACAGGCCATCCAAATTTTATGTCCATATGTTTATTTGTTTAAAAATTATGTGCAAAAGAAGAGAAAGAGAAAACGGGCTGATCCTTAAATTTCTTTGACCAGTGTATATATATATATATATATATATTTATCTTGCTATACTCATTGTGGTCCACTTTAGCCCCCCCCCCATGTATATTTGAGCTTTAGTGGGGGTTTTGTCCGATGGGGCTTTTGTCCGGCGGGGATTTTGTCCGGTGGGATTTTGTCCGGTGGGGCTTTTGTCCGGAACCCCCACTGCAGATATTTTCTTCTACTATAAGCGGCATTTCTCAAAGCATCGTTTGTTTTCAAAGCAACAATACCAACTTTGACACGTCGAAAAAGTTCCTGAAAACACTGCTTGAGGCACAGATGGCAGAACACAGAACCGGTGGAGTTGATGAGATTTCTAGTAAAAAACCTTCATTTTTAGATAATAGAATGGCTAAATCCTGAAAGAAGATAAGGGGGGGGGGAACACGCGCTTTGCAAAGATTATAAATGTTTTCCAAGTGCATCCCATTGCATCATTTAATATTCCATGGTATTTGCTTGCATGATAACACTTCAAATAGATTTTGTTTCTAATAGGAAAAAAATAGAAAAATCGCAAAAATTATTTTTGTACCTTTATTTTTGTATGTATTGTATAAAAGCAACAAGCCTACAAAACTACTTTTTTTTAACATTTTCCAACAAGGTTGAAAAGTGTTAATGACTTCGTTTTGTCTGTCTGTCCGTGCTCTAACACCCGTAAATATGTTTGGAATTTCTTGAAAATGATGTATGTTATTCAAGTTCACAATCGGATGTTCCCTATTGAAAATGGAGTTAATATCTCTATTGGTTTGTGTACAGGGACGCCCAAAAGTATCCCAAAGCATTGTGTTCTATGAGAGGCTTCTATAAACCATATTTTAATACCTTTACTGTACACAAATCGTAATGAAATTGAAATATGTTATTCATGTTTACTATCGGATGTTTCATATATAAAACAGAGTAAATATCACCATTGGTTTGTGTACAGGGTCACTCGAAAGTATTCCAAAGCATTGCGTTCTATGAGAGGTATTTCTATAAACCAAATATTAATAACTTTACTTCCTAACAAAGCTTAATGAAATTGAAATATGTTATTCATATGCACAAAATAATGTTTTCTATAGAATATAGTATTATCAACATTAGATTTACAGGGCCACACAAAAATATTCAGTTACATTAAGAATGCATCAAGAGCTATTAATATAAATTTGCTGGAATTGCCCTTTCGTTTACATTAAGCGGTTTAACACTTTATAACAATTTTTAATTGTGAATATGATTTCAATTTGTGTATCTGTCTGTTTGTCTGTCCATCGTCGTTCTGTCCGTGCTATAACAACTCCCGCAAATATGTATGGAATGTCTTGAAACTGATTTATGTTATTCAAGTTCGCTATCGGATGTTCCCTATCTAAAATGGAGTGAATACCTCTACTAGTTTGTGTGTACAGGGGCACGAGTATAGTGAGAATTACGTACGTCTGAAAAAATGTTGTTTTTTTATAAAATTTCTACAGATTATGTAAACTGGTGCGCATATGAGTTTTTTTTTTTTTTTTTTTTTTTTTTTTTTTTTTATACAAATTTTAGTGAAATTTTGTTTCATTATCACTCACTCTAATATGTATATAAATTAAATAAAGCTGTAATTATGTTCATTTTTACTTTTTCTTTGTTGACTTTGAAAAAGATTTTGGAAATTGGGTGCCAGGCAAACTGGTTTGATTGGCGGAAAAAAAGTCACTAGAAAAAAAGTTGCCGAAAAAAAAAAAAAAATCACGCGGAAAAAAAATCACCGGAAAAAAAGTCACCAGAAAGAAATTTATTAAAAAATAAATAAATAAAAATACGTTTTTAGTTTTGAAATGCGTTTTAAAAGCTTCTAAGAATGTTTTATAGTTAGAGTGAATAGGACTTCATTTTGTCTTTCATTTTGTCTACCTGTTAACTTCTATGATCACGGTCTAATTTCCGCTAATATTTATTGAATTTAATAATATTAGAGATGGCTTGAAACTGGTATATGTTATTCAAGTTTTCTATGACATATTCTGTGTTCAAAATTGTATAATTAGCGTAACTAATGGATATAGACGAACTTGCAAAATATTTCTGATGCATTAAAGTCCATGATCGGTATTTTTAAAAGCATACTTTAACATTTTATACTGAAACACTTTGTGTTCTTTGCAGGCGTTAAGAAAAGAGCCTGTGTCTTTTTATTCTAGGAAAACTCGGCAAAAGGATGTTTATATGCATATAAAAAGATAACATTTAGAAAATTAAGATAAATAAGAATAACACGAAATATTTCTTTAATAATATAATATATGCATCTTCCATCGGCCTGACATAAAGGGCATTTAGAGGAGAAGACGTATAATAGAAATTTTAATAAACAATTTTGAATCTTACAAGTTTTATTTCATACGAATGGAATTTTATGAGGATCTATTATATAAATTTACAATTAATATTGTAATGTTATTCATTTTTAAAATTTCAAAAGTAGTTTTAGTTTATAATTTAATAGTAGTCTAAAATAAAATGTCGTATGCTTATCAACTATTGAAAATAATTAAAGCATTTTAAAATAGCGCATGGATAGAAAAGTCAGAAGAATCACATATTGAATGCGTTTCTAATTTATTTTTTTTTAGAAATTACATTGAGATAATATATATATATATATATATATATATATATATATATATATATAATCTAGAACGAATAAGTTGTCATTTTATAAACCCCTAAACTAGAAATTTAAATTTCTGAGCTAGGCGTATAAGGTAAACGATGGAACTGAATAAACGAAATGATCGAGAATTTCTAGCTTATACTTTTCAAGATGGCGAAACGATACATTATATTATGAATCCTTTTTATTGCTAGAAATTCTCACTTTGATTTCTATAATTGATTTATAAACTTGAATTACAGTTACTAAATTTCGCCTGTACTGTTCGCATTTATTTGCAAAGATTTTTAAATAAATTTGACTATGATCATATAGAAAAAATGCTCTAGAATTTTAAAAGGGCTCTATAGAACTTGCTAGCAAAGTGAACTAGAAATTAGAAATGATATGAATGACATGGAACTATCGGAATTCATTTTCTAGATGTCAGTCGTATTATTACTTATTTTTATTTTATTTTATTTTATTTTATTTTTTAAGTGTAAGCTATAATAACACTTTTGTGAGCTTCCTACCTCCATAGAAGAATGTTTTGTGCTGGCTAGAATTTTCTCCCCCCCCCCCCTTTTTAAGGTAATTAAAATTTAAAATGCAAAGGTTAAGCGGGTTAAAAAAAGTGTTATCTGTGTCCATAGTCCAGTCAATAGGTACGTAAAAAAGGGCTTACCTAGCAAAAGGTGGGGTAGAAGATTTTTCTTTTTTAATTTGTACACATTAGTGTCAATATGTAAAAAACGATTTATCCAACATGGTCGACCCCGGGAGAATTTTTGTCGGCTGAAAAACCTCGAAAATTTACTACTTTTTTGGCTTTTTTTGAAATATCTCAGAAATGGCTGAATTTAGCAATATTTTTCTATTATAAAGTTTAAAGAAGATTAAATTTCCTACAATTTTCTTCATTACAACTTTTTTGTAGTACTAATAGCAAGCACGTTACAGCCTCTTGAAAGTTGGCATTTTTGCTCAAGCTAATAAAATACAACTCAAAGAAATGAGTCGGTGCATGAACGTTTATTAGAAAACGGAAAAAAAGAAAGGACATACTCATCTGTCTGACCTTAGGAAATGATACCTGCTTCGTAGCAAAGTAGGTAAAAAAAAAAAAAAAGCTGCCCCCCCCCCCCCCCACACACACACATACACACACACACACAAAAAAGCTCTCCCTTTCTCCCGTCTCTTCCCATCTTGTAGTACGCTGCCTCGGCTGAGCATCTACCTATATTAATCAGTTCAGTTAGAATGTGTGAACATACTTTTTCAACCCATGAGCGTTTTCTATTACAATAACCGGAGTGTTTGTTTTATTTACGAAATCAGTTTGAATAAAGGTGAAATAAAGATTCTGAAGGAGAAAGGTATACAAAAAATCTGCAAAAGTGCAATGCAAAACGTCAAAATGAAGAACATCGGTGTTTTTTGATGAACCTACAACAAGTAAGAATTCACAATGCCTGTCACAAACGATACATCAATGGGCGAATGATTGCAGCATATGTACGGCGTCATACAACTGGTGATAGAGCTGTTCCAAACTGTGCGGCTCCATATCTTCCATCAAGAACTGAAGGTTTCAGTTTTAAAGATCAGTGTTTCTCGTGTGGAGAGGGGATACTTGAAGATTTCTTTAAAAAACAGGAACGACTTCCTGAGCATGAAAGAAATTTTATGCACCATGCTATGAAACTGGTGTGAAAGAAACACTTGTAAATGGTGTCGAAAATCGTGGGGATGAGAGAAGAAAAAAGTACTTGAATGCATCGGAAATGTAAAAGGTTTAGTTGCTATAAATGCTGGGTATCACAGATTTTGTCATCAAAAACTGTATTGGAGGCCTAAAAGTGAGATGAAACGAGGATAATACCGTGCAAGTAACACTGATGAGGCAATGGAATCAATTTACTCCTACCCTGAAAACGACTCGGACGAGTGCCAGTCTCATAAAGTATTTGATGAATAAAATAGAGGATGATTTTCGTCCTGGCATCAGATCGGTTACATCGCGCTTTTGCAAGAAATATGGTGAAGATGTTTTAATAGCCGAAACTGCCAACAAGAAAGCAGTTTGCTTCCAAAATGTTGACTATAAAATACTCAGTGAAACTGGTATAGTAACAAGGACTCTGATCCTCAACAGGAAAATGTCGAACTAATTTCATCATTTGACGAGGCTGAAAAAGATAAGCTATTCTAAGAGCTTATATAACTACTGTAAGACGGAGAGGATCAATTTGAGGACGACACACCTTCTTTCTACCTCTGATGACTATTGAAATTTAAGAACCCGGGTTTCAAAATAACCACGAAGAAAATAAACATGTATATTATACATTAATGTACGTTTCTTTATTTGTTTCAAGGCTAAATGAATCTCCCTATAATTTGCATATAAAGTTAAATTTCTACAATTTACCTTTGTAATTATTTGCTGTTGTTCTTCAAACAAGTTTGCCTATTTGTGAAGTTCATTTAAAATTAAGATTGTGTCTTGTTATTATCATTAATACTAATATAGCAGTTATTAATGTTTATTACAACATTATGTATTATATCTAAATTTCATTAACGTTTTATAATATAATAAATAGTAGAATTAAAATATTTATGTATTAATGCACTGAGTTTTTGCTTACTAGCCCCCTAATATTTATTTATTTACATTTATATACAAATATCTTTTATTTTATTTAGTTTTCTTTGTATCTCTTTGTGTGTGTATTATGTGTTCCAGTGATAGAATACTATACATTGGCAGTTATTGGAGTCTGATGATGACTAATGTTGTTAGGTCAGAATTGTCAGTTCGTAGCCGGAGGGGAGAGAGAGAGAGTTAGTAAAAAGGAGAAGGGAAAAATTAAAAGAGAGCAGATTTGTCATCTGTCGTCCTTAGTGAAGAAAAAAGAAATGATCGCCAATTTATCTGGCGAACATATTTAATCCCTTTCAAAAATCACGATTATTTTAACAAGGCATATGTTAAGAGAACAATCAAGAATATAAAACAGTATTTCTTACAATATATATTGTAAAAAAATACATCTGACGTGTATATTTCCGTATTACGTTTTTGATCACCAAATCCAAAAATCCCAAGGATGACAGATATCACAGCTATACCCTTAAAAGTTGTTAAGCTTTCTGTAAATAAAGCTTCTTATTCTAATAATTACTGTAGATTATTTATAAGGAGAAATGCGCTTTTTTTACGAAGTTGGGAAATCTGTTTATTTTCAAGAAGCTGTTACGCACTTGCTATTAGTACTACAAGAAAGGTGTAATGAAGGAAATTGTAGGAAATTTAATCCTCTTTAAACATTACAATAGAAAAATATTGTTAAATTCAGCCATTTTTGAGATATTTTGAAAAAAGCCAAAAAACTAGTAAATTTTCGAGGTTTTTCAGCCGACAAAAATTCTCCCGGGGCCGCCCATGTTGGATAACTCGTTTTTTGCATATTAGTACTAATATGTACAAATTAAAAAAACAAAATCTTCTACCCCACCTTTTGCAAGGTAAAATGTATTTATTGACTGGACTACCAGCTTTACCTAGAATTTTTGCAAGACCATAATAAAAGAAAGAAAAAGTTAATATGCAATTATTTTTATTGTTAAATGAAAGAAAATATTTTTTTAAGTACTAATACTTATAAATAAAATTTATAAGAGTTAATCAATCATATATATTGTTACGAAAGTGTAAATAATTGTGTTTATTTTTGTATAAATTCTTTCAAAGAGGCTTAGTAAGTTGATAAAGTGCTATTTTTGTGCATTTCTAATCGTTTTAGCGTTTAAATAGCCTTATTTTCCCTTAAAAACGCATTAAAAAGCCCCAGTAATGCAGGTAATGGATTTGGCGCCAAATATGGCGACTTTTTCCCACCTTGGCGATTTTTTGGCGACCTTGGTGAGAAAATTCTTATATGGGATATACCAAATATGGCAGCTGTAAGTTGATTGGTTGACCACTTTCTAGAGTTTTCTCGAAAAATCTGGGTTCCATGGAACAGCATATAAGGAGCGCTTCCTCGCCAAGGCAGTCAGTTCAGTTCAGATCTCAGCCAGCTTCGCTAGTGCTTGCATTGCTCTTGAGCCTCTTTGGATAAAAAATATTTAATGAGTGTTTTATATTAATATCATAAAATTTGTTTGATTTTATTAAATTAAATGTGAATTGTTTTTAAATAATGTTTTAACTTTTTAACCCACCCCCCAATATATTTATATATATATATATATATATATATATATATATATATATATATAAAGAGAGAGAGAGAGAGAGAAGTTTGATTTAATCTGTATATTAATTTCTAGAAAATTATTTGTAAATTTATATGAATAGTACATTACTCAATTTTTTACATAAATGTATATGATGAATAATGCATTGCTTTTTAAAAAATATTAAGCTTTAAAATTGTTTAGAAGATTTACTATACCCAAAATATTAAATTAAATCATAAGTTTAAATAATAAACATTAAATCAAAAAATTAAATTATGTATGCAATCGTTTAGAGTCATTCAAAACAATTACTTAAATATATAATAATAATAAATAAATAAATAACTAGGTTCTCAAATACAGTTGAAATTTTCATAATTTTAAAATAATAAAGTTTGTATTTTATTCCGTTTTCATTTTATTTAAATTTGGATATGTGTGGGAAAAAGTGATTCATGTTTGTTTGCATTCTATGTATTTTAAGCTTTGCTAACATTTCTTTAACCAAGTTTCCGTATTTCATAAATCATAACTATTTCTTAAAAAAAAAAAAAAAAAAAAAAAAAAAAAAAAAATGATTAAACAATTTTTATAATACCAAAATCGCGCGCCATATTGTAACGAATACAAGAGCCACTTAACGACAGCCTTAGAGCTCTCGAAAAATAACGAAGATAAATATCGCTAAAATTTCGATCGCAACAGCCCAGAATACCAAATTATCGTTATATTCCGAAGATCGTTGAATTCCGAAGGAATATAACGAAGCGAACAGGCCAGAATAGACCCACAGATGCTGTTTGGACGTGAACTTCGTCTCCCTTGTGATCTTCTGTTTGGTTGTCCACCCGATGCGCCTTCATCGCCCGAGGAGTACATCCAAGATCTCCAGGCACGATTTGAGGACGTTCACAGCTTTGCTCGGGAGCGAATTCACATTGCATCGAAGAAAATGAAGACAAGGTACGATCTAAAGGCTACGCAACATGAGTTTAAGGAAGGAGAGAAGGTCTGGTTGTGGAATCCTGTTCGACGCAAAGGACTCTCTCCCAAGTTACAGTGCAACTGGGACGGACCATACACAGTCTTAAAAAGGCTGAATGATGTAGTGGTGCGAATCACTAAAACACCTTCATCAAAACCGAAGGTGGTGCACTATAATAGGCTAGCCAAGTACCACAAGTAACGGTAATATTAAAAATTAAAAATGTAAATACTGGTAAAATTTGCGCATGCGTAATGTAAATATTTGTATATAAATATTTGTACATATTTGTGAATTTTGTAAATATTTGTATATAAATATTTGAACATATTTGAGAATTTTGTCATTATTTCTCACTTGATTTGTATTTCTATTTTATCGTTATATGAAACTTAGTTTTTGTGCTTTAGATTGTGTAAATTTGTTTAGTTCTGCCTCTTGACCAAGGGTTGCACTGCCCGGGACGTGCAGTCCTTGGGAGGGGGGCAGTGTTACGAAATTGTAAATAATTTTGTTTATTTTTGTATAAATTCTTTCAAAGAGGCTTAGTAAGTTGATAAAGTGCTAATTTTGTGCATTTCTAGTCGTTTTAGCGTTGAAATAGCCTTATTTTCCCTTAAAAACGCATTAAAAAGCCCCAGTAATGCAGGTAATGGATTTGGCGCCAAATTTGGCGACTTTTTCCCACCTTGGCGATTTTTTTGGCGACCTTGGCGAGAAAATCCTTATATGGGATATACCAAATATGGAAGCTGTAAGTTGACTGGTTGACCACTTTCTAGAATTTTCTCGAAAAATCTGGGTTCCATGGAACAGCATATAAGGAGCGCTTCCTCGCCAAGGCAGTCAGTTCAGTTCAGATCTCAGCCAGCTTCGCTAGTGCTTGCATTGCTCTTGAGCCTCTTTGAGAGAGACTTGCTTCAAGTGTTTTTGCTATACAGTTTATACTGTGGATTTGCTATTGACAGCTGTTGTTTAAGCTGTGGTTACTACTTGAATTGAAGCTGATACTTGGTTTATAGACCTGTATTTTTCTGGAACTTTCTGTGTATAAATTACTGAATTTTTGTACGTTTGGCCTTTCATTCTCAGACAACTCACGAACCCCAAGTACGCAACAATATTATGAGTTAAAATGATAATTTCTGATTTATATATATATTCAAATATAAAAATTTAAGTTTTTTAAAGCTTTATTTTAAATTAAAATTCATTAAAAACAATAATAAAAATCTGTTAGTTTTTAATTACTTAACATGTAAGAAGTTGTTAATTTCTTTAAAATTTTTTATTGTTCTTGTGATGTCGTGTATACATACTAATAAACTAACACACAAACGAACTAACAAACTGAAACCATATCAGTTTTATGATTTTTATATTCATCACACCACAAAACGTGTAGAAGTGTTAAAAAGTCCAGGATGAAAATTTTTATGACTGTCTAAGATCCTCTTACCTATAATATGATGAGTAATGAAAAATATGCACATGCGGATAAATATTTATTTCATTTCATTTCATTTTATTTTTTAAATAGAGATTGCTTTAAAAAATGCAATACGACAAAAATTGAAAAATACATTTGATTTATTTATTTTAAGACAACTTTTTCTCGATATCACCTATTAAAAATATGAAAGTAATAAATTATCTGTGTTTTCGGTAGTTTTTAGTTGTTATTTATTTATTTATTTTCATATTTTATCCTGATTCATTTGATATGATACAAGATAAAATATATTAATTGATTGAAAATAAATAAATAAATACATTAGGTACAATGCTTAATATTAAAGTCAACTTTTGTAGCTATTACGTATTAAGAATCTTAAAGTAATAAAATATTTTTTCCGTTTCAAAGTATATAATAATAATATATATTAATAATAATAATAATAATAATAATAATATATTAATAATAATAATAATAATAATAATAATATATTAATAATAATAATAATAATAATATATATATTAATAATAATAATACTAGAGGACAATTATAATACATTTGAAAAAATAATGAGAATAATAATATAGAACAGAATTGAAAAGAATAGTAGAGTATTTCTTAATAAAAGACAGCCTTTCACGTTGTTGTGTATTAAGAATTCGAAATTAATGTAAAAATCACTTTAATTACCTTAATTAATTAATTAAAAAACTAGTGTGGATATTGCTTGGCAATTTTTTCTTGCTGATACTTATAAAACCCCTGAAAATAATAGTAATAATAACTCTATTTTTGCTACATCTAAATGGAAATAAAAGAAACAATTTTAAAAAGTAAAAGTTATTAAAAGTTGATTTTTTTTTAAATTTATGAAGACTACTGAACTATTTTTTCGGTGCCTTTCTTTCCGCATGATTTTTTTTCCGGTGATTTTTTTTCCGGGAGACTTTTTTTCCGCTTACCTTTGGTGATTAAACCCGCTCCACCTGTCTTAAGCCGTAGCGGCCTCTGCTTCTTCATCTTATTTCTGTTTTATTTATTCGGATTTTGCCCTTATTTCACGTAGTTATGAGTTCCTATTATTTATATATATATACAGATACATTAAGCAAAAAAAAAAAAAAAAAGCAGCACTGCAGAAAAAATGACTTACACCTTTTGTATTTGTAGTAACTTTAAAATCAATGGTTGGAACATATAAAACTGTCATGTTTGCATAATACCAAAAGGATGAAATTGTACCTATGTTCATTTTTTATTTAATAATTCGCATTATTACATTTTACGAAGTACAGTACTTTATAAAAATCTACATAAAACTTTCTTTTTAAACATAATGCAATAGCCATACACTTTCTATTCTAATATAATTTATTATATGAAATAAACAAGTTATATTTTAATATATGAAATAAAACTATTTATTTGTCAGATATAAGCAATTTTTTAATAAAAATATGTATTCTGGGGTTACCTTTATATAGAATTACTGTTGAACTGCACAGTGGCATAGTATTATACCTTTATATATATACATATATATATATATATATATATATATATATATATATATATATATATATATATATATATATATATATATCAAAATTTTCACTGTGCTAAATATTGTAAATAACTTTTCTAGCTCTCGCGAAGTTATAGGTTGCAAATTTCGAATCCTCCTCTCTCTCCCCGCGCCGTTTTATGACTAAACGTTTTAGAGCGAATTCAGATTAGGACTATTACTTACAAAACTTTGAATAAACACTATAAAATGTAATAAACTCGCAACAATTGTTTCGGGTCGAAATAACACACGACCTTTCGTCAGGTGAACAAAGTAAGCACGAGCGCTGCATGACTACACGAATGCCGGAAAAAATGGCACCGGTAATAATGGCACCTGCGATTTGCGAAGCATATGCTAAAATGAAAAATGATCGCATTATTGAGAAAAATTAGGAGATAGAGCTTTGTTTGGTCGACATGAAATATGCAGCCTTCAGAAACATTTATCCAGGTAATGAAATGCTAAGTTAGCACAATATTCGAGCTAACTACCAGCTAAAAAAAAAAAAATCTTAGGAAAAGAAAAATTAATTTATAAAATAAGAAAATTTCTTTTAAAAAGTGCATTACGGAAAAACTCAATTTCAATTTATTGAATTATATTTTTCCAATATTTATACAAAAATAAATAATAATAATTATTATTACAATAATAATACTGTACAGTCGAAAGAAAAAAAGGCATTGCATAACGAATATTAATGTTTGGTAGGACAAAGAAATATTTTTTCATGACATTGAGGTATTTTCAGTTGGGACATTGTCATACTTCAAATAAAGTGAGGGAGTTTACATGGGTTAACTATGAAAGAGGGAAGAGGCGGGCATATACGAAATGAAGTATCCTGTTATGTATCGTAATACAGCTTTTCCTAAGTTTAAAATATCATTTAAGTACAAGGGCACACATCAATTGTGCTTACGTTAATCCCCCCATTGTTAAAAATGCATCAATTGCGCTCGCCAGAAAAAACACTGATAACGTTCATTGTCATCCCCCCCTCCCACCTCTTGTATTCCAGAAGGTAACGAATGATAATTTCTAGGAAGGAAAAAATTATTTATTTATTCTCGTGGTATCTCCTGGGTAAAGATAATAGGCTCCAATAAATTCAAACAAGAGCAATTAAAAAAATGTTTATATTATATTATTTATTTAAAGACATATTTATATTACACAAATAAAACTTGTCTAATAAGTAAAAACAAATAAATATACAAATAAAAGCAAATCTTCCTTTTGCCTCCAAATCAGTAGCACATGTTTTTTGCACCTGATGAAGAAAGGCCAAGTCCTTTCGAAACCGGTTGCGCTGGATTGAATTTTATGATCCGTGAAGAAGTTTTAAAGTTTAAACATTGAATATACACCCTATTTTTATTTAGTTTTGTCTTACCTGTAATGTTTTCAAAATATTTTCACATTCAATTTTAAGTACTCCAAAAAGAAATCCAAAAATCTCATGGCGTCAATAACTTATGATAAATTAAGCTGAACAATTTGTTCTGGTATGCAAACTGTTTTTTGAAAAACAAATTTATTCCTGAAAAGCTTTGAAAAATTGAAACAAACAAATATTAAAAATTATCAGAAAACTTTATCGACAAATTATGCAAATTTGAATAGTCAAAATATTTTAGAATTTGTTTTCTGATTTTCTGAAAAACCTACGAGCGCAACTGATGCGCTTATGCTTTTGGGGGGGGGGATAAGTTCTCGGTGCAACTGATGCCTATGAGGATGAAGGTCCTAAAGCGCAATTGAGTAGTACCTTGTATTCTTAAGCGCAACTCAATAACACCCAAGTAGGGCTGACAGCTTGCAAGGGTAAGAGGGAGGGGGCGAGAAACATTCAGAAGGAAGCATTCGGGACTGGGTGAATTGGTAAGTATAAAAGTAGACAGGATTTCTTTGAGACAAAGAAAACTGACAACTTGTTGACCTCCGTCCCACTCTCTTCTTTAATTTCATTCTAGGGATGGGATGAGAAGGAAAAAAAAATCTCACAACTTAATAGGCATTTTGTAAACTTGAAGGTTTAATACTCACTTCCTTTGGGTAAATTTGAATAGGATACCAGAAGGTTTTCTTATTTCTTATCATGCTTATTCTTATTTGACATCTTAATGTTGGAGGGACAAAGCAGTTTTTTTTTCTTTCTTTCTTTAACCGTTTACAAAAATGTCATCTTTATTTAGAAAACAAAAGACTGCCTTTAAAGGTTAAAATCAAAATTTTAAGGAATTTTCCTGAATTTCTACATTTTTAATTATTTTTTAAAATTTATCCTACTTTTTAAAAATTTTTTTAATTTCATTAAAAATTATCTCAGTCGAAAAAATGTAAAGGAAATCATGAAAATTAATTTGATTTTTAATAATAATATAATCTTTTATGTATTAATGTGTTAAAACAAACGGTCCCTTAAAAAACGTATAAACGGTGTCACCTGAAAAAAAAGTCACGAGAAAAAAGTCACCGGAAGAAAAGTCACCTGAAAGAATGTCATGCGGGAAAAAAGTAACCGTAAAAAAGTAATAAAAGAACATACATAAATAAAAATGCGTTTTAAAAGCTTGTAAGAATGTTTTGGAGTATGTGATGACTGATGAGTACTCATGTTTAGTATAAAAACTGAAAACTATGTGAAATAAAGGCAGTATTTCAAACAAATGAAACTGAAACAAAACTAAGAAGGAGGAGAGGCCACCACGCCTTAAGACTGGTGGAGCAGGATAAACAAGTATTTTTATTATTAGGTTAAAAAAAAACAATAATAATTACTGATAATTATAAACCAAATTTATATGAACTATTATAAATCAATCATATACATTATGAGTTAAAGAATTAAAATAATGACTTACAATTATATATGTGTGTATATATAATATATGTGTGTATGTATGTATGCATGTGTTAATAGATGCTTTTGTAAGATATATATATATATATATATATATATATAAATTATATATTTAAATATAAAAATTTTATTTTTTGAAAATTTTATTTAAAATAAAAATTTATTTTTAAAACTAATAATACAAATTTATTAATTTTTATTTTTTTAATGTATAAGAAGTTTTTAATAAAAAAAAAAATCTTATGATTTCGAGTACATATGTTAATTAACTAACACACAAACGGATAAACCATATCAGTTTTATGATTTTTAGATTTCTCACACATCAAAAAGTGTAGAAATGTAAAAAAAAATAAATAAAAATAAAAATAAAAATAAACAAGGATGAAAATTTTTATGATTGCCTGAGATCCCCATACCTAAAGCATGATGGGAAACGAAAAATTTACTCAGATTGATAAATATTTTTATATATATTCTTTTTTTAATGGAGATTGCTTTAAAAATGGCATATGCGAAAGTTTAAATATGTAATTGATTTATTTATATAATAAAGTAATTTATTATTATAAAAACAACTTTTTCTCTCTATTACCTAATAATAATTTGAAAATGATGAACCACATGTGTTTTTGGTATTTTCAATTAAAATTTTTTCTACATATTTTACCCCTATTTAATTGATACGATTCAAAACAAAATATTTTGCTTGATTGGAAAACAACAACAACAAAAAAAAAAAAAAAAAAAAAAAAAACATAATGCTTTATATCAAAATTAACTTTTCTAGCTATCACTTACTATTATTCTTTTTAGAGTGAGACAGGATAACAGATTTGCAAAATAATAAGAACAATGCATATAGAATAGAATATTAAAAAATATTAAATAGAATATTAAAAGTATTAAAAGAAAATAAATAAATAAAAATGCATTTTAAAAGCTTGTAAGAATCTTTCAAAGCGAGTATGTGATGAGTACAAATGTTTAGTATAAAGACTGAAATCTATGTGAAATAAAGGTAGTGTTCAAACAAATGAAATTCATACATAAGTTGTTTGAACGCTTTCTCACATTCATCTGTCCACAGGAACTTCTGTTTGGCTTCCGTCAGCTTGTGGAGTGGTCTGGCAATATTTGAGAAACAATTGACAAACTTCCTGTAGTAAGTGCATAACCCCAGGAAACTTCGTAGTTGGTGTACCTTTTCAGGGCGACTCCAATTCTCGACTGCAGAGATCTTCTCAGGATCAGTTCTCACACCTTCAGCAGAGATGATATGGCCGAGATAACTCACTTCACGACGGAACAAGTTGAAATTGCCAGGATTCAATTTCAGGTTCGCCTTTTTGAGTTTCTCCAGCACCTTACGTGTGTTTCGTAGATAGTCTTCAAAGGTGCGCCCCAAGATGATAATATCATCCAAATACACCAGACAGGCTTCGTAGGAAAGTCCTTTCAACACTGTCTCCATCAGGCGCTCGAAAGTGGCAGGTGCATTACATAATCCAAATGGCATAACTTTAAATTGTCATAGTCCTTGTCATGTGGTGAATGCAGTCTTCTCACGATCGTCAGGATGTAATTCTATTTGCCAGTAACCGCTCTTCTGATCCAAAGTCGAGAACCATTTATTTCCAGTAAGTGTGTCCAATGTGTCGTCAATTCTAGGAAGAGGGTAACTCTCTTTCTTCGTGATGTCATTCAAACGACGATTAATCCACGCAAAATCTTGTTGAACCGTCCTTCTTTCGCACCAGTACTATTGGAGAGGCCCAAGGACTCGTTGATGGTTCGATGATGTCATTACGCAGCATTTCATTCAGAAGCTCAACCACCTATTCCTGTTTAGCAAATGGAAGTCTTCTTGGATGTTGTTTGGTTGGAGGATGATTTCCTACATCAATTCAGTGCAGGGTGATGTTCGTTCTCCCGACGTCTTCAGGTGTTCGAGAAAAAAGGTCTTTAAATTCATAGATTAGCTTCTCCGCAGCATGTCTCTATTCATTTTCTAATTCTACATTCCTGAGTAATTCCGTTGTTAATAACTCAGCAGTCTTAGATGTAGTTGATTGCGTGGGCCGGTTGATGCATGTGACAGGAGTACAGGTTACTAACACCTCATCCACCTACACTGTCCTTACTTTATTGCTGATGTTTGCGACTCTCACAGGAATAATATTCTTTGAAAGATCAACCAGGGAAGAAGTCACCAGAACTCCTCTTGGGCTATTTTCCGTATTCGGGTATTCAATCAATCCATATTGGAAGTATTGCTTGATAGGAGGTATTTCTGAAACTATTGTCTCTGTGAGTGGAGGGATGGAGATTTCAGACTTGGCCGTTATCTGACAAATTGGCTGAATGTCTGGGTTTTCAGTGTTCAACACAGCTATATCTTCGGAACTTGAATGCAGTTCATTATTCTTCAAGTCTAATATGAAGTTAAACTTTCTCAGGAAATCAATTCCTAGTATTAAAAATTTCTTACATCTGTCACATATGCCATATGATGGTGAGTGGCATTTCCAAATTTGATGTTTAAATTCACTTTTCCATTTATTCTGATTTCGTCACCAGTCACAGTTTGGAGTTTAACGCAGGGCGGCGTCCAAATGATCTTCTCTTTTAGTTCTTGAGCCAAATCCTTTCTAATGATGGTAACGTTGGCTCCAGTATCCAGAATCATACGGCAAGTGGTATTGTTAACTTGGCCATAAATATAAAGCCCGTTATCGCCGCCACTCATCGATGAAACATAGAATACTGCAAAGTGGGGCTCTGTAATTTCTGGCAACCTCCACCCCGCGAGATGGCCTTTTCTTAGTTTCCCTGTAGTGATGGTGAAGCCAGGTTATTTTCTTTAGTCGGTCGTACAGGGCAGTTTCTTTTCACATGTCCATCTCCTCCGCAGCCCCAGCACTTTATCTTCGGATCCTTTACTTCCTTATTACTTTCGAGGCTGCGCAATCTGTGAGACTTCTTTTCTTTTCATTTACATCAACTGGTATATCATCTAATGAGACTGCACTGATGGTGGTGGTATTTACGGGTTGCTTGTTGGGCTGAGTCTAATTTAAGTGCGTAGCCTAAAGCTGATTCAACATCCCTCATGTTGAAGAGTTTAAGCGCTTTTTGAATTTCTGGATCCCGAACAGCATCGATAAAGTACTGATGGGCTAAGTCGTTTCGAGTGTCAGCATGGCAGTCGGAGAATGCTAAGTGTGACAGTCTCTGAATATCCGCTGCCAGCTCTTGCAAACTTTCACCCGCTTCCTGGTAACGGGATTTTAGCTGGAGGCGACTATACAGTCCTTAGAACATTTTTCTCAGAAACGTAGCTCCAGTGCTCTAGTCATAGCCACGAAGTCGTTCCTCTCTTCTTGAGAAATGGATCTCAGTATCTCCGCTGCATCTCCCCGTAGTGCTGCTGCTAAGTGGACGGACTTGACAGTAGAGTCCCAGCCGTTAGCTTCAGCTACGATGGAAAACTGTGTCTTATATACCTGCCAGGGGGAACTGACTCCGTAAGTGGACAGCTTAATAAATTCCTGATTCTGGCTTCTTTTTTCTCTCTTTTCAGTTTCCTGGGGCACGACAGCTAACTGCTCTTCCTGACTACAGATCTTCTTTTGCAGTTCATCTCCTAACACTTCCCTGATGCACTCTTCGTTTATTTTTCTCTCAAGATCTTCCTCCAGTCTCTTAAATTTACTTTCCATCTCTGAAAACTTTCCTTTCAGCTCTTGATCAACATTTCCTTTAACTTTCTCTTCCAAATTTTCTTCTATCTTTATAAACTTTCTCTTCAATTTCATCCATTCTATTTTCCACAACTGATAATTTGCTTTCAATCACTTCGTTTACAGTCAAAAGCTCCTTCTTCACCTCGTTTTGATTGCATTCAAATTTTTCTTGAATAGACTTGTCTTCTTCAGTCAAACTGACTTTCAGCTCTCTTTGTCCAGTTTCCATTATCTCTTGTGCTGCCTTCATTTCTTGACTTAGGCTATCTTTCATTCCACTCGTTTGAGCAGCTAACCCTTCCAGAAGATTCTTCATTTCTCGCTCCATAGCTCCAGTTATCACCATTCACTGACAACCCCACTCCTGACACCAGAAATGAAATGTTGCGTAGTTGGGAGTTCGTAAGTTGTCCGAGAATGAGAGGCAAAACTTGCAAAAATTCAGTAATTTATTCACAGAAAGTTCCAGAAAAATACAGATCTATACACCAAGTATCAGTTTCAATTCATCCAGAAAACACAGCATAAACAACAACCGTCAATGGCAAATCCACAGTACAAACTGTATAGCAATAACACGTAAAGCAAGTCTCATTCAAAGAGGCTCAATAGCTCTGCAAGCCTTAACTGCAGCTGACTGAGAACTCAAAAGCTTGGCGCGATTGACGTCCTTTTATACTTCTCTATCGAGCCTCGATTTTTCGAGAAAAATCCCGTAACTCTGGTAGCAAATCGTATTTCAGCTTCCATATTTGGTATATCGATAATAAGGATTTTCTCGCCGAGGTCGCCAAGGAGGGAAAAAGTCGCTAAATACATTACCTGCCATATTGGGGCTTTTTAATGCATTTTTAAGGGAAAATTAGGCTATTTTAACGCTAAAACAACCTAGAAATGCACAATATTATCATTTTATCAACTTACTAAGCCTCTTTGAAAGAATTTTTTCAAAAATAAATACAATTATTTACAATTTCGTAATCATATATGTATATATATATATATATATATATATATAAGAAGGTTTTGTTTTAAATGAACTTGCAGAGGCATATTTGTTTGTTGGCAATTTTTTTTTCCAATCAGTAAAAATAAGTTGTCCAGAAAAAAAAAAAAAAAAAAAAAACAGAAATGTATAATAAATTTGTCAAGTATTTATAAACAAATTAAAAACTGAGTGTTTAAAAAGTAATTATGTTTGCAAAAAAAAGAATATATATATAGTATTTGGAGCATCCATTCTCCAAATATATCAGCTGTTGCGACTGAAAAATGTAAAAATAAATTAAAAATAAATCTCCGATCTCGGAATCGTTTTGAGATTGGATCTCTTTATAATTCACAGTAAATATGACGAAATTCAAGAATAATTTGGGAAATTAAATGATTGGTCCGTAATATAATTTTCTAAAGTATTAAGTTAATCGGACCATTATATAATATATCACATTTTTTTTTTTAAGAAAATAAACTTTTCTTTTACTTTTATACCCATGCATTATATAAATGGTAGAGAAAATATTGTTTTTGAGTCAAATTTTCAAACTGAGTTTTTGTTATATATGCGCTTTGAGGTCCCCTGTATCCGAAAATAATGTTTTTAGCGGTTGATCTGTGCATCTATGACTTTTATCAGCATGTCTTTAGAAAGTCCAAACTTAATATTCCAAATGTGTATCATATAGGGATGCTACACTAAACGTTTTGTTGCGATGAAGAAAAAGTTTCGAGTACAGGAACATCTAAGAGAATTCAGATACACTTGGTCTATGGAGAAAATCCTGATAAGTACAGTGTAACATCAATAGGCTGCCTTAAATGAAATGGAATGAACATATGTTTCTATAAGCATAAAAACATACTTTGTGTAGATTGTGGTATGGAAATCATTCACCATTCGTTTACGCAGGGCTAACCAAAGTATTTGGACATATTTAGGCACTATACTTGAAAAATTTCTAGAATTGTAATTCATTTTGTATTAGATGTTTTCCATATAAGACTAAGTACACAATAAGATTTGCATATAGTTTATTGACAACATACAGGGCTACCCAAAATTAAGCTAAGCTTTCTTATCTATTGAAATATTATTGATGGAAGTACTTTGTTGTTACATTTTAGTATCACAATAAAGAAAGCTCAGGAAGAAAAAATAATTTTTCATGCCCATACTGTAAACCAAAATATATTTAAACCTATATTTTCAACTCTGGTTTTATGTACGATATCATATTTTGAGGTTCCCTGACTACGAATGTCCAATCTTTGGTGGTTGATTTGTATATTTGTTATTAGCATAACTTAAAAATATATTCAAATTTGATAATTTGAAGTTCGCATCACGTTGACACTTGAAAAATTGATCAAGATTAGCAATTTGGAGGCAAATTAATAGCAGTCTTCATTTTATTTTTAAATAAATGTAGGCACTATAACTAAACGGGGGATTTGAGAGAGACGGTAGCTGTTCTTACACAGAATTATATGTGAAAGAAAACTGTTCATAACATATTTTAGGTTATTTTTAAAAGTAGATTGGACTTTATTATCTTGAATTATGGATCTTATGATTTAATAAGTCATCAATTTTTATAGTATTGAAATGGAGAGTAAGAATAAATCGGGTGAGTGACACACCAGATTTTATTTGCATTTGTTATACTTATAATACCGCACAATCTGTAGTGTCACTGGTGGAGATTAAACTACGGCAGAAAAAAAATTCAATTACTGAGCTAGAAAAGTATAAACAATAATCAGAGTGATCAAATAAACAACGGAAATTGGAGTTGGTAGCATGTTCAATGAACTCAAATATATGTTTTTCCATTTTTCAACTTATTTTTCAATAATTATTCTATTGTAATTTGTATTTCTATTATAATTATTCTAGTCTTATTTTTCTATAATTATTTATATTTTTATTTATCATAAATTTCAAACTTTCTTGAACTTCAATATCAGATGAAAGTCTTGTTTTTATAAATTAAAACCTCTTGAATTAAAAGAAACAATGTATATTATATATATATTGAATATTACGAATTTATACACATACACACACATATATGTATAATGTATATATTTATATATATAATGAATGAATGCTGCGTGTCCCGTGGAACTCGTCACAATATTATTATTATTCTGCGTCCCCCCGCTTTCGGTTAACAAAAGTAAAATTATTATTTAGAATAGAGGTTGGTCATGAAAATACTAAATACTTTTATGAAACTGGATTTTAATATATACAAACATTTTATCATGTATCAATAAAATAAATGTTTGGAATCTTAAAACTTATTTAAAAAAAAGAAGAAGAAGAAAAAGAAGAAAAGTAGAAATAAATGATATCCATTTTTTATTTTGAATAATCCCAACATATTTGTTTCGATTTCACTGAAAAATTCAAATTTTAATACGCATTTACACAAATCACTAAAAAAAAAGTATTAAAAATTTATAAATCAATTTTGTTACTGTATTGCAGTATTTTACAGTTTCATTCATAAATTACAGTTTATAAGTTAACTCATTACTAAAAGTTCTTAGTTACCTTGTGTATTCCTACATCAATATAAATAAATAAAAATTTCATTTCATTTTAAAATAAGCATAACTATTCTATTTTTTAAATCGCACTTACTAACAGAGTTGTCATCCCTCCGAATTTTTATATCACCATTTCTTTTAAATTTATCTTCGTTACACCCTATCACATCTGTTAAATTAATAAAATATAAGCTACAACGTAACAGTGAAACCCAATTGAATGGGATATAAACATAACTTTATGCCTCGTATCAAGCGCTATCTATCAACTGTTTTCTTCTTGTACTGTTGCCAAGTTTCCGAGCCACGCGGAAGGCATCTAGTTTAGGAGGCTATGCTAAAACCACTGAGATGAAGAAAAACTGTACTGTCTGCCGAAGTATGAAAACTGTTTTTTCAATTATAAATTTTATTTTGAAACCATTTTTTGAATGACTTTGGTTTCACTATACACAATAATAAGTTGTTTCTCATAATAATTTGGCTTCTGGTAAATAAAATTTTAATTAGGTGGCGATATTCGTGTAATATTTATGAATCTTTAATTATAAAGTTAAATAAGAAAAGAAATAGAGGGCGAAAATTACGCACAGGTTTGGAAGGTAGTAATGTTCCGAAAACATTTCGCACACATAAGGCTTTTTCTTTATATGTGAGAAGATGTCTATTTAATCATAAAAAAAAAAAAAAAAAAAACGCTGTATAGAATAAATGTAACACATATATAGCTCTGCTACGTGAAACCGTGCATATATATTTAGATGTTACATTTGAAGCGCACTTAGACCACGCTTAGATTAAGTTACTCTATAAAAAAAAATCTTTCGGAAAATAGGATCCGTAAAAGAGAATTTTTGCAATTTGCATAAGAAAAAAAAATCTATTAGAACATATTTTACACACTTAGGGCTATTCCTTATTGTGAATGCGCAGGTGTTTATTCAGAGTACCTTTTTCAGAAAATCCTTTTAAACATATCTTGCACACATATGTCTTTTCCTTGGTGTGAATGCGCAGATGTGATTTTAAACTAACCTTTTCAGAAAATCCTTTTGAACATACTTCGCACACATACGGCTTTTCCTTGGTGTGAGTGCGCAGATGTCTGTATAGAACAAATTTGTCACAGAATCCCTTCGAGCATATTTCGCACACGAATGGCTTTTCGGTTGTGTGCATGTATACATGCTTTTTTAGTGTGCTGTTTGCAGAAAATCCCCTAGAACATATTTTGCAAATATATGGCTTTTCATTAGTGTGTATGCGCAGGTGATTATTTAGAGTACCTTTTTCAGAAAATCCTTTTAAGCATATTTCGCACACATATGGCTTTTCCTTGGTGTGAATGCGCAGATGTGATTTTAAATTAACCTTTTCAGAAAATCCTTTTGAACATATTTCGCACACATACGGCTTTTCCTTGGTGTGAGTGCGCAGATGTCTGTATAGAACAAATTTGTGACAGAAGCCCTTCGAGCATATTTCACACAGGAATGGCTTTTCTTTTGTGTGTATGAATAGATGTCTTTTTAGTGTGCTGTTTACTGAAAATCGTTTAGAGCATATTTCGCAAACATATGGCTTTTCATTAGTGTGTATGCGCAGATGTTTCTTTAGATCAGTCCTGTAAGAAAATCTTTTGAAGCATATTTCGCACAAATATGGCTTTTGCATAGTGTGAATTCGCAGATGTATTTTTAAATTTTTCTTTTTAGAAAATCGTTTTAAACATATTTCGCACTTATAAGGCCATGGTAAGGATGCGCAGTTGTGTTTTTAAATTACTTTTGAGAAAATCGTTTTGAACGTATTTCACACTCATACGGCTTTTCCATTGTGTGAATGCGCAGATGTTTATTTAGTGTACTGTTTCCTTACCTTTTCTATATATATCTGTGTAAATGTGCTTTCGTACTACTGTGTACAAAGAAAATTCTGGCACACATTCGACATTTCTTTTGCCTGGAAGCATAGATAATCTTTTAACACATATTTTTACAGAATCATTGAAAATAAGCATCAAAAGTTAATGAATGAAAAGTTAATGTCTGTAAGAATGGGTATATTTAGATTATTCATTGGAAAAATATTTCATAGCACTTCACATTTTCTTTTTTTTGAGCGTTTTCTACATTTTTCCTTAAAGGAAATCTCTTATTATGTATTTTTCACACGCTTTTTATATTATATGTGAAATATGTATTTAGATTGAGAAAATTATTTAGAATATATTTATACTTATTCGCTTTTCTCTTGTATGAATTTATAGTTACAAATTTAGTTTACACTAAGGTCTTTTTTCTATATAAGACGTTGAATTTAAAAATTGGAATCTCGTTTCACAGAGAATTCCTGGAAATATTATTCCAAGAAAAATAACAAATAAATATTTTTGAGAAAAAGTTCTGAAGTGCATTTATTTCACATAATCAACGCAGAAAATCTCTTTAACGACAACAAACGCTTTTTTTAAAATGAATCTTCAGAAAATCTTTTATATTGAACATCACAAGAATTAATCCTTCCTGTATTTCTGTAAGAGAGAGAGAGAGAAAAAGTGGATTTACATTAAATTGAAACTGAAATAATTCTTCACAAA
The DNA here is from genome assembly GCA_963930645.1 of Salticus scenicus. Classification (NCBI taxonomy): domain Eukaryota; kingdom Metazoa; phylum Arthropoda; class Arachnida; order Araneae; family Salticidae; genus Salticus; species Salticus scenicus. The sequence goes on along the minus strand of CAWVNO010000967.1, from coordinate 788,289 downwards.
TGAAAAATTATATACGTACAATATGCCACAGTACATTAATTAAACTTATGTAAACTCTTAAACCGTGGTGACAGGAAAGTGGAAAACAGCATATATTTATTCTGTTAATCCGTGCGTGGCTGCCTCCGACTTAATAGCGGCTGTCCCACAGATTTTCCGTGGGCTGTCCAGACTGAACTTTGCTTTTTACCTCTGAGACCTATAAAAATACCCGCAAGACGAGGAGTTAGAAATCCAAAGGATTTCTACGAGGAACCCTGGGGGTCTATTCTCCGATCCGACTATAGCTCAATTCCGACTGTCAAAGTCGTTATTTTAATCACGTGACGTGACATTCCGACCTTTTGCTATTCTCCCCTCTCAGTCATAGAAATTTGCGGTGAAGATTCGGTTTGTTTCAGTCCTTATGATAACGACTGCATGAGGGAGTCGTTATAATGCTGACTCGTCCCTATTTTCTTCAATTCTCGTGAATGATTTTTTGGGAAAGATAAGTTTATCAATATATAAATTGCTATTGTGAGATTCGTTTATCCTCCTTCCCCCCCCCCCCCCCAATATTATTTTTGAAAAAGCAGACCTATACAATTAAAGAAATTTTTAATAATAATATAAAAGAATAAGCTTTTCAAAATTAAAAAGTAACCGAACAGAATGCTACATTTTAATCCTAACTGAAGTGATAACATGAAAATGTGATTTTTCATCTGTGCAATGTGGATATATGCTTATATATAATTATAATAGTTTAATAGTTTTTCAAAAAAAAATTTTTTTCGCCATTTATAGCACAAATTAAGCATTATCGGAAAATCAGAAAAAAATTTCCCTTTTAAATGATTAATGTTTAAAAAATGTGTACTTTATTCATTCAATTTCTTTTTTTCTTTGTTTTAATAGCTTTTAAACAGAAATTACATTATTTTTTAAAAGTATTTTTGCTGAAAAGTTCTTGAATTTTACTGTTTTTCGGAATGTTATTTTCAAAAAATGCAAATGTTTTATGCAATTTCTTTTAATGATTTTTATTAGTTATTAAGGATAAATATTTTTCAATTGTAATAATTATGTACCAGTATTCTGTATTTTGTTGGTTGAAGAAGAGTTATTTCCCGGTGTATTCAACATAATAAAAAAAAAATTTTTAAAAAAGCATAAAATCTTTTAAACAAATACGCATTATATTCAGTTAGAATTTATTTATTAATCATAGATAGAGGTTCAAATTAACAACCTTTCAGATTTTTAACAAAGTTGATTTTGGAGTAAGATGATATTTCCAATATGGGAATAGTTAAAACAAATAATAATTATAAAGGTGCTTTTATGTTATGAATAAAATAAAACTTGATATAAAGTTAAAAAAAAAAAAAAAAAAAAAAAAAAAAAAAAACGGATTGCCATTTTGTTTAATTTTTCCTCTCTCTCTAAATATATTTTAGACACATATTAAACATTTTCGGAAAATCAGAAAAACTCTTCCTTTTAAAATGATCATTGTTTAAAAAATATGTAATTTATTCATTCGATTTTTTTTTCTTTCAAAGTAACTGTTAAACTGAAGTTACATATAGTTTATTTACTCACTCTTTATATATATATATATATATATATTAAATATTTCTAATGAAAAGTTTTTGAACTTTACTGGTTTTCAGAATGTTATTAAAAAAAAAAAAAATCGATTTTTTAATGCTTTTTATTACTTATTATTTAAGGCTAAATATTTTTTGAACTATAATAATTACCTATATTAGTCTGTAGTTTGTTTATGTAAAAATTATTCTCCTTGCGTATTCAATATAATTCGAAAATCTTTGTATTCTTAATCCTATGAAAAACATATTGCTTTTTAAATAAAAATGTATAAAATCTCCTAAGTAAAAACGCAGTATTTATTTCTAATATATTTATTAAGCACAGATAGAGAGAGGTTCGAATTAACAAATTTTCAGATTTTTTTAAAAAGTCAGTTTTGGAGTAATGAAGCTCCCAATAGGAGATGTTTAAAAAATAATATTATTAATTCTAAAAGTGCATTTATAGTACGCATAAAATGAAATTTCATATAAAGTTAAAATAAAAAAATTTCAGATTTCTATCATGTTTAGTTTCGATATATAACATAAATAAATAAATAAATAATAATAATAATAAACTAAATTTAAATTCAGTTTACCAGCTATGTGTGAATAAAATAAAATGATTAAATCAGTTAAATAGTTTTATAATAGTGTTGATTTGAATATAAGGAGTATGAAAAATTAATTTAATTTTGCTTCAAAATAATCTTCTTCTATTTTACTCGTATTGTGTGCAAAACATTTCATTTCTACATCTTATTTCCATGTTGAATTTTATTTTTTATTTAACAGATATCTTAATATATAGTAGATTTTATTAATAAATTAAGCGAATATTTATATTATGAAACAAGTAGGTTAACACAAATAACAAAAATATATATATAAATAATTGCATTATATATAGATTTGAGTTGAGTTACATTTTCTAATAAGTAATCTTACTTCTGCAGATGAAAACATTTTTTAAATAAACAAACTTATCAAAATAATTTAAACCGCCAAAAGAATAAATTAAAAATAAATAAAAATAAGAGAGAGAGAGAGAGTTAAGAAATAGAAGAAAGCCATATTAAAAAAAGAACTTTGTGGTACTTTATTTTTCTCCTATTAAACTTGTACACTCCAACAGCTTTATCCCCTCATATTAGTAAAGATAAAATTTTAACATATAATAATTCTTGTAATGAAATTTCTTACAGAGTATTGATAATAAAGGAACGCTTAACTCTGAAAATGAATTTTTTTAGAACGCGCATTTCTGAATTTGCGATCCTCATATTGCCTTGCAATGTTGTTTTTCTTACACGACGTCTATTCACAGGTGTAGCGTCAACTTCAACACGCCATTGGCTGAAAATCACTGACATCCTTAGCCTCGGAAGAAGACTGCTTCGATTACTACCTTAGATAACAACCTTGGGGGGAGAATTGCTCTTTAGCAGTGGGAGGAAAGAAAGTCGGTAAAAGTGGAATTTTACGACTGTCGTTGTTTAAGGACGGTCGGTATGGCGGTCCGATCGGAGAATAGATCCCCTGGATAACGCTCCTATATACCTATATATACGAGCGGGCGCATCAGACATTTTGTTGCCTTAGGGTTGCCACATGTACCCAGCGCGTTTCTCTGATAAACAAACCACAAACATTTTTTTTTTTTTTTTTTATCGTCTTACGTTACTTTAGAGTAACTTATTTTATTATATTTCATAGTTTTAGCTAAGTAAACTATGATATGGAAGTTTGTTTTGCGATAAACTGCTATAATCAATCAAGAAGTGAATATAAAGTTTTCACAGATTCTATCACTGTGTATTTCAGTTTAGGCGACATTTTGTAGAAGGAACAGAAACCGCCCTAACAACACATCGTACATCCATAGGATATCCTCAGAATAAAATGACACTCTGAGAATGTACTTTGAAAAAAATGTGTTTTTAGGAATATTATTGTTGCTTATTGCTCTGATCTTGACCGGATTAGCTTCAGATCAAGATTTCTTAAAATCATTATGCAGGCGATAAGGACGCCAAGCGGGAATGCTGTCCTCTTTGGAGGCAAAAAAATGGCGGTGATGCGGCGGCCTATTATTTTATTTAGGGGCTCTAACCTTGGATAATCTCAGAGATACGACAGGTACTTAGTACGCATGCTCAGTGGACAAACGCTTGTCCAGATTCCCTCTTGCTACGGTAACCCGTTTTACAATGCTTGGCGCTGATCGTGCATTTTGGTGATTTATCGGTGTAAGTTTTTAAAGATATTCTCTAAAGTAAAGCAAAAAAATTTATTCTTTGCACTTAAACTAACAAGGAGACGGCAATGGTGTGGGTTCCTCAAATCGAACGGAGGTTCCGCGTATAATTATCACTCAATGAGTGTATTCATATACTCAAACACAAAGCGCACTACTTAGCCATAGCCGAGAAAAAAATTCCTGAAGTTTGGGAAAAAAAATTAATTTGTATTAAAATTTAATGAATCGTTATAAACAATTTCTTTTCAACTGTAATACATTGTTAAATCGCGAATTTAATGTTTTCTAACTTTTTAACGATTGGAACTTAGAACTGTAGATAGAATAAATACAAAAGCCACAGTTCTTTTAAACATTACCATTTATTTTTTTTATAAAATAACATATTATTAAATACAATGAATATTTATGATTATACGTTTATAGCATTAGCAATTCTTTAAATCATTCATCTTTACGAATATACAAACCTAGATGATATTTATCATAAAAACAAGAAAAACACAAATTTTGTCGACGGTGTTTTGAGAATTTCTTCAAAAGAGCAAACTTCGTTCACATTCATAAATATTTCTCGATGTTCAGATAATTTTGACGCATACCAGGCATATTTGATCATTTTTGAAAAATTTTAGAAGAGAGCTGATGATGAACGATTGATTGAATTTTAATTGTTTAAATAAGAAATTGTTTATAACGATTTATTAAATTTTAATACAAATTAATTTTTTTTTTCAAACTTCAAGAATTTTTTTCTCGGCGATGGCTAAGTAGTGCGCTCTAAGGTTTGAGTATATGAATACACTGAGTGCTAACTACACGCGGAACCTCCGTTCGATTTGAGGACCCCCACACCCTTGCCGTCTCCTTGTAAGATACATTATGCATTGTGTTACATTCGTTTTATTATTATTATAATTATTTTTTAAATTTAGATTACATTTCTATATTCATAGAAATAATTTACACCATCTTATCTATCATACTGCATATCAAAAATTCTGAATTTTAATACTCTTTAGTTTTTAATAATATAATATGCAACTGTAGTCTAAATATATATTTTTATACAAACTGATAATAAAAATAATAATAATAATAAAATTATTTTTATTTATTTAAAAAATAATTTATTTTATCAAATTTGTCCTTGTAGTTATTGGTAAGAAAGTTCATCGATATTAAGAGTAATTAGTAAAAATTTGATGATTTAACAGTTAATTTGATTTGATATATTCATTTGAGAGATGACTATTTGGCTTTATGATTAATTTTATTTATAGCAGTAACTTACAAATAAATACATTCTCAGCACATTAAATGTTTAAAAATTGTTTTAGTTGGTTTATAAAAGGTTCTTCAGGGGGTCAAACGTTTTTGAGTCTGTAACATTAACTTTGCTCTCAAAGCTGGTAGACGGGAGATATCAGGTTCGATACCAGGTAACGCTGATCGGGCTAACTTTTCGAAATTATCTGCAGTTTTCTCCGAAACAAGTGTAAATATAGGCTAGAACACCTTAAAAAGACCACCCCTTCCTTAAGTTATTCAACTTATATCTCGGCCTTTCTTTTGTAGGCAACTGGCACATTAACACCAACATATTTTTCTTAAAATAATTCAGTTTAGGAAAATTGAATTAGATTAATACTTAAAAACCACGGATTAGGATACAGGATGACAAACTAGATAGAGCGGTCAGCGTGGGGAACGGAGCTTTATTTTCCGCGTTAATTCAGCCGAACAGAGTAAGCGATCCGATCGCCGCCTGGTGTAGTATCTTTGAAACTCATCGGAAGAAAGGGAAAGCCCGCCCCTTCGGCTTCAGTCATCCAACGAAGGAACAGCCAGAAATGTAAAAACGCGCTGATTGGTGTATTTTCAAGATTTGGTCGCCCTCTATCTGTAAGATGAAAATTACTACCTTTCCGTAACATTAGTAATACATCCTTCTCTTTTAATCCGTGTTAAAAACATACCAATATTTTATAGTTAAATGCATAATCATTGATAATATTAATATTTGTAAAAATATTTATTAACTTTAAAAGTTTTATACATCCTTATTGTTCATGTCAAAAATTTATTTTTCTTCAAATGTAATACAAATATATATATATATATAAACTAGCAGGCAACGCACGCTTCGCTGGTCCCTATTTTTAAATGAATCACTCTAATTACTGAATTCTCAAAATTGCATTCATTTTTATCACGTGAAAAGAAAAGAGAAACAAAATCTCATTGGGAAAAATGTCGCACCGGGTTCTCACTGCCTTCGGAAAAAATTCCCAAAATGCTCTAACTCTTATTTCTATTATTTTACCCCTTCGCCCCCCCCCTCCCGTCTATCCTAATAATTTTACAAATTCTAAAATATCCGCAATCGATTTGTAGGTATCAAAAACCACTATGCACCAGTTTTGAACTATCTATCTCTATCATTATTTTTTGGCCCCTCCGTTCCCCCCCCTTCCCGCCCGTCCCAATAATTTAAAAAATTCGAAAATATCCGCAATCGATTTGTAGGTATCGAAAACATCTATGTACCATTTTTGAATGATCTAACTCTATTTTACTTTTTTTGCCCCTCCGCCCCCCCCCCACCTTCCCGGCCCTCCTAATAACTTTACACTTTCGAAAATATCCCCATTCGACTTGCAGGCCTCTAAAGCCTATCTGTACCAATTTTGAACGGCCTAACTGAATTTCTATTTGTTTTTGCCCATAGCCCCACTTACCACCCCACACCCTTCCCGCCCCACCTAATAATTTTACAACTTCGAAAATATCCGCAATCGGTTTGTACGTATCGAAAATTCTCTATATACCAATTTTGAACGATCTAACTCTATTTTTATTTTTTGCCCCCCCCCCTCTCCCCTACCCCCGTCCTTCCCCTCCTAATAACTTTACACAATCGAAAATATCCTCATTTGACTTGCAGGCCTCTAAAACCTAGCTGTATCAATTTTGAACGCCCTAACAGTATTTCTATTTGTTTTTGCCCCATAGCTTCCCGCCCCCCCCCCCTGCTGCCCGAAATTCTAAAATTAAAGAAATTAGTTTTTATGTATTTATGGGAGCTATATTTTAGAGCAAAAATATCTTACATATATATTTTTTCTGTTTGCAATATAAAGGGTTGTTTCAAATCACGTTTTGCCCCCTCTCCTCTTGGGGGCTGAATTTCTAAAATTCCAGAAATTGGTCTTTAGATTTTAGATATTTGCATTAGCTATATTTTAGAGCAAAAATTTTACGTATATCTATTTTTTTGTTTCAGATATATAGGATTATGTGAAATCACGTTTTACGCATGTGAAATCACGTTTTGCCACCCCCCCCCGCTCCCCTTGGGGACCGAATTTTGAAAATTCCAGAAATTAGTTTTTAGACATTTGTATTAGCTATATTTTAAAGCAAAAATTTTACGGATATCTGTTTTTTTTTTTTTTTGTTTGAGACATGAAGGATTTTGTGAAATCACGGTTTGCCCCCCCCCCTCCCCCCCTTTGGGGGCGAATTTTGTAAAATCGCTTCTTAGTGGATGCCTACGTCATAGAAAGAACATTGTCACGAAATTTCATGCTTCTAGGTCCAGGGGTTTGGTCTGGGCGTTGATAGATCACCCCCTCACTTACTCAGGAAGTGTTCTTTTATATATATATATATATATTTTTTTTTTTTTCTTTTCGTATTTTGTACCTTTAAATAAAGTATGATAAAAAAAAAATGATAAAAAATAACGTATATGATAAAAAGAAGTATGACACTTAATAAATAAATAAATAAATTAATTAATTAATTAACTAAATAATAAATATAAATAAAATAGAGGAATAAGCACTTATAATTTTACAATATAAAATTCTAACATATGTTAATCTCATAAAGAATGGTTCATTGATTGTATGGCTTAAGACTGATTCACTACTCTAAGGGCCTAGGCCTACAGGAGAAATGCCCTCCGTGGGGGGCGGGGGGGGGGGGGTTCTAAGTGAATCTAGTTCGTATTTACGCGAGTTTTAGAGAGAACTACGGAAAACTCCGAACGGCTAGATCGATGAACGCGTTTTTTGATCGAACCCGGCACTTCCCATCTACCAACTTTGACCGCAGAACCGCTTGTCCACCGTAGAGGGATTTACTTCTATTAATGCCTTGATTTCTCCATAAAAAATAAATAAAATAAAATAAAATAGATAAACAAATAAAATAATTTTATGTTTTTAGATTAATAAATATGAGAACATTAAGCATTTTAATACTTTTAACCTTATTCTTTTCCCCCTCGTATTCCGTATTTTTGAATAAATATAAGAAAAATATAAAGCACCTATTGAGTTTAAGCTTTACGCATTAAGGGCACTTTCTCGATTCCTTCTAACTCACTACTGTAGAAAATGAAACTTAAAAACTACTTCAGTTGAAGTAAAAATCTTACCCCGCCTTTTACCTTAGAGTGACATTTTTGTCCAATCTAGGGAAGTAAACTATTTCGGCTGTCAATATGAAAGTAAATAATGGTCACGGAGGCGGGGTCATTTTCGTCCCCATAAAAGTAGTCAATAATACAAAAGGGCTGTCAAGAACCCCCTCAGTACTGATTTGTCTTTTGACAAAAAGATAGCGCGTTGTTGAATGAACCTCAATATTGTGTAATGAATGCTGAACACATGTAAAAACAGATGCATATGTGCATATATGTATAGTATTGATTCATATATATATATACATATACAGTATCACAGGTTTTTATTATTATTATTATTATTATTATTATTATTACTTGTAGTAGCAGTAGTAGTAAGACAGTACCAACAGTTTCTTTCAGATACCGATTTTGCCTTCGTTACCAATTTTTATCTATTACCTTGAATGGACGTTCAAAACTTTATTTTGTCTAAATATAAAAAGCTGAACGATTGTTATTGTATCTGTTCAAATTTTTAGTCCGGTTTATATAAAAAATCGTTACACTTATTAATTAAAACGAAATCTAGGTAATTTTGTATTTTTGTGTTTAATCTAATAATTAGTTCAAAAGGTAATAAATGCCCTACTGAAATTTTAAAATTATTAAAAAGAAAAAAAAAAGAGGAAAGAAAGAAATTAATACCAAAAATATATACGCAACTATACTTATTTTAGGGAGGCATACTATTGTAACAGTCGCAGCTATCGTAATCGTGATCACAAATCCTGGAATTTGCGATCGGCTCACCAATTATGATACTATTGTAACATTTGTGACTATCACAAATGGCAACCCTTCGATCGCAAATTTGTGATTTCAGGTACCTGGCAATTCGATTATTTTAACGATTGGCTTCACTGATTGGCTTCATATGTAGGTGTGTCCGGTGTGCCGTGTGCAATGCTTGTTTATATTTACAAACATTAAAAAAAAAAAAAAAAAAAAAAATATATATATGACATGTTTTCCAATTTTTAAATACGAATGAAGTGAATGATTAATTTCATTTTTCAGTAAAAAGTGTCTTTTGTGTGATGTATAAGTAGAGAAAAAAATATAAAATAAAACTATATATTGACATCCTAGTTAAAGTTACACATTACTTTTCCTATTTTCGTAATAAAAAGTTCATTTAAGAGTGTTTTATTTATAAAATATTTTCTCTTTTATCTATGTATTTTGTAAAAGTCCTACACAAAATGGGAAAGGGGTTGGTCTAATTTTTTCAATATAAGCAAAGTGTCAATAAGTAATTTTAAAGTTGTTTAAAAGCAAGATATTAAAAATATTTCCTTGTAATCTCATTTTCTAACATCAAAAAGCAGCTTTTGAAAAATTGAATCTAATTGATGTCTTTATAAATCTGTTATCTAATATATATAATTATATAATCTCTACAACTATTATTCTACTGATTAGTGTTTCAAAAAGTTATTTTTTAGTTTGAAATTGGTTTTTAAAAAGTATATAGAACATTATTATAAAAGAAAGAACCCAGTCAACACAAATTCATGTAGATTAGATCAAAGTACATAATATGATATATTACAACTATTTTTCTACTGATTAATGTTTCAAAAAGTTATTTTTTAGTTTGAAGTTGGTTTTTAAAAAGTATATAAACGTATATAAAAAGTACTATATAAAAAGTTACTATAAAAGTATATAGTAATTTTAAAAAGTATATAATAAAAGTATATATCTTTAATAACATTATTATTAAAGAAAGAACCCAGTCAACACAAATTCATGTAGATTAGATCAAAGTACATGATATGATATATCCATATTACAGCTAGATTTAGTCTATATTTCACCAGATCTTGTAGATATTATATTGAAATGTATTTTTATGTAATAAGTGTCTTTGAGGCAAAATAAATAAACATGTGAACATAATATAGACATGTCCATTTTAGTGCATATTACATCCAAAAATTATCTATGTTATTTAAAGATTTATGTAAACATAGATGATGGCAGAATGAAATCAACAGCGAGTGCTGTTTTTTTTTTTCTTTTCTTTTACTTAAAACTGTGACATTACATATTAGTCTAGCAGAGCTACGCAGTGGGCAATTGGTAAAATCTACCGAAATAGCCTAAAAGAAAATTTAAAAGCTTTAAACTTTATTTATATTAAATATTATAATGGAAAAACTTTATGTTTAAAAAATTATCCTGAATTAAGCTAAGGGAAAAAAAAAAAAAAAAAAAAAAAAAACTTGATTTTTTTTTTTTTTCAAAACATTAAATAAATAGTATTAAATATATTTAGATTTCCTTCTCTGCCAGCACCCATGTACGTAAATCAGTTTTAGGTTGATTTCTTTAGAAATCAACCTACTACAATCACGTTTTGTTTTTTTAATCTATATTTAATAGAAATTTTGTCATCACAGTAACTTCCAAAATAATACTCCATATCGAACCAAAATTGGACAGCGAACTTATCCTACAAATATCTAGGATGAGTTCATTAACGATGGTTGCTCTGCTATTTTATTTTCAAGAGGAGGTCACTTGAAAATTACAAATCTACATTATGAAAAGTGTATTTAAGATTGGGTTTGCTTGAATTCTGATATATACATAGGCCATATAAGTGTCTCAACCAAGTTTATTAATGAAATTTATCCGCTCTTTTCTTACAAAAAAAAAAAAAAAAAAAAAAAAAAAACGGATACCTTAAATTAATTAGGGTTAATTGAAAATTTATTATTACAATAACTTTTGAAACATTGAATCAATCAATCAATTCAAGCCAAATTTGGGTAATGAACTTATATAAATGTTTTGATAAGTTCACTGGGCAACTTGCTCTGCCATTTTGTTTTCAAGTTGCTGGTCACTTGAAAATATGCCATCATAATAACTTTTGAAATACTAAGCTGATTTAAACGAACGTTGGAAAGTGAACTTACAGTTCAAATATTTGGAGTAAGTTTGCTGTGCAACTTGTTCCGCAAAGGGATCTTCTCATTCAATATTTGAGTTTACCGTAGCATTCGCATGAAATATATTTTCTTTTCTTTATGTAAATACAAATGCAGTATTACATTTTTTTTTTCTTCTTTTTAACCATATTACATTTACAGATGGCTAAAAAATTGTAATTTATCGTTTTAAAACTTTTTTTTTTTCTTTGTTGCCAGTGAAGAAAATAACATATCTCCCCTCGCTTTTTTTTTCTTCCTTACTACAAAATTTTAAGTAAAAAAATATTTAACAATTTTTAATTTCTTTCTCACTCATCACACATTTTTTTAAATCAGTTATTTTATTGATTGATTCTAAATCAAAATTATTCACTGATTCCAATCCTCTATGTCTATACCAACTAAGTTACCTGGTAAACATCTAAAATATTAACTCGTTAGAAAGATGAAACCTTTTGATCTGTTCAGTAAATATAGACACAGTATTTATTACTTTTTCTTAGGTTTTAATTAATTTTTGCTAGATAAGAATGAATAGTTTCATGATAACTTAACTCTGTGTTTTATTTGTCGGTTGGTTGGTTGGTTGGTTTGTAGCCTTTTACTGGCGCAAGGTCCAGAATGGGACATACTGCGCCAAACAAATGTGTACAATTAAAGTGTAGCTTCTGGATGGGTTTACCCATCCAGATGGTCACTAAAAAACAAACGTAAAGTTAAAACAACAAAAGAAAACAGTGTATAAGATGAAATGATGTAAAAGTAATGAGCAGTGTATACAATAAAACCAGAAGTAAAATATGATTAACAGAGTATATAAAATAAAAACATGTAAAAAAAGATGAACAGTGTAAAAAAATAAAATCACAAAACGTAATCAAATTTCATGGTAAAAACCTGCTTCAATTAAAAAACTAATGAGTCTAGAATGAGGATTTTCGCCCAAAAGGTTCGTTAGATTTGGTGAAGATGAATTGAAATAAAATCTATATAAATGACGTAAGCAGGGACAGTCAGTCAAAATATGGCGAATGGTAAGTGTGCTGAAATGACATTTTGTACATAATGGTTCCTGTTCCCCAAGGAGAAGATGCTTGTATGTAATGCTAGAGTGCCCAATTCTAAGTCTAGTAAGTATAACATCGAGTTTGCGTGGAGCAAGTGTTGGCCAAAGTGAAATATATGGTTTAATTTCCCATAATTTATTACTAGTTTGGAAATCCCACTCTCTCTGCCAATTGCCTCTTAGATAATATTTTAGTGAATGTTTAAGATCTTCGTATGGAACAGAACAATTAAGAGGATTTAAAGCTTCCTTGGCTGCTCTATCAGCAGCCTCATTGCCCTTGATGCCTATATGCCCTGGAACCCAACAAAATTTAATATCAAATCCCTTTTTTAAAAGGTCGTTATAGGTTTTTAACACTGAAATGAAAGAGGTTGTACAAGAACTGGATGAGAGTGAATCAAGAACACTTTTGGAGTCTGTATAGATGATAAATTTTCGGTTAGGAAGTGAAGAAATTAAATTAAGAGCAAGCTCAATGGCTAAAAACTCAGCAGAGAAGATGGAAAAAGAACCTGGGAGACTATAGCTAAGGGTGGTGTTATCAGTAATAACCCCGCAGCCAACTTTATCACTACATTTGGAACCATCTGTAAAAATTTTAATGTAGTCCTTATAAGCACAATAATGAGAAGCAAAGAGGGTCCTAAAAACAGAAGCATCTGTATTGGATTTGTCAAAACCAATAAAGGGATGAAGACATGAAATAACCTTGTAGTTCCAAGGGGTCATATTTAAAAGTTTTATTTGTTATTAATATGTTTTATTTGTCGGAAAAGTTGGATTACGTTTTTATAGTCGAGTGCAAGTCAGATATTGATTTGGTAGTAAATTTTAGAACACTGGCAAATTGCGCCATCGGACAAACCTTTTTTTAATGGCCACCTCTCTGAAGGGCCAGTTTTCTATAAATCAAGATAAATGTGTGAAAATAATTCACAGAAAGTTTTCTGAATTTGCTGTAAAATTGGAAATTTCATTTAGAAATATTGGAGTGTAAGGTTGATTTTTTATACATGTGAAAAATACCAGAGCCAGGAATATACCGGAGGACCCGGGTTCGATTCCCGGCTCTGGTATTTTTCACATAGTTGATATATATATAAAAAAAAATCAGCCTACCACTACAATATTTCTAAATGAAATTTCATGGTTGATGTATTATTGAATATCTATATATTAATTTGAAACGTGTTTTGTCTGTATCCACTAAATCGAGAGAACGGCTTGGTGTAAAAATTTGGTTGAGGTGTCTAAAAAAAGATCTTGGTCTGTAGATGTGTCATTAAAAGAGAAAAATAAAAAAAGTCGGAACAGTTCCCCACCCTGGGGGGCAGGAGTTAAAAACATGTTTGCAAGCTTAACTCAGCTCCAAAATACTTCACGGTGAAGAAGTTGTACATGGGGGGGTGGACTAGACTCGAATACTATAAAATCAATTTCTGTGATTTTGGAATTTTCGATTTTAAAGAGGAAAAGTAGATTTAGGGGGGGGGGGATTAGTTTGAGAGGGAAATCCGTTCTAGACACACATGTAGCACCACATTTTAAAGGACTTGAAATTTCATGTAGATTGGGGATGTATGTATACTATATAGTGTTCCCCCTAGTGGTGATTAATGGAACTAAGTGATTTCATAGTAGACTCTATCATGTTACACCTTATTTTTAAGGTCTTGGTATTTTCTGACCGTTGGTGATGTTCATACAGAACAGACTATGTTCCCTGGCAATGGAAAGTGCAACTAAAGAATTTTGCAGTTGACACCACCATGTGACTCCTTATTTGAAAGGTCTTGGAAATTCAAGGCTATTGGTTATGCTTGTACACAACATACTGTGACCCCTGGTTGAGGAAAGTGGATTTTGCAGCATGTGTGTAGTATGCCTGCTATACAGTGCCACAGCCACAGGCAGCGGAAACACGAGTCAGAGGCTCATTTGGTTCAAGATTAATTTTTGAGAATTTTTCATGTTATTAGCAGCTTGCGCATACGCTGCCGCAGGCACCGGGGTCACGAGCCCTAGTTCCGTTCGCTTCGAGGTAATTTTTTTGTTACAGATGATTATTTTTTTTGTGATGCTTTTATTTAAAAATAGAAATTCAAACAAAATAGAGTTAAAGATATGAAATCATACAAATTTAAGGTTATTATCATGGGCTCAGGCAATGCCGGGCGGGTCAACTATAATATAGTCTTAGTATTAAACGAAATAGAAAATAAAGACAGCTTGTTTTATTTTTGGAATCAGTTTGACGTCACACTGACAGTACTTTGTAGAAAGTGACGTCATATATAGTATTTCTATTTGTAAGCATTTTTCCAATTTTTTTTTTTTTTTTTTTTTTAAGTGAAATGTCATAAATGTTTTAACTTGAAATACATTTAAGTAATGAGTTTTTTAATAACAGTAATATAACTATTTAAGTTATACAAATAACAGTTTTATTAATTTCACTAAATTAATACACTATCACTATTAATATATCATTACACCAGTACAACGATTCAGCACCTGGTCGCGAAGCACATGCAAATGAGGAGCTGTGTAGACCAATTCCCTAAAACGGTGCAGCAATTTAACACCAAGTTGTAAAACATGTATGGAGAAAAGTTGTGCAACTTCCCTAATAGTGTACTGATTTAACACGGTGTCTCAAAACGTGGTAAGAGAAGCGAGAATAAAAACGCTGAGAGTTTGCTTGGAATCAGAGCCCGAATCTAGAACCAATTTTTCTTCAAAATATTTTTTTTAAATTAAGTTTCAAAGTTGAAAACATAGTTGCCAGTTAAAATATACTGGTTGGCTATGGTAACCAGGCGACTGTACTTCACGAGCCAAGTTAATACTAAAGTATAAATTGCCAGCTTGCGATTAATATGAAAGTACCAAATGGCAACTATAACACTTAAATTAAAGGATTATGTGTCATTCTTGAAGCCACTTGGATTCTAAAATATACAAATATTATGGTGCAAAAGATGCGATTGTGATGCAGAAAAAAATTCTTTTAAAATTGGATGCATTTTTAAACAAAAACAGCTAGTTCCATTACACTGATCGGCATGAAAATTGCCCCTGGCACCATTTCAGCATATTCTTATGTAAAATGACCTCCTGAATCCGGATATGATGCCCATTTTGCCCTGTCACCCACCGTTTTTTAGGAATGGCCCCCTATTTTTTATCATTTTTCACTGATTTTATGGCTATGAATTTGATTGGATTATTTTAACTGTTAAATATCTTCTGAGGGGCTACAGAGTTGGAAAATTCTAAAACATTGACATTTGCGACAAGGGAAAAATTTTGGGGAGGAAACTGAATTTATGCATTACATATCTTATATTTTTTTATCTGTTATTTATGTTATTTTTTAAACTTTATATATATATATATATTTGCTTTAATTCTTCAAATCAAATGCATGGTCATAAAATTATCGAACAGGGAAAGAAATTCAGAAAGGAGGTGGTGTATCTAGAAAACGGTGGGTGACTAGGCATAATGGGACTCATACTCGAATTCAGGAAGTCATTTCACATAAGAATGAGCAAGAATAGTATCAGATCTCTCTCTTTTTTTTTTTTTTTTTTTTGCAGAGCAAAAAAAATTGGGGGCAATTTTTTGCCCCCCCCCCCCGCAAAAAAAAAAAAAAAAAAAATCATTTTATACACAAAGTTTCAAAATCTTAAAAGTGAAAAAACAACTCTTGTGGATCAATTCACCAATAAGTAAATCAAAATTGTGTGTGTCCTATATACAAAGTAAAACCCAAATTTATTTGACCTTTTCTTTCTTTTTTTTTTTTTTTTTTTTTTTTTTTTGCTTTAAAAGTGTATTATAACAACAAGTTGTCTTTTAAAATTCCAATGCAACAAGTAAAAAAAAAAAAAAAAAAAAAAAAATTCTAGATTAACCGCAAGAAAAGAAAATTTATCTCCCCCCCCCGTCCTTAATTAATGAAAAAAACACTATTTAAAATATTAAATTAAGCAATTTATTAATTAATTGAAACAGTGAGATAGCTGGATTACAAACCTTTTAATTTCAATGTAACTTAAAGTGCAATAAATTATTTTATCTATAAAAGAATAATCCAGAAATATTAGCAAAAATAACTCAAAATTTAAACACATAAGATATTATTAGATCCCCTACTAAGCAAAAGCATTCATTTAACTCTGCATTACATGAAGATTTAATTAGAAAAAAAAAAAGTAACATTTTCTCACTCAATGTAGCACCTTTCGTAATGAAACGTTTTAAAATTTAAGTGGGACAGCAGTATCAGAGCCCAAAATTTCAACTTAGATTATACTCGCTGACAAAAAAAAAAAAAAAACTACTCCCCACAAAATATGATTAACTTACTCTATTTTGTACGTATAAGGTGACCAGAATTTTTTATTGGTAAAAGAGGAGAAAATATGCAATGTCTTTTATTTTATAAGAAAATAGAAGAGGTCATTTTAGAGGACACAAAGCTAAATGAAAATGATGCTACTTTGCAAAAGTGGTGGAATCATTTTTATCTCAATGGATGAATTTGAATCAGTACACCTTAATTTAAATTAATAACATATGGATATGTTTACATTGCTATCTTTAGAAAACAAAACTTTTGTCAATATCTGTGTTGCAAGCTTATGTTCAGCATATACAACCTTAGGTAACAATGATGCAGGTGTATAAAATGATTATTTTTCATTCCCTAATTAATAAAATACGGTGTATACCCAAATTATCCCATGCTTTTAAATCATTACTTACAGGAAAACTATTAAACATAAATGTTTCAATTCAATAAAAAAAAATTAAAGTAAACATATGTAATGTATAGTATATGAATTTGAAAAGTTGAAACTTAAAAGAATATTTCTGAATTTTAATGCTTAAAATATTGTAGGAGTTAAAATATCTCAGAATGTAGGATTTACAATAATCTTATAAATAAAAGACTGTATATAAATTTTGTGAATAAAAAAATATTCCATTAATGAATTTTAGCATTTCATGAACAGCTTAAAAATTCTAGAAAGTAACTCTCTCATAATCTACTTTTTGATACAAAATTAATTCCCCACATATATAGTTTTTCTTTTTCATAATAATGATTTTAACTATACAATTTAAATAATTTTGATGAAAATCAGTTTAGAATTTAGGTTTGTAGTTGTATCAAGCTGCTTTATATTATTTAATGACTTCTGTGATAAATGAGGGGTTAAACTACTTAACATGCAAAATCACTGAAAATTCCTACTTGTCTGCTGGAAGAATGGCGAGGGAAGACTTATTAATAATAAGTATATCATATATTTATTATTAAAAGAATTCATTTATACCTGTGAATGATAGTTAAGGAGTCCTTAACACATTCAGTACCAAGTATAAAAATATAGTTTGACTTTTTAAAAAGGAAAAAACGATACAAAATAATATACATACAGTTAATAATAATAATAATTATTATTATTATAGAAAATCAGAAATATGTTGCTCATTTCGCATTATTATACAATGTATTGTAATTTTTTAAATAATGAATCATAAATGAACATTTCGTGTACGAACGATTTATCACGTTTAATGAAGTAAATCTTGTCATTTTTAAATTATACAAAGGCTGTTAATTTTTTTTTCTGTATTAATAATAGCATTCCACACACAAAATTAAATAAATAAATAAATATTTTATTTCTCATTGATCAACCCTAATATCCGCCATCTTACTTGTGAGAGCGCAGGCAGTCGCAAATTTTTATGACAACAATCACAACATTACGATCCAATATGGCCGATGGCGTTACATTTGTATCAAAATTACGACTACGATCCGACTTATGATCTACGATAGCTGCGATTGTTACAATAGTATGCCTCCCAAAATCTCTATTTTCAGGACTCCTACAAACTTCACCATCACAAACCTTGGGCATTTCATCGAAAATATATGAAAACAGACAACAGTATGTAAACATAAAGTACGTGTGTCCTACACCAGTTAACAGTTACAGAAAATAACTGTTTGTGACGCACCTTGCACAGCTCTATATGTATATATATTAAAGAAATTTGATGAGAAATAATAAACTGAAGTTTCATGTTTTTCAAAGTGATGCATTAGCTTCAAAGGTAGGCCAGTGCCGCCAAATTAAATTTTGCCATATCCCTACTCAAAATGTCCCTACCACGTGCACTTCTAACTAAACATTGCTGAAGTTTGTCATTGACAAGATGAAAAAAAAAGTGATTTTAATTAAATTTGTCTTTTTATACGTGTTTTAAAGTGTAATTTATCAAATGTGTAGTTCTCTACAATGACATGTGTTTTCTGGATATCTCTATGTGGAATGTGGTTTCATACATGTTTATATTCAACATTCTTTTCATCATTTAAAGAATTAATATTTCATAGAGATTTTTTTTCGTGATGGAATGGTCTCATAATCTATGCATAATACATTTTTCATGCGATGTTTGGAAGTGCCTGTCTCTGGATATGTAATTACATCTTAAAAACGCCCCTTTTTTTATGATAATATAGGGACGTAGGTTTTAATAAAGGGCGCCAAAACTTTGCTTTCATTGCCCCCCCCCCCCCCTAAACATATGTAACCTCACTGTAATTTTTCATTAATTGTAAGTGATATATACATAAAACGGAAATAAAATATTCATAATTGTTGTTTAAAAAGATTATTTATTCTTCCTAATAAGAAGTGATAGTCATACAAAATTTCATGTAAATAGGCAGAATGGTGACATAATAGCAAACACTTTTTTAACTCTGCCCCCCTAGATATGTGTAACACTCACTGTAATTTTTCTTAAACTGTAAGTGGTATACACACAAGGTTTTTTTAAAATCAATAATAGGGTACTTTTATAGAGTATACTTTATTTCATCTGCATGCCCCACCCCAGGTATATAATACACTCATTGGGATCTTCATAAAAAGTGATTATTATAGAACATACCATTAAAATCGGTAAAACGGTGATATTAAAAAATCATTTTATTTTTCTCTGCCCTCCTTCGCCTTTCCCCAAGTATGTCTAACATTTACTGTAATTTTTTCACAAATTGTTCATGATTATAGAGTTTCATACTTTCCCCCAGATATATAACTAAATGAATGTTGTTCGAAATCAATTGAAATTTCTTAAAATGTAATTGAAAGTCATTTTGAAAATCTTTATTTGATATTTATTATTTTGTGATGATCTAAATTTAGGTATTTCAGACAAAGTACTTTTTAATCTCAAAATTGTACTTCACATTCATAGACTTTTCTCTGATATGAGATACACCATAAATTTCAACAACTTTTTCGGAACATTTTACGGATGACATAAACACTTATAAGTCTATTTCCACGTATGTGTGCGTACTTGTCTATTTAAATTTCTCTTTTGGCAAAATCCTATAAAACATTCTTTACGAATAAAGTTTTTTTACGAAATGAGTGCGTAGATGCTTATTAAATTCTTTCCTTTTTAAAATATATATTGAAAGTTCCTTAGCACACGACTTTTATCTAATATGATTACGAGTATGTCTAATAATACGTCTCTTTTCTAAAAAGCTTTAATAACAAACGATACACATGTACGGCTTTTCTCTTGTATGAATGTGGAGTTGTTTTATTTAATACCTTTATTAGAAACTAGAACATTTACGCTTAATAATAAGTACAAAACTTTCAATGAACACCGTAAAATGCAATAAAATCGCAACAATTGTTTCAGGTCGAAAGAAAATACGACAATTCGTCAAACGAACGAAGTAAACACGAGTAATGCAATAAAAACGGCAGCGCTTTGATTCGATTTTTTCTTTCGACCCCAAACAGTTGTTTCGAGTTTTATAGTGTGTTGTTTATGGTTCATTTTATGGTGTTTATTCAAGGTTTTGTACATTTTATTTTAAAACTTCAGTACTGCGGTGCTTTCTTATTATTCGCACTTGACAGTTTTTCTCCAGTATGTGTGCGTAAATGGATATTTAAATGATCGTTTTTAGAAAAATATTTTACGCGTACTTCACGTGTGGTTTTATCCTGTATGAATGCAAAGATGTTTTCTTAGATTGCATTTTTTAGGACATTCCTAACACACGTACGGTTTTTCTCGTTTATGAATGCGAAGATGTGCAATTATGTTGCTTTTTAATTGAAAATCCTTTTGCATATTACTCACACAGATGTGGTTTTTCTCCTGTGTGAACGCGAAGATGTGTCTTTAATTGGCTCTTTTGAGAAAATCCTTTAAAACATTCTGCACACACATATGGCTTTTCTCCTGTGTGAATTCGAAGATGCGTGTTCAGATTAGTTATTCGGGAAAATCCCTTAGAACATTCTTCACAAACATACGGCTTTTCTCCGGTATGAATGCGAAGATGATTTATTAAACTGCTCCTTTCAGAAAATCTTTTAGAACAGTCTTCACAGACATATGGTTTTTCTCCCATATGAATTCGAAGATGCCTCTTTAGATCAATATTTTCAGAAAATCCTTCAGCACATTTTTTACAGATGTATGGTTTTTCTCCTCTATGAATGCGAAGATGTGCAATAAGGTTGCATTTAATTGAAAATCCTTTAGCACATTCTTCACACGCATATGGCTTTTCCCCTTTATGAATACGTAGATGCATATTTAAATGTGCTTTTTGAGAAAATTCTTTAGAGCACTCACCACACACGTATGGTTTTTCTTTTGTATGAGTTCGAAGATGTGCAGTTAAATTACACTTTTCTGAAAATCTTTTGGAACATTCTTCACACAGGTATGGCTTTTCTCCTGTGTGGACGCGAAGATGCCTCCTCAGAGCACTTACTTGAGAAAATCCTTTTGAACATTCTTCACATACATATGGTTTTTCCCCAGTATGGACGCGAAAATGTGTCGTTAGAGTTCTCTTATCAGAAAATTCTTTAGCACAGTCTCCGCACACATATGGTTTTTCTTCAGTATGAATGCGAAGATGTGCCGTTAAATTGCTCTTAGCAGAAAATCCTTTAGAACACTCTTGACATACATATGGCTTTTCCCCTTTATGAATGCGAAGATGTGTTTTTAAATGTGCTCTTCGAGTAAATTCTTTAGAACACTTATCACACACGTATGGCTTTCCTCTTACATGAATTTGAAAATGTTCATTACAGTGAGATTTTTCAGAAAATCTTTTAGAACATTTTTTACATATGTATGGCTTTTCTCCTGTATGAACGCGAAGATGTCTCCTTAGTGTACTTATTCGAGAAAATTGTTTAGAACATTCTTTACAGACATAGGGTCTTTCTCCTGTATGCACGCGAAGATGTGTCATTAGACTGCTCTTAGCAGAAAATACTTTAGAACATTTTTCACATGCATATGCTTTTTCTCTTGTATGAACGCGAAGATGTTTTCTGAGATTGTTCTTTTGAGAAAATACTTTAGAGCATTCTTTACAAAGATATGGCTTCTCATCAGTATTTTCTTGCAGATTCATATTACCTATTAAATAAATTTAACTTTGAATCTACGTCAAAAATAATTTCAGTTTATTTGAAGTGAATGTCTAGATAAGATTTTACATGCATATATGTCTTTAAAGATTTTTTTTTTTTATTTAAAAAACATGTATCACACGAATCTTTCCTTTTTTTCTTATTTCACGGAACGTTTCCTTTTCCGCAGAAAGGAAACCGGTCTTTAGATTGATGCTTTTAACCCTCGGAGGAAAGATAGATATGGAGAGGGCGAGAGCTCGTTTAAGTGAAGCTCCAACTGTAACCGGTTCAGCCATATTGGTGCACTCAAAACATTTACGAAAAACGTGTTGGGTAGTGCAAATTATGATCTATTTTATTAGTGTTTTTCTTACGAATCAAAGTTTCATTTTAAAATTTTAGCGTATTTATAATTATATGTATAATTAATAATGCCTTATTACAAGCCTTTGAATGTTACCTGAATGTTACAAGTCTTTTGAATAAACTTTTATATTTTCCGAATGAAGTTATAATTTTAAATAGTTAATATCTTTCATTTTAACATTACAAGGAATTTTGTTTTAGCATTGTCAGTAAATTTGTGTTGGTGCGTGGGTAAATTATTGGCCCAATTATCTACATCAGGGAGGGGGAGGGTTTTTTTTTTTTGCATTGAATATTAAAGCGCCTAGTTTAATTTCTAATTTTTTACAAAAATTTGCAATGTAAATTATTTATTATTATTATTATTATTCAAACAAAATTGTTTGTTTTTATTGCATAAGAAAACAAATTGCCACAAGTAACTCATTCAAGTGCAAGGGTTTAAAACAATTGATATGAAATAAAACAATTTTTTCATATCATTATAACTAACAGGGATCAAGAAAACTATTTTAGAAGGGTTTTATCAACTTCTACATACTTGCCAACCTTTTAATAAAAAAAAAAAAAAAAAAAAAAAAAAAAAAAAGTATATTTTAAAAATTGACATTTTAAACAATATAGACTGAATTTATATAAATATATAATTGATAAAAAGGAAAATATATAAATATTTACATAAGATTTTCTAAAAATAGTAATAGTCTTTAACCCATCTTTCAAATAAAATATTGAGATTATGTATATTAAAGAATTAATTTCAAATCCCAAAAATAGGACAAAAAAAAATATCGCCTTACATTTGTAGCAGATTTTGCTTTATTAAGGCAAGAACAATTAAATTGTTCATAACAATTTTAAATTAAATTTTCATTAAATTTCAGATAATGAGGATCAGAATTTAGTTTTTAATTTTGTTATCTTGCTGAAAATACACTCATAATGACTATGTAAATATATTTAATTACAAAAGCATTATTTAAAAAAACCGAACATTTAAAATTATTTTGAGATAATTAAAATCAATATTGCAAATTTTACACTTACATTTAATAAGCCTCACAGCATAGCAGCGCCACCTGTTGGGAAATTTACTACAAAGTGTTATCAGGATAAAATCCCATTAAGATCCAATTAAATATAAAAATTTACGAAATTATACACAACAGAAAATGAAATATAGCTTTATCTTAAATGGGAGTAATATGCATAGTAGCGCCACCTGATGGGTGATTTACTCCGAAATATAATCAGTACCAATTCATATGAAGATTTAACTAAATATAAAGTTTTGTGGAATTTTGCCCATTACTTAATGAGATACAGCACCCACAAATTTTGATAACACATACACGATACACAGTCAGACTTGCATTTTTAAAAATGGTCAAATCATTTTCAAGGCTTTACAAAACGTGTAAATGCATCAAAAATTTTCACGAATTCAATACTTTCTTCTTCTGAATAGAAAAAAATAATAAAAATCATTATTTTTATCATTATCAGAGTTTCAAATAGAAAGCAACTTATGTTCTCGCCAATTTAATATAATCTTAAAAACTATATTTTTTATAAGTTTTTAGCTTTTTCAATGTGATATTTAACTTTAAATAAGAAAGTTTTTCCAGGCCGCTGTGTTGTGTAATTTAATGGCATGTAAAAGGAAAAGAATATTTACGATGAAATGCTCCTGCTTTTATTTCATTATAAAAAAAAATTACAATAATCTGGTGTGTCACTCACACGACTTTCTCTTATCCTGAAATTTAATATTATAAATACAGGTTGGAGATTAAGAGGTAAGATAACGATGTTATGTAAACCTATGTTAAACAATTCAAATTAGGCTTCGGAAGAGATTTATATGATAATTAGTTCTGTGTGAGGGGGGCTACGGCCCCCCTCAACTCGCTGTTTCATTAATGCACCTACATTTATATAGAATTTAATTTGGTTATTAAAAAATAATTCTGTTTTTTAAAAATAATTTATTAAAATCATTATTTAAAAAAATTATCTTTTATGATAATGCAGACGATTTCCTTATTAGAGAAGTAGTATAAAACCAAATATCCAAAAAAAAGTCCATTTTATTCCCAATATTTAAAAAAATAAAATAAAATAAAAATAAGTTTTTTTTTTTTTTTTTTTTTTTTTTTAAAGTAAAAAAAAAATTGATAACTTTGTTTTAAATTATCGCAGATCAATGGTTCAACCATTCGTTTTAAAGGTACTGGCGAGCTCTTTTGAAAGATACCCCTCATGAATATTTACTCCCCTCGAGGGGGACTTCCCCCCAGGAAGGAAGGCGAGGCTCCTGCATACACAATATTTTTTTCCCCTGTTGACTATCTCTATTACAAAAAATATATATTCGTTTCATTTGGTTTAGTGCAGTCTATAGATGTTAAACTCTTCTTACCTGGAATTTCCCCCATAGACGTAATGTTTTTGAATAATTTTGAGTGTCCCTGTACACGAACCATTTGCTTGACCTTAGCGAAAAGTTTAGTGTAGCATCCTTCTATGATACAAATTTAGAATACCAAGTTTGAACTTTCTGCCATAATTTGTTTTTGAGATATGCTGATAAGAGACAGACACACACACAGATCATTTGCTAAAAACATGATTTTCGTATTCAAGGGACCTCAGAACATGTAAATATAACAAAAACTCGCGTTCGAAATTTTGACCCAAAAACAATACTTATGGGTAAGAGAAAGTAAAAAAAAAAGATTGATACACTAAACAAAAAATATTTCTCAGTATTTTTGAAGGATAAACCGTGATTTATACCGTTTTTTCGTACGTTTAATACTAACGGCAATAGAATTTAAGCGAATGTTTTGGGTGCACAGTTAAAGGGACACGAGTTAAAGGGACCTGATACAGTTACTTCACTCTTTCTCCATTGAAAACCGGCTCTCGCCGTCTCCATTCTTATCCTTCCTCCGAGTTTTTACCCGATTCGCAACCCTAACACTCGAATACGTCCTCTAGTGGACAAATGTATAAGTTTTCGTGTCGTATGTTTATTTAAAAACGTATTGTCACATATGCGTTAAGTGATAAAATTAAGATCATTTTCTAGTAAATATTTAAAATTTTGATTCATATTAACTATAACGAATTGTTATTAGTAGATACTTTTGTGCAATTCATGGGGATTTTATTACAAGCTTCGATTAATTTCCTACTTCCAAGAGTAAAATTAAAATATGCCAATCAGTGTAGTTTTGTAAATAATGGATAGGTATTTTTAAAATGGACCAAAACGTTAAATAATGCCGTATGGTAAAAAAGTCTTCAGATTTTTTTTGTTTAACGAAGTCAGATATCGGGATGTATTTAAGGATCCGGAAAAAAAGTGCACGGAAAAAAGGACACTTTTCCAATTCGCATATCGCAAAATAATAAATATCAAATAATGAATTTTAAAAATGACTTTCAAATTACATTTTTAGAAATTTTAATTGATTTGGTACAACATTCATATATCTGAGGAAAGAGGAGGGGGGGGCTACTAGGAGCAGCTCGAAAGAAAACAATCGATTTTTTATCAACTCTTGCAATTTGTGAAAAAAATTACTGTAAGTGTCGGACTTACTTGTGGGAGGGGAGGCTTACAGGAAAAGGGGGGGGACAGAAAAAAATAAGATGATATTTTATATCACATTTTTACCGACTTTAATGAAATATTTTATTACTGTCACTTACTTTTTATATGGATCAAAGTGAGTGTATTATATACCTGCGGGAGGGAGGACAAGGAAGGAGATAGAAAAAAAAACCCTATACCCCTACCCTTTTTTAAATTACCTTATTATTGATTTTTTTTTTTTTTTTTGTTACAATAAGTGTCAGACATACTTAGTGGGGGGGGGGAGTTAAATGTGGGTTGGCAAAGGAAAATGAGTGTTTATATCACCATTTTACCGATTTTAATGATATATTTTATAACAACCATTTAATTTTCATGAAGATTATAATGAGTGTACCTGGGGAGGGGGGGGGCAAGGGGGACCGATGGAAAAAAATATATTCTCCTTTAAACTACACTATTATCCATTTAAACAAAAACTTTGTATAATAATGTATAATAAAGTGAAAAAAATCACAGTGAGGTAAGACATACTTGAGGGGGGGGGGGGGAACAGAGGAAAATAAATTATTTTTTTGTATCACCATTTTAACGATTTTAATGGCATACTTTATAACTATCACTTACTTTTTATGAAGATCTCAAAATGAGTGTATTATATATCTAGAGGGAGGGCAAGGGGGACGCAAACAGAAGTAAAAAATATTATTCTTTAAACTACCGCACAGTCGATTTAAAAAAACTTTGTATTTATGCAACTTTCTGCTTATGAAAAATTACAGTGAGTGTACACATATCTGGACGATTTCCTAAGGGCGGGGGGGGGGAAGAGTGAAAAAATTTTTTGTTTTCATGTCACCCTGCTACCTACTTATATGAAACTTTGTACGACTATCACTTTCATTTCATTAAAATTATAGTGAAATTTACCTACATTTTAAAAGGGGAGGGGGGAGGGCGTACAGGTGGAAAATAAAATAATATTTTTAAACAACACTTATTATCGTTTGTTTATTGTTTATTTACATTTTTGTAAGTATCTACTATCACTATTAATGAAAAATAATGAGTTATGCAAAATTTCAATGTATGTATGATTTAAATCTGTAAAAAAGTTTCTGAAAAATGAAATTTCTTCTTTTAATCTGTCTCTTTTGCCCACGCACATAGGAATAAAAAACTTATGCTCTCGTTGATGCATGCGTTTTACAAGGAGCGATTGCATGAGTTTTAGAAGGAGAAATTAAGAAAAGTGCCCTTTTTCCGCAATTCAAAAATTCAATAATTTGTTAACATCAGTCATTAATTAAAACTTAATATCAAACATTGGTAAAAGATTATTCTAAAACAGATTTTTTTCCTTTCATCTGTCCCTCCCCTCGTAGAAACAAACAATTTTTGCTATCATCCATGTTTAGCTAGTATTTTACAAGTAACAATTAAGAAAAGTGCCCTTTTTCCGGATTGCGGAAAAAAAGGCACTTTTTTAAAATTTTCCTTGTAAAACTCATGCTGAGCATTATCGAGAGCGTAAGTTTTTTATTTCTATGTGAGGAGGGGGGGTGGACAAAAGAGACATATTAAAAGAGGAAACAAGGGCGTATCCAGAAAAAAATTTCGGAGGGGGCCCAACTTTCACTAAGATGTTGGTCGTGTACCCGCACATGTACACACCAAGAGCGTGTACGCTAAAGTTTGTCCTCCCCCACCCAATCACCTTAACTTTAAGAAAAATATAAGTTGTTACCTTAAGCTTCATATCTAGGCATAGTAAAATGGTTATGCGCTATAAATAAGATCGGTTACAACGTCGCATGTCGGTAAACAATGGAATTAATATTCCTAAAATCGGAAATGGCAAGAAAAGATTTAATGATAATAATAATTCTAAAATGTGCCTTGGGCCTAAAACTGATGGAACTAGTCCTTTAAAATACATGTCTCAGCTAGAGAGTTCTTTAATCCGTGATGTTGTAAACCACTGACAAACGGAGAAAATCACCAAAAACTGGACTCATGGTAGTCCGGTTAATAAGGAGTCGAGCTCGTAATTGAAGGATTGAGTGATCGATACTGGAGCCATCCAAATACGGTCATGTAGATAGTAGATTAATGATATCAGTTGCACGTAAAATCCGTTGTGTCCTCCATGTTTTGTAAATGCAATAGCTCGGGTATACTGAAATTGGGGAAGCATCTTCTCCGTGGAGGTTTTAAATTGTGATGGCATGATTCCGGATTACCCTAGAAATGGATTACAGACCGTTGTTTTGTTGTCTGTCTAGCTTTAGTGCAATGTTAAGTCCATTCAAATTTAACGTAACTGGCTGACGTCGTAATTCAGTGGCGCATGATTTATGTGCCATGCACAACCATGTTTCAAATACTTTTCGTTTTTTTTTTTTTTTTTTTTTTTTTTTAGATATAACTTCTTTTTAATACAGCCGAGATATATCTTTTCCATAAAAAGATAAATCTAGTGCAGCTACGCTATCTGCTGGGCGATATACCCAAAAATCTTATCAAAATATTTATATCTAAGTTTCCAAAAAATAGTCTTATGGTGTTCAATGCATCTAAAAACATGTAAATACATTGAAAACTGGAAGTCTAAAAGTTTCCGAATCCAATGCATTTTTCTCTTGTTTTGTGTGTAGAAGAAAATAATATATATACATGTTTTTTTAATTAGATAATATTGCTTACTTTAGATCATATTATTGGAAACATGAGGACCTGTGTGCTGGCGTCCACTAAACCGAGATATATTACATGTCTATGTTGGGCGAACACATTGAGGTCTTCTTATATGGCTTACCGTTTATAGTGTCTTCTACAGACCCTGGGGCTGGGGCCATGGTTATATGCGTTGTAGTTGTTGAAAATCTTCTGGCATGGCATACGTATCGAACTATCTAGCGTTTCTAAATGTACCCAGGGTGTGTATCAACCAGGTGTCTCATGTGACACAGCGTATCTTCAACTGTGGCTGCAGGTCATTATTGGTTATCATTTGGAAAGTTACCGGTGAAGCGATGGCCCATCATCCCATTCTACATCAGACTCAGATATCTCTGCTTTATGATGATCGTAACAAAGATGTTTACATAACGTGTTGGCTTTTTAAGGCCTACCTTTCATCACATGTCTTTCTGTAAAGTAGATTTTATATTGGCTGTTTATTTATGTTAGAAAGGAATGAAGGAAGGAAGGAATGGAAGGTATACTACGTGCATAACTGACAAAACCAGAAGTTCCATTTGCAACTGTGATCTTTGTTAATGACGAATCTTTTGTCTCAAAGGAAGGAATTAAAATGCTATTTCTGGCAAGAGAAAGGAGACACATTACAGGGTTCAACAATAAGTATCATAAAGTTCTCTTTTTAGTGTTTTTTACAAAAAGCTAATATGCATTTCGGCAATTTGGACTTTACAAGACAGAAAATTGCTGATAAATAAGGTTTCACAAGCAAACAAATTAACAACAACAAAAAAAAAAAAAACATATTGTGGAGAAAAAATTCATTTTTTTACATTTTTTTTCTGGTTTGTAGAACATGAAAAAAGTTATCTCGGAAAATTTCGGGGGGGGGGGGCTCGAGCCCCCAGAGCCCCCCCCTCTGGATACGTCCCTGAGAGGAAATTTTATTTTTTAGAAACTTTTGTACAGATTTAAATCATACATTGAATTTTTGAGCACCTTCCCCTAATTTTTCATTAATACCCACATAACACATACGCCTATATTACGTTCATATTTCATCTATCGCGTCCGAGTTACGTCTATAGATAGACTATTAAGGTTATCATTAATTAATGATCTAAACAAGAAAAAGCTAACATACAAATAAATAATTAGAAAGCGTTTTAAGAGTAAGCAATATAACCATTTTAATATCGCATACTACAGTCGATGAATACAATGAGGGTTGGCAACATTTGTGTGGAAGTCACGTGATGGTGGTATTCCATGATTTGTTTACGCTGCGAATGCGAAGTAAAAGAAAGCAACATGTCAAAAAACTGTGCATATTTTAGATGCACAAATAATTCAAGCAAAGAAACATGCAAGCAAAAACGTGTAAGTTTTCATGCATTTCCTTTGAATTCGTCTGGTTTATTAAAAGAATGGCTCATCAAACTGAAAAGAGAAAATTTTATACCATCCAAACATAGCGTATTATGTTCAGAGCATTTTACCGAAAATGACTTTACTTACCAAAATTTTACAGAGAGAAGATTTCTGAAAAGTGATGCTGTACCGTCTGTATTTAGTTTTAAGTTAGTTACACCACACTTTTTAAAAAACAAAATTCAATTTTCATTTGATGAAAGAAAAGAAAAAAGTTTCGCGACATAGAATTCATATCGAAAGAGCTATTGGGCGCATTAAATTACTTAAACTTTTAGACTGCACCATACCATAAACTATTGTTACCCTCCATTATTCAATTAATTTATATGTCAGCATTTTTAGTTAATTTTGGAACACGTATTTTATAATTTAAAATTTTAATGAAAAAAATAAGAAAATAGGGAATTTTCTACTTCATTTCTTACAATAAATCTCCTATATGCTTCAATGTTACTGCAAAATTAATGTTATACTTTTCTTTCTTTTCATTTTGTGCGTACCAGATACAGTAATGTTATTCCACATTATATTTAAGGTTAAATTTTTATAATTTTGCTTATCCTAAAGATTTGTTGTTGTACATTTTTTTTTTTTTTTTTTTTTCAGCTTTATTCAAATTTATTTTAATCTCCTAGAAATCTGAGTAACACAACCAATCTAAACAATGAAGTTTATAAAGCAAAGTTTAACAGGAAAAAATCAGGGTAGCACTTAATTTTTTTTTATGGTGATTTTTTTAAAACTGAATTTAATGAGATAAGGAAATGTACTTTTAATTGAGGTCCAAGTCTTAGAGATAAACTGAAATAATTTATGTTATTCCTGACTCTTAAATTATTAGTAGAATTGTTCATGTTTAATATAGACACAATTTTACATTTAATTTTTATCACCCAGTGTATGTAGTCCCACACAACACAATTCATCCCGATTAGGTTGATATTACGTAATCGCGATCAAATATTACGTCCCATTACGTTGAAATTTGCTATCTGCTTTGGTTGATTTTTGGTTGAAATGTCACAAGCAAAGTTGTAACATGGCCCTTAATAAGACTTAGTTGGTACATAATATCAACCAACTTGTTATGTAAGACATTCAGAGTTTGTCCAATTCATGTAAAATCAACCAAATTTGGATGTAAATGAAACATTGTGTTTTCAGCCATTTCATGTAATATCAACTAGATTTGGATGTAAGATATACATCCAGATCTCATCTAAATCATGTAAAATCAACCAAAATTGAATATGGAATATACATCTAGATTTCATCCAGGTTTTATAGAAATTACGTAAAATCAACATAGCTTATGCATTTTTTTCTTCTTTCTTCCTCTTTTAAGAATTTTAATGCACTTATTTTAAACAGGGGAACCAAAAGCATTGACCTTGTTTTTTATAATGCAGAGATTAATTTTAAACATAAATGTGATATTGATTTTCAATATCAGGATTTAAAAATATATGCTTAAAATCAGTACCTGTATATTTTTGTCTAAAATTAATATTTGCATAATAAAAAGCAAGGCCAATGCTTTTGGCTTCCCTGTTTAAAATAAGTGCATTAAAATGCTTGAAAGAGAAAGAAAAATGCATCAGTTATGCTGATTTTATGTAACTTCTATAAAACTTGGATGAAATCTAAATGTATATTCCATATCCAATTTTGGTAGATTTTAATGGAATTCATTACCCAGGCGGAAAATTTGACAAGATAGCTTTTTTTTTCAGATCACACCTGGAACTTTTTCAGATAAAACTTTGTATATCATCTTATTAGAATATGAGACATATTTTGCTCATTGTAAAATACTGTTTTTTTTTTTTTGTTGTTGTTTTTTTTTTTTGTTGTTGTTTTTTTTTTTTTTTTTTTTTTTTTTTTTTTGTACAGGCGACATTATTTTTTCAAATTCCTTGAAAATTTCTTGTTGTTTCATAAAATTCTGCACCAATTTTTACTTCCTCATACAAAGTATAAGGAATTATAGTAATCCCGATTTGTGAAATGGATTTTATGTTTCACATTGCTCGAAAACGAATGATCGCTGAATGTTGCCAATTTATATGTGTGACTGTCATGATGTCTAGTTGTACACCTGCAAGTGTCGTCTTAACACGAGCTCTCGTCTTATCGATATAAGCGACTTTACACGATGTTTCGTGACGTCGTACGCATGTGTCTGTATGTCACATAACTCAAAAACGATTGGACGTAGAAAGTTGCGAATTGGTACATAGGTTTGTTATAACATCCAGTTGTGCACCTCCCTTTTTGGCCTTTGTATGATTTTCCGTTTTGGAGATATTTAAGAAAATTAGGTTCATAATGACCAAAACTACAAAGGTTTTGGTCATAATGAATCAAAAAACTTTAACTCAAAAACTGTTTGGACAAATATTGCAATCGAATTTTAACTGACTTCCTGACTAGCTAGACATTTGAAATTTTCAGAAAAGCTCAGAACACATTGACAATGCATTTTTTAAATATTTTTAGCCAACTGTTTCGGATACCTGCTGCCTTCAGCAGCTTTTATATGATTCAACAGAAAATTTATTTAACTACCCGACTAGCTAGACATTTGAAACTTTCAGAGTAGTTCAGAACATGGTGAAAATGCATTTTTTAAATACTTTTAGCCAATTGTTTCGGATCGGATCCCAGATGCCTTCAGCAGCGTTACCAGTATAAATCTTGCAAATGATTTTTAACTGACTTCCTGACTAGCTAAACATTTGAAACTTTCGGAAAAGTCCAGAACACATTCAAAATGCTTTTATTATTTTCAGCCAACTGTTTCGGATACCTGCTGCCTTTAGTAGTATTTATATGATTCAACAGAAAATTTATTTAACTAACTTTTCAACCAGCTAGACATTTTAAACTTTCAGAATAGTTCAGAACATGGTGAAAATGCATTTTTTTAATACTTTTAGAGAACTGTTTCGGGTCCCTGCTGCCTTCGGCAGCGTTACAAGTACAAATCTTGCAATCGATTTTTAACTGACTTCTTGACTAGTTAGGCATTTGAAACTTTCAGAAAAGCTCAGAACACGTTGACAATGCATTTTTTAAATATTTTTAGTCAACTGTCTTGGGTCTAATGATAATGCTTTTTAACAATATGTATATATTTCTAAATGTGTATAAGGAAGTCATGTGTGTTATGTTTTTAAAAAAGGTAATGTTAGGTAAAATCGTAACGTATTACGCAAAACCATGAATCGTATAACAAAAAAAAGTTAAGTAATTACTACACCAGGCTCATAATAAAAAACACATCTTCACAATTATGAATGATTTATTAGATTTGGTTTTACTTCTGGACATCGAATCAAAAATATTAATACTTATATAAATTGGCATGTATAAAGATTCCATATTTAGATAAACACTTAATCATACTATTTAGATTATATGTAGCCTCCATTATTCAAACTAGTACAACAAAGAAAGAGTTCATACCGTTCTCTTTAGCATACAAGAAGAACAAATACAAGAAAACCAAACTTTAAAAGGGCGAACATCCCATCTGCACATTTAAAAACAATTTTAGTTAAAAAAAAAAAAAAAAAAAAACTACGATACAAAAATTTTTCTGGTGACAATGTTATGTTATTTTCAATTAAGGTTTCTAAAAGCTTAGTAATTTTTGCTTTCATTTCTTGAAATGAGTTTGCCCCTACCACTATGTCATCTTGATAAACATAACATTCAACCTGAGAAATCTGTATTATGGTATCAATCAAGTGTTGAAAACATGAACTTGCTGTGCGTAAACCAAAGACGAGTCTTAAAAAGGTAAATACACCAAATGGTGTAGTAAATGACAGTTTATCTTGCATCTGTTTGGGTAAATCTATCTGCCAATATGCAGATGGTAAATCCAGTGTTGAAAAATATTTAAATTTTGAAAGGTTAACTAGTAGATTCTGTATCTTTGGCAGTGGGTAATTTGATGGTATAACAATAGCATTTAACAGACGTAGGTCCAAAGCCAATCTGTACTTGATAGGTTTTTTAGGGTCTGTTTGATTTTTCTTGACCAGAAGCATAGGGCAAGCCCATGTCGAATCTGATCTTTTTATAATATTAGCATCAATCATTTCTCGTAATTGATCAAGGGCTTCTTGTTCCAAGGCTTGGGGTATGGGAAAAGGAAGGGTTGTTTTAATGGGATGTGCATTTATCATATTTATTTCTGGTTTTATCAAGTCTGTGTGACCAAGAGTTTTTAAAGATTTTGAAAACACCTGGGCTTTTTGCTTAAGTAATTGTAACATTTCTTTCCTTTCTAAATCATTCAAATGTTCTAACTTAAAGTCATTTTCATTAAAATCCTTTTCTCTTTGTTCAACAATATCTCTAGAAGGTTGTATTAAATTGCAAAAATATTCATTCTCATCCTGTTGAAAATCATATTCCTCAATATCCCCAAGTTCTACATTTGTATAATATCCCAAAAGGGTATTTTTTCTGATATGAACAGTTTGTTGTGATGTATTAAAAATTGGAATAAGAAAAACATTATTTTTTATGTGAGACAGAGAATGTATAGATTTATGTATAGTAATTTCTTTATGATTAAATGTTGGAGAAAATAGGAAATATTCTTGGGGGTTAGAATTGTATTTGACTTGAACATAAGTGCATGCATTCGGAGGTAGGATGACTTTCCGTGTTGTATAAATATTGTTAGTTTGTACACTTTTATGAATACTTCCATTATGTTTCTTGCCATGTTCACTATGATTCATAATTTGATTCCCAGAGTCATTGGTTGAGTTATCATACATTTGGTATGAATTTAGATAATTATCAATGATATGATTGTTTGTATAATTTTTATTATACGAGTAATTTTGAGAATACCACTTTTCATTACTATGATCACAACAAGTCACATCTTTTGTATTAAATTTTTGATGCACACTTAATCTGTCAGATTCCATATATTCAACATTGGGATTATTTTCTACAAACAAAGTATTATGGTGTATTATATTATTTAGTGAACAACCATCATTTTCATTATTTTTGTCAAATGTGACAAATGGAATATGGTTATCCTTGATTAATACAGATTTAAAAGAAGGTATAATTGATATTCCATTTTTATTAATGAAGTCATAGCCCAATATGATTTGAAAATTGTTATTATCAATATTGGTGATAAAGAAATTATGATGAAAAAAAATTTTTTCCACCCTGAAGCATACCCTTACACACCCTGCAAACTTTATTTTTGAATTAATAGTTGAAAGAGTCACCTGTCGACCCAAAAACTTATATGTAATATTAGATTTTATGGCATTAAAACACTCTTGATCAATTAAACAGTCAGATGAGCCAGTATCGATTAATGAAGTTAAATTCTGACCTTGCATATTAATGTTTATACATGGCAGGAATTCATTATTTTGAAATGAACTATAAATAACATGTCTATCTAATTCAGTTGTTTTATTGCAACTGTCGGTTTCAAAAGTTTTGATTTCTTTGATTTCTGTATTTGAATTATTTTGAGTCTGTGCAAATTCTGTGACTTGAGTAGTTTCATTATGTTGACAATTATGGTTGGATTTAATTTCTGGCAAAGAAGAATTGGAGTGCAGAGTGCCAGATATGTCTGCCTCCATATTTAGTTTAAATTAGGATGCTGACAAGAATGACTACTTGGCTGTGATGCCTCATTACTTACTAATTTGTTTTCATCACTTTGTGTATGCATATTTCGGCAAAAATTCTTAAATTCAAAACAATTTTTTAGAAGGTGATTAAAACGTCCGCAAAATGCACAATGTTGGCTAGTAAATGTGTTTGGTCTGCCTCTCTGATGAAATCTTTGTGATGAAAATTTCCTTTGTTTATACTTATCCTGAAATTTGTGAAAATTACTTCTGTTATACCAATTTTTTTTTTATATGCAAATTTATTACCAGCATATTTTTTTTGATGACTAACTCTTCCTGGAATGTCATCGTTTGTATTATCCTTATCAATTTCACTTTGTTTATCAATGTGAAACATTGGCATTTGTTCATACTGTTTGACAGGAGACGCAAAAGCATCGTATAGGTCCTGAAGTTGTTCCGCGCGATTTAGCGCGACATCATAATTTGTGATATTTTCCTCTAAGATTTTTAGTTTAAGTTTTTTTGGTAACGCTTTGACAAATAAATTGAATTTTACTGCTTGTAAAACTGAATCGTCGACGTTTGGATATGCCAGCTTTATCTGTTTGTTCAACCTGTAAGCAAAGTTACGCACGGATTCGTCATGTTCAGGTTTAATATTTTCAAAGTTTTGTAGAAGGATATTTTTGTTACCCTTAATTGAAAAAAAATTCTCAAATTCGGTCCGTAGTGTTTTTAAATTATTAGTTTTATTTACTGCTTGTGATTCTAGATAAAAGTTTAATGCCGGACCTTGTATCTTAGATCTAAATAAAGCCAGCATTTCTTTTTCATTGTAAGAATTCAATTCCTGTATGTCTTGTAATTGATCGAAAAAAAAAGAAACAGTATTTGGGTTAACGTCATACGGTAATATGTTCAAAGATAAGTTGCTTTTCGGAGGCATGATGTAAATCAAAACTTATTCATATAAGTATGCAATTATCACTAATCACTAAATGTTTTCAACTATCATTATCAGGAATTTTTTTTTTTTTTTTGACTTCAAACCCATATAAATTGCAACAAGAAACATTATTAAATTATAAGCATTTTTAAAAATTCAATTATTTTCATATTTATGAATATATACGAAGTTGCAGAATTTCATAATAAATCTTTATATAATTTTCTTTTTGTTTGCGTCATACCATTTTTTTTTTTTTTTTTTTTTTGATGTCCAGAAGAAGGTCACAGAACCAAATGTTATGTTTTTAAAAAAGGTAATGTTAGGTAAAATCGTAACGTATTAGGCAAAACCATGAATCGTATAACAAAAAAAAGTTAAGTAATTACTACACCAGGCTCATAATAAAAAACACATCTTCCTGATGGCTTCACATTGTGATGCATAATGGTGGTTGTGATATAAAACTATAGAGGTAATCACTAATTCAAATGCCTGTAATTAATATGATCCAACATTTTTGGATGACAGGTTGTATGAATGAAATGCTGCTAAAAGGAAAAAGTGAAGAATCAAGTTTCTGTGAACGTCAAAATCAGAAACAACTCACGTAAAGAATGTCGAAAGCAAAAATGTTTATAAGATAAAGTTCATAAGATATTGTTAAAAATATTTGAAAATTATTAAACAACTATATTGCTTATTGTTACATATTATGCAAGTTTAAAATTAAACTTTGTGCAATTATTAGATAAAATATAAAAATATACGAAAAAAAATCATAAACTACTTATAAAGCTTAAAAACATACATGCATTATTTTTTTATCAAAAGTGATTTGCTTAACTTTTTTTTTTTTATATATATGCTTTATGTTATGCATATGTATTTTCCATTTGATTACACAGATTAATTTTATTTGGGCTTCGTTCTATAGGCTGAATTTGTTTTAATTACAGTCGAACTTCATTAATGCGAATCTCAAGGGGGATAAAAAATTTGTACATGTTATCAGTAGTTCAGGCTATCAATAACTAATCTTCATATAACTAAACTAATCTTCTTTTGATAAGGGTTCTAGAAACAGTTCATGTTAAAAGTAATTCACGTTAATGAGGTTCGGCTGTACTATAAATTGTGGACTGTTTGGCAAAATACCATGAATGAATGACTTCCAACCTAGC
Source organism: Salticus scenicus (assembly GCA_963930645.1). Taxonomy (NCBI): domain Eukaryota; kingdom Metazoa; phylum Arthropoda; class Arachnida; order Araneae; family Salticidae; genus Salticus; species Salticus scenicus. Next base: position 750,579 of record CAWVNO010000967.1, on the reverse strand, counting down.
TGTATTGGTTTGACATTAAATTACAGGTTAAATTTTAAAAAGATTTCCAAGAAGAAATAATATGTATTCATACATTTTTATTTAAAAAATTACATTAAATTGCTTTAACTGGTGTATTTACACAGTGACACTAATTGCACATTACTTTTTAAATTTAACATCTAATGTAAATTTTGTAAATCCATGGTTGCATGGCCCACTTGTGGTCTAATGTCGTGTAGTCCCCAGCAGACCTAAATGTTGACATAAATAATGTGGAAATGGCCTTGACTGAAGGTGAAAATAGTACTATTGCCAATGATAATCAATTTTTTTTACATTCTTCTGCTCCGATAACCCACACAGCACATAAGTCCAGATTTTGATGTAAATTCTTGGAATATTTCTACTTTTCCTGATGTGCATTTTTTTAATGATTAAAATATTGCAGAAAATAGTACGATTTCTGAAATTGATTTAACTTCTGACTATGTATAAAATCGTAATTTGTCAGATAATTTTCTCCAGCGAATCTGAAATTAGAAAGTTTGAAACATTTTTACAACCATCAACTATTTCTTTTACTGACAAAATTGAAAGATGAGCTGTCGAATGCGGAATGCTTCATGAACACTTGAACGTAACTGCTTTAGTGATTTACACAGATTCAAAGACTCTTAAAAACTTCACGTCAAGCAATAACAAAACCTGTATTTCCTGGCATTGATTGTAATTTTGTTTAGCAGCAGGATCAGAAAAAATACTAAATTTGAAAATTTCATTTCCCACCGAACTGAAATTGTTTGTTAGTATTGACGGCTTGCCTTTAGCAAAAAGCTCTAACAGCCAATTTTAGCCCATTCTTTGTTTAATTTCTAATGCGGTGGAAATTTGTTTTTCCTGTAGGTTCATATTGTGGGAAAACTAAACCCAACGATGCAAATGTATTTCTATCAAGTTTTGGTGGTGAATTTAAAGAGTTAATAAATAATAGTGTAACAGTTTCTGGTAAAAATTATATTGTGAAACTTAAAGCCAGAATCTGTGATGCATCGGCTCAAGCTTTTGTTTCTTATTTCAAAGGGTATTATGGGTATTTCGGATGTGGCAAATGCATTCAGGAAGGAGAATTTATAAAAAATAGAGTCTGCTTTCCTGAATTAAATTCTCCTGTTCGAACAGGCATGTCTTTTAAAGGTCGTTTGCAAGATCATCACATTGGCACGTCAATTTTAGAAGACAATTTTGAAATGGTCAGTCAAATACTTTTTTAATACATTCATCTTGTGTGCCTGGGAATGGTTTGAAAACATTTTAATTTGTGGATTAAAGGAGATTTTAAGAATCGTATTCCCCACAGCACCATAAATAGGATATCAGAATTATACGTTGCCTTGAAATTTCTCTTTATGTTGCCTTTTCTCTTTAACAGGCAAGTTTTTGCAGCACCTGCAGAGAGAAAAAAAATTATTATTTCATAAGAAAAAACATAATAATAATAATAATAAATAAAAACTGACATTTATGTTTTCCCATAAACTGAAAAATTACATTCAATAACAATATGCAAGTTGTGGTATTTATAAGAAACTAATTTTGTATGATTTGATTATTTAATTGAAACCGATCAATTTTCTCACCTACAATCAGTAGTGGATATTTCGATAATTAAATAAATCTTCATAATCTAAAAAAGACAGTGTCTGGGTGTGATTCTGAAAGACAGCATAGCACTAAAATGGTAGTACAGACAGTTATGTGAATCAACACGAAGATGCTTCCTGAGATGTCCTAGTGCATTTCGAAGCCTGATTTTCGATTTTTTAAAAATTAAAATATGATAATGAACTTTTACTCATCATTTTCTCTACTGTTTTTGAAATAAACCATTCCTTAAAAAATGCCACTCACTCTGCTTGATAAATAATTGATTCAACGCAGCATTTACAACAGAGTCACACTATGTGGGTAAAGGTCCATTCACAGAAATATTCATTTTATGGTAGGCTGTTTCTTTACTAATATGTCGTCTGTTATTACTGTGATACTCGTATTTTGATGTTAATGACTCACACACTGATTCCACAGACATAATAGTAGCTACAGTTACAGACTGTGAAACTATTTCTATGTCTTTGAAAAGTGCTGTTTTACTGGAGAGAATTTTTTTTTAATTATGCAGGAACTTTTTAATCTTATAAAATCTTTGGAAAGCATAGGTTTTATTAGTTCTTCACTTTTCTTCATAAATTTTCTATACTGAAATTTTAATTCAGTTTCTGACACATTCTTAAACTCAAAAACTAATTTTTGAGCAGAAATCACAAATTTATCTGTTACTGATGCAGCTCTAAATGGAATTCCTTTTAATTTTATTTTTGTGGCTAAGAGTTAAAACTTGAATATCATGTAATAATATTCCAGAAATGAGATTTCGCTACATGTATATATATATATATTTTTTAAAGATATGTGTAAAAAAAAAAAAAAAAAAAAAAAGTCAAAACTGTCTGTAAACTTCGAAAATTTTCTGTGAATGGCATTCGTGTGTTCGAATACATTCTCTGAGTCTGATTATAATTTAAAAAATGTGATACAATTATTGATAAATGTTAATATACAAACTTTATGATGCTAAAATAAACAGCTCTTAAAGAATTAATTTTTTCCAATTATTTTTTATATTTTTACTGTCAAATTGCAGATAAAAAAAACCTGCCAATTATTTCACATTTGACTGAATAGCAATCTAAACTCGACAGATCATAAATTTTCTTTTATAAGCTTTATTTGTAGACCTTCCCCCAGTAGCAGAAAGTTTTGTAGTTGTCTACAACAGGTTTTTAAAATTTCATAATTTGTCTGCGAAATTTGCATGTAATCAGGGGTAAAAATGACTTACGCTCGAAAAACCTGAAAGCTGATAGAGGCAATCATGTTTTTTTTTTTTTTTTTTTTTTTTTTTTTTTTTTTTTTTTGGGGGGGGGGGGCTTAACAACAGTGGAATCTCGTACAACGATACACGAATACAATTTTACTACAGAACAATACAATATAAACAATAAAAAATAATTTGTTGAACTCATTTAATTAAACATTTTATAGCAATGTTTAACACAACACAATATAAATAATAAAAATATTAGTTTTAGTTTTGATACAAAAATTTTTTATAAGTGGATTTTCAAGTGGAGAAGTTTTGGAGCAGTTTTAAATGGAATTAGCACTTTTCTATGTTCCCATAGAATCTCAGTAACAGGTAACAGGAGAAAAGAATACATGCATAATGCTATCTATCAAGAGAGATCTAGGCTCCCTAGGTCACCGTTGTTAAGCACTGTTTTGTATGTTCCTACCAAGGCACCTATAGGAGGTCTCTAGAGTTCCTACCAGAGAGCATCTAAGATGTCATACATCAGTAGCGCATTGTCGCAGGTGAAAAATGTCCATTAATTGCAGACAATTTTTTTATGACTGCAGGCAAAGAGTATCCGAAAGTTGCAGACTAATTTTTTTCAGTAGCGCAGTCAAAAACTGTCTGCAAGTCCTTTTTTTGTGTCCGCAACTATGTCGCCGTGTCGCGATGTTTCTGCCACTGGGGACCTTCCTAGGTGATTTTTTACTTCCATTACCGACTACCATAGGTAATGGAAGTATTGTATTCGGTCTAAAAATTCAATATCGATTTTTCACCTGATTTACACACTTTAAAGGTCTCCTGAGTCCAAAAAAGCAGTTTTTGGCAATTGGTCAGTGTGTGTGTGTGTGCATGAAATCTTCTGGCTATCATATCTCTGAAAGATAGAAACTACAAAACTTCAGAATTGAGACAAGTTCGATACACAGATGAATTTTCCAAATTTCCATCCACAGCATAATTGTCAATATTCATTTTAAACACACTTTATTAAATTCTGGAACCAATAAAGAGATAGAACTGTATAGAACAATATCTCTCACTCATTTAATTTTTTGTGACACCCTCCCCCCCCCCCCTTATGCCTATTAGCGATCAGTGATCGTTAAATGATATCATTATCGTAATTTGTTATATGAAAAATTAGTTTAACAAAATATAGTTTATAAAGATATTTTGAAAAATAAATACCCAGCAAATCTTATACTGGTGGGCTCGTTTTGGCTTACTGCTGGCATCCTGCACTTGCCATCAGTTGCCGGTTGCCCCATATAACTCCAGTAGAGGGCCGTTTGTGGCTGCCAGCTGTGATGGAAGCTTAAAGAAAAATGGTCGGTGGCCCAGAAGTGGCATAAACACAGTTGGCCTTATGCAGGCTATCACCACACGGCCAACATCATGTTTTTCATGTTGTGGCCACAAATTATTAGGCCATAGCCAATTTGTATGCATAGAGGGCGCTGTGATTCTTTTTCTGTTGATTTGAAATTCCCTCGCTGTCCGCCATTTCATGCGAAGTTCTTGTTCGTTGTTGTTGTCTGCGGGTGCGAGATTGAAAATCTCGTAAAAAGAATATATGAGTAAGTAATTCAATTATTAATTTGTTTTTGTATTATTTTTTAAACACAATTTTTTTTAAATGTTTGACTCTAAATCTATTGTTGTAACAAAAGGATTTCTAGAAATATATAACAAATATCAAGTTGACCCGTTTTAGTAAATTATGATAGCCGCTAACTTTCTAGTATTTCATTATTGTTATTATTATTTATTATTATTATTTATTGATTTATTAATTTTTGACCAAAAAACTAGTATGATGTGGCACCACAAAACTTTCTTCTATATTTTTTATTATGCAAATTCGCGTAGTGCAAATAATTTGTTAAAATCATTTTCCTGAATGCATGCAAACGATTTTCATTTTAGAACAGTGTTTCTCAATAATAATAATAATAATAATAATAAAATCAATTTTGTGCCAACTTCTGAAAAAATGCTTTCTTCTTCTTCTTGTTTTTTTTTTTTTTTTTTCTTAAATAATTTATAACTTTGCTTTAATTTTCCACAAATTTAATTCAGTCATTTACTTGAAAGTTATTGATGAGTTTCTTTTGAAAAATACCAGCAATGAAAATTTATCCCCTCATGGGGAAGGGCGAGCGATTCTTCAACTTATACAAAAAAAATTTCCTAGTTTGTTGTTAGTTATTTAAATATTTATTTTTTAATTCATAATACAAATTAAAAAAATTATTATCATTTATTTGAAATCATTTATGTAAAATTTCTTCTTATACTGTGTCATATTGAAAATTACGAATAAGTAGAAATATAGAGCCATGTGTTGAGTGAATGATCCACAAATGTAATCGGGAACGATTTTAATCAAGTTTGGTTAAATAACAAATTTGGTTAAATTTCGTTCATTGGTTCGTGAGAATTTTTTTTATACACACTTACAGAGTGAAATTTTCTAAAAATGGTCAAATCGTGTTCAGGAATCTCAAAACCCTCCATCACAGAAAATAATTTTCATAAATAATAATTTTCATATGTAATTTCTATAAACTATTATAGGAAACGAAAAAAAAAAAAAAAAAAAGTGGTAGCCATAACAAACTGTTTTATTTTATTTATTTATTAATTATAATTTTTTAAATGCAAGTGAGAAAAATAATTTCACTTTTACGAAACTGAAATGCTTCCCCCCTCAATTTCCCGTAACGTATAAGAATATTTTTGAGCATCACTATTAAATGAACCACAAATATTTATTTTATCCTTTTTGATCGGAACCATTTCTTATTGCATCTATAAAATTTATGTTGATCTGTATTTTAGCGTTGTATAAAGATTTTTACGTGCGCTGATAAGAAATGTCTCTTTGACTGTAATGTATCCAAATTATTTTATGAATTTTTATACTGAAACCATTTGGGTTACCTGTACAACTTTTTATGACAAGCATCCTGTAGTAAATCTCGAAAACCTGTATAACATATATGAGTTTTATGGAATTCTAAAAATATTTTTAAAATAGGTAATCGCGGATAAATTTATCAAATATTTACAGCTACAAAGACAAACGCACTCTCGCTTTTCTGCCTAATTCCGTTATCTCTTTACTCAACCGAACGATATATATATATATATTTTTTTTTTCAGCTGAAGAATCCGCTTTCCAAACCTAATGAAAATTAATTGGCACAGGTCAAATGCTGAATATTCGCTTAAAGTTCAAATAACGTCATCTGTATAAAACTGCAAAATCATCTTTCGGTATCGCACGTGTCGAAAAATTATTCACTCAAGGACTTTGAAGAAGTTGGGGAGAGAGTAAAGATCCCACTGGACTATCAACAACGCGAAAAATTCTTTGTGGCGGCCTGGTTAAGAGTGACAGCTGTGATAATTAATTCTAAATGAAGATAAACACAGAGAGAAAAAAAGGAAGCTGATTCATCTGCCTGCTGTTTTAAAAAGAAGGGGGAAAAATTATCAACTGGGTACCATTTGATGTAGGAGAAAATAAAAATATTCAAGATTTTCTGGATACTTGAGAGTTATAATAAAAAAGCACCACAGAATTGGTGTTTAAAAGTAAAAAGAATAACCACAATAAAATGTAAGAGCTCGCAACAATCGTTTCGGATGGAAAGAAAACATAATCCTACATCAGGCAAACGAAGTAGACACGAGTGCGGCAAACAAAGCGCAAGCGTTGCTGCCTGCGTTTTGTTTGCAAAATTTTATGGTGTTTATTCAAGTATTGTACATGTTACTTGAGAGTGTACTCCAATTTCTTAAGAAATCGCACCCTCGGGCGGCGTAAGCTAGTTATTAACTAAAAGGACGTTCGGAATGGAGATGTCCGTTTTTTTATTGCCGTAAATCAGAAAGTGACCTAACATCCGAAAAAGTCCGAAATCCGGAAAGGCCACGGTCCGGACGATTCCGGATTTGAGATTTTGTACTGTAGTAATAAATAGAAAAATTTGTAAATAAACATAATCATTGCCTCCCCCTCCCGGAAAAAAAAAAAAAAAAAAAAAAAAAAAGATGCATCAGTTCTTTTAGGTTGAAATAATAACACATCCCTTCGTGAGTTTAACAAAAAGCACGATTGCAGCAAGTTACTTTTGCTGCACTCGTGCCCACTTTGTTTCGCCTGATGAAGGGTCTTCGTGCTATTTCAACCGGAAACAATTGCTGCAATTTTTTATTATTTATTTATTATTGTTTTTTTTTTTAGTTTATGGTGTTTTTTACAATGCTCACTTTATAACAATTTTTGTTTCAATAATTTATAATTTTCACATGTAAAGTTACATTTATTTATATCAAATAGCGTAACAAAGTTAAACATACTGAAATTTGAACACTTAAAAAAAATAAAATAAAATAAAATAAAATAAAATAAAAAAACATAATCTCCTTTATTCCAAAAAATGTAATATAGAGAAATATTTGCACTGAAAACAAAAAATTAAACTTTTATCATAAGGAAAATGGATCAACTGACTATTTCCTATATGCTGCACTAGAAATCCTGAATTTACAACCATAATGTATGAATCAAATACTTGTAAATAGTATTTAAAAATGAATATGTACAAAATCAAATTAAATATTGGATGCATAGAAAAAATTGGCTGCTACTTCATCAGAAGAAAGAGAGAGGAAAACAAAAGAAAAAAAAAGAAAAAAAAAGCACGAATAAAATTAAAGGTATCATCAATAAAATAAATATATTAGCTATAACTAAATCACTGCTGGCCTATTAACGGCCCTCTTCACTTACCGTCTCCGGAAGTCCGAGGCAATGTTATTCTATGGGAAATTTTCTTTACAAATAACTTATTAACTAATACATATTTTTAAATTCTGCTTTCCCAACTGTTAAATTGACGGACCTTTTTAAAATGTATTTTTTTTTTTTTTTTTTTTTTAATATTTTATTTTGAATTTGCAAAATGAAAAATTTCACACGTTGAAAATTCGTATTTTGCAGCTTCAAAATAAAATATAAAATAATATTTTTTTTTTTTTTTTTTTTTTTTTTTAAATAAGGTCCGTCAATTTAACATTTGGGAATTTTCAGAATATGAAAACAGAATTTAAAAATATGTATTAGTTAATAAGTTATTTGTAAAGAAAATTTCCATAGAATAACATTGGCTTCGGCTTCCGGCGACGATGAGTGAAGCGGGCCTTTAATGGGAAATATAAAGGACCAATGAAGACTGCCGGCAGTAATATAATTTTTTATGTTTGCCACAACTGGCCCACTGCAGGCTTCCAGCAATAACATAGAAAAATTATGTTTGCCATCAGGTAGCCCAACACTGGCCTACTAACAATTTCCAACCTAATGTCGGTTACCAACAGTGGCCCATTACCTATTTTCATCATACTGCTAGCTGCCAGCAGCGATCCATTCACTGGCCCACTAACTTATTTTTAACTTACTGCAGGCTGCCAACAGTGGATCGATTGAATATGGCCTACTGACGGCCGGCGTAACATATTCCCTGCGGCAACGTTAACTTTTGCCAACGACGGGCCAGCTGCAGCTACTGCTGGCAACCAGCACTTGGCCTCATGCTGGCCGTCATCTGAGGTTTTGCTGGGTAGATATTCTTAAAATACATTATTATAACATTTTGAATAATATGTAAAACAAACTCCAGGCTTTTAAAATTTCTCCAATAGCAGAATTTTCTGTATCAATCCACAGCAAAACAACATTTGGGTTCGAGCTAGGAATGGCAGACACAGTGTGGTGTTTCACAAGTATTACCAGCAGTTTATAAAATACATAAAATTTACACCTACAAAACAAATAAGTTAAGAATATACAACAAGTACAATGATCGAGATAATGTAAATTATAATTACATATTTAAACCTGGCACTTCTTTTCAGAGATGTAAAATTAATCCCAGAGCTTTCAATAATCTGCAGCGCTTGTTGCCATGCTGCCCTCAGTTTCTGCTACAGGGAAAAATTTCATTAGGAATTATGGTCATGTTCATTCACAATATGCTATGATACTTTCATATATTATTATTACTATGAAATTTATTTACAACAATGCTCAATAGTATATGTTAAAATTTTCAGTTAGTGATACTTTAAAAATTTAGCTATTTTTAATAAGATATTATTTATAAGTGCGTTTTAAAAAGTAAACAGATTAAAGATTTTGGAGAAACATTATTATAACATTTTGATTAATGTAAAAACAAAACTTTAGGCTTTTAAAAATTCATTATGAAGTATTAATTTTCATGTGCATTTAAAATAAATAAATAAAATAACAATGATACTTTTGTATCATTCAGAAATTAATTTGTAATTAAGTTTAATATATTACATTAAAATTAGTTGAGAAAAACATTAAACATTTATTCGGGAAAATACAAATTTGTGTCATTCACAATCTTATCAAAGAACTAGAAGGATCACTGTTAGTGAAGGATCCCAGTCAACATTCTTTGTTCTAATCCCCCAACTGTTGCTTTTGTATTCCTAGAATCCTATCTCCCCTTACTTTAAACTGGAGGCCCCTGTTATTAGAGAACCAAAGTATGATGTGGTAATCCACAATTTACATATTTTATTCTTATGCAACATTAACTAACATAACTTTTTAGGGCATATAATCTCAACACGTATCTATAAATAAAAATGTTCTCAAATCACACAATATATATAATTAAATTTTTATGAATTATCATCTAAAAATTGTTTTAAGATCTGTTAATTTACAAACAACATAATATTTAGTTGTCGACTATATATGACAAATATTAAATTTCTATTTCTAGCCAGATTCTACCTCATATACAAATTTTGAGGTTTGATGATAGAGTTTTCTGACAGGATTTTGACAGTTTAAACCCTTTTCATGTTAAAAACCACTTTTTGACATCAAAAATCCAACCCTGGCTACAGGCAGCCAAACAGTGGCCACTGTGGTGGCCAAATTTATTAGCAGCAAATTTTTCAGTAGTAACTGACCATGTCGCCAGAACTAATTTTGCCTTGTAAAGCTAATGAATAAAAAATTTATAAGCAAACTAACACTACAAATTGAAAATCTTGCAAAAAGTTTGTAATAATTTAAAAATCTATTGATTTTTTTGAAAAAAAAAAAAAAAAAAAAAAAAATCACTGATTTAGATCATTTTTAAATATAAAAGACAATGGCTTTAATGGAATGAAACTGTTTATCTAGCTTTAAAATATGTGGTTTTTCTTATAAAAATATAATTTGTAAAATATAACAAAATATTTCATTAAACAAGCTAATATTTCTGACATCCTGACTTACGATTCATCTCTACTAAGCAACATTGATAAACACAGAAATAAATTATACCTTAATTTTTTAATTATTTATACATTTTAAATATTTATTATATTTTAATCATTTATACAAGCACAACCTTATGATTGGTACGTGAATTATAAATATTTAGTTAGTGTAAACTATAATTCTTGGATTGATTGTACATGCCAGTGTTGCACCTAGTAGCCCTTTGGCCGAGTAACTGAGTACCGAATAGTTGTAAGAAAGAATAACTGATGTACATATGAAGAATTTTGCACATCTTGAAATTAAAAAAGAGGCCCTTTAAACACAAAATTAAGTTAAATGGCAAACAGCATGTTTTCATGAAATGTTTCAGAACTTTTGTATATACACAATTAGGTTCATTGTTATATTTGATACTTCCAGCTTAGCGGATTATTAAAACCATAATAAATAACTCATGACTTCATTCTGCATTATATGTTTTTTCTCAGATATGCGAATCATTCTCAGATAATTCTTAGAGAATATAAAAGTTCCTATACACTCAGGCTTAATTTAAGATGCATGAAATTTACATATGAAATGAGAACATTAATATAAATATTTTATCATTTCAAACATGATAGACTTCATTAATTTTCAAATTCTAGAAGAGTAAAAAAGATAGGTGGTTTTGAGCTAAAATTTGACAAATTTCATTATTAAGATATATTTTTAATATCTTGTTAGTGTATTTACCTTTTTCATAATTATTAAAAATCAGTCTTTTCTTATAGTTTTAAAAGTGTCTTACTTTTATTTGCACAAACATGTAACTAAAATTTTACCTACTATATTAGCATTTTATAAGGATTCTCATATCTAAAATATTTTATTTTGTGTTTTATAGATGAAATTTTATGTACTAAGTTTTTATAAAAAAAATTGCATATCACACACATACAAGATGGTTATACTTAATTCTTGTAACTAAAATGGATAAGTTCATATCATGAATCGTCTCTATACAGAGTTTGGTGGCAATCTACTCGCCCGTTTTAACTGCAGAAAGCTGTTTGCAGCAAAAGTTTGACTCAATATTCATATTTTCATAATTTTTTAGTTATTAATAAACAACTCTTATGAATGCATTTCTTTCAATAATACGTTAAAAATAATGAAATTCTTACAACTACTCGGTACTGACCGAATACTTGGACCAAATTTGGCCGAGTACCGAGTATATACCAAGTACTCGGTACAGCTCTACTTGTTACTGATATTTAGAAAAGAAAATATTTCCTTGCTTACTTAACTCTCATACCAGTTTATATCATTTAATAATGGGTCACATGATAATTTAAAAGTAACAGAATATTTTTTTATTTTGTAGTATTTAAGAAGCCCTGAAGGCTCCAAAAAGTTTTAAAACCATAACCTTTTAATTTAACTACATATATAATCAGTTAAACACAGTTCGAAGCTGCTTGTCTAATGAACTGTACCCATAAAAAATATAAAAAAATAAGTGAAAATATTATGATGGTAATGAAAACATGAATTCTGTTAATGGGTAAAGTGTGAAAAAATTTTGATTCAAATGATATACATTTAGCCTAGTCATAATTAAATTATTTTAATTTTATTTGGAAAGTATGAGGTAAAATTTTTTTTCTTAAAGCATTGCTTCAGTTATGATGTAATTTTTCCTATTAAATTATCCTTTTCCAAAATTATTTTATGCATTCCATATACCGTGGATAAGATTTTATGGTGAATCAGGATAATTTCCGATCAAAAAATGAAAAAAAAAAAAAACATCTATCTAAATAACTCTAAAATTATAACAATTCATCTAACTAAATCTAGCATTGTTAAAGCTTAACCATGTGTCTATTCAACAACATGTAGACTTTGACTAAAATGTATTTAAAGTTTAATTGAAAAAAAAATCACTGAGGAGTAATTATCCTGGCAATGACGTAAATATCGGTCACACCCGGTTCAATTACCAATCAGGACATTTTTGTTTTAAAGATAACTACATTGATTAATTTAGACAACAAATTATCATTTTTAATATGAACCTGACTTTAATTTTATATTATATACGTTTTAAAATAGAAATTTGCATAGTTAATTTACTATTTTTATTTGTTTTGAAATTAAATTTCTTGGCAAAACTCTTTATAACATTTAAAAGCATAATATGTATGGCATTACTGTCCTAATTTTATGATACATTTTATTTCAACCATACATTTTTATTATATCCTTAATAAATAAAACCATTTATTGTTATTATAGTTTATTTTTAACTACGAAATAGAGATGAAAAACTTTTCTTTGAGTTATAGTTAAGTATTGCAATTATCAGTTAAAAATATTTAACTTTTTATATAACTGTATAATTTTAATTACAAGTGTGTACAATACAATACATTTTAATTTATTAACTGAGTACAATATTTAGTGATCATGATCTTAATTAGTGAAGCTTACTAGAAAATTTTTGAAATAGCTTGAAAGATTGTTTTGATTTTAAGCAAAATACATATTATGTATTTTTGATGAACATTTAAACAGTATTACTTACTTAGGATGTTGGGTGGGTAAACTTTCAGGTGAAATATTTTAACATTCGCTCGAGGGATTGTTTTCATTGGTAATGAATATAAATAGATACATGCTACATATGTGTACATTCATAAATATGTCTAAAATAATTTTAAACATATGTAAAAAGAAGAGGGAAAAAAATCAGTTGTACATTTATTCCTTTATTAAGTAAAAAAAAAAAAAAATCATAAATTCTATGAAATATCATTGATCAGGAATTACACTGGCGAACTAAGTATAAATCAATATAGTTGTAGTATAACCAACATACTAAATTATAACAAAAGTAAGGTTAATTATAAGATTAAATAAAACAGTTCGAGCTATATCTAAGTGGATCGCTAAAAACAAAATAACAAACTATTTACGCCAGAAGCCTTCAATTCTTTTACATTTGATTCACATATCACCTGGATAACAAATGAGCAAAAACTATAACTTCCCATGAAATTAAATTTTAACAATAATAAATCTTTTCAGGGATAATATACATTATTACACTAAAGTCAAATATCAGAAATGAAAATAAAATTAAACGATTCTAGATACTTACATGATAATTATTTTCAATTTCAAATACTATTCTCTTTCTAATCAGCCGTAAAAACATGGCGGCGACAGACAACAAGAGGAAGAGAGAAGAGAATGGCAGGTTGATATGTTGAGTGAGAATGCGCATGCTCAGTTGCTCGTTCCATTTTAGTAAAAAGTACGCTGCATGCTTGTTGAATTCAACGTAAAAGGACACTTCATTGGGATGAATTCGCTCAATTGTGGAACACATTACGTCCAAGATATTTTTCTAACTACACTGTAAAAAAAATGCAGCCCAAATACAGAAATTCTCTGTAATTTCAGAAAAAAAGTCGTAAAATACGTTTTGTCTACGTAATTTTTTCGTAATTTACGCCTTTTTTTCTGAAATTACAGAGAATTTCTGTATTTGGGCTGCATTTTTTTTACAGTGTATGTATGTCACAATTTGGTTACTCACGAGACATACTTTCAACATGATGGTTGAATTTATGTGAGCATGTGACAAAAATGGGATGTCAGTTCTCTGTAGGGACGTGTTTTGAACGTACGAGACGAGAAATGAACAAAATTTGGACGTATGTGCTGTGTGGGAAGTTACTGTGTTACTGACAAAGTTACGAAAATACAAAATCACACATCTTTAGCTATGCTACTCTACAAACCACATACTAAAGGTTTGGTTTGGTTTAATGAGTACAGAGATTTATTGCTTGCCTCAAGGGCAGCTTATATCTCGAAAATCCACACCACAAGGGTTTACAAGTTTTTATTATAACAAGAACAGATACATGAAATACATATCATAAGACTTCACAAACATCCATGCCCGCGCCAGGATTCGAACCTGGGACCATAAGATTCGGAAGGCAGCGCCCTACCGACCGAACCACCTGACCGGCACATACAGTCGGCTGCAAAATTATTCGAGCACTAGCCAATAATTCCTATATTCAAAAGGTACACTTAAGACTGTTTTGCTAAGTAAATCCTTGTCGAATCATTGTCTTAGACTGATTAAGAACATGACTCGACAAGGATTTATTTAACAAAGCTGTATTAAGTGTACTTTTTTTTGGCAAGGATTATTGCTAGTGCTCGAATAATTTTGCAGCCGACTGTACAGTCGGTAACAAAAGTGTCCGAACACTAGCGAAAATTCCTATGTAAAAAAAGTACACTTCATACGGTTTTGTTAAATAAATCCTTGTCGAATCCTGTTCTTAGTCAGTGTAAGGACAGGATTCGATAAGGATTTATTTAACCAAACCGTATGAAGTGTACTTTATTTATATAGGAATTTTTGCTAGTGTTCGGACACTTTTGTTACCGACTGTACTAAAGAATTACAAACTAAACAAAAACTAACACAACCCAATAAAAAGATGTTGCCAAAATATTTATGTAATTTTCCACAGAAAAAGGGAAGGAAAGGCACGCCACATCCATTATCGTGTTTGACGTCATTCCCTTACTGATCAGCGTGGACTCCGCGAGAAATGGAGACGAGAAAAATTAGTACGAGAAAACTGATGAGATGCAATGTTTATATATTGCTGAGCAGATGTTTTTGCTCGGTATTATTTTATAAATGCTTTATTTTTCCAAAGAATTTTGGGAAAAGTTGATCTCCGAATTAAATTTTGTGAAGGGTCCGTTTTATGAGTATAGAATTTTATGAAGGGTCCATTTTATGAATATGGAATTTTGTGAAGGGTCCGTTTTTTCAGCCTGGAATTTTGTGAAGGTCAGTAAACGGACCCAGTTTTCCCCCTAGACTAGAGATGCAAAAATCCCGGGAATTTAAAACGAAGGGAAAAAAACCGGGAGTTTTGGGGAAAAAATTGTGAAAATTGGAAACTTTGGGAATTTTACGGGGAAAAAACAAATTAGAAATCTAAAGCAAATAATATGTTGTTTACTTAATATAAATGGCAAATGTAAGGACTTTGATATACTGATAAGCTTATAACATTACTTTAATTTTATCATTTTATTTTCAATTTATCAGAACTGGCAGCCAAATCATTAGCTATTCATACATAAACAAATCAAACTTTACGTATCTGAAAAGATATTCCAAATTCCAATATAAAAATTTTTTTACTAGATTTAATATAGTGATATGTATATAACTAAACACATTTGCAAAATATATAAGCTTAAAAGGTAATGATATGATTGAGGGAAAATGATTCTTTGAATTATAACATGTTATTTTTCTTAGGATTGTTGATTGGCAAAAATTAGGCTTAGGATTGTTATTCATTTTTCTCCACAGATATCTCTTACATATAGATTTTAATTTCACAAAATAACATTATTTCATAAGCTTAAAATTCAATTAATTTCATTACATTATTGTAGATAAAATAACATGTATTAGCTACTTTTGTACTCAATCAAAACAATTTTTATTTTTCCTTTAAGCACTACAAATTTTAATATTATAATTGTTATTAATATAAAGTTTTATATAAATGAATAAAATTTAGACTTTCCACTAATGATTTAGTTGGTAAAAATGCTAAGTTCTTTTAGTACATTTATGTATATTGGCTTGTTCACATTTTCTGAACATTAAAAACGCTATTAAGACAGTGGACATTATAAAGCTCTTTCGTAAATTACTGTCTCAAAATTAAGAAAATTGTCAACTAAAATTCAACAATATAAGGTATATAAAAAATTTCTTTGAAATTATTTAAAATTCTTGGAATGAGCTAATTTTACATTAAACCTACATTAAATGTTATAAAAATCATTTCAAAGACTATGATAGACAATCTTAAGTTTTGAAAAACCTGATGTCTGCATGAAATTTCACGATTCAATCATAAAAATATTTATTGATTTGTTAACGTATCCACAAGGTAAAACCAATGTTTTTAAAAAATAGTAATGGGAAATTGAGAAAGGGAATTAAAGGATCTAGTCAAGAATGAGCGACAGCTTTGGAGCGATTTCAAAGATGCCAACAGAATGTGTTTTTTCCTAGTATGCAATTTGGCGAGAAAAGGAACACTATATACGTCAATATGGCACGCTTATCGCTCATTTGGCAACCGCCATTCTTCTTCACTAGACCCCAATTAAAAAATTAGTAAGATAAGCATTTGAAACATTTTTTGGGTCTAGTCAAGAATAAGTTACGGCATCGGCACAATTTCAAATTTGAATGATGCTAACAGGATGTACTGTTTTCCTCGTTTGCAATTTGGCGAGAATCACCCATCAGCATTACCATCCATTTGACAACCATCGCTTATTCTTGACTAGACCCCATTTACCTTTTTTTTTTTTTTTTTTTTAATTTTACTTTAATAAAAAGGTTTTGAAGAAATTTTAATATACTTAATAATGTAGTTTAATAAATTAAAAAACACCATAGTATTTAAAATAGTTACTGAGTAGTACATTGGCCGAGCAGTTGTAAAAAAAAAAAAAAAAAAAAAAATGATGCACAAATGAAGAATTTCACCCATCTCCCATCTTGAAATAAAACTAACACATTTTAAACACGGAATGTGGTTAAATGACAAACAGCATGTTTTTATGAAGTGTTTCTGGACATTTGTAGTAAGCTGTATGCCTATATACTTGATTAGGTGCATTTTCCTGTATTTGATGTTTCCTGCTTAAACCATAATATATGAGGACCTTTTTCTTAAAAAAAAAAAATCTTTCAAAAATTTGAGGTTATCATCCTCAGATAATTTTTAGAGAATATCAAAGTTCCTATACATATACACTGACAAGGAAAAATTCAAAATGTGTCATCTATAAAAAAATATATATGATTCTACTCTACATAAAACACCAGAAAGTGAAAAAAAAAATATTGGCTGAAATGAATTACAGTGACTACAAAAAATGATCAAAATTAAGCATATTTGGCGATTGATTTTGAGTACTTGACAGAGAAGCAAAACACGATTCTGTTCGTACACGGCAATCTCGGTGCTAGCGAACTTATCACCTAACAGGGCTAAATCGCCAAAAATGCTTAATTTTGATAATTTTTTGTGGTCGCTGTGATTTATTTCAGCCGATAATTTTATCACTTCTGGTATTTTATGAAGAGTAGAATAACATATGTTTTACTTATTTCAATATTCTTTGAAGACGACACCTTTTGAATGTTTCCTTGTGAGACTTACTTTAAGATGCATGAAATTTACATATAAAATGAGAACATTAAAATAAACATTTTATCATTTCAAAAAAGATGGGCTAATTTAATTTTCAGATACAAGAGGTGTAGACTGAAGGTTTTGTGCTATAATTTACAAAACAACAGATTTAATTATTAAAACATATTTAAAAAACACTTTTAGGTTTTTTACTTTTCTTTCAGTCAAAATCCATCTTTTCTTATAGTTTTAAACAGGGGTTTTCTTTTATTTAAAGAAACTTTAATAAAATGTATAATGTATATCAATGTATATACATATCATCAATGTATAATTTAGTTTTTTTTTTTTTTTTGACTTAATTTTATATAAAGCTTTTTTTTTTTTTTTTTTTTTTTTTTTTTCTAAAATATTTTTATCTATTTTCTAAATACAATTTTATGTACTTAGTTTTTAAAAATGATTATAAACATTACATACAGCCATAATTACGATGGTTACAATTAAGTTTCCACTATATACGGCAACATACAGCTAAAATGGATAAGTGTATATCATGGATCATCTCTATACCAAATTTGGCGACAATCTACTTCCTACTTTAGCTTCAGAAAGCTGTTTATGGTAAAAAATTAATCATAATATCTCTGTATGTATAATTTTTTAGTTTAGTTGCTAATAAACGTGTGTTATTGATACAATTTTCTTCAATAATGCATAAAAATAATGAAATTTTTACCGCTACTAAGTAATTAGTTCAAATTTGAGCAAGTATGTAGTACAACTCTAATTGAAAAATAATTGAAAAGTGCTTTAAAATGTTCATTATTCCCTTAAATGCAAAAGGTTCAGGAAATAGAAAGATAAATATCAAACTTTAGGTATCATAAAAATTTAAATAATGAAAACAGAAGTCATCCCCCCCCCCAAAAAAAAAAATTGTTATATTGTATAAAATCATGAGGCAATGATTTTTTTTTTTTTTTTTTTTTTTTACTGGAGTTTTCCACATTTCACCACATAAAAAAATAACAAAACTGCTTAACATAAAAAGTAAAATTTTCTTCATTTTTATTACTTTTCTGTATAAATAATTTACAAGTCCATAAATATTTTTGGCAGTTGAAAACAGATGAGTTTAAAGACAGTTCTTAATTATAGAACGTTCAGGATCATAAATTAGTAATAGCATATTATTTACCAAACTATAATATAGTTAAATTACATAAAAAAAACTTTGTACCAATGAAAATCCTTTTACTATATTGAAATTCCATTTTGTATAGGGATATTATTCAAACATAGTTGACCATGTGTTAAAATTTTTACTTTAAAGAATTTGAATGTAAATGAATATTTTAAAAGCATTCTAAAAGTAAATTTTACTTCGAAAAGACTATTGCATTCTTAAATGAAGATTAAATTTTTTTCTTTAAAATAAACAAATAATAAAAAAAAAATCACAATAGCAAATAATTTTATTACAGAAAATATTAGATACCAGAGATTAATTCAATAATTTTTAAACTTTCACAGATCAAAACAAACATACATACATATATATATTGCTTTTTTAAGAAAGCAGTAATGTTAATTAAAATTGTTTATGTTAAAACTTACTTTTAATAGACTAATCAGTAAAGAAGCATTTTTTTTTTCTAACACAAAATATTTTATTCCATAAAATCAGAATATAAATCAGGAATTTTACTATCCATTATTAAGCTCGATCTGATAGCAATTAATTTTGAGACTCGATCATTATTGAGTCTGTTACGTAAAACAGTATGAGTCTTTGAAAAGGCTGAAAATATACGTTCACATGCTGCAGATGAAGGTGGAATGTTAAATAATTTAATAGCGATGTTACTCAAACTTTGGTTATTTAACAACCCTTTCCATACATATTAAAGGATTAACATATTCAGCACTGCTCCATAAAGCTTCACTAGAAAATATACCAGTGTGTGCTCTATACTCTGCCAAATTGGCAATAATTTTTGCAGATTCTTCCTCTTGACTAGGAAAATTAGCAATAAAATTTATTGCTTCTTGATATTCTTCTGGAATTATTTCTTTTCCTTGATATCGTGGATCTAACAAATAAGAAGCAAGATGAATTGGTTGGCAACACATTGCTTGCCTTTCTGATACTGAATTAATGAACATTTCTTCTTCTGCAGTTTGTAATGGTGTAGATACTAATACACTAAACGACTTTCCTATATCGTGAAATACATTTCGTACATCTGACAAATGAGCTTTATCACTTTCTACCAAACTTATTCCATGGCAAATTGGTTGCAAGACTTTAGCCAGACTAGTTACACTAGCCCAAAATAGATCGTTATCTAAAACTAGCTGGCGTATTTCCCGATCTATGTTTAAATCTTCTTGTAAAATTGCTTCTTGAAGAGACTCTTTGCCGTTAATGAGACTTTCGAACATTATAAGAATAGCACTCCATCTAGTATCAGCTGGTAATTTTAATGATGAGGCAGCTGTACCTTTCTTAAGTTTCTGTTAGAAGTAAAAATAGACAGTAATGCCTGTTTATGCTTTACATATTTAATGATATCTTTAGACCTTGTTATAATTGTACTGAATGTTGAAATTTTAGCAATATCACTGAGAACAGATTTATGCCGTGAGCAGCACAACCAATAGTAAACATACAAGGAAAGGAATTTTTTATAATCTTCCAGGCTGCTTTCATATTGCTAGCATTGTCTGTCACAACAGCTAGTACCTTCTCACTATTAACTTCATTAATCACAGAAGAAAGTTCTTGAGCAATATATTCTCCTGTATGACGATTATGATTAGTTTCAATGGATTTATAAAAAACAGGGCATGGAGTTGTAACCACATATAATATTATACCTTCGTTTCTTATATTACTCCATCCATCTGTTACTATTGACACATAGTCGGACTTATCGATTTTTTCTTTTTGTGCTTGCATAACTCAGGTATTCATTTTCTAACAGAGTGTTTGTTAGAACACTACGTGTAGGTATACGGTAAGATCGACGTATCAAATGTAAAAATTCTTTCCAATACTGATTATCTGTCAAAGATAAAGGACAGTTGGATGCATAAATAGCTCGTGCAAAAGCTGCATCCAATTTATCAATTTCTGGAACAGTCATTGTGTCCATAGATGTTCTCAAAGTAGTTTGATTACTTTTCATAGTTGTTCGAGTTTCAGGAACATAATGAACAGCTGTATTCGGAGTAGCTGCTGAATTATAAACTGAAACACTGCTCAGTGTTGATGACGAGGTATCAATTTCTAATATAGATAAATCAAATAAATCAGCTGGTTCACCTTCATTTGGAGTATCTTCTAATTGTACTGTGAACGGCTTTTTAACACATCTGTTTAAATGTCTGGCCACTTTAGTAGCATTTGGGAAAGTATATTGTTTTTGACAATATCGACAAATTACTTTTTTTTTTATTTCCAGGTTTCTCACTTGTAAAGTGACGCCAAACT
The DNA here is from genome assembly GCA_963930645.1 of Salticus scenicus. Classification (NCBI taxonomy): domain Eukaryota; kingdom Metazoa; phylum Arthropoda; class Arachnida; order Araneae; family Salticidae; genus Salticus; species Salticus scenicus. The sequence continues at coordinate 729,595 of CAWVNO010000967.1, read as the reverse complement.
GATGAGGTTGGTCTCATTATAACCTAGGGGGAAAAAATTTATAATGAAATGTGTGACAGCATAGATGTACTAGAAATTCAAACAGAATAAAGATTTTTTAAGATAACATAATAAATAAAAAGAAAACACAATTATTTTGGATTGAGTATTGCTACTGCATGTTGCTAACTTTTTTTTTAACTGACGAAGAAGCATGCTTTATTATTTTGACTTGATCAATTATTGTACACAATGGGGAGAGTAGAAGTTACTTGTGCATTTTTCAAGCATTTGCCAAGAGGAGGAGAGGGTGGGGTGGGGGCAATGTTTTGTATCATGTACCGATTTTTAACTCTTCAAAGTCTACCTAAGAGGGCCACCTCATATTTTATTAGTCATATTTTTGTTAGATTTTACATAAAATAAAATTGGAAATTTTTATTCTCTAGAAACATTGTGAGATATACATCTCCATTCATTTTCAAATTGTGCAATCTTTATAATCAATACTTAAACATTCGCTAAACAACATTCCACCCCAACATTTTTACAGTGCATTCAACTGCGAACACTAGAAATAAACCAAATGGAAAAGTGCTTCATCCACAAATTGCTTTCTTTCTAAAGATAAATGAAAAATGCATGTATGCATTTAGTGAATAGTAATTTTTGCTTTATTTATTAATCAATAAAAGATCTAGTGATACCTTTTTCAAATATATTTATCTGAATTTGAGAATAATGTTAAACTAAGACAAAAAATTTGAAAAGTAATTTAAGCTTTTTTAATTAAATTAGTACTTAAAATAAATGTACCAGTTCAATGTTAGGCACAATTTTCCTATTATACAAGCTGAAGAATTAAGGAAAACGTTACGTATATAATCCTGTAGTAGTTTGAGAAGAGAAATATGATAATTAAAATTTGAAAATTTCTTTAAGAATTTACATTTTATAAATAAAAGAAGTATGGTTTTTAAAAACAAGAGATGAAATTTTATGCAATTACTATAGTGGTATAGTTTCTTTCACGAGTTATTTTGATAAATATTTCTTATTAGAGTTTCCAAAAACTGATATTAAATTTCCTACAATGAAAATTTTTCGATAAAAAGTTTGTATACATATTGTTCTCCTGATATATACGTATAAAAATCACTTTCTGCATTTCTAATCCAAGTTATGAAAAATTTCGCATTAATTATAATTTCACTAAAACAGGTTAAATATAAGAATTCTTTTATTATTATTAAAAATGAACAATTTAAAATTTATCGGGTAAGAAACTAATTTCCTTAATACTTCACTCAAGTTTAATGAAGTATAAATTGAGTTGTGTTTGTTTCTTAAAATCTTAAGTCCAGTTCTCTAATTATTTCATAATACATTCATAAATGAATTAAGAATTGAAAAAAAAAAAAAAAAAAAAAAAAAAAAAATGTTACTAATTTTCATTAAGAATAGAAAGGATATCATAAGAACATAACAAAATAATATTAATGAATAACGACAGAAACTTACTGTTGTTAGCACTGCATTAATTTTAATTTTCTTCGTTTACTATGGAAATGGAACACTTAATATGAGCATCAAAATAAAGAATTTGTACTCCGATTGTATAAGTTCTTTGATCAAAAGCAAAACACACTATACAAATACATCGTCGAAGTCGATCGAAATCAAAATGCTAGAATTAGCGGGAAATCTGGTCAGAAGATAAAGTTGAAGTTAATTTAAGGATCAGAGGTTGTTTATACACAAAAAATATTTAACAAAAGTTATAAAAATATTCAAAATTTCAAAATTCCCAGTTTTGGGGAATTTTCAAAATTCCCAATTTCGTCTTAAATTCCCAAGGAAAAAAACCGGTTTTTTTCCGGGAAAAAACCGGGTGTTTTGAAAGCCTTGCTGCACTAATATTACGATATGAATATAGATACAATAAAAAGAAAACGAGCGATTGCGTAAGCTGGAGAGTTCGAGAAACTTACAGCCGTTGACAATAGGGTTGTTGCAGTCAAATTTTGGTTATCGAAGATTATACGGGAGTGTCCTATCTGTATAAAAATCTGTGATTCTGCTTAATTAAGCAAAAAAAAAAAAAAAAAAAAAAAAGTAAACCTAAAGTAAGCAGCAAAGCTTGGTTTAAATAATGCAAAATGCTTTAAAACGAAAAAAAAAAAAAAAAAAAAAAAATTCTGGTTTATGTATATTTTCGAAATTCATTTGATTAATATTTGTTACTTGCTTCATAAAATAAATTGCTTTCGACAATCAACTTCGTAAACAATAACAATGTTGCCTAACGTAAACATCAATACAATTGTTAGTTGGTTGGATGCTGGGTTTAACGTTGCACTAATATTACGATATGAATATAGATACAATAAAAAGAAGACGAGCGATTGCGTAAGCTGGAGAGCTCGAGAAATTTACAGCCGTTGACAATAGGGTTGTTGCAGTCAAATTTTGGTTATCGAAGATTATACGGGAGTGTCCTGTATAAAAATCCTACCAGAACCTATCTGTATAAAAATCTGTGATTCTGCTTAATTAAACAAAAAAAAAAAAAAAAAAAAAGTAAACCTAAAGTAAGCAGCAAAGTTATTGAAGCAGTGATGGCTACATCATTGGTGGCTACATCGTGCTAGTTTATCTATGTGTTTTTATTTATTTACTATCAATATATTAGCGCATTGGTAGAAAAAATTTAGTTAAAATAAATTATGCCTGATAAACTTCTTGACAACTAGTTATAAAATGCTAGAAAGACACATTATAACAGCTTCGTGTTAAAATAATTAAACACGACGATTCTGTGGTATTTCCATATTTTGAATCATTAATTTATGTCTTTTTTTTTTTAATTATTATTATTATTATTATGGGATATTCCCCCTCCCCTTCTTTTTTTAAAACCATTTAGTTTTCCTATAATATCCTTGCGTGATTTTATTCAATAAGTAAATTTGTTATTTTAAACATGTAATTCTTTTATTACTGGCAGGCTACGATCGCTTCGCTGGTCACTATATTTAAATGAATTTTCAAAAGAATTGGATCAGTATTTATTTTTTACATCACACTATAAATAAAAACTAAAATAGTCACATTGAAATCGTTTTAAACATCGCTTTGGGTACCCACTGCTTACCGCAGCTCTTTTCTGCCCCCAATATATCGGGTTCAGGTTCCGAATGCCTGCAGGCCTGCAGAAATCTCTTTCATACACTTTTCAATATGGGTATTTATTGACGTCAGGTGGGACTGCTATTATTTACGAACTACGATTTTAAAGATAACTGTATCTCAGCATCTATTAAATATTTTAGTTGTTAGACCATGTATTCTATAGCTCAAGCTATTTACACTATATTACAATTTGATTCCGACCAATGTAATGAAATAAAATAAAAAGTAGATTTTCTTTTAAATGGAATTAAATATATATAAAAAACAAAAAATAAATTTCAATCAGTTTAATCCTTTCTACTATATACTTCCTTTTTTTCCCGACAAATACAATATATATATATATATATATATATATATAAAGAATTTAAAAAAAAAAAATATATTTAAAAAAATGTTGTTATACTACAAAAATTATACATAAACATAATTCAAATTCAATAAATTTAACTTTTTCTACTGCATTACTATTTTATTTTCAAAAAATATAATAAATTAAAAAGAGAAAAAAGATTTCGCCTTCAAATATGAATGTATTAAATGAAAAGTAAATTGCTTAATAACCGGTTGCTAAGATACGCAGATGATTACATAAAAAGAATAAATTCATGAGAAATGAAACAAAAACCAATATTTAAAATCGAAAAAACATGAATTTAAAATATTCAAATTCGAAAAAATCTCGATGAGGTGCACACCTGCAGGGCCCCAGGTACCTATGTGGCAAATTTGGAAGCTCTGTGATTGGTAGTGTGAGCACCAGAAGTGAGCCATAAACTACCATAATCGTTGATAGGTATTTTCATTGTAAAAATCAGTATGATTTACTGATTTTTAATCTGTAAACTGAATTTGTCGAATTTTAATTACGGCTAGTCTCCTCGCAGGCTGCAAAAAACTGTACGGAAGGCCACGAGTTCACCATGATATTTTTATTTTACACTGTATACTTATTCTCTTAAATATTTTTTACATAAAAAAAAAATGACTTTGTATAGCAAAGTAGATTTTTGAATTATTGAGAAAAATTTATACTGTGTTTGGGGGAAATTTCCGAGATCAGAACTTTTTCTGCACCCCTGCATGGTTAATGAGTTCCTCCAAGATATTTGTAAGATATGTTTGCTGCCCAACTTTGAATCGATTAAAGTATTAATCTAGAAGTTATCATGACGACAAAATTTTTATTTTGTGTAAATACAGGTAATATTACTGAGAGACTTGGTGTTTAGTCATTAAAACAAAGTAAAAATTACATCGTTTAGAACGCCAAACAGAAATTAGTATGTTGTGACCACCACAAAACTTTCTTCTACATTTTTTTATGCAAAATCACTAAGTGCAAATAATACATTAAAACTGTTATTTATTAAAATTATCTAACGAAATGAATGCAAATGATTTTTATCTTAGAGAAAACTAACATTAAATATACAATAAAAGTGATTTTTATTGTCTATAAATAATACAAAGTACATATAAATATTGTCTATAAATAATACAAAGTATAATCTTACGAAGTAAATTTTTATAACGGTTATCCCATATATCAAGTTTCGTATTGATATCTGCCATAGAAACTGAAATATAGCCTTCCAGTTTTCGAGGAAATTTTCAGTATAGTAGCGCCATCTAATGGCCTATAAACATCCAATTTGAATCAGCATAATGTCTCTTAATGGCCTTCTCAAATATCAAGTTTTGTTTTGTGATACGCAATAAAACCTCAGATATAGCCTTCCCTTAAATTGCGAAAATCACTGCTTAGCAGCGCCAGCTGTTCATCGGAAGACATTAAAAGTTTATAAGCGCTAATATAGGTCAAAGCGCCTCTACGTGTTAGTTTATAAGCAATTCTGTGCAGCAGCTCCTGAGATATGGCCTTCCGTTAAATTGTGAAAATCGCTGTATAGCAGCGCCACCTGTTGGCAGATAAGCATTCAAATTTAATTAGCCAGTCTCATAATGGCTTTCATACACATAAGGTTTTGTTTGATTGCACTCAATAGAACGTGAGATATTGCCTTCCATTTAAATTGCTGAAATCGCTGTGTACTAGTGCCATCTGTTGAGCGGTTGACACCAAAAGTCGGTCAGCACTAATTTACATTTACATATAAAATTGTATGCAATTCTGAGCAGTAGTTCCGGAGATACAGGTGCCATAAAATTTTTGTCTCTCTCTCTCATTTTTGTCTCTCTCTGTGTGTGTGTGACACACATTTTCTAAAAATGGTCAAATCGTGTTCTAGCCCTCTCAAAATATGTAAATCAATCGAAAACCAGAAGTCGAATATTTTTACGAATGCAGTACTTTACTCTATTGAATATAGAAGAAAGTAAAAATTGGGTAGAAGACAACTGCTTCGTTAGCATTTAGCTCTCAGGCAACTAAACAAACCATCATAATGAATTTCTTGCCTTGAAAAGGAAATATTTAGACACTTAAATGATGATTATGCAGCACACTAGCAGAAATATATGCAAAATAAAATCAATGTAGGCCATTTTGAAAAAAATGTGTCTAAAACACCTGGACCAGAATACAGTGATTGAAGCTCACCGATTTTTTTTTTTTTTTTTCAATAGAGTAGAGGAGGGTATTATGGAATGCCATTTACATTTCTTAAAATAACCTAACTTGTTTTTAATAAAAGATCCTAGAATCATCATGAATACACAGTGTAATTATTTGTATTGAATTGTCACTGGAAAAAAAAAAAAAAAAAAAAAAAAAAAAAAAAAAATTGCTGTTACAAAAAATTTACTTGAAAAAAAAAGTTACAAATGGTGATTAATATGTAATAGTTGGGTAATATGGAATAGGTGGTTTACGCAATTTAAAAACTGATTAGATTTCGTAAAATATAGTTATATAAAACTATAAAGACCATATTTTTAAGATTATGTGAAAGCTATGTCTGCTACGAGCCTATTTACCAAACTCACAGATGAAATCTTCGTTTTCTGCTCCGAGAGAGTCAGGACGAGCCTACAGAGAGCAGCTCAAACACATCTTCGGAGAATTTTCTGTTACTGAAGATACATTTAGCATTTTTATTTTTTTGTTTCTTTAGTTGAACATGTGAAATCAATTTATGTAATACCTAGTATTCCTGATACCCGACATGCCAATTTGAAAAATGAATTTTTAAATTAATGGACAAAAAAAAAAAAAAAAAAAAAAAAAAAATCATTATTAATTAAAAATGACTTATTATATAACTTTTTATTAAAGTTAGTATGTTTATAAGTAACTGATTACTGAAGTGTACTTATGAGCAATATTACAAAATTCTGAATTACATATGGTGAACGTTATCTATAAAAACATGAAAAATGTCGCATTCATCCCCACTCTCCCTATATATATATATTTGTGTGTGTGTGTGTGTGCATGGAAAATGAATGATTAATGTAGGGACTCTGAAAACAATTTGAATACAAAATGGCTTCAAGTATATTTTCATACTGCAGAAAAACACATTTCCTACAAAATATAACATATTGCTTATAATTGGTTTGCAAAGTGTGAAAAACATTTTCAGGTACATAGTGGGATGAAAATAGAAAGTTAAATAACGTTTTTTTTTTTTTTTTTTTTTTTTTTTTTTGTAAAATGTAATTATTTATTTATACACACAGATTACACAAAGAAAACTTGTAAATGGAATATGAATTAATACATACAAACTAGCAAGCGTTTCGTATTTTGCCATGAAAAAACTGTGAAACATATAAAAAATAGACAATTTAAAAAATATTTAAGTGCCTCATTTACTTTATTATTAGAATGACAAAAAGTACAAATTTATAAAATACATTTATAAAGGTAAGGCCGCATTAATTTTTAAAATAGCTAGCCAGTATTCAAAACAAAATTCTTAAAAAAAAAAAAAAAAAAAACCTAATGCTCTACCATCTTTTTTGTATATGTATATCTAAAGAATGCGATGTTTATTGGGGGAAATATTTATTTAACTATTTAATACTAGCAAAGCCCCGGTTCGGGAACGCACTGAATTACGAATGCTAGAAAAATTTCAAAATCAAACTCGAAATGTACAAATTTCGGCCTGATGGCCTGCGTGCCAATAGATCAAACGACACCATTTTTTAATTCATAAAATCAATGAAGGTAGTGAATCAACGAAGGCTCTTCTCGCTTCGCTGGTCACTATATTTAAAGGAAACTCTTTTCTATATCGCTTTACGAGCAAAAATAAAATTTAAAGAAATCATGAAATTGCTTTAAAGCTCGCTTTTGTTTCCCGTTGGTTTATGTTATTACTATTTATTTATTTATTTTTCCTTCCTCTTTCTTTTCTTTTCGTTTTCCCTTCCTTTCCATATTTACTGAATTCGATTCTTTGTTTTTGAATATCACGTGATTGAGCAGAAAACTATTTTATTTATTTAACGTTCATTTATATTTCCATTAGTTTTTGGAACTCTCGTGCAACTCTAAATTGTTTTTTTTACTCCATTTTCAACTTTCATTTTTTCCTGTGCATGAATAAAAATATATCATATATATGTTGACATTTAAAGCTTTTACCAGGTTATTATTTTCACATTTTAATTAATTAAAAAAAATCAAATAAAAATTTCGTTACAAATAAGGTACCAAATGAAACAGGCATTTTTTCTGAATCGGTCGATTTAATTAACTTATCGATCGGAGAATTAGATTTTTTTAAATTAACGTATGAAAAGCTAGTGACAATTTTTTTTTAATTAGCTAAAGAATGAAAAGCTTTTTGCAACAACACACAGACAAACAGAACTCTCTTAGCCAATCAACTTGCGTCCAGCCACGGACTTACAGGAAAAAACTCTCTTAGGCATTTATATATATAGAGAGAGAGATTGATTTAAATTAAAAATGAAGTAATGAATAATTTCATGTATAATTGTTATGTAGGTAGATATAAAAACGTAAAAAGAGAGCAGGTCAGTATTTAAGCCTTGGGCACACAAGCCAGCGCAACTTCATCTGGTTATTTTTCATTCTTGCAAAAATTTGTTTGGCCTTTGTTTAAACATGCATGTAAAGTACATAAACAAAGTTATAAGACAAGGAAGTATAACTTTACACAGGAGTATAATATCAAAATCGTTAAGGTCGCGAAAAGCCCATGTTATTTTATGAGTAAAATTGTTTGTAGAATATCACAATATCCAATTATTATTTCTAAATTCCATTTTCACATTCTAAACATAGACAACCATTAAATTAGTACTCGTTTTTCAAAAATTTATTAATTTTTAGTTTGAATTTTGAGTTAAAAAAATGAGAATTTTCTCAGTTTTTATCCGTACAATAAATTATTAAAAAAATAAATAAATAAATAATAATAAAAAAAAAATTGGAGAAAGAGTACTAATTTAACGGTTGTAAATTTTCTGACCTAAAAAAATTAAAAATGTCAATTAGGTAAAGAGTAATTATATAAACAAATTTCGCCATAGACTAACGTGGGATTTGGTGACTAGAGACGGAGAAATCGCAAGAGGAAATGAACAGTATTAAACTTTTCCTTGCCATTACAATGTATGGCTTCTCTTTGGCTTTAGAACTTGAATGTTTGAAGTCTATTTGAGCTAATGTTTTCAAGAAAACATTTCACACGGTACGTCTTTCTTTAGCATGAATGCGTAGATATATAATTAGGTCACTTCTTTTAAGAAAACCTTATACATGCCGCTTTTCTTCAGCATGACTGCAAAGATGTTTCTTAAGGTTTCCTTTTACAGAAAATTTTTTTGAACACATTTCACACACATAAGGCTTTTCTCCAGTGTGTGTGCGTAGATGTATATCCAGGTGATTTTTACGTGAAAATTCTTTAGCACATATTTCACACACGTGCGGCTTTTCTCCGGTATGTATGAGTAGATGACTATTTAGGTGATTTTTACGTGAAAATGTTTTAAAACATATGTCACATATGTACGGCTTTTCTCCAGTATGACTCAGTAGGTGCTTCATTAGATCACTCTTTCTAGAAAAATCTTTAGAACATACTTCACACACGTGCGGCTTTTCTCCAGTGTGTATGCGTAGATGTGTATTAAGGTGATTTTTACGTGAAAATACTTTAAAACATATGTCACATTTGTAGGGCTTTTCTCCAGTATGACTCCGTAGATGCTTCATTAGATTACTCTTTCTAGAAAAACCTTTAGAACATACTTCACATACATGGGGCTTTTCACCGGTATGTGTGAGCAGATGTCTACTTAGTTCTATTTTCAGAGAAAAACTTTTAGAACTTATTTCACACATGTGCGGCTTTTCTCCTGTATGAGTACGTAGATGTCTAATTAGGGTTTTTTTATCAGAAATTTCTTTAAAACATACTACACACACGTATGGCCTTTCTTCTGTATTTTTGAGTAAATATGCATTTGGATTTCCTTCTTTGGAAAATACTTCTGAAGACATTTCATCTAAATTAAATTTTTTCACTGCGAGGGTATGTATATGTGTATTCATTTTTTCCGTAGAAAAAATTCCTTCAATTTATAGCAAAAAAATATGATTTTTTCTAGAAATAAGTGCATAGATGTATTTAGAGAGTATTACTGTTAGGTATTACTTGTGTTGTTATGTATCATTATGATACAACCAAGCGTAAATAATAACTCTTATTAATTGGTAGCACGATTTAAGAATCCGTGTTTAGAACACAACACACAACTTTAATGGAAGTAAACAAACACGTACACCACACATACACGCACAAATGATACTTATATAACCGCCAGTTACAAAACAGGTTACAGTTAATATACAAACACGAGTTGAGGTGTAATAAACATATGTATATAGTTCAGAATTCAGTCTTATAGTTTATAGTTTTTTATGAGTTTATACCACATCTCCCCTTTTCAAAGGTTTAGTCTGTTTGGGGGTTTTACAATTCTACCACTCTTCGTGATCACAGGTTGCTGATTGGAATGTTGATTGGATGACAATTCATCTTTCTTTTTTGCTACTTGTAACCCAGACAACGCAATTAAGTATATATTACATCTATATGACGTAAATTACATCCATAAACTATATCTAGAATTCATCCAGTATAGTAACTATTACATAGAATCAACGTAGATATAACTAGAGATGTGAGCAGGGAAAAAACCCGGATTTAAACCAGGGAATAAACCCGGTTTTTTGGGAAGGGAATTTTGAAAGTTTCCAAAACAAGGGAATTTTGAAAGTTTTCACAAGTTGTGAATTTATTCTTTTTTTTTTTTTTTTTCTTTCTTAGATTAGAGATGTTCTAAGGCATTTCAAAATGTTATCTCACATTCAGATTTTTTTTTTATGATCTTTCAGTATTTAAATAGTGCTTTTAACGTCTATAATTTTAAAAGTACAAGTTTCAAATTTCATTAATTAACGGACTTATTCTCTGTTATTGCCGTATATTTATATTTTAGTTCTGATTGTATACACACTGAGTTCAATATAACACTTTTTCTTTTATCGCAATCGCATGTTTCAGTTGTATATCTTTAACATTTTATTTAAAAAATAAAACAAAAATGCTTCAAAATAGTCTGCATTTACTAAAACAATAAATAATATTACACTGGGAAATATTATTTCAATTAAAATTTCAACAATATTAATATGCAAAAAACAAATGAAGAAAGAAATAACAGCCAAATTATTAATTATTAGCTATTGAATATTTTATGTATTGATTTAATGCATTAAAAATTATTGCTTGAATTCTTAATAACCGAAGAACTCATGTTCGATTTTGTTCCCCATGCTCTTTGAGTGATTATAACAAAATTTCATCAACTAATGTGAAATTTTGTTCGATGAATTATAATAAAATTTAATAATTTTAAAGTATTCTTACCATAATTTAATTTCATTGTATTATTTTTTATAACATATTTTATTATGGTATTCATTAGAAAAAAAGAAAGAAAAAAAAAAAAAAAAAAACTTTAAAGTTATTTAAATAGGCAGACAAAACTTCATCATTTATTATTGTCAATAACGTAATCGTTTATTTTTTTTTACAATTTTCTGTAAAATAATCACATAATTGTTGATATCACTTTTATTTAAGCAAATAGAATAAAAATGATATTGAAACAAATTGTTTGGTACACCTAAAAGAAGTAAAATTAAATCTAAACACTGAATATTAGTTTCTTCCCATCAAAGTTTCCAATGTTCCCAAAATTCCCGGTTTAAACCCGAAAATTCCCATGTTTATTCCCCAGAAGCAAAATTCCCGGGTTTTTTACATCTCTAGATATAACCATCAGATGTCTCTCCAAGTTCATCAGATATACATCTATACTACATCTAGAATGACCAAAAATTGACTTTACTAGACAGGTATGTTCATCTATATCATATAGTGTACATAATATCTATATATTATTAACGTAGATGTATGTAATATAGATGTAGATGTACATCACATCAATGTATTGTATACGTAAAAAAACATCAAATCTATGTATTGTATATGTAAATAAACATCAAATCTATGTATTGTATATGTAGATAAACATCAAATCTATGTACATATTATGTATGTATATATGCATCATACCTACGTAATATATACAGGGCTGCCACAGAGGACTTTTTTTTATTATTTTCATACCCCTATTTCCAAAACATAAAATGTATAATAAATTTATGCAGGCAAAGTGCAAATTCACCTGCATAAATATATCATGTATTTTATTTTTTGGAAACAGAGGTACGAAAAGAATTAAAAAAAAAAAAAAAAAAAAAAAAAAAGTCACCTTTGACAGCATCTGTATGTATGTCTATTATACGCACATTCAGGCCTTAGCCCTTTTTGGCTACCAGAAAATTCTAATAAAAATTTTCTATAAATTTCTACAACAAAAATTAAATTAAAACAAAATTTCTATTAAAATTTTACAATAGGCAAAAAGTGTTAAGTTGGCAACTATGCATGCAGCAGTCACAGCGTTCGTGTATTTTTATGTGCGTTTTGTTATTTTGTCATCGCCAATATTAAAAGGAAATTTTTCTTGGAGGATTTACTGCTATAGTATAAAAATTACTCTTCTGAAATAGTGGTGATAAAATGTACGAAAAAATATTATCCCTGCACATGCCAATGAATACAATGTAAAAATTATTCATAATCTAATACAGTAGAACCCCGATCCATCGTTTTTCATGGGGTGCGTGAAGAAAAACGATGAATGCGAGTTAAAGTCAAAACACAAATAAAACAATGTTTATTAACCGTTTGACTGCTAAAGCATTTTCTGAAATACATCCTTAAACTGCTATCGCTATTTCAGGACTCAATAAAAGTTTTTCCGGTGTGAATATTTAATTTTAGTTTTGTAAATAATTCGAAACCCGATCATGCCAACTGGAAAACCACGCCTTGCAGTAAAAATTTTAGAAAATCCAAGTAAGCAGAATGAAATTTTCTAATGATCTATAAAAACCACGCCTTACTGTAGCGTTTATAAAAAGCCGATTTAAGTATCATTAAAGGATGAATAAAAACAAAACTAGTTGGCATAGCTGGACTCTGCTCAGTTCCCCATCATATATATGTTCTCAGAAATTTCTAGTGCGAAACATATTATAATCATGTTAAAAGAAATGAATTTGACCAAAGCTTGATACAGTGACAGAATGAAATCTCCGCCTAATAGGCTATCCACCGTTCACTTAAATATAATTATCTTATTCCAATTTAGTAATTTATTTTATCAGGGTCAATTCTGTTGTTTAGTTTTGTTGCTACTATTTCCAATGCAATAAACCTCAAAATTCATATTTATATGAAAAATTTACAATTTCGCTATGTTGATAAAATCGTAAATTACAAAATAATTTACTAAAATTTCCTACTAGAATATTTGTATTCAATCATGTTCAAACAAATATCATAAACTTAATTTTGAAGTTGTCTAATGTATTTAGGATCCTCAAAATGGATGTTTATGATCAATTTTGCCTTATTCTGACACGTTAAGTAAATCGTAAATTCCAAATAACTTACGAATTTTTTTAATTGGAAAAATCATAGTCTATGATATTCATGCCAGTATCCTAAATAATATTTCGAAAGTGGTTTGACATCTTTACGCTGAAAATATCCCTCAAGATTGACGTTTATGTGAAATTTTGCTCTATTCTGACATGTTAAGAAATTCGTAAATGTCCAATAACTTACGAAATCTTTATATTGGAAAATTCATAGTCATTAATATTCATGCCAGTGTCCTAAATAATATTTCAAAAGTAGTCTGACATCTTTACGATGAAAATATCTCTCAAAATTGACGTTTATGTGAAATTTTGGCCTATACTGCCATGTTAAGAAATTCGTAAATTTCCAGTAACTTGCAAAATTTTCAAAGTAGCTTATTTATAGTTACTGATGTTCATTCCGGCATCAAAACTGATATTTTAAAACTGGTCTGACATTTTTACAGTAAAAGGTTTTCATTTAATGCACGTTTAAGTGAATTTTTGTCCTATTCTCCCATGTTAAGAAAATCGTAAATTTCTAATAACTTACGAAGTTTTTAAATTCGAATGTTGCAAATGAATAGGGTTCTTGCCAGTGTCGAAAGTAATATTTTAAAACTGATCTGACCTCTCTGCGACAATTTGTTCTTGAGATATCGTGTACACAGACTAACAAACTAACGGACTGACCCACTAACAGACTAACAGACTAACAGACACCCTACAGACAGACACCATAGAAATTTTGTCATTTTCGGATTCCTCAAACCTGAAAACGTGTAGAAAAGTCAAAAAACAGAGGTCGAAAAGTTCCCCATGCCTATAGTATGATGGGGAACTAAAACGTGCTTTACCATTAATAATTGTTGACATACAATGTTTTACGAATATTTTGGATCAGCGAAAAAATCCAATTTTGTTTTGCAAATATGCAATTCAGCGTAGTGAAGGGGGTATTTTGATAAAATTTTATGGAGACTCCGCCCATCCTTTTTTTTTTTTTTTCAACTTATTTCACAAATATAATTATGTATATTTTAAAAATGATGAAACCAGCGTCGTAATATTGTATGCTTCAAAAATCATGTTAGATAGTTCTCTTTCGAAAGAAATTCATTTAATTGATTTCAGTGATCAGAGTATTGACGTTGTTTTCTGGTAATATTTTTTGAGCATTAAAAAAAAAAAAATCTGGAGTGACTCCACTCGACTTTCCGAACATTGAGTAACTAACAATTTTGTAGATAAAATAAAGAAAGAGGAGTTGCTGAACAAACAAAAAAGAGAAAATCATAACAGAGTGTTTGAGTATTTTTTTCCATATATCACACGAGGTTTTATTTATCGCTACTGAACTTTGAGCCCTTAGATCATAAGGATAAAGAATTTTTCGTTGTGTCCCTGTAAAAATCTATAAATGCTAGATTCACCAAAATGCTTATAGTTAGTGCAACAGTGATTTATAATATTCATACAAATTTTCAGCTCAATTAAATAAGGCGTTTAGATGCTATCGCTGGTCTCATAGGCCATAAAGATAAAGAATTTTTCTTTGTGTCCCTGTAAAAAAACTGTAAGTGCTAGATTCACCAAAATCTATGCAGTTGGTTCAAATGTGACCTATAACATGTGTACAAATTCTTTGCTGAGATTAATAAGGCGTTTAGACGCTATCACACTTTTAAAAATTTGGCAAAGAATTTTTCTTTGTGTCCCTGTAAAAAAACTATAAGTGCTAGATTCTCCAAAATCTATACAGATTGAGTGTCTGTGACCTATAATATGTGTATAAGGTTTTTGCTCAATTGAATAAGGCGTTTAGATGCTATCGCACTTTTAAGATTTTGGTCCCTTGGCCATAATGATAAAGAATTTTTCTTTGTGTCCCTGTAAAAAAACTATAAGTGCTAGATTCACCAAAATCTATAGGGTTCGTACTATGGTGACTTACAATATACGTACCAACTTTCAGCTTATTCGAACAAAGCGTTTAGACGCTAGCGTGTTCACTCACAGACATACACACATACATACATACACACATACATACACACACACATACATACATCATCGTAAAAATAGTGAAAACGGACTCGTTGGACCTCGAAACGTATAGAAACATCAAAATCTCGAATTCGGATTTTTGACATGATTACAATACTTTCCTCACTATAGTGTTCGGAAAGTAAAAATTATTCAGACTGAAATTAACCCTATTACTATGAGTTGGGGTGGGGTCCATGTGGACTAGGGGTCTGCAAAGGCCCGGGCTTACGGCCCGAAGTAATATTAGATGGTTTCTTATTCAAAATAGTATGCACGCCACTAGTTTGTGCACATGTACAAATGTACAAAGAAATTTACAACGTGTACAAAGAAATTAGATACGTTACTGTCTATGAGGCTCTGTGTCCTATGGTCTGTAGAGTCTAGGTGGTATGAATAATATAAAAATACCTCCGCTTTAACTTTTCCTTTACTTTCCAGTGCACTGGATGAAATTAGCATCATTTGTAGGATGCGTAAAGCATCTTTTCTATTGAAAATATTTAGATTAGCATTAAAGTTTTGTTTACCTGATCACATGAAAGGAATCGGATACATTACGGTATATAAGTGGAAATGGTTAAAGGTGCATTTTTAGTAATATTAACCATTTGTAATACCTTTCAATGTTGTTTGATGAATGCTAAAATTTTCGATTTGTCTTTCTGTCTGTCTTTGTGCCTTCTGTACGTCTGTGTCTGTAATAATGAATTTTTGTTTATATATAATTGTATTGTAAAAAATCTGGAGTGACTCCACTCGACTTTCCGAACATTGAGTAATTAACAGTTTTGTAGATAAAGTAAAGAAAGAGGAGTTGTTAAACAAACAAAAAAGAGAAAACCATAATAGAGTGTTTGAGTATTTTTTTCTCCATATATTACACGATGTTTTATTTAACGCTACTGAACTTTGAGCCCATAGATCATAATGACAAAGAATTTTTCGCTGTGTCCCTATAAAAATCTATAAATGCTAGATTCACCAAAATGCTTATAGTTAGTGCAACAGTGATTTATAATATTCATATAAATTTTCAGCTCAATTGAATAAGGCGTTTAGATGCTATCGTACTTTTAAAAATTTGGTCCCATAGGCCATAATAATAAAGAATTTTTCTTTGTGTCCCTGTAAAAAAACCGTAAGTGCTAGATTCACCAAAATCTATACAGTTGGTGCAACTGTGACCTATAATACGTGTATAAATTTTTTACTCCGATTAATAAGGCGTTTAGATGCAATCACACTTTTAAAAATTTGGCCCTATAGGCATAATGATGAAGAATTTTTCTTTGTGTCCCTGTAAAAAAACTACAAGTGATAGATTCTCCAAAATCTATACAGATTGAGTATTTGTGACCTATAATATGTGTATAAATTTTTTGCTCAATTGAACAAGGCGTTTAGATGCTATCGCACTTTTAAGATTTTGCTCCCATAGGCCATAGTGATAAAGAATTTTTCTTTGTGTCCCTGTAAAAAAACTATAAGTGCTAGATTAGCCAAAATCTATAGGGTTCGTACTATGGTGACTTACAATATACGTACCAAATTTCAGGTTATTCGAACAAAGCGTTTAGACGCTAGCGTGTTCACTCACAGACATACACACATACATACACACATACATACACACACACATACATACATCATCGTAAAAATAGTGAAAACGGACTCGTTGGACCTCGAAACGTATAGAAACATCAAAATCTCGAATTCGGATTTTTGACATGATTACAATACTTTCCTCACTATAGTGTTCGGAAAGTAAAAAAAAAAAAAAAACATAATCACTCATACACTTGTCAGTTAATTCATTAATTCTTTTTATGTTTTAAAAATAAATAATGAAAGAAAAGAACTTTATAAAATAAATAAACAAATATATATATATATATATACAGATCTGCCAACCTAATCCGGTTAATTGTTAGTACCGCCCATTTTTCTACACCTCTTAATTTTTAAAGTGTTTTTTTTCGTGATCATCGTAAATATATTTGATATACTTATATATTTACTCTATTTAAGTGGTGTAGAAAAATGGGCGGTACTAACAGTTTGCCAGATTAGGGTAGCAGCTCGGTATATATATATATATATGTATATATATATATACTTCTTGTAAAAGAGAATAATGAAAAGATAATGTTTACCAACTGTGTTTTGGTTCTGAATGGTTCATGTTATTTACGTCAAAAAATTAAATTAAAATTCCGGTGATATCTGAATTGTACCTCTCGCAGTTTTCGAGACTGAACATTGCAGCGCTATCGCGCTGCTTATCAGTCTAACGGTTAAATAATACACGCAATATATATACTATACTACTTTTTAAAACTAATTTGTTACTCTCCAAACTGTCAGAAAAAATAAATCAAAGTTGTAGAACATTAAGTGATGTTAATTTTTAAAAATCAGTAATTTTATGTTAGATTTTTTGTTCGTTTTATAAATTAAAGAAGATTTTCCAGATTTGCAACATTTTCTTGTTGTTTTCTGCAATTTCATGTGCATATAAAAAAAAAGTTAGTGCATTTTTAAATACTGTAATTACGGCAGACGCACTTAGCACTGGCGTAGGCTCAGCCTCAGGAATGTGAAAAAATGTAGTAGCTGGCCATACTGGATGCATCCATTCTCTTCTTTACACAAAGTAGAATAACTTATTCTCCGAGCAACAACACACGATCTGTATTCATAATTGGTTGATAACACATATACATAAGATTTGTATGCTTGACTTGTAGTCCGCTTGTAAATTTTCGTCATATAAAGACAGTTAGCATATGACAGAATTACAATACGAAGAAATGGAAAGACACCTAGGGCCAGCGCGGGAATAGAACCCGCTCTTCTATGCTCGAAGGCGATTAACAGTGTTGTGACATAACCACTCGGCCACGGAGGGTCCTTTGCATTCTGTAATCCATAGACACATGTTACAATATCTGCACAATCCCTGTTCTTCACCTAAAGCAAGCAGCATAAGTTTAAGTAGTTGAGGTTGGTTGGGTTTTGCATCACACTAGTGCTACAATATGGACAAATGGCGACGGTCTGAACTTACCTTTGAGGATAGTCCGGAGATATGCTATCAGAATTTTGATCTTCCATGGACGAGGAAAAGAGTTGTTTTAAAATGAAAGTAATTCCAGTATAAATGCCTTATGGATTCGATTCATTTTCAATTTCATTTTGGCCAGAAGAAAAATTTTACAACGATGAATGCGGGAAAACGACTTTTTGAAGAACGATACATGCGGGTTCGTTAACATTATTTAAATACAGTTTGTGCAGGGATCATAGAAATAAAATGATCAATGTATGAAAACGATGGATACAGGAAGGATAGATTGGGATTTCACTGTATATATATTTTTGATTATGTTTCCTTATTCAGAAAATTAATCTTTAAAGGATGAGGATCAATAGGGGATTTTTCGTTCCTGAAATTAAGAAAAATACCAGATTGATCACAAGTGTGAAATTTTCGCCTTTAATTATAAATAAATAAATACACTCTACCAATTATTTTTTTTAATTAAGTAAAAGGTAAAGTTTAAAATACATTAAAAACCCTTTAAAATTACCGTTCCACAAGCGCTTTCAACTGCTTATTCCGCAGCCTTAAATATACCGATAAAACCCAATAGTAATATATTCCGTAGAATCAGAAATGACAAAGACCAAATCCACTTTTCAGAAACTGCAGGAATTTATGAAATTAACTACACCAACGAAAATAAAACAACAGGATGCTACATAGGCATGACGAAACGAAAAATAAAAACACGAATAAAAGAACACGAAAATGACATAAAATACGGTAAAATAACAACAGCTCTAGCAAAAGTAAAAGAAAAAGAAAATATTAAAATAGATTTTAAAAACTTGAGCAAAATAGCTCATTATAATAATTATTACTACGCAACAAAAATAGAAAATGTCGAAATTTCAAACCACGACTCATGCGACAACGATCCAATGGAAATTGACGCCGGGTGGTGCCCTATGCTGGAGAGGAGAGGTGGAAAGAGGATAGAGGATACGCCCGACGATCATGTTCGCCAAAGCACACCTGAAGAAGGCTGCGGAATGAGCAGTTGAAAGCGGTTGTGGAACGGTAATTTTAAAGGTTTTTAAATGTTTTTAATGTTAATACACTCTACCAATTTTATTTTAATTTCTTTTCCTTAAAAAAAAAAAAAATAAATAAAAACCTATATAAACTCTGTTTTATGTTTTTACAAGTATATTAACATTCTCTAGCCGGACAGTTTTAAGGTTTCTATTTCATTAGGTCAATTCTATGCCTTCTGATAACATTATCTCCAAAAAGTGCATATAATACATGTAATAGTGAGTAATGGAAGTCGTGTAGTTGTTTCACACCAGATTTTTAGATTTAAACTGTTTTTTACATGAGCGCCAAAAGACAACACTTATTGAAATATGTTATAAAGTACACTATGACGTAAATTATACATAAAAGTGTTGCGTCATTGTGCTCATATAAAAAAAAGAAAAAAATAAACTGAAAGAAAAATATAACATTGATTACAAAGAAAACATTGTATATACCACTATTTCTCACTCGTTTGAAAGAAATGTTACTGATGAAATGGAATCTATCTAATCAAATTTGACTTTTGTTACACATTAATATTTTTAAAAGTAAGTAAGGTTTAAAAAAAAAAGAAAGAAACTTAAGTACTTATAAGAAAGTGTTAATATAGTTTAAGATATAAACTGGCTTAGCCAGTTTATATCTTAAACTATATTAACACTTTCAATGTTAGAAAATCGAATCTGTGTTGGTTAGTTGTTGGGTTAAGGACTACTGACTACACTAGGGTCCTAGTTTTGGAGAAAAACATGGAAAACTCCAAATTGCTAGGTCGATGACTGCGACCAGGAATCAAACCCGACACTTCCTGCCAAATTTGCAACAGTTGGAACCCCGTCATTTCTTTTGCAATCTTTATACTAAAATATTTCTTAAAAATATACCAAAATTCATCTTTGTACAAGAAATATACATGAATACAAATATTTGATTTGAAATGATACAGATATAACATATTCATTTGTAATGTAAACATAATTACAGAAAATCCTGTTCTAAAATTATGTACTTTCAATAATGTCTAGAGGGAAAACTTGTATTTAACATTATGTCGACAATGACAGTGAGGGGGGGGAGTTACACATTTACACTCTTGTGTGATATGTCAGCATTTTTTATTTATAGTGGTCTAACCAATAACCATTCATGTAATAAAAAGGAGGGTTCCCTACCCATAAAATATTATATATATATATATATATATGTATATGTATATTTTGGGGGGGGGGAGAGGGGAGAATAAAAGTATGAAATGAATTTTAAATGATCCTAGATTCATACTCAATTTCCTTCAAATTCTTCCCAAGTAATTTTTCCCGTAAAAAATAAATATTAATTTAAAAAAATCTTTTATTGGAATTTTTATGTTTTTAGCATAATTTTTACTGAAATTAATAAAAGTTAATAAAACTACATACGGGAAGATTATTTATAATTAATTTCTTTTTTATACAAAAGAACCACTGATCAGAATAACTCATAATCATACTACATGAATATGCAACAATGGAAATCAGTCTGAAAAAAAAAAAAATCATAATAATTATGGCACACTTAGTTTAAAAAGCCTATCCACCAAGACAAGGTGGTGCCATATTGCATAGGAAAAGCCCTTTTTTAATTGTCCTTTGGTCAAATACTATAGAGAAAGCAACAAGATTCGTGATTTTAGCTGTCCTTTGGCCAAAAACCTCATATAGAAAAGCAATTACTAAATTGTTTCGCTAAAAACCAGATAAAAAGTAACTACAAGTAAAACTGAAAATTTTAATTTTGATCAATACTATTTAATACAGTAGCAGATATTTAGTAGATATAAAAATTTCTTTTATTGCTGGTTGTCTTTTGTATGGCGAAGAGGAAATATATTATATACAATACATCGTCTTTAAAGAAAACTATGCATTTATTCTTCACACATTTCAATGGCCATGTCAAAAGAGGGCTTAATAAAGAAGCCTTGTTTATGCCTAATAATGATGATTTGCAAGGTGTAGCATATAAAGTAGAAACATTTTCCCAATAAGAATTTCTCCACTTTCATTTTCTTGCATTAATTTAATAAAATTTGAAATATCACAATGCTTCCATCTGATAATCAGCATACCTTATTAGAAGGCTTCAATGTGAGCATAAATTTGGGAAAATTTTCAGCCTGAAATTGAATTTCATGAGGGAAAAGATTGGGGCCATTACAATGCTGTTTTGAAAGAATAGTTTGAACAGTACTACTTAAAGTACTTGTTGAAGATTCAACACAATCAGAAATTAACATATCATGAGTATCTTCAACAGGCATTGTAGGAAATCTGGAATTTGAAAGTCTGGTATCGGTGGAATTAACACTTGATCTTAAACCACTAGCATAAAAAATGGCATCCATTCTGTTTTAATTAAATTCTGTTTATTTAAATTTCGCGATTGCTGGCGTTTAGACATAATTTGATTAGTTTTACGAAACATAATTAAATCCTTACTTCGATAAACATAAAAAACAATCCAGTATTAATATCTTTTTCGTAAGAAAAGTAGAAGTTTATTTACGTTGCATGTGTGAACAATTCTGGTAAATCTCGATTGAGATCGATGTTGCCAAAAAGAAGTAAACATGAACAACATTTGAAAATAAAATTCCAACTTACCTCCATGTTATGTTAGTTAATAAACTGTTAGTATATAAACGTCATCCAGAGGTAGTTTATTTGACAATTCATTTTATGTTTCAGAATAAATATTATTTATTCGTCCATACTATGTTTATCCATATTATGTTCGTATATAAACGTCTGATAGATGTCATATTTCGGATCATCTAGTTAATGTTTTTAAATGAGCATTGATTTAATGTACATGGATGTATTCTAGATGTAAATCGGACTTAATGGATCAAATATCTACGTATGTGCTGTGTGGGCTGCTATCTATCTTGTGTTACACATTCTTAATATTTTGACTAATGAAAGGCAGAGTTGCGATAAATAGGGTAGAGCCTCTACAGGCATTGATAAACAGAGTCCCTTAAGGGCCTACATCAGTGAGCTTCAAGGTCGTCCAAATCCCGTATTAATCTATTGTAAAATAATCCTCATTATTACTCATTACGTAATACATATTTTTAAATTCTGTTTTCACATTCGGAAAATTCACGAGCATTAAATAATGCCTCTTTTTTCAAAAATTGATTTTTAAAAAATTTTAAATTTGTTTTTAAATTGTAATATCAAAAATCTGAAAAAAACTGCAATTTTCTAAATGATACAACTTATTACAATTAAATTTCCTAATATTTAGCTTTAAAAATCATATTAATAATTTTGGGGATTAAAGCAAGTTTTAGCTGATATAGCCGAATTTCCCCCCATTTCACCCTGCTGCCTTTTATCAAAGCGACAGGCGGTGGAAAACGCATTAAGATGAAGGGTCATTAGTTTTCAGTTGAAAGTGTGAAAATGCCCTGAAGTGAATGCTTACCCATGTCGTAGAAAATTGACTGAAGAAGCAATACGGAATTAAGAACTATGAGCTTGTTTTTCTACACATAAACTATTCATATGTATTTATTAGATAATTTCTTTTTTCAATATCACAAATATGCTACTTAAAAAAAAAAATAATAATAATAATTTTTAAATAGATTTTTAAAATAAATCTAAATTTCTCCTCCTCCTTATTTATTAATAAATTTTTATCCTATGTATATTTACCTAATCTTTATAAATTTAAATTCTACTGGCGGAATTAAAGGGAGAATAATAATTTTATCTTCAGCATTTTTTTGCGTATTGCAACAAGTTTGAACTGTCCAGGACACAGTTTTAACTGATTATTATAAAAATTCATATAATGTTCTGAATATTTTCAAAGTGAGCTAATACTAAGTGCATAAAAATATTTAAAATATTGCTCATTAGGGGAATTCGACCAAATTTCTTCTTACTAAACAATTGAATGGGGACATTAAAAACAAATTAATTAATTAATTAATTAAAAAAAAACTTAGCTAAAGCATTTAAATTTGGTCGATGCAGAGATCTTTATATAGAAACAACATAAAAATCCAAAGAACACAAAATATTGTTTCGGACTTACCGCTTTCACGCTACATCCGTGCCTACTTTCCCTTTTCTTTCTTTCGTTTTCTTTATTTAATTTTCTGATGATTGTAACACTAAATAATTATTCCATTCTTTTGTTTTTTATGATATTTATATACAAAGTTCTTAATATCTGAAGTTCAACTCCCCCCTCCCCCCTTAAAAAAAAAAAAAAAAAAAAAAAAAAAAAAATGCTGCAAATTCAGATCTTGCAATTTTTAAGGCCTTTTCTTTTTTCTTTCTTTCTTTTTTTTTTTTTTAATAACGAAATTTTCAGTTGAAAATAGCCGAAATTTTAATTAAAAAAAAATCAATGTAATTATCTAGGTATGTCATATTGTTTAATACTTATATTTATAGAGCCGTTTTTGAGATATGGCTTACGGCTTCGCTTCCGGTTTCCGATGTACCACTTCTGTTTTTCCATTTTTCACTAAAATTCGGAAAATTTATCTGTACACCAGACCTATTTCAATTCTAAAGTTTTGTAGTTTTATCTTTATTAGTTTCCGAGCTATAATAACCGGAAGATTACACACACACACATACACACTGACCAATTGCCAAAAACCACTTTTTTCGACTCAGGAGACCTTAAAACACGTAAATCAGGTGAAATCTCGATATCTAATTTTTCGACCGAATACAATACTTTCATTACCTACGGTCAGGGTTGACAAACTGGGCCCAGCCCAGAAAAGTCCGCCCGGGTTTTTCTGGGTGGGCCCACCACTGGGTTTTTGCAAATAAGTGGGGTTTTCTTAAAAATTATTTACAACTAGCAGGCTACGCCCGCTTCGCTGGTCACTATTTTTAAATGAATCACTGTAATTAATGAATTCTCAAAATTGCATTATTTTTTTATCATATGATAAAAAAAGAGAAAAAAAAATTCTGATCGGGAAAAATGTCGCACCGGGTCCCTACTGCCTTCGGCAGCGTAGACCCGTGCGCGATGCGCGCGAACGATTGCATACATATGAACGCTGCGCGCGTATATTCCTTCACCATTCTTATGATTTTCACAATTCCATATTATTACTGATAAACTTTTATTCTTAAGAAAAGAAATAATAAAGAAATAAAAATCATTTCTGATTGGGTAAAAACTCACACCGGGTCCCCTCTGCATTCGCCCGCTAGCGGGTCAGTATTTTTAAATGAATCACTATAATGAATGAATTCTGAAAATTGCATATTATCACACATCAACATTACTCTTAAAAAAAGAAAAAAGGAAAAATGTCATTTGTGATCGGGTAAAAACCCACACCGGAACCCAACTGCCTTCGGCAGCGCTGCGCGCGCGTATTCCTTCACCATCCTTATGATTTCACAAAATTCCATGCTATTACTCATAAACTTTCATTCTTAAGAAAAGGAATTTTAGAAAAAGTCATTAATCATCGGGTAAAAACTCGCATTGGGTCCCCACTGCCTTCGGCAGTGCAGAACCATGCGCGCGCACGCGTAAAGATATACGTGCGCTGCTCGCACATATTCCTTCTAAAATCAAGCATTATTCTTAAGAAAAGAAAATTTAAAAAATAATTTCTCATGGGATAAAAAGTCGGACCGGGTCCCTACTGCATTCGGCAGCGCAGTCCCGTGCGGGCCTATTCCTTCCCGGCCCTTCCAGCCCCTCCTAATTAACCTACATATACCAACTTTGAACGGTCTAACTCAATTAGCTGAGATGCAAAAGAAAACCTAATCAGGACACCCTAAAACGTGTAAATCAGGTGAAATCCCGAATTTCACTTTCGATAATATAAAAGAACTTTAAAATATCTTTCGAATGATGTATTAAAACAATTTAATAAAAATTTGAATTTGAAATATTGAAATTTTAAAATATTATAGCGCCATCTGGCGGTAGAAATTTCTGTAATCTACTGTTGGATTCCAAATCAACAAAGCTTTCAAATGATGTATTACTTATAAATGTATTTTAATTAGTAGCCGAGATACAAAAGAAAACCTAATTAGGACACCTTAAAACGTGTAAATCACGTGAAATCTCGAATTCCATTACTTACGGTAGTCGGTTAATGGAATGGGACAGAAATTTGTGGCGTCTGCTCTTGAAATTCAATTCAAACAAGTTTTAAAAGGACATATTACTTTTGGAATTATGCTAATTAGAAGCTGAGATACAAAAATGATAAAACGATTTATGTCTGACTTTTTCGTGGTTTTCTCCGAAAATTGCGTAATTTCGGGCTAAATACTGTTAAAAATCAGTAGTATGAAATGTGAGAGGAGTATCAGAATTCGAAACTCTGCAAAATATAAAAGAATAAAGGCGTGCTGGGTTTTCTGTTGTTTTCTCCGAAACAACCGTCCCTTTTATATATTTTTGTTTCTCCCCCCTTTCCGTCCCTTCTAATAATTTTACATTTGAAAATATCCTCCATCGATTTATCTTTCCTTAAAATCTAATAATCCCAATTCCAAACTCTGTAACTCTTTTTTTCTGCCCCCCCCCCTTCCTCAAGCCCTTCCTAATAATTCTACACTTTCAAAAATATTCACAATCGAATTATCAGGCGTTAAAATCAAATATAATGAAATTTCAACGGCATATCTCAATTTAAAATAGTTCAAAATATAATACAAAACTTAATCTTAGATTATGTTTTGGTCACATGAGTCGTGATAAATATAATTCCCAATAAAAATGTAATTTTTTTGTTTACCCAGATATTTTCATGAAAATTGAACAGTAGCTTTATAATATGCTGTCTAGGCCGAATATTAATTAACCCTTTGCCGCTCAGTGTTCCACTACATGGAACACCTAACTTCGCTAGCTTCTGCAACCGTTAAATTCAATTGCAAATGCATAAAAATAGGTTTATTTTTTGCTTTGAACTTTCCTTTTCATCCTTAGATGACACCAGTACACAAGGCAATCCATGATATTTAGCTGGGCCGAGTTATTTTAAACCCTCGTATTTACAAGAAATTTTGTATATATATTTTTTTTTTTTTTGTGATACAAAAAAGATTGCTTGAAAAAAGATTTCTATGTTATATCGTTGCTTGTACTCTAAATTATTTATTCTATATTAATTTTAATATTTTATACAGGAAACATACGAGGAATCGCTGAATAAAATAAGGTGTTCCATCTCCTGGAACACTGCGACACTAGCGCTTTTCATATTATGCAACCGAAAAAAATGGTGAGAGAAGACAGCTGTCTTTACGTGCTCTGTTTTCCTCTGTTTGGAGGGAATGACGTCAAGCTATAAGATGCTGCGAGGAAGGGTTGGTTGTCTATTTAAAAAAAAAAAAAAAAAAAAAAACTAGTTTCATGTGCAAAACCTACAATGTTGGTTTGTGCTTGTATCAAAAGAGTGTGACGTAATTCCAGAAATTTTATGAAGCTAAAAAATTGACTAATTGTAAATATTTTTGCACATAGGACCTGTATATATGTATACTAACTGTAAATATAAAATTATTTCATAAAAAAGACATGTAAACAAGATTTTTTTTTTGGGGGGGGGGGCGGGGGAGGGGGGGAATGGGGTGTAGAGTGCAGGCCTCCCGTGATGCACCATGGGTCATGCTAAATCTACTACACAGGTATAATACAGTGTTTTTTAATTCAAATGCAAAATCTACATATTTACGCGCTTTACTGCGATGCTCTTAGAAGCATTTTTCAGAGCTCTAGTGGCGCAGTGTTCCAGCTGATGGAACACCCACAGATTCAAAACGATAAGAACTATCTTTACAAAATTATACATGTGCACTCCTTTAGACCTAAGTAGATAGCCTACAACTTTTTTTGTTGAAATTCCAACTTTAAAGGGTAGTGCGCCGTAAAGGATTAAAATGTAACGTGAACGAAAATTTGAAAAAAATTGAAAATTGTTGTTTTTCTCCCCACTATAAAACATGTGACATCTTAATCGGTTACAATCATTTCCCTTTTCATCTCAGACAGTAGTCTGGCGTTTGAAATGATGTTGCCACAAAAAATTCATACTTTAGTTAATTTTAAAAAATCTAATTGTTGTATCGATAAGCCGCTTGCACTCTTAGATTCAGAAAATTTGCCTTTTTCATTTGGTACCAAATTCGTAACGATCGGACTAATATTTCTAATTTATTTTCCACATTTTCTGCTTTTAACTCCGTTAAAATATCTATTTTTATGCAATCGCGGGGAATTCTCAGTCATTGAGAACGCTTTCTCATTAGGCATAATTCTACATTTTAATTAATATCTACGCAACTAATTAAATTTTTAAAATTCTTTTTGAAGGAGGACCTCGGAAAGGCCCCATAGCATCCGTATGTCAATTCTTGTACTTCTGCGTTCAATTGGGGCTGAACGTATAAAAGAACAGACAGACAGACAGACAGACAAACCTTTCCATTTATTATTATAGATTTACAAATCCCATCTATAAAGTATAGAAAACACCTTACCTTTTAAGAAAAAACTCTTATTTTTATTTTCTAGAAAATAGTATTGAACATAAAAAGTAACTATACAGTTATAAACAGAGATATTGCTATAGGATTTTTTCCTAGGAGTGAAAATACTCTTTGATCTTTTTTGAAGGAGTGAATTTGGCATTATTAGGAATAAGAAAAAGGTGGAAGAGAAAAAATTTGATCTTTTGTGAATTCATGCTAAATTTTACTTTTCTTAATAAATTCAAAAATAAAATATACGTGTATTTTATTTTTACACAAGTTTCACACAAGTTTAATCACAAGTTTCAGTTATGAGTTCAAGTTATATTACATGGACTAGTCAATTGTAATAATATTCCTTTCAGCATAATTTGTACAATATAATATCAGAACTCAGAGTATGAACATAATGTGACTCAGTTTATAAATTGCAATGAACATTAAAAGATAAGGCCACACATGAATCTGAGAAATTCCATTGTTGATGCAGATGTTTACAGTTTTTACTCAAAATAATTTTAATTAAAAAAAAACTTTTTATCCATTGCAAGAGAAGATATTAATTTTTTTTTTTTTTTTTTTTTTTTTAAGTGTGCAGAGCATTGAATTTTAAAAAGAATATAAACTTTTCCAGACACATTTAACAAAATACATTAAATTTAACCTAAAAATACAAGATGTAAAAAATACTCATGGTTAAAATTTTAAGGAGTACTTTCAGATTTTAATGCGTCAAATACGCTTGTGGAGGAGTTAAAAATATCTCTGGTTATAAATATAATAAAAGCAAGTTTATCTTCTATAATTGGTTGTTTTCCTTTTCCTGTAAAACTGAACGATGTTTTTGTTTAACAGCGGACATAAATGTTGTCTAGAATCGATATTTAACTAATTAAATTGTTTAGTTTTAAAACTTTATAATAATTCTGTTTTAATTTTAGTAGCAACATAATTATAAATCTAATAAAATTTTCTTCTATAAACGTTTCAACTATTAAAAAACTTAAAAGAAAGATAAAACAGTGCAAATTATTTTTAATTAAAATAATTTTAAATAATACATATTGTACTTAAGAATTTAAATTATTTTATTTTATCAGTTACTGTCATTAATTAAGATTATTTTTAATAAACATTCATTAAAATAAAATGTAGTTTCATCTTACTAATTAGCACTATTTTAATATTAGAATCAAACCAATTTTTGTTTCTAATATAAATATTAGATTAATTATTAATTAGTAGTTTAATATAATTAGGTGTATTACAACTAATATTCTAAATAACATATATCTAACATTGCAATGCAAATGTATTCAAACAAAAACCCACAAAAGCCCAGAAAACCCCGCAAAAACCTAGAAAAAACCGGGGTTTTTGCCAACCCTGCCTACGGTAGTTGGGTAATGGAAGTAAAAAGAACTGCTGTAGGTCCTATGCCTGAGGGGAGGTGTCCTCCGTGGGGTTCTTTCAAAGGGATCCTAGCCCGTATTTACGCAAGTTTCGGAGGAAACCACGGAAAACTTCGAACAGCTAGGCCGACGAGTGCGACCTGAGATCGCACCTCAGGTCTACCAGCTTCGAGCGCAGAACCGCTTGGCCGCTGGTGGCACCTATTGTCCGGAAAAATCCGCAATGTCTGTTTCCCGTCGATTTCGAATTATCGATGCTTCACTGTGTATATTAATTTACCTTTTTAATTAATCGAAAGTGTAAATTAAATTTTCATTAGTATGTTTTATACAGTCTAATAATTATGGTAAAAGTTATGAGAGTTTAATTTTTCTTTCTTTCTTTTTCTTTTAACATGCGCTTCATACATTTTATATTAATTTTACTATTTATTGAATTCTATAAGAATATTCTTGCATATCTTCTCATTATAATATTTCGTGAAATTATATATAAAGGTGTATATCAAATTGTTATTCTTTCTTGCATAATAATATATACATGCTAATTGACTTTGTTCTTTTTTCTAAATGTTTAGAAAGTTATTCCTTTTGAGAAATGACTTGATTGTTGTTGCAAAACAAAAAAAGAAAAAAAGAGGTAAATGAATAATTTATTAAAAGAACAATCTGATTACGAAGTGAAGTTTTTACTTCTTTATGTATTATTTTAGCATCAATCATAGGAATGGTATTTGAATAGTATCAAATTTTAATTCAGTAAAACAATATTAGATCCGTACGTAAATTACTGTAGTAACCAAATTGTTTTTTAGATTAATAAAAATAAAACATAGCATTTTTGAAATTTCTTTACACACACTTAAAAAAAAAAAAAAAAAAAAAAAAAAAAGTTAGTCTTTGCAATTTTTAATAATTAATACCAGTTTTATATGTTTATATATATATATATATATATATATAAACAAATAAGTAACATGACCAGTTTCATGCAGTAGATTCTTTGATTTTTTATTTAGCGGAAATAAAAACATAATATCGAATAATTTTTAACAAAATTAATTTTAAATAATTACACTTAAAAGAAGCGTTTGATTTGCTGTGTAACATAGGCTGAAACAGAATCTTTGGTTGAAGTCACTTTTTCTGAATATATATGCAGATAGTTTTCAAAATCATAGAACTATATACTATATTGTACAGGAATATGTACATGACAACAACATTACTCAGAGTAGTTTCTGAACCTGATAAAAAAGTATAATTCATATGCGTAAGTATTGTTGTAATTAATTTAAATTAGAATATTTATCGGAGTAAACAATTTTATCAATATCAGTATAATTGTTACGTTTAAATAATATTTTTTCCTTCCTCGTTTAATACAAGTATTTTTTAATTTTATCCAATTGAAGCGGAAATTTTTGAATATTATTTACGTATGTAAATCATTTTATTGCCTTCTCCAATAATTCAAAAACAGATATTCCTTTTTCGCATTCTTTTTTAGCTTTTACAGATAAATCTTATCTTACCCCTGATGCCTCCGGCAAGAAAAATGCCAATTAACAGCGTGGGGATTTTAGAAGCTATCAATTACTGAAGAACAAAATTTTCCATCCTCCTGATTCTAGGAAAGTTACAGTGTACAGATTTCAAATATCAAAGTTTTTTTCGAAAAACTTTATAAATATTACTTTCTATAGATATATAGATGATTTAATTGTTTTTAACTGTAATTGTTTCGAAAATATCTCTAAAAAAATATATCCTAAGGAATTGGTTTTGAACCGTACAGATACCGATAAAATTTCTTTCCTTGATTTAAATATAAAGAGAAGTGAAGATAAATGGCTAATTGGATTATATGATAAAAAAAAAGGATTTTAATTTTAAAGTTAATAGTCTTACTAATTGGTTTTCAAATATGAGTAGAAAAGTTTTAAAAAATATTATGTTCACACAGCTTAAAAGAATTCATTCTATTTGCAATAATGAGGATGATTTAAAATATGCTCTTGAAGATTTAAAAAGTACCTTGCAAATTAACTGTTACCCGTCACAATTTTTAACTGTGACTTTTCAGAGTTTTCCTGTCTCGGTTGGTTCTACTTCCTCATTTAAGGGCGATATTGAAGTACCAACGAGCAGCCCCGTTGGCCGAAGATAGTTTGTGTTCCAGTTGAAAGGTTGTAATTTTAATTCTTTTTATACTTTCTTGTTTACCTTCGGTAATTCTCTTTTGTATTGTATATATTTTTAAATGAATTGATGTGGTTTTATAACTTTTACAATTTGATGGTTTTATAAAATATTTTAGTAGTTTTATACATTATATGTAAGTTTGATTTCTCTTCAGTTATTGGTGGTTTTCTGTTTGGTGAGAAGTTGGGGGCTAAGGATAGTTATTAGCTTATAGCTACTGTCCTTTCAGAAACTTCTCATTCACCCCTACACTGAGGGGCCTCCCTGATGAAGATCTCAGTGTTTTTTGGGGTATAATTTCATTCATTTGTGTATATATATTTCTACATTTAATTTCATTCATTCGTTTATATATTTCTGCATTTATATATTACTATATCAAAGTTTTGCATTTCCTTTCGCTGCAATCTTGCGCATTGGTTTGTAATTCTCCTATTGGTTTTTCTAATCAGTAAAACTTATATTTTTATATATTTTCCTGTCAATTGTTTTCTATATATTTAATAACATAGTTATGATTATGAAAATGCTTCGGTACATTAAGAAAATTTCATTAATCATAATAAATTTACAGAATAAAAATATCTTCATTTAAATTTGAATTTTGATGTTTTGTAAGAGTGCCATTTTATAGCAAATTTTATGTACGTTTTGAGCCTAAAATTCAAAATATATAAAAATATGCATATTTTTACATGTTATTCACAATTTTCAGCTATATTTTATAATATAATGCACATAAGTATACATTTTTTCAAATATATATATAAAGAAAAAAAAAAAATCCCTTCTGAAGGCAGGCAGGAACCTTAAAAGTTTTTATACATTGAAAAAGTGCTAAAGCTATAACTATAACTTCCCAACTACCCAGATGTTTGAAACTTTTAGAATAGGTCAGAACACAATGACAATGCATTCTTTTAATACTTTTATTTAATTAATAAATATTTCAAAATTTCTTATAATTGCTCTCTTTATTACGGATTTGATCATTTTCTTTCAATTGATGGGATAATTAATTAATTATTATTATTATTATTAAGATTTTATTAATACATAGAATTGTCAAATTTATATGATTCAACAGAAAATTTATAAGATTAACAATATAAAAGTATTGTTTATCTTTTAATTATTTACATTAAATTTACTGGAGCATATAATCAAAACTTCATGGTATCTCAGCATTGTAATTTTATAATTTCACGTGATTACTTGTGAGCTTTTCTAATACTTTCAAATAAAGGATCTCGGGTTCGAATCCTGGTACAAACATGGACGTTTATGGTGTTCT
The DNA here is from genome assembly GCA_963930645.1 of Salticus scenicus. Lineage (NCBI taxonomy): Eukaryota > Metazoa > Arthropoda > Arachnida > Araneae > Salticidae > Salticus > Salticus scenicus. The sequence goes on along the minus strand of CAWVNO010000967.1, from coordinate 696,795 downwards.
ATTAAATGTATGAATAAAGGAATTGTTATTGTGAATAAGCAATGTGGATCATTCGAGACAAAAATCATTGTTACTATAAGTCTCAAAGATTTTAATAAATAAATAATTAAATATTCAAATAAAGATAAAAATGTTTAGGACTTCGACTTATTTATCCGTGTAGCCGGGTTCTAACAGTCATAATTACATTCGGATCGCTCTATATTTGTTAAGTCATTGACATTTACTATAGCGTAATTCGTATTTAATATGTAAAACATTGTAATGTTAGTTTATTAAAATAGAAAGTCAAAAATATTGTTACATTACAAGAAATGACAAAAAAAAAAAAAAAAAAAAAAATGGTGTATTTTAATGCCGTTCTACCATTTCAAGCATATTACTGATATGCATTAATGAAGTGTACTAATACCTGAATGCTGTGGAATGTGGGGAAGCAAATCATTTATTATTCATTTACAGTGCCTCACAAGAGTTTCATTACATAATTCTCTATGAAAAACAGTATGGACAATATTTGAATTATGTTACATTATTTAATATATAATGATTATCTTTTATAGTTTTTTTTCTCTCTTTAAACAGAGACATGCAAAAGATTATGAATACAGTACTGTATCCGAAATAATGTCTCTTAGCAATGTTATTGGAAATGAGTTTTCAGCTCTGATATGCGTTATTAAGTTTAGCTAATTTTTGATAATAAAGGTTATGTATATATGCTATATTTTATGTACTGGACTACACAAAAGATTTCGTATACATTACTGAATATGAGTGTGAATCGTTTAAAGTTATTTTTTTTATTGAATCCTGAATTTTCAACCTGAACGAACACCAAGATGTTTCTAGATCATAAAACCATATTCAGGGGATAAAATGTAAAAATGATAACTGAGTGATAATTTCTAAAACTTAATTTTGTAGTTATTTTGTATTGTACTTGAATTACATTTTAGTTTAATAAGTGATGTGCATTGAAAAATAAATAAATAAATGAAAATGTATCCTGTACAAACATGTATATTACCATGTACTTCTTTCACTTATTTGTAAAAGTTGTTGACAATGATTTTCCTTCGATTATGCTTTTTATTAATAGATTGAAAGGAAATAATTGTTTTTATATTACTCTCTTGCCGATTTTTATGAAACTTTGTATAACAATCATTTACTGTTTATGAAAAATTAAAATAAGTGTCACACATAATTGGGGTGGGAAGCAAAGATATTTCTTTTATTTTTTATTTATTTATATTTATTTATTTATTTATTATTATTATTATTATTATTACTAGTATATAGCCCCGTCAAAAATGACGGAATGTGAACGATAAATCTTGAAAACAATGTTTAGATCATGAAGATTACCACGTGATCATTCAAATGTATTTTCAGTTTTTGTTTATAAATCAAATGTGTTTCGATATTTTCTAATTTTCGTTCTGAAATTAAAAAAATTCTACCCGATCAATAAATATGAATGACAATAAAAAAACTGCTGGTTGACAAAAAATATAGGCCCGAAAACACAACAGCAATAACACATCCCAGTGTTCCGTTAAGTGCTCTATTTAAAGTCCTCATAATAAGAATAATCTAGTGTGTCACTCACACGACTTTCTCTTACCCTGAAATTTAATGCTATAAGTACAGGTTGGAGATTAAGAGGTAAGATAACGTGTACTGTTATGTAAACCTATGTTAAACAATTCAAATTAGGGTTCGGAAGAGTTTTATATGATAATTAGTTCTGGCCCCCCTCAACCCTCCGTTTCATTAATGCACCTACATTTATATAGAACTTAATTCGGTTATTAAAAAATAATTCAGTTTAAAAAAAAAATAATTTGTTAAAATTATTATTTTAAAAAGTTATCTGGTATGATAATACATACGATTTCCATATTAGAGAAATAGTATAACACTAAATATCTAAAAAAAAGTTGAATTTATTCTCAATATTAAAGTAAAAAAAAAAAAAAAAATGTAAAAAATGAAAGAAATCAATAACTTTATTTTAAATTATCGTAGATCGATGATACAACCATTCGTTTTAAAGGTATTGGCGAGATCTTTTAAAAGATACCCATCATGAAAATTTACTCCACTCGAGGGAGGACATCTACCCCAGGGGGGGGGGGCGAGGCTCCTACATACACAAAAAAAATTTTCCCAGTTGACTATCTCTATTACAAAAAATTTGTATTCGTTTCATTTGGTTTAGTGCAGTCTATAGATGTTAAATTCTACTTACCTGCAATTTCCCCCATAGACCGCCGTAATGTATTTGAATACTTTTGAATGTCCCTGTACACGAACCATTTGCTTCATCTTAACGAAAAGCTTACTGTAGCATCCCTATATGATACACATTTAGAATACTGAGTTTGGAATTTCTGCTACTATTTGTTCTTGAGATATGCTGATAACAGACACACAGACACACAGATAGACACAGAGACCATTCGCTAAAAACGTGATTTTCGTATTCAGGGGACCTCAGAACATTTAAGTATAACAAAAACTCACGTTCGGAAATTTGACCCTAAAACAATACTTTCTCGACCCTATGGGTAAGAGGAAGTAAATAACGATTCACTTCATTTTACCAAAATACTTTTTTTAAGACTATCGAAGATCCTGTTTCCAAACACGTAAGCGAAATGTGACGTCACTGACCGTCCGTGGATGCAAGAAATGATTCCCTATTTTAATCGTCCATTGTATATTTTGTAAAAAATTATTAAAAATCGAAGAAAATTATTTTCCGATTTTAATACCCGTATTTGGGTATAGGTATGATATCGTATCCATGTGTTAGACTGAGTTATTTTGTTACAAAATTTTAAATTTCAAAACTGTGTCACCTTTGGCGTTTTTTGTATTTGGCGATTAAAAACATACTACGAAAATATACATGCCAGATGTTTATTTTCGTAATACGTATTGTACGATATATTGTTTCATATAATTCAGTTAAAATAACCATGATTTTTGAAAGGAATGAAATATGTTCGCCAAATAATTTGGCGATATATTTTTTCCGCCAAGGATGACAGATATATTAAATCTATTCCGCTGCAACATATGAGTATCTTATATCAGACACTTTATTTAAACATTTGAAAACAAATTTGACTTCAAATTATGATAGAATATTTATCATTTTCCTTTTAATTAGTATATTAGTTGGATATTTATTGTGTAAATATCATCCTTTGAAATGAAATGTTTATGTTTTCAATCAAATATGGAAATTTGCTATTTTATTTTTCTAAAGTTTTGAAATTTAAAATTTAAATTTTATCAATTTTACAGCAAAAACAACTTAATCTAACGCATGCACACGATAACTAATACATATCTATACCGAAATGTGGGAATTAAAATCGGGAAATAATTTTCCTCAATTTTTAATAATTTTTTACAAAAAATCCAATGGGCGATTAACATAGGAAATCTTTTTCTTGCATCCACTGACGCCCAGTGACGTCATCACTTTGCTTGCGTATTTTCTAACTAACTATCTAATAATTACAGACACTCCATGCTAACCCAAATTCACCTCTACTCTATACTCCCAACCAGCTATCTCACCCACAACATCGCCAAAATATCCAGGATCCAGCTAGGGACTTTCTCATTCTCAACCGAACATTTTATCTTGACTCGATATTATCACCTTAGACTACCCTACTTTCAATACTCATTTCAACTGGTGACCTTTACTTGCCCAACCAAACATTCTATCCCAACTATAACTTTACATTAATTTCAAAACTAAAATCAACTGGCGACATTTACGTACTGAACTCGACGCCAATCATACCATACAATGTAAACAAATAATGAAGCTTGATAAAAATATTTAAAGACTTTAATATGTTTTTACAAATATATTTTAAGATTTTTAAGACTTTAATATGTTTTAGAAATATTTTAAGCGTTTTTTTTTTTTTTTTTTTTTTTTTTTTTTTTTTTTTTTTAATGAAACAGTCAAAGAGTCGTTCATTTGCAATTAAAGAGTTGTCCATTTGGAATGTGTATTTTCTGAATGGCAACAAATTATGTTTGTTTTTATTTGGCATTGCGTTGTTTATAATCATGAAGTTACATAATTCTATTTATAGGTTCATGTTTATAATAGCCAGTGATCCGTTATATTTAATTAAACATTTAACCATTACAATTGAATAGTTTTTCAAGGTTTTAGACGGAATAAATAACAATATGTGCGATACAAAACATGTATGAAAATGATATGTATGTTTTCGTAAGTTGAATTGAACAAATGGGAAAAAAAAAAAAAAAATGGCTGCCAAAAGTCTCTGTTTTGAAGCGGTGCAAACCGGAATCGTGAATGACAGATGAGGATGAGGGTCATTATATATATTAATTATTATTATTTTGTGTGTGTGTGTGTCACCATGTTACCAATTTTAATGATATCACTTACTCTTTATAAAAAAACACATTAATTTCTAAATAAAACTGTCGAGTTTGGGGGAAGGGCGCAGAAGGAAATAAAATGACTTTTTAAAACCTAAACTGTTACCTATTTTAATGAAATTTTGTGTAAATGTCCGTTAATATTTTTATAAAAGAAAATTACAGTAAGATATATATATAAATATATATAAATATATATATATATATATATATATATATATATATTTGGGTGGTCTTCGTTTTTGATCAGAATAATTGTTTGAATACTGAAATTAAATCATGTTTAAATTTCAAATGTTTGCATATATATATATATATATATATATATATACACTAGAAGTTTAGCCCGTGTAAAGCACGGTGGTAGTTTCGTTATAAAAATACCTTTCAAAGTTTTAAAAATCTCATTTAATAAGATATATACAAAACATCGATTATAGAAATATACTATATACAAATAGAAAAAAAAAATGATTAAGTATTTAAATATTAATTAAATAATTTCAAATGAAATGGGTTATGACAAAGTACTTAAGATGTTTAGCCTGAGCAAAGCATATTGGTAATTTAGTTATGAGAATATATACAGAAATATATACAAATTTAAATATACAGATTCAAAAATGATTAAATGTGTAAATATCAATTAAATATTTTCAAATGAAATAGGCCATGAAAAGTAATAAAGGTGTTTTAACTAGAGCAAAACATGATGGTAATTTGGTTATAGGAAGCGCTGTGTTACTTTTGTTTTAAATAAACTGGATAACTTTTACATAACTAAGAAGATCTTGCAAAATTATGCATTTTTTATGCGTACACTAAGAATCAAAAAGTCACTAATAACACTTGCAGTCCGCAGAAGAATAAGATTTTGGTACACAACAGAAGATTCATTCAAGTAATGAATCATTGTAATTCTAGAATATTCATGGAGAAAAAAAAAGAAATATATTCATTGTGGGAAATATATATATATATATATATATATATGAAAAAAAATTAAAAATACATAATAATATATTTCAAATCTCAAAAATTTTGAAACAAATTTTCCTAATCAAATTATCGCACGGTTCGATTTTAAGTAATTCGATAAACATGACGTCACTATCAACTCTTAGTTTATATCAGATAAGTACATTATCATGATTGCAAGAAAATGATGTAATAACTATTAGCCCATAATTTTTATTACTAAATTTTATATTTTATATTTTTATTATATTTTAATTTTATCCTCCATGGGTATTTTAGAATTGCAATGGTAGTTATAAACATTCGTTGATTGGCTTGCAAAAATCTACCTGCAACCCTAAAAAGGATTCGCATTTATTACTTGAATGACTCCCCCGTTGTTTACAAATCTATGGATTAAAAGTGAATTTCACATGCTTATATCTTTTTGCATATTGAGATTAAGGGAAAAGTGTATCGCACAAAAAGTGTTCAGTTTTGGAAGATCTTTCTAATGATGTAACATTTATCCAGATTAATTTAAAAAATATACACAGCATTTAAAAAAAAAAAAAAAAAAAATGGCTCCCAAAAGTTTCTGTTTTGAAAAGGTCTAATTGTTCCTGACAGACGATGCTCATTATTATGTTTATAATATATATATATATATATATATATATATTATATCTGCGCAGTTGGGGGGGGGGTTAACTTTTAAATTACCCCCCTAACGTCTCAGTTAAATTCTAATTACAGAAGTTATAATTAAAATCGGTAACATAGTGATGTACAAATAATTTTATTTCCTTCTGTTTCCCCCCTCCCCTTGCAAGAATGTGCCCCTTACTATAATTTTTCATACATAGTAAGTGATAACTATGAAATTAATTGTAGAAAATAATACAATTTTACAATTCTGGTGAAATCATGGTTAATTAAATTTTGATTTAAAAAAACATTCATACATCATATACTTGTATACTAAACTTATGAAAGTCGATTTTTTTTTTAAATATATTCATATTAAAAAAAAAAAAAAAATCTGCATTTTTTTTTTTTTTTTCTTTTCTTTTTTTTTTTTTTTTTTTTAATTTGACTTATTAAATAGTAAACTTCAGTCAACAGGTTCAATGTAATGAAATGTATAAAACACTTTAAAAATGAAAATATTTTTGTTAAAAAAGCATTTTTCTTATTATAATCTTTAAATTTTTCTTTCTTTCTTTTTTTTTTTTTTTTTTTTTTTTTTGGGGGGGGGGACAACTGAATTATATGGAAGAGCCGTATAATATAAAAAGAATACAATGTGTAGTGAATGACCCCATTAGTTGCTGATTTGAATATGTTAAACAGGCAAAATTTGGGAATAAATCAACGAAAAACCTTGTTTCCCCCCCCCCCTCTCCCAATATGTGCAGAAAAATGACACACGGCGGTTGATTCCCCATTGTCAACTCACTGCCCAATAAAAATCATAGTCTGCAAAATTTAAATATTTAACAGAAATTTACTACAGTTATAAGAACTGCGTGGTCATTGAAGTTGAGAATGCGGACAATATTAGCGAAATATACATAATGCATAAATAACCTTTTGATTCATAAATGTGATCAAAGAATAGGTATTGTTAATTATATAAAGCTAAATAAATTTTCTACACTTTCTCTAATTTGTAAAACTTTGCCATATTTTAAAAGATTTAACAATTGAACCCAATCTTTTCTTAGAGCGGCCACTATTACTACAGGCAAAATATCAACAAATGTATAATAATAATAATAAAAGTAATAATAATAATTCATTAAATAACATTAAATACAGATTTGATACCTCGTGGATGTAAACTCTGATGTAAAGTAACATATTTTGAAAACCTTTTTATAAAATATTAAGTTATATACTCTGTTAAAAAAAATATTATATACATTCGTTAAAAAAAAGTATTTGATTAATGGGCTATTTTCTTTTAAACTATTTGAATAAATGGCTAATTGTCTCTTAAATTATCTTCAATATTTTCCCCTTTTTTTTCTACCCCAAATGTAAATGAACATTACCCATATACTAATTACAATTAATCTAAAAGAGAAAACATCATTACGGTTATTTTAAAATCATTTGTTGTTAATCATGATTTAATTTAATATGATTAAAATTAAACAACTTTATCCCCCACCCCCCCACACACAGATTTTCACTTGATGAGCTTAATGGCAAAAGAATCTTTAAATACACTTTTTCACATTTCGTGCATGCGTATTCTGCCTCTGTTATTATCACCTATAAAAATCTTCTATTTTTGTACAAGTTGTGAAAGTCTGTTCTTTTTCATGATCAGAAACATTTTCCGGGTGGCTTAGAAATTCATAAACATTTATCTTCATTCAGTAACTGAAAAAAAAAAGTGTAGCTATTTTTTTTTTCTATTATTGCTTTGAAAACGACTTGTGCTACAAAATTTATTTGTAGTTATTCAATACACGTCTCACAAGCTTGTTTCAGTAAGTGTTCAGTAAGTTTCTTAGACAAGTAATGGATTTGTAATACACTTGTCTATTCATTATTTCCTTTTCAAAATAAAGCTGTTCATGAATAAAACATTATAAAACTTTTAAAAATGAAGCTTTCTTTCTAAACTTTCTTTAAATAAATTACTTAAAAATCATATAAACTTTTCAAGGTTTAAATTTAGGTACACAACTTTCTTTAAAAATGTTCAAACAATTTGCAAAATACAGTATTACAAACATATGTAAAGGGTTCGTAGTAATAAGCATCATTTTTTCCAAAACTAAGATTATCGTTCCATATTTACTAATTTTACAAATCACTATAAAAACATTAAAATTATACAGTTTTATTTTACAGTTTTATTAAGAGATTCCAGTTGCTGCATAGATGTATTAATTTACTTATAATCTTAAAAATTAAAAGTATAAATGAATATAAAATTACTAATGCAGGAAAAAAAAGGGGGGGGGGGGGACGGATGGTTTTAGTAATTAAAATTTTTAAAAACAAAACGGTTTAAAAACCACATAAAACTCATTTAATTTCGTTTCATAAAATCAGTTAAACACGTTTTAATAAAATTAAAAAATACAGGCGTGTTAAAATATATCATGATTTTCAGATAGTAAGAAGAATTTTTATGCTTAAAACTAATGTTAAGACATCTTATTAATAAAATAAATAAATAAAAATGAAAATAAAGAATTATATTCAAATTTCGTTTGTATAATATTTAATATAAATTAGATTACATTCTCATTCGCGAACTTACATTGAGCTTCCTTACTTTGAACTTACCTTGAGTGAAGTACTCTTCATCCCCTCATTTACTGAGGTAATGGCTAAAAATTATCTCTTTACTCATCTTGAATTTACTTACATTGAATTTACCTTGAGTGAACTACTCTTGAATCCCGTCACTTTCTGAGGTTAATGACTAAAAACTTTAAACATACGCTTTACTACCCTCGAACTTACTTATTTGAGTAGGCTTCACCAGTGGCCGAGTGGTTCTGCGCTCAAAGGTGCTAGACGGGAAGTGCCGGGTTTGATCCCAAGTTGCGTTCATTGACCAAGACGTTCGGAGTTTTTCGCTATTTTTTTTTTCGAAATTCGCATAAATACGTACTAGGACGCCTTAGAATGAATCCCCACGGAGGCAATTCCATCCATAGGCGTAAACGGCCATACTATGCTGAAAGTACCGGTTCTCGTCCGATGCCTGAAGTCAAGCAGAATCCATAGACGTAGGATTCTACCGTACTCAATTGGCCTTAACTTCCACAAACAAACAAACTTACTCTGAGTAATTTATTCTCCTCTCCCCCCTTCGCATATATGAATTAATTTACTTACAATCTGACAAAATAAAAGCATAAATTATTGTAAAATTATTACTTCAGGAAAAAAAGGGGGATGGAGAAGCTGTTTCAGTTGTCATAATTTTTAAAAATTGAGCTGTTTAAAAAACACATAAAACTTATTTAATTTATAAAACCCTTGCATAAAAAACATACTTAGGTAACATAAAAATAAATCATGATTTTTAGATAGTAAGAAGAATTTGTATGCATAAAACTAATGTTGAGGTATTAGTTTTATGCATAATGTTCTTATCAGTAAAACTAACAAATGAAATAACAAATAATTAAAATTAGAATCTAATTTTGTTCGTATAATATATGAAATAACTTAATTAATTTATGTAATTTACAAAATATCTTATTAAAGTTAATAACTTTACTCTAGTCATTTATTTCACAAACATTGCTTAATTTTTGCATCAGAAGTAAAAATTTTAGGCTTAGGGAAAATGTTTATAAGTATTTCTGGGTTAATTTTTGTACTAAAGAAATACTTTGTAATGGGGATGACAATAAAATAAACAATAATCATTAACGAAATTACCTTGAATAATCATTAGTGAACTTACCACCGATTGTAAGAAGAAAACTCATGTTATGAACTTCTAAGCTTATACAGTCGGCTGCAAAATTATTCGAGCACTAGCAATAATCCTTGCCAAAATAAAGTACACTTAATACAGCTTTGTTAAATAAATCCTTGTCGAGTCATGTTCTTAATCAGTCTAAGAACATGATTCGACAAGGATTTACTTAGCAAAACAGTCTTAAGTGCACTTTTTAAATATAGGAATTATTGGCTAGTGCTCGAATAATTTTGCAGCCGCCTGTATCTTCATGTACGCCACCATTAAACTTTAGTGACACGATGATCACTCTGCAGGGTGTGTCTCATTTCACCCTACACCAAGTGCATGGCACATTAATTAGCTCTAATTACCCAATGAGAGGCCAATTGTCACCCTAACCACATTTCCAAGTCCTAAGGTGCCAAATGGCACTACTGTCTCTTCACCCCAGGGTGCCGGATGTCACCAATTTGTCACCTTCAGTTTGAGCTGTAATTTTGCATATATCTATCTATCTATCTATCTATCTATATCTATATATATATACACTGCATGGCATTGAAAATGCAACACCAAGAAAGAATGAAAATAACGGAATGAAATTTGTTGGACACATATATTATAGTAGGAAGAAGAACTGATTAAAATGCGGTCGTGCATTATCTTGCTTAAATTTTGCGCTACCGAGGCCTCGAATACAGGGCAGAGGGGTGGGCCTTAACTCATCAGAAAATTAATTTTCGCTGTTCAGAGTGCCAGGAATACAAACATGAAGTAATCGAGACGTGTATCCAATGGGAGCCCATAACATCATTGCAAATGATGAACAGTATGATGATGTCGAATCCCAGCTGGTAATGTGCATTATTCATAATGCCGTTAAATACGGATAAGGCAATCTTGATGCTGTAAACAGGATTGTGATTTGTCTGAAAGGTGATTTCACGGCATTCCTGCGTCCAGGTTCATCATTGATCACACATTAATGGCGCCGTTATCAGTGATGCAGTTTTGAGGGTAATCAGAATTTTGGTAGCCGCATACTGAGTCACCACCTGGATTGATGGTATGTTGTACCATTGGATACACGTCCCAGTCACTTCTTGTTTTCATTCCTGCCACTCTGAATACCAGCCATTACATTTCTGACGAGTTAAGGCCCGTAGCTCTACCCTATGCTCAAGGCCTCCGATGCGCAACATTTAAGCAGGACAATGCACGACCGCAAGTTGTTTTTATTGTCTGGACCTTCATTGATGCCGAATGTGTTCGACTGTTGCTCTGGCCAGCGCGTTCTCCTGATCTCGCACCAATGAAAATGACTGTTTAATCGTTGAAAAGCAACTGGCCCCCACCACTCACCAGTAACTTCGATCGATAAATTGTGGCATCGTGCTGAAGCTTCATGAAGTGCTCTAACCGTACATGTCATCCAATCGCTGTTCGATTCAATGCCTTGGCAGATATGTGCTGTTATTGCTCACAGAGGTCGCTGCTTTATGTACTGTTTTCTCCGTACATATTACTCCAAATATCCTGAAATTTTAATCAATTGTTCTTCCTACTATAATGTATGTGTCCAACAAATTTCATTCCGTTATTATCATTCCTTCTTGGTGTTGCATTTTCAATGTCGAGCAGTGTATAACTCCGATGACAATACATGCTCAAATAGTTTCGGACATGAAGGTGGAGACCCTGAACGTTAGATCAACGGGTACATACAAATGAAACATTTCCGATTGCAAAGCCGTTTGCAAGCGTTCCAAATGTATGACTACAGTCGCCAGCAAAAGTATTCGACCACTAGCAAAAATTCTTATGTAAATAAGCACACTTAACTTTGTTTTGTTATATAAATCCTTGTCGAATCATGTTCTTACACTGACTAAAAAACAGGATTCGACAAGGATTTATTTAACAGAACTCCATTAAGTGTACTTTTTTTATATAGGAATTCTTGCTGGTGCTGGATACTTTTGCTTCTGACTGAATTTGCAAAAAACTTGCAAAATTTACGTCATCGAAATTGCAAACGTTACGTTTGTGTGTAACCCCAAAAATTTTTTTTCGAATTTTAACTCATTTTCTTCCACCCGATTCAGTTGATGTTTTGGATAAAGTGTTGCCAGATTTGGGGACATTTTAATTCAATATCCACCATTAAATTTTAGTTGTAACAGAAGCCTAATCGCTTCGAATATTTATCGTCTATTATGTATATCAAATATCACTTCTCAAAATTTTTGGTGACTATTGAGTAAAAATGTCCCCAAATCTGGCAACACTGTTGCATACATGTATACTAGCCACATCTTCTGAACTGGAATTTTTAGTATAGTTTGGAATAAATGTGTGTTTTTAATTTTTTTTTTTTTTTTAACTTATGTCTTATGAATTAATTGAATCTATTCAAAATTAAATAAAATAAATTTAAATTGATATGAACAAAAAACATTAGGATAACATTTTGTTAAGTTTTAATGTGTTCAATATTTGGCGATCGTTTTACAAACTTTTTAATAATCTTAATCCTCACAAGTGATATTTGGGGTTGCTTGTATTGTTTGACCTTCCGCTTCTGCTCTTCTCTTCCAATTGCAAAATTCATATTCTGGATCGGGATCGGGATAATCTGGATACTCATAATCTTTCGCTTTATCTTCGGAAGATTCTGTAACATAAATCGGATTCTTCGAATTTCCTTCAGGTTGAGGGTTGGCGAGTGCCTTCTGGTAGCAGATTATAAGACACGCAGATAGCACTACCTTGAACGAAACAGAACGCTGTAAATGTTCAACTTATCAATGTAAATTAAAATAATTGTAATAAGTAAATATTTTTTATCGACTTATTATAATAAATTCTATTTTTGCGTAGTCTTAGTCAAAATATGCACATAAAAATTAAAAAATAAATGCTCCCAGATATTTATTTTCATTTATTTATTTTTTTTTTTTATGAGTGTGTTTTATATAGTTGTTAGACAGGCCTCTTTTTACTTCGGTTTATCTCTCTGCATGTCTGTATATCTCTTCGTTCGTCTATCCTCGCTTTAACGTCTGTAAATACTTTTTGGATTTTTTTCAAATCTATTAAATGTTATTCATGTTTACTACGATATGTTACCTGTCAAAAGTGGTATAAATAGCACAATTCTGTTGTACTCGTATACAGGAACATCTGAAAGAATGGCCATGCATTGCGTTCTATAAGAGGCATATTCATAAATCATTCTTAAAGAACACACTTAATAAAATTTTTAGTAAGTATACAGATGTATACTTACTAAACTGCTTACTTACTATACTTAAACTATACAGATTTAGTAAGAGTATATTTATAAATCTGTACAGCACAAATCATAATGAAATTCAAGTTTATTATTTATGTGTACAAAAAAAAAAAAAAAAAAAAAAAAAAGGTCTTTTAGAGTACATGAATTGACTATCATTAAGGTTTGCAGGGTAACAGAAAGATATTTAGATACGTTAAAGGCTATAAGTGGAAAATTCTCTAACTGCATTTCCTTTTGTGTTAAGTTCGTCTAACTCTAGCTAACAATCTTTAACAGTGATTTTGATTTCAAACAGTCTATATCGTCTGTCACTTGCATACCTATTTTGAGTACACTTGCTCTTTCACAATGCAGTTGTTCTTGTATCTAATTTTCGGATTAAGGATTGCGCGTAACCATTTGAATTTAGTAGAAATGGCGTGTGCTTTTGCAAGGTATGTTGTTTGCTTACATTTTTTCAGCACCAGTTTCCTTTTACCGAGATATTTAGTTTCAAAGTTTGAAACTTCTTTTGAATTTTCTTCGGCTTTATCAAGGATCTTTTAACCGTCACTTTAATGAAAGCCGAAAAAATGCGGAAAATCTCAAAATTTGAAACTAAATATCTCGGTCAATTTTGGGCACATAGTAAAGAAACATTTTATGCTATATTTGATAGGATTATGCAAACTTTTACTAAATAGGATTAAATGCATCTGGGAAGTGTACAGAAGTTTATTTTTTGTAATTTTTCAAAGATTTAACTTTTTAAATTTAAAAATGCTATATCACAATTGCTTATATATATATATATATATAAAATATATTTCTTCAAACATTTTGTATTTGAAATGCATGTCTGCGACCAATAGTTGCGGAGAAAAAGGGTTCATCACGATTTTGCTTTGCATCCCTAACAGCACATCTTCTCCAAATGATATCCTCAGTATGTCATATGGATGAAAGTGACGTCTATGGACATCCTATGGATATCTGCGAGATGTATTGTCTGCAACTGTGTTATTAGGGATCCCGTAGGTTAGTGTTTGTGAAGCTTTCGCATTAAGGCCTCAATAAATGCCATAAAAATATGTATGAAAAGTGTACATAGGTATATGTTTGTTTACCCTTTTTAATTTTAAACTAATTTGATTATTTTTATTTTATTTATTTTTTTATTGAAAAATATGTCGAATCTTCAAAAATAGCAACATGAATTTTAATAAAATTATACTTTTAAAAAATTAAAGAACACGCTTTTATTAAAATGTGAACTAATAAATAACATAATGAAGGAATGAGAAATAAATAATTTAGAATTAAACAAAAACCATTTTTTAAAAGTCTCCCCTGACTGGGCTCGAACGTTATACCTTTAGGTTCGTAGCCCGGAGCTTTACCTCACAGCCACAGCGTTCACGTAGGGAAAGTCTTTTTTTACAATATAGACTTTTTGTTTTCTCCCAGAGTGGTTACAAACATACATACAAACATACCTACAGGTGAAGCTAATAAAAGCGTGTTAAAAATAGAAAAGATAATTTTTTGGAAAATTACATATATATATATATATATCAAGGGTAATTCTAAATTTTTACTTGTTAATTTTTTGTAATGTCTGTCATGCAACTAGATAATTTTTTATATGTGTATTTATTCAATTTTTATTTTTAATTTTATTTACTTATTTATTTAAAATTTTCTATTTTATAAAAGTCCTGTTTGTGTAAATTAAAATTTCTTAACTTGAAGTGTGTCTCAATTTAAAGCAAATGAGTGATAAAATAAGTCATGTCTGTCACGTTACATGATTACCTTAATAAGTGTAAATTATTTTTTCTTAGATTAAAACATTGTATTACTTATAAATAATACATACAGATATATCGGCACAACTCATCAAGATAAATTAATATTTATTATTAAAAATTGAACGAGAAGGTTGTCTGATGTCATGTGTATCACGAATGAAATTAATCGAAATCATAATCTAGGGGGTCTTTTAGGACCAATAAATTTTCATTTCTGGCCTGAAACTTAATTATATTATTATTATTATTAAATAAAACCCTATTTAATTGTGAATAATCTGACAACTTATTTTTACATATACGCCAATTATATAGCGAAAATTGAAATTTAACCCTTTGACGTACATTCGCTTCGGTCTGTAGCCAAATATTTAACGTTTTTTATGGAATATTTTTCAATATTTTGCTTAAATAATGGAAGACGAAACCTTACAAAAGCTATCGCTATAGATTTACTTCTAAAGATGAAATACGTTGCTTTTGTGTGGTCCCTGTATATCATCTAAAATTCGCATTTTACCGTGTGGTGTACTGGTAAAAAAATTCTTTATAGTACTGAATATTTCTATTGAGCAATTTTAATAAATGTGAATTTGAATAAATGTGTGTATTCCTATAAATCAATCCCAATCGTAGCACCATGCTGCGCTAGAAAGATGATTTTGTGCATCTAAATACAAGTATGGTATTCTTTAACCACATTCCTTGCGACCATGGAAGCCTCTGCGCAAGTGCGGATTGAACGAGTCCAGGGTTAAAATAGGGGTGACTGAGAGAAAACAAGCGATAAGGGAACACAGAATAACTGGATGTTTACCAAATAACTATCGTTCGGCCAATTTTGCATCCCTCAAAACTTTTGGACTCGGCCTCACTGCTAGTCGTAGGAAACGTGGTCGCACTATAAATTCAGTTTGTTTTCAGCAATATAAAGATATTAAAATTTGATTTGAACAAATTCCTTTCATAAACTGTAACGCACTGGAATACCTTCGAGAGTCTCTTCACACAAAACAATAAAGCTACACTGTCTAAAAAAAGTAGAAGGACGGTCGGTTTTTGTAAATTATTTTCTGTATTTTAATCCTGACTGTCCGATTCTTACGCAGATTCCGATTAATAAAGTTTATTTAATTTCACGCAAAAACGACATGTCCACCACTGATGCTAATCAATGGATTGTAGAAAAACTATTATTCATGATTTCGAGAGTGTAAAAAAAAAGAGGACACCTGTCACAATTTTTAATTTGGGGGACAGCGCGCGAGTAAAGAGTAACTATAAACTTTTCTTTAACTGCTTTTGATGGGGTAAACGTATTTTGTTAAAATTGCATTATTATTTTCTTTTCAGACCGTCTAGAGGAATGCTTTTAAATAATTTTATACACATAAAAATGATGGTAAAAGTGTTAGACAGATTGCTCGTACAATGCACGTCAGCCTCAATACATTTTCTAAGTTTATCAGAAAGCCAGACGAAAATGGGAAAAGAAAAAAAAAAAAAAAAACTAGCATGTGTTAACACCTCGAGATGAAAGAAAACCTGTTCACGTGCTCTTAAAAGTACGGTGGAAGTATGGCAAAGGCTCAAAATCAAGCAGGCATTACTCACGCGTCAAGGCAAACAATTTACAACTACATTTACATAACAAAATCAGAAATATAATTCTAAGTGAAAGAGAACGCATATTGATAAGCGTTTATCTTGGTCTAAGGAACACACGTCATGGACCTCAGATGGGACTTATGTAGTATTTTCAGACGAGAAGAAATTTAACTTAGGTTATCCAGATGGTTTCCAGTACTATTGGCGTCATCTGAAGACTACAGACGAATTTTATTCAACTCGCCAGAAGGGGGAGGGGGAGGGAGATGGTCTGGTGAGCAATTGGTTGGTTGGTTGTAGGGCCTAAGGCCGACTGACTGCGCTAGGATCCAAGGCCTATAGGTGGAACGCCCCCGTGTGGGGGGGCTTTCTACGGGGTCTCAACTCGTATTTACGCGAGTTTCGGAAAAAATCACGGAAAACTACGAAAGGTTAAGTCAATAAGAGTGACCTGGGTTCGGACCCGGCATTTCACATCTACCAACTTTAAGCGTTGAACCTCTCGGCCGCTGGTGGGCTCGGTGAGCAGTTGGATATGGAAGAAGAACAAGACTGATTTTTTCAGTGGTAGGCAGAAACATTACAGACTATAATGAAATGCTGAATTCTGAGCTTCTTCCTTATGGCTCCAATTCCGAAGGAAAAGAATGAATGTTTCAACAAAATTGAGCCTCCATTCTTCTTATGCAGTGTATATACACACTAAGCGACAAAAAAAAAAAAAAAAAAAAAAAAAAAGCCGCATTTGGATATTTTCCTCTTCACCTTCTACAACTTTCAATTTTATCGTTTAAAAAGCAATTTTTGATCAGATTTTATTATGTTGTCCTCCACATACACTTTAGCATTGAGTCCAGTGTTAAAAACAAAATGCATTTTCAGAAAAACTGAAATTTTAGAAATTAGTTAAAAAGTGGTAAGAATAATGCAATTAACGATGCCACAAACAGTATTAATTTTTGAATTAAAAAAAAAAAAAATTTTTAATACGTGTGATGGCAAAATAATTAAATGTTAACGAAATACTCGTAAAATGGCTTTTAGCAAAATATAAAATTTTTTGGCTGTTTAAACTGGAAATTTGGCTTTAGGCGATCACGTTGCTCATCCAAGCAAGATAACCGCAAGTTAAAAAGCAAATGTTTAAAAAATCGATTTGTATCATTTTCAGAAATTAACAGATTTTTAAAAAGTGTATAGCAAAATACTTTCTTCAAAATAGTCCATAAGCAACTAAACAGGGCAGGTTAAAAACCAGAAGACCTGCAAAAAAGCCATTATTAAGGTAAAAAAAAAAAAAAAAAAAGACATCAGTTGTTTAAAAAAAAAAAAAAAAAAAAAAAAAAAATTAGCAGTTAATTATCGACATGAACTGAGTTTCTTTGATGAGTCAAGTTTAATTTATTTCGAGCTGATGAAAAAAACTACTAGGAAGGTAAAAATGGGACAGACATAATGAAAACTGCTCTCTTCAAACAGTGACACATTCTCCGTACATTATGGTACGAAGTTGCATACTTTTTTAAAGCATCAGACAATTTTTAATGCTCAAAGGACAAATTAATTCAAAATAAAACACAGTGATTATAAAAGTGGCGCCTGACCGACTATTTTGGATGTATTTCAGACTTTTACTCGAACATAATTTCAAGATGATAATGCTCCTTTCTGTACGCCGTCTGTGGTACGTCAATTTGAATCAAATTGTTAAAATTACCTATCCATTCCCATGAGCACCTATAATTCTGTAAGTAATAATATCTTTTTTCACTCCAAGTTAAATTCCACAAAGAATATCGTAGAATTTCTTCTTTATTTATTACACATGGAAACAGTCCTAATCTCATTCCTTTGGAAAATGTTTAGTCATAAAAAGCCGCAGTGAGAGAGAGGAAGATTAGAAATTTGCAGCCTACAACTTTGCAAGAACTAGAAATTTTTTTTGCAATATTTAGCACAGTGAAATTTTTGAGATATATATCAATGTAGTACTGTAAACCTTAACGCTAAACATGCTATCACCATATTAGCAATAAATGTCAAACTCATCCTGTCTTTTCCAGTAGAAAGTTGTTTAAATATGATTTATAAAATTGCCTTTAATAAAACGCAATCCATTGTCATTCTTTTGAGTGTCCCTACACAAACCGGTAGTGTTATTAATGCTGTTTTAAGTAAAGAACTTTAAAATCATATCATAGGAAACTTTAAAAACATGTATCTCTTTGAAGAATTTAAAAAAATTCTTCAAAGTTTTAAAAAATTCTTTTAAATAGATGCTAGAGGTGGTTAAACGGACAGATAAACAGACGAACAGAAAGACAGACAGATAGGCTAATTCAAATCATGATCACTCTCAAACATTGTTAGAAAATGTTTAAAAAAAAAAAAAAAAAAATAGCTTACTGAAAGGGAAATTACAATTGCTGCATTTTCAAATTAAAACCCTTAATGTACCTGGATATTTTTGTGTGACCCTGTAAATATTAATATTAATTGTACTATATACTATGAAACACACTTTTTGAGCATATGAATAATAAATGTCAATTTCATTAAGAGATATGCAAAATAAATTTGTTAAAATATAGAAAAACTTCTCATAGAACACAATATTTTGAATACTTTTGGGTGTTCCTGCAGACAAATCAGGGATGGTATACCTAAGACTCCTATAATACGAGCTGAATCACAGCTGATCATTGTTGCCCAGCGGAACTATAGCTTGCCGAAGTTTAGTTACAGACGTATTACTCGGCGTCTTCATCACCTAAAATGGCGAGTTTGCCTAAACAGAAGAGCGAATTATTGTTTGTACTTGATAAGTTTGGCGGTAATATTTGGCGAAATTTTCTTATAACCCTTGTAAAAAGTAGCCATCACTGTTGCTGTTAAATTAGTTAATTTTAAATATTTATACACGTTGAAAAGTAGTGTTGGGTGTAAAATACAACATTTAGATAATTAAACAGCAATAAAAACAAATAATTGATACAAAAAATGCAAGAAAACATATCATAATTACACTTCATATTTGTGATTGAAAGCTAAGCGTACAGTTTTCTTTTGGACAATTAATAGCCCATTTCTTTCGCCTTTCTAATGGCCGTATTCACCATTAACTTTAACTACCGGTTCAAAGCAAAAACTTGAAAAACGTCTAAAGGCAGGGAACAGCTTTCCAGCAAAATTTAGCACACTGTTTCTGCCATCTAGCGTCGAAGATTTCATATAATCTTTGATTGGTTATTTTCACCTGAAAAATCTTAATATAACTATACCGCTAGATGGCAGAAACAACATGGCAAAATTTGCTGAAAATTTGCGCCCCGCCTTTATACGCTTTTCAAATTTTCCTGTTCGACCGGGAGTTGAAGTTATCGGTGAATAACAGCCTTAATCTGTTGGAAATCGAAACGTTCTAAAAGCAGTTCTGGTATGATTTGAGCAATTTTCGGCTGCAAAACCTCCATTTTATGAGATTTGATAACGGTTTCGGTTCGGTTTGATGAGCACTGAGAGGTTTTGCTTGCCTCTAGCGTCGCTTATATCTCAAAATATCCACACCACAAGGGTTTACAAGTTTTTATTTAAACAAGGACACATCAAGGACAATACAAATATATCCATGCCTTCTCCGGGATTCGAACCCAAGCCCAACTGTGTAGAAGTCAGGGACGCTAACCACTACACCGTCTGGGCTGCATTTGATAACACTTGAAATTCGGACCGCGTGGGCAACAATCGCTGAGTGGGCAACTAAATGCCTGATGAGCCAGCCTGTACTGGAGGAGCTCTAGGTAAGGCTCCTATATATATGAGCTGGCGCATCCGACATTTTTTTGCCTTAGGGTTGCCGCATGTACCCAGCGTGATAAACAAACGGCAGCCATTGTTTCTACCGTCTTGCTCGTAATTTTAGTGAAATAAACTGCAATATGGGAGGTTGTTCAGCGATAAACTGCTGTAAACACTCCAGAAAAGGAGACAAAATGTTTAGGTTTCCTTCGGATAATGCAAGAAGGAGAAAATGGGTAGCGAATTGTCGTCCAGATTCTTGGATCCCGGGACCTAATGCACAGCTTTGCATAGTAAGTTTTATTGTTATTCACTTATACTTTTCTTTGCATTTCTGACATTTATAAAGTAAAAAATTAAAAAAATAAGTATTATTTAAATCTAAATATGTATTTCAATAACCATAAATTATTTTAAGAAACGCTTTTTTACTGTGTGTTTGCAGAGTCTTGGCGACGTTTTTGCCAAAGTTGTCTTGTTTCTGTGTCCTGATAGTATTAGGTCGTTGCAAAAGTTCGTGCAGATCATTTTATTGCCTCCAAAGACGAGAGCTTCTGTCGCCGTAATATACATTTGTTACCCGAAAAATGGGCAAAGGTTGTAGAAAGTAATGGAGAGTATTTTGATTAAAAATTGTTATTTGATTTGATGTATTTTTATGAAATGAAGCAATAAAAAACCGCACGAATTTATGTAAACACCTAATATATTTTTTTTAATTGAACTTTTGATTAATTAATTAATTATTTTGTTCTATTTTTAGATTTCATTTTCTTGAGATATTTATTTCATATTACAATTTATGTCTACTTTCTAGGGGGGAAAATTAAAAAATTCATACTTTTTCTTTTTTTTTTTTTTTTTTTTACTTAAAAAAAATATGCATTAAATTAAAATAAACGTCTCTATATTAATATTACATATACATCACGTAACTGTACATAAATTCATATTAATAATGACCGCTACAAAAATCATATAATGTGTCATCCTTATATGATAGACATTGAGAATACCGATTTTAGACTTTCTGCTACTACTTGTTCTTCACACAGACTACGATTTTCGGATTTAGGAGACTTTAAAACGTGTAAATGGGATAAAAACTCAATTTTAAGAATTTAATTTAAAAATAATACTTTCTCCATCATATATATATGAGGAAGCTAAAAGAATATTCATTAAAAAAAACTTTCCAATTTTAATTGGTACGCTCTTTTTTTTTTTTTTTTTTCCCTTTCAAATGTTATGAATTATTTAAGAAACAGGAACAGATTACTTGTGTTGCTTATCATTTTTCGCCGATTTTATTTTTAGATGAAAATTTCTTAAAACCGCCAGTGAAGCGATAAAATCGCCAAGCGGAAATGCTGTCCTCTTACGAGGCAAAAAAATGGCGGTGATGCGCCGGCCTATTATTTATTTAAGGGGCTCTAGCTCTAGGTATATCTATACCGACAGGTGATGGCGGGTATGACGTAGGAGTCACATGGTCTCCGCAGAGTCTATTGTGGTAAATTAGCGAACAAAGTAGTAAAGGGAGAAAAGATACTTTGAACTAGGATTACTTTATTTGGCTAGTTAGCGCTTTTAAAAATAAAATGTATAAAACAATACATGTGATAAATAAATGTGTGGATGTTATAAAAATCATGCTTATATATTTTCTTAACGTGAATCTGAAACAGGTTTTAACTTATGTTAGCGTTAACATTTTGTCTAATCTTATATTTATTTGACTATTACTAAAAAATAAAAAATCTGATGTCGGCACCACATGACTTCCTTATACACTTTTAGAAATATACATAATGTTAAAAAACATTGACATTGGACCCGAAACAGTTGGCTAAAAATATTTTTAAAAATGAATTATCACCGTGTTCTGAGTTTTCTGAAAGTTAGCTAAAAACCGATTGCAAGATTTGTACTGGTAACGCTGACGAAGGCAGCAGGGACCCGAAAAAATTGGCTAAAAGTATTAAAAAAAAAGGAATTTTACCATGTTCTGAACTATTCTGAAAGTTTCAAATGTCTACCTAGTCGGGAAGTTACTTAAATAATTTTTTTGTTGGACCATATAAACGCTGCCGAAGGCAGCAGGGACCTGAAACAGTTGGCTAAAAGTATTAAAAAGATGCATATTCACCGTGTTCTGAACTATTCTGAATGTTTCAAATGTCTAGCTCGTCGGGAAGTTCGTTAAATAATTTTTTTGTTGAACCATGTTAACGCTTCCGAAGGCAGCAGTGACCCGAAACAATTGGCCAAAAATATTTTAAAAATGCATTGTCACCGTATTTTGAGCTTTTCCGGAAGTTTTAAATGTCTAGCTAGTCGGGAAGTTAGTTACAAATCGATTCCAAGATTTGAACTGGTAACGCTGCCGAAGGCAGCAGGGACCCTATACAGTTGGCTAAAGGTATTTAAAAAATGCATTTTCACCGTGTTCTGATCTAATCTGAAAGTTTCAAATGTCTAGCTAGTCGGGAAGTTAGTTAAATAAATTTTCTGTTGAATCGCATAAACGCTGCTGAAGGCAGCAGGTATCGGAAACAGTTGGCTAAAAATATTTAAAAAATGCATTGTCAACGTGTTCTGAGCTTTTCTGAAAGTTTCAAATGTCTAGCTAATCGGAAAGTCAGTTAAATTGCAAGATTTGTCTAAACCATTTTTGAGTTATTACCGTTTTTTGATACATTATGTCCAAATTTTTGTCATTATGAACCTAATTTTCCTAAATATCTCCCAAACGGAAAATCATAGAAAGTCCAAAAAGGGAGGTGCACAACTAGATGTTATAACAAACCTATGTACCAATTCGCAACTTTCTACGTGCAACCGTTTTTGAGTTATGCGACATACCCACACACAGACACACACACACACATACAGACGTCACGAAAAATCGTGTAAAATCCCTTATATCTCTAAAACGAGAGCTCGTGTTAAGATGACACTTGCAGGTGTGCAACTAGACATCATGAAAGTCACACGTATAAATTAGCAACATTCAGCGATCATTCGTTTTCGAGCAATATGAAATACAAAATCCATTTCGCAAATCGGGATTACTATACTTCCTTATGCTTTGTATAAGGAAGTAAAAAGTTTTAGAAGAGAAAGGACTCAGTATAAGCGAATGTGTTAAAATCTAAATCATAATCTTATAATACACGGATTACTAAAAATAAAGTGTAAATATTTAAATGCTTAAAAATAACCTTGCAGAGGATTTTTTTTTCCCACAATAAATATGATTAGTTTTGTTTGTATCATTTCAAAAATTAATTTACTCAATTCTTTCATGATTTATTTCGCTGTGATAAGTTACAGTATTGCATACGAAGTTTCCAAAAATACATTAAATTGCCCTATACATGAATTTTGTGAAAGGGCAACTTAAGGGCCCCAAATTTCCCCTGGTTCGGCTCCTGGTTCCCTAACAAATATTTGTTCTAATATCTTTCTGACGTCTCGTTCTATCGATATAACTTTCGCAAAGCTTTTAGAAAAGAAATTGGCTACAAAATTTTAAGAATAAAGATGGCTGATTTATTCGGGTATTGAAAGATGATTGGCTGATTTTACATGAGTAGTGCAAACAGAAAAATACCACTACGACAAGGTTAAATCACTGAGCTGAAGTACAACTGAAGCAAATACTTCCAATAACTTTACACAGTGTTCGTGCGTGCTAGTTTTTCTGCAATCATTTGCAGTACAGAGTCAAACCTTGCACGGCAGGCAACATTTGTCGGGTCGTCTATTACTATTATACTCTTTACAGAATTAAAATTTAAAACTGTAATATCATGTTTAGCATATGGTTGTTCAAACAGAAAACCTTTGCATAATTTTACTTTGAAATATAAAGATATCAAATCGGAACACAAGCCTTCCAAAACGGCACGCAAAAACCGGTCTATCATTTTAACCAGATGTTCTTCAGCTCAGTGGGTTAAATAGATACAAAGGGTAAATATATATAAGGATTATTAAAACCCGAATAAACTACTACGTCAGAAACGCAAAAAGAAAAATATTTGCGATGCATCTTGTCTTCAGTTCAAAAAGAATTCTGAATCTAGAGAAGTGCTCGTATATATAGGAGAGGGACCGAATTTAGTTCAATCAATAGGATTACAGGAAAGGTGGAGTGTGTGGCCAATAGGAATTTAGGAATGTTAGCTGTGTAAACAGTAGAAAAATTAAGAAAATGTAGACTGAATTTAAAATTTCCAACAATCAGATAAATAGGGTACAGCGAAATCCCAATTTACAAGGTTTTTAAAATTTTTATAAATATGAAAAGCTTCCAAGAAATCGAGTTCATGAATGGATTTAGGTCTGCAAATTATTTTAGCTGAATTAAATTTAAAATTATGATTTTCCTCCCTCAATGTTTAGAAATAGCCGATTTATTGGTTTCTTGTTTGCGGACGGAATTCATATGTTCTTTTAGACGAAATTTAAGACTGCGTTTAGTTTGGCCAATATATGATAAACCACAATGACAGGAAATACTATAAATGCCCAAGAATTATGCATATCAATGGAATCTTTTAACTGAGAAAAGGTGAGTTTATTTGAAGGCGAAAATATTATTTTAAAATCATATTGTTTGAGAATTTTAGGTAGAGTTTGAATGGGTTTTAATATTCCAAGGCCAATTTATATGGTTTGAATGGGTTTTAATATTTATGGGTTTTAATATTCCAACGCCAAGTCGCCTGTTATTATATATAAAGATATTTGAATGCAGAAATTTATTACAAATTTTTAAGTATTCGAGTATAAAAACTTATGTTAAAAAAATTATTTTATGAATTCACAAATAACCCAAATAAAACCCCGCAATTTAATATTCAAATACGTTTAGAACTACTCGTATAATAATGTAAAATTGGGGGAAATATTAAAATATTAGTCAGCATGCAGCATTTTAAAAATTTAAAAATTTAAAATTTTATCATTATTATTTTTTTAATTTTGGTAGTTTTTCCAGAAATTTTAACCTATTTATTATTGATACATTTCAATGCAAACTTTCATAACTCTAAAACAATAATTTCGAAAAATGATTTTCAAAGTTCGAGGAGTATCCATTTATAAGGTGATCAGACGTTTTCTTTTTCACTATTCTGTCCATTTTCATTTTTACTTTCTTCTATATGTAATATAGAGAAAATATTGGATTCGCGAAAATTTTCGACCTCCGTTTTTTGACGGATCTACACGTTTTGGGATGTCCTGAACACGAATTGATAGTTTTAAAAAAATGTCTGTCTGTGTGTCTGTGTGTCTGTCTGTCTGTCTGTCTGTCTGTCTGTCTGTGATTTAGTGTTTTCACCGTATCTCACGAACCAATGAATGAAATTCAACCAAACTTGGTATATAGTTGGACCCTGGCGGGGCATTGTGCTGATTAGATTTTGGGATCAATAGCCCATCAGGTGGCGCTGTGATCGCATTTTATGTAAATTTTTAACATGGCAGTATAGGACAAATTTTCGTATTTTTCACCGTATCTCACGAACTAATGAATGAAATTCAACCAAACTTGGTATATAGTTGGAACCTGACGGGGCATGGTGCTGATTAGATTTGGGGATCAATCGTCCAGCAGGTAGCGCTGTGATCGCAAAATTTCGTATGTCACACCGTATCTCACGAACCGATGAATGAAATTGAACCAAACTTGGTGTATAGTTGGACCCTGACATGGAAAGGGTCTGATTAGATTTTGGGATCAATCGCCCGGCAGATGGCGCTGTGATCGCATTTTATGTAAACTTTTTACATGGCAGCATAGGACAAAATTTCGTATAAATGTACATAATGAGCGTTATTTTAAACTTGTGATTGTAAAATTTATATGAATTATTGATAATAGTAGTAGTTAACTACGAAAAAAATTTTGTGCATGTGGGGGCACCGGTTCCCTCCCTGGGGGGGAAGTACACCCCGGGGGGGGGGGTAAATTTTCAAGATGGGTATCTTTCGAAAGATCTCGTCAATACCTTTAAAACGAATGGTTGAACTATAAATCTGTGACAATTTGAAACAAAGTTATCGATTTTTTTACTTTTAACAAAAAAAAAAAAAAAATCGTATTTTTTTTTTTTTTTTTTTTTTTTTTTTTAACGAAACTTAACCAAACTTGGTATTTAGTTGGTCCCCGACATAAACTGGTCCTGATTACATTTAGGGATCAATAGCTCAACAGGTGGCACTGTGATCGCATTTTTTCTAAATTTTTAACATGGCAATATAGGACAAAATTTCGTATAAATGTACATAATGAGCGTTATTTTAAACTTGTGATTGTAAAATTAATATCAATTATTGATAATAGTAGTAGTTAACTACGAAAAAAATTTTGTGCATGTGGGGGCACCGGTTCCCCCCCCTGGGGGGAAGTACCCCCCGGGGGGGGGGGTAAATTTTCAAGATGGGTATCTTTCGAAAGATCTCGTCAATAGCTTTAAAACGAATGGTTGAACTATAAATCTGTGATAATTTAAAACAAAGTTATCGATTTTTTTTTACTTTTAACAAAAAAAAACTTAGAAAAAAAATCGCATTTTTTTTTTTTTTTTTTAAATATTGTTACTGGTTGAATATGTATTACTTTTAACAAAAAAAAAATTAGAAAAAAATCGTAATTTTTTTTTTTTAATATTGTTACTGATTGAATATGTATATAGGAAAATATAGAAGAAAGTCTTGTGGTGGCCACAACATACTAGTTTTAATTGGAAAAAATATTTAGCCTGCAACTTGAAACTGAGTGAGTGAGTTTGATAAAATATTGATAAAAAATGACTATTTGTTAAAAATAATAATAAAAAATGTTTGATTTGTTGATTGTTATTTTATTTTATTTTATTATTATTATTTTTTTTTTTTATTACGACTTAATAAAAATTATTTACTCAATTTTTGATATAAGCATATGAAAGTACCTTAAAAAGAAATTTAGCCAGTAGCAAAAGTTAATAATAATTATAATAATAATATCTATATTGTCCACTGTCACCTATAAGACTTGGGGAAAGGGGTTTCTTTCATAACCGTATATTATTAATTTGAATTAGGATATACTGCCCGAACTCATCATTCGATTTAAAAATAATGTTTTGAACCCTTTAAAATATTACTGAAAATTGTCACTGAAGTAAAGTAGTTTATCAAACAATTTTTATGATCATATTTTTATTACATTTTGTGTCCTCTAAAATGCCTTTTTTTTTTTTTGTTTAATTGAATGTCCTCTTTTTTCTTTTAAAAATAGAGGACATCGTGTAACTTGCTCTCAATTTCCAATCAAAAAAAATTCTTGTCACCTTATTCAATATTCCTTAATGTGTCTACATTTTATTATGTAACTCTGTACAACGGACAGTAGAAATTATACCATATTGTGTGTATATATATATATATATATATATATATATATATATATATATATAAGTAGTGTACATTAATTTTATTATGTCCTGTGCATGATAAAGATTTTAAGATAGATTTTTAAAGAAATAATTCTCATAAATATCAATACCCCGGAACATTTTGTTTGTCCCTGCCTAGAATCCAATAATTCAATTAATACCCTATCTTAGTAAACCAGGATAACATATATCAATTTCCAGATATTTTAAAAATACAGTTGGCAGCAAAATTATTGAAGCACATATTCACATTTTTCATATATATATATAGGTTGTTTTTTTCCCTGGATTTCGATTTTGTTTGAGTTTTTCTGTTGGGATTTGGTTGAGTTGGTTTGTCGTATCGTTTGTTTTGCGGGCTGTTAAAAATTAAATTTGGTTTCTTTAAATATATGTATTTCATCTCCTGATGTTTTTTTTTTTTTTTTTTTTTCACATTTCTGAGCTTTTCCTACATAGAGAATTTGTTCATTCTTATTGGCCTTTGTGGTTTTGGTGATCTTGTGTCTGTTGCTTGGCTTCTAAAGTGCGCTTATTGTGTCATTATTGTTCATTACAGGGTTCTTTTTTTTCACCTTGAAATATTGTCCTAGAGTCAACCTTCTTTTCACCAGAGTCTAATTACACGGTCCTATTTCAATTTTCAACAGGTATTGTTGTACAGTGGATTGGCGTCTGTGCTATTGTTGAACTTGATAATTGAATCAATTTTGGGAAATCTTGTTGCTTTGTTTGGCGTGTGTATGTCTCTTTGGTGAATTGTTTGACTAACTGTTCTTCGTTCTCATTCTTTGCTTCTACTATTCACCAACTTACTTTTTTGTATAAAGAGCATAAGACTAAGATCATAACTCGACAAATATTTACTTAACAAAATATTATTAAGTGCACATCTTTTAAATAGGAATAATTGCTAGTGCTTCAATAAATTTGCTGACGACTGTCTGTACGAAAACTAAAGCGCGGGAGATCAAAATGTTAATTCTATCAGAAAACATATTTCTAAAATTGCATCGAAATAATACATTCTCTAGCTTGGAGGACTGATGTAAGAGAAGTTGACATACAGCATCATCAGCATGCAGAGAAAATGAAGTTGTTAACTGTAATTCACTTAAAATGACTAACGCTACACTAGGAGCCATATTCAGTCTACCAAAACATTGACAAGGAAGGCTGCACATCAGTCCACATTCAAAAAAGAAGTTTTTCGAATTCTGTTTTATGATTATTACTCTTGGAACAGGTCGCCTTTTATCTTATAGAATGTTTTTTTTTTTTTTTTCTAGGAAGAGAAATTTAAATATTTTACTCCATAAAGTAAATTTAGGACTCTAAGTTTCGATCTCAAAATGAAATACTTATTATTATTATTATTTTTTTTTTATATAACTGAGGACTATACTGCGGATTTTTACGATACCAGTTTTACGATAGCTGGACATTTATCGAAATCTAAAATTTATCGAAAATACAATTGAATAATTTGAAAGCAATGTTATAATTAAAAACAAATAAATAAATAAATAAATAAATAGTTCTCCGTCCTAAAATAAATTCTGCTTTTGCCAGAATTTCATCAAAATCATTTTTTTTTTCCCTTTCAAAGAAAAAAAAATTAATAATAATCAGTATCAAACAAACAATATCAATCTTTTTTATTTTTATTTTTATTTTTTTAAATAATTTTGAATTAGGAAATAAAAAGCGCTCGTCCAAAATGAAAGAAAAAAACAAGATAATTAAGTTTGAATTTGAGGTGGTAATTTAAGGATGCCATTGATATAGTAATTTTTTTGTTGTAAATTGTTTTTTATAAATTGAAATGCGGATACCATAATTGTGCTAGTAAAGACCTTTGCGAGAAATGTCCAAGTTACTTCGGTGTCAAATTTCAAATTTCGCAGAAAGTGTCCTATATACTAAAGCTTTTATTTTTTCCCCCATATTTTGTCGTAATGGCTCATATGCGCATTTGAAATAAATATAAAAAAATAAAAATAAAAGATTTGTTTTTATTATTATTATTTTTTAATTGCTCGCTAAACGAAAGGTGAACTATTCAAAGAGTAATATTCGAAAAACAGAATTCGAAAATCTGCATTTTTGAATGAGATACTCTTATAAAACGAAAATCCCATACTACACTTTGATCTTAGCCAAGAGGCCGAGAAGCGATACGAAAATCCCATAAGATAATATGGGATTTTCGATTAATATGGGACCTTCCAAAATATATTATGGGATTTTCGTTCAGGGGGAATCTGATTAGTGCACAGCCTTATAATGATTATAAAAATGCAGCCCAGAACACAATGGGCTCTTCCCACCGTCGTCTGCTCAATCACGTGATAGAGGGAAACGAATAATCGAATTCAATTAAATATTGTTCTTAAGAACAAAAATGTTAATATTTAATATAAAATAAAATAAAAGTAATATTGTGCATTTGTAAACAGTAGAATAGTTTTATTTGTAAATTTAATATTTTTTAAAAATTACTTTATGTGTTTATTTATTTTCAACTGTAAGAATCCATTTTTGTATGTTTTAATGTAACTGTTACATTAACTGATCTAGCAATAAATAATAGCTTGTTCTAGTGGAATGTTTATGGATTATAATTTGAAATTTTAATATGTTTTCATTTAATTTAATTGCATAAATGTGTTACAACAAGTTAATTAACTTAGTTACTGGTCTAAAGGAATTTACGCAGTACGATATTGCACTGTCACTGATTTAAGTACCAAAAATCAGAGTATTTAAGATGTTCTTCATGAAAATCAGTAACAAATGTAAACTAAATGATGATTGTAAATGTATACAGCAAACAAAACATGATGAATAATGATATAAAATGGATTAAAAATGACGATGTATAAAAAAATAACACAGATTAAATATGATTGATCAAAAATAAGAACAGAAAATATGTTATTTCGGTAATCGCTATAAATAAACAAGATTCCTCTATCATGTGATCTCTGACGTCAGGTGGGAAGAGCCCATTGATATTTAAAAGTAATAAAAAAAGATAGTAATATTGAGAGAGTTTTTGTACTTATTACAGCCTTAATGGCTTCTGCGGTTATACGATTTTGGCTTCAAGTTTTTGCGGACATGTCATCTCCTCTTATATCATTGCACTAAGAATTCGTCCAAGAAAAAAAAAAAAAAGAAAAGAAAGAAAGAAAGAAAATTTTTAAGAAAGTAATTAGTTTTGACATAAGAAAAAACTTAAAAAAAAAAAAAAAAAAAAAAAAAGAGTATTTTACTTACAAATAACTTCATGTTCGATGAAATATTCAGAAAGATACGGTAGTCATAAACTATATGAACTATTCATATGCTAGTTACGTAGCATCTCTTTATATACTAAACTATATTTTCATTTTTTACCGAATAACTAATGTTTGCATAGCTTCTGTTTAAAAATATTCTTCAACGGAATAATTAAAATGGATCAGATGTAAGGAAACATGATTATGTCGAAATCCCTGGAGCCCATTGTTCCAGCTATTCAGAATAGAAAACAATTTTATTAAGTTTTCGTTATGGTCGTTTGATACTGTTGAAACCACAAAGAAGCTGTGTCAATTTTGCAGTTACGCAAAAATATGTTACTTTGTTTTCACTTCACAAGACATGCGGAATTTTAGAAATTTCTCAATTTTATTTCAAAACCGTTAAATGTTGGATAATAATTTCAAATTTTGATTCTTTATAACTTTTATAAGGAATATTAAAAATAATGTTATTTTACATATTCTTTGGATTTTTTTAATATTTATAAATCGAAATCGAGACTTTAGATTAACTTTTATGAAATAGTCATTCGAAAATAAGCAAAATATTTAGTATTTAATTTATATTTCTTTAGTTACTGAACAAAGCCAGTCACGCGCAGTTAAAACATGTTGCAAACTAAACGCGATGGAAGCGCTTCCACGTGTAGTGTGCATGGGTTCACAACTAAAATCAGTGAAAAACTACGCGTACTTAGTTTGTTTCTTAAAAATCTTAATTCCATTGCGAAATCTCATTCACCGAAAATCCCGAGATAACTCGGGGGCAACTGACTCTCCGGTTTTCGACCATGCCGAGTTACCTCGGCGCTTCCAAACCAGTCGATTTTCGGCTGCCCCAAGTGAATGATCAAGGCGTTTTTAGCTTTCTTACAAGACATTTAGTTCCCCCCGCCCACTTTTGCCAAAGATATAGACTATATATAGATATTAAAAGCAAAAACTGTTTTATTTGAGAGACAAAAATTTAAGTTAAAATACATTTTAAAAACAAAAATACATATAAAAACAATTAAAAGCTTGACGTTTTGAAACCCGCCCGGGTTTCCTCATCAGTAGTTACAACACACTATGCAAACATTACACGAACACTCAAGGAATTTAAAGGAGTACAGAATATTGAGGAGCCAATGCGCATGCTTCATTGATAGTGTGGAGATGCTTGGCAGTGTGCCAGCTGTCAGAGAAAATACGCGATTTATAATTATGAAAGCCAGAATTTAAAATTTTTATATTATCGAAGTCAGGAATATGATCAGTTTCTATTGAATGGATTACAATTTTAGAATTTTGGTAGCAATTTTTAAAAGATCGTCTGTGCTCTTGTAGTCTAATTTTTGCTGTACGGCTAGTTTCACCTATATAAACATATTTGTAATTTTTATGAAGGAGGTTCCCTTCTTCGTTCCCTCCTGCAATTTCCCCCTCGACTCCAATGCAAATGAAAAAATCACAAATTAATAAGAACAATTATATTTCTATGCCATATTTTGATTTTCCTTCAGAATTTATTTCTAAATTACTTAAACCACATAATATTTATACTGCTTTCCGGCCAATTAAACAATTAAAAAATGTCCTTTTTAACTTTAAACCCATAACCCCTTCTTTGGATTTAACTGGTGTAATATATTTAATTCCTTGTAAAAATTGCAAATATGTTTATATAGGTGAAACTAGCCGTACAGCAAAAATTAGACTACAAGAGCACAGACGATCTTTTAAAAATTGCAACCAAAATTCTAAAATTGTAATCCATTCAATAGAAACTGATCATATTCCTGACTTCGATAATATAAAAATTTTAAATTCTGGCTTTCATAATTATAAATCGTGTATTTTCCTTGAGAGCTGGCACACTGCCAAGCATCTCCACACTATCAATGAAGCATGCGCATTGGCTACTCAATATTCGGTACTCCTTTAAATTCCTTGAGTGTTCATGTAATGTTTGCATATTGTGTTGCAACTACTGATGAGGAAACCCGGACGGGTTTCGAAACGTCTAGTTTTTAATTGTTTTTATACGTATTTTTGTTTTTAAAATGTATTTTAACTTAAATTTTTGTCTCTCAAATAAAACAGTTTTTGCTTTTAATATATATAATTGAGACGGTTTGATGTTTGTGTACGTTATATATAGATAGATCACGCATCCCCCCTCATTATCTGTCTGGTACATGAGCTAGCTTCCCCGGCTGAATTATCACGTGATACGGACCTGGAGAGAGACGAGAATGAATATATTATGATATTTTTCCATAGAAAAGAAAGTAGTTTTGGGTTTTTTAATTTCTGTATTGTACACATACTTTTTATCTCAGTCTTTAGATTTACGCATCGTTGGAAAGCTAAAATGTCATTGATTAATTATAAGAGTTTCTTTTGTGAGAAACCATTTTGAAAGAGATAATTTTTTGTTTGAATTCTTCCAAAAATAAGTGATTTCATATGGAAGAATTTCCTTCAAGTCCGTGTCACATGACATACGGCGCTGACCGCAAGTCGTCCTAAGTGCATAGTAGTTTATTCGGGTTTTAATTATCATATTACACCCTCATGTTGAAGACATTCACTATAATGATAAGTCCTATATTGGTGGCGTAGTCTATCTAGATAAGGTCTATGGGCAAAGGAAAAGGGACTGTGATCAATTGCTTTTTGCTCATGTAAAAGGACAGGACTCTAGATAAGAGAAAAACAAGTTTATTCAGGATAAATATGCCGATGCGTACCCATTAGAGCCCCTATAAAGATCATATATAGGTGCCTTCCCAGTTGACTATGTGAGGTCACGGGGAATCGACAGTTCGAGTAGGATTGCTAAAAAGCATAGAAAATCTTTAGAACTGTCCAAAAATGATTGTTGATACAAGTTAATGATTTTGAAGTTAATTATAAAATATTGTGAATTTAATGTTAGTGATTTGAAGATGATGCCTTGCGCAGTTGCCATTTGCTGCAACACGTTAAAAAAAAAGAAAAAAAAAACCATCGATTTACCCGAAAGAATAATGTATGTTTTATTATAAAGATATTAAATTATGTTTAATAGAAATATATCGGTTGTAAAGTTCTTATTTGAATCCTTCTGGTAGTCGATATACAGTGATTAACAAAAGAATTGAAAATACACTAGCTGAGTAACGAGTCGATCTTGGATCGTTGAATATTTTGCGTGCACCTTAGAGATGGTGAGATCGGTTAAATTATTGATCCACTTGCACTTTCCCTTTTCCAAACGTGGCCGAAATTATGTCACAACTGCTCCTTGCATGAAGAAATAGGATTGAATCCCAGCAATTGTTGGTAACAGAGGAATTTTGCAAGTTCTTGGAACTATAAATTTTTTTTAAAGATTTTCTTTCTTTTCTTTCCCCTCTTTCACGAGTAGAATGTCCATTTCTTCTGGAGTGAAAGCTATTAGTAAACTAGTAAGATCAACAGTAATAGTCCCTAATTTTCGTAATCTGAAGGAGCTATACAATTGAGGGGGGGGGGGAGGAAGGGAGTGTCTCCTCAGGGAGAGGGGAATTTTTTTTTCTTTCTAGACTATTCATGAATGTTATTCTAAAATTTCAAACATTTATAAATTATTTCATTTATTTTTCTTTATCTGAAAAGCTGTTCGGTTTGGGGAGGAGAAGGGTGGAAGAGGAAAATTTCCCCAGGAATAGGGTACTGTTTTGTTTTACTTTACTAGAGCTCTCAAGAATATTATATCAAATTTACAAAACTTTACGAATATTTATTTCTATATTATATTCCTTTACAGTCTCTCATTTTTCGTAATCTGAAGGAGCTATACAATTGGGGGGGAGGGAAATGAGGGGACTGTCTTCTGAGGGAGAGGGATTTTTATTTTTTTCAGTTCCATTTCTAGGCTATTCATGAATGTTATCCTTAAATTTCAAACATTTATAAATTATTTTCCCTGTTTTTTCTTCTGAAAGAGCTATATGGTTTGGAGTAAAAATGGGGATGGGGGGGGGGGGGAGGGAAGCTTCCTCTCAGAGAGGGAGAACTTTTTTGTTTTACATTACCAGAGCCCTCAAGAGTTTCAGTATTTCAAAATTTTAAAGCGATATACATATTTACTCCTATAATACATTCCTTTATAATCCCACATTTTCTGTAATCTAAAGTAGCTATTCTGTTTTGGGGGAAAGGGGTTTTTTTTTTCCATTACCAGACTATTCATGAATCGTATTACAAAAATCCAAGCGTTTATAAATTATTATCTCTGTTTTTCTTAATCTGAAAGAGCTATATGGTCTAGAGGGGAAAAGGATGGAGGAATGGGAGGAAATCCCCCCAATGAAGGGGGAACTTTTTTGTTTTGCATTACTAGAGTCCCCAGGAATGTTATTCCAAAGTTTCAAAATTTTATAAATTATTATCTCTGTTTTTCTTAATCTGAAAGAGCTATATGGTCCAGAAGAGAAAAGGGGGGGGGGGATGGGGGAAGCTCTTCCCCAGTAAGGGGAAACTTTTATGTTTTGCATTACTAGAGCCCCCAGGAATGTTATTCCAAAGTTTTAAAACTTTATAAATTTTTTCCCTTATTTGATGTTTTTTGGTCTTATTTGACTGTACTATATGTAAATGAAGAAGGCATAAACAATTTAACTGACAAGAAAGCTTCATGTTTTATGAAAGATACAATAAAAGAGAAAAAGC
Source organism: Salticus scenicus (assembly GCA_963930645.1). Lineage (NCBI taxonomy): Eukaryota > Metazoa > Arthropoda > Arachnida > Araneae > Salticidae > Salticus > Salticus scenicus. The sequence goes on along the minus strand of CAWVNO010000967.1, from coordinate 661,006 downwards.
TGTCATATACGACTTAGATGTTGAAGTGCTAAATGTCTAGCTTCTTATATACAGTAAACAAAGTTTCTATTCTTTACTGAAAAATGTTTACATAGTTTCAAAGTATTCTTCAACAAAACAGTTGCGATACTATCGGCGACATATAAAAATATGATTATTGGCCGTATTCACCATTAACTTCAACTTCAGGTTCAACGCAAAAACTTGAAAATCGTCTAAAGGCAGGGCACAGCTTTCCAGCAAAATTTGGCACGCTGTTTCTGCCATCTAGCGTCGAGGATTTAACATAATCTTTGATTGGTTATTATCACCTAAAAAATCTGAAAATAACTATACCGCTAGATGGCAGAAACAACACGGCAAAATTTGCTGAATATTTGCACCCCGCCTTTATACGGTTTTCAATTTTTCATGTTCAACCGGGAGTTGAAGTTATTGGTGAATAACAGCCTAAGTCGAAAGTGCATGAAATGCATTGTTTCAGCTGGCACGAAGAAAAAATATCTTATTCAGTTTTACGACCGTTTGGTAAAAATACACCCTTAATGTAAATACAGTTTACAATCATAAAAAAGCTGTGTCAATTTCACAATTACGCAGAGGCACTTTATCTGTTTTTGACCATCTTCATAGGATATACTCAAATTTAAGGAATTCTAATCTTTATTACAAAATCATTAAATGATGAATAAAAGTTTTAATTTAGCATTTTTATGACTTCTATAAGGAACATAAAACTAGTGTTGTTTTATATTTTCTCTAAATTTCTAAAAGCAATCTCGTGTGATAGTCTTCAATTTTAGTTTAACTGTTATTTTTAATTACTTTTTTCAGCTTACAAAAGTCTGAAAAAAAAATTCAGGTACATGAAATTTTTTGGTAAAATGTATCTTTTCGCTGATACTTTATTAATCCGTTTTTGCAGATCTCTTTTTTTTTCCAGCGTAACAAGTCTTTAGAATATTGAATCACTAACTATTTTTCGTTACCAGAGGGCTCTATTGAATGGTGAGAAAAGGAATATAAACCAGTTTAATCTTAAAATTCGGCGCATTTTTAGGAACGGAATTTGAAATGCGTTTCTGTTTGCAGCACTAATATCATTTTTTTTTTTTTTTTTTTTTTTTTTAAATGCAATAGACGAAGATATTGGAATTTAAAAAAAAAAAAAAAAAATTCAGCTTCAGGTTTTCGATGAATTTATACATTTTGAGAGGTTCAAAATACCATTTGACTGTTTTCTGAAAACATCTGACTGTCTGTCTCTCAGTGTGTGGCAAAAATATTGGGGGCAGTTGTAGCCTAAGAACTAATGAAGAGAGATTTATAAGAAAGTTACATGCAGTTTCACTTTGACGTAGATTAGTGTTCATCGACTTCTGGTTACAATCCCTTAAAAGGTGTACTGACATCACGATTTCTGATAATATAAATTTATGAATGTGCAGGAGCATCGCTTACGCCCCCCCCCCTTCCCCTTGGAATAGAACCCCCTTTGCAGAGTGCTATAAATTTTCATTTTGTAACAAAGTAATATTTTTTTTTCCTTTTTAACAAAATATATACTGAAAAAAAAAAAAAAAAAAAGCTTTTTCTAAGATGTTGTCTATATGGCACAAAATTGACTTCCTTTCGACATTTCGGGTTATACCTTTCAGAGACGAAAACTGTTAGAATTTACCAATGAAATTTATTTTAATAAGTATTTTGCACTCATGAATTTGTATATTATCATTTATAATTTGCACCGTATGAATTTGTGTATGAAAATATAGAAGAAAACTTTGCTGTGACCACAACAAACTATATAATATATAGTTTTTCATTGTACCATTTACCTCAATCATGCGGTAAAAAATCTTTTTTTATGTTTAAAGAAGCGTAAAAATTATTTTTTTAGTTCAGTAGGTGCAAGGGGAACTTTCATCTTTGGCTCTTTTTGTTATACAACAAAATATACTAGTGGTTCTGCATATCAGGAGCCTCGATGTCCTATTTCCCCTCTTTCATTACGGAACAGGTATTTTTTGTTTATTCTATATTATTTAAAATAATTATAGATACATACATACGATTAATTCGTTGCATAACGATATACGTTTCTGAAGGGGGCTACCGGCCACTTCAATCACTCTTTGAATCGCATCTGTATACGTGTGCATGAATGTCTCCCAAAATGAGTATTACAAACCTTACATACATATTCAGTAATTATTATGCTCAATACATAATTTATGAAGAACGCTTGTAAACGATTCAAATCAAACGCTTATAAACTTGTAAACGATTCCATTAAATTTACCTATAGCATTTTCTAGAGAAAATAGGCTTATAATAATTTCAATACGTTGAATGGAGTGTTAAAATTCACTTAAAAGAAATTTCTCCCCTAGAAGCGATTTATGAAACACTTCCAGCTTCGATGATTTGGGGTGTGGTTTGATGACGTCACTGATAAAAAAGGAGCTTATGTTGAATGAATCACCTTTAGAATCACGATTCACAAACACACGTCTAAGAAAATGACAATGCGAAGCATAAATAATCAGTGAAATAGAAAAACGTTTTATTTAAAGTAAAATTTCTAAAAAAAAAAACTTAAAAAATACCCAGATCATCATTGTGTAATTATGCAGAAGTGCATCAATTCGTAACTATTATTTCATCGTGTGCAAAACAGACTGGAATAGATGTAAAATGTAATAAAATAGTGTGGATATTGATGATAATTATATTTAGAAAAATATATGGTTAAAGGCCTTTTTTGCTTAGGATAAATATGTCCACTGATTTTATTTTCTTTTAAAAGGAATGTAAAATAATAATAATAATAATAATATATATATATATATATATATATATATACATTGATGGAAAAAAAAAGTCCCAACACCAAGAAAAAATTATTGTACAGTAATGAAATTTCAGCAATACATTTGTCTAGGTAACATATTGAATGCCATATTTTCTACGGTTAAAAATTAGTACATCTTTTTTATTTCTTTTTTTTTGTAAGTAATAGTAATTTTAATCAGTTTAAAGTAAATTAGTTTTAAAGTGATCAGTGATCCTTAAAAAGCAGATGTTTAACTGCGAATCACATGCATGCTACACAAATTATTATAATAAAGTAAACATCTACATCGGACAAAATGAATAAAGAATAATATATCTTTATTTTTTTTTTTACCAGACTATAAGGCAGGTGGCACGCTTGCGCGCTCCATCATCGACTGTCCCAGATACAAGGGGTATCCATGCAGTCCCTCACCAGACTATAAGTATACATTTAAATTGAAGTGCATTTTTTACTTTCTTCTGAATTCAATAGAAGAAAGTATTGGATTCATAAAAATTTTCGATGGATTTTCATGTTTTGAGAGGTCTAGAACATGACTTTACCATTTATAGAAAATGTCTGTCACTGTGTGTGTGTGACAAAAAGTTTGTGGCGACTGTATCTCCGGAACTACTGTTCACAATTATATATGAATTTATATGTAGAGGCACCTTGACCTAAATTAGTGCCTATAAATTTTTGTCAACTGATCAACAGGTGGCGCTGTTATACAGCAATTTCCGAGATTTAAGAGGAGGCTATATCTCAGGTTCTATTGAGTATAATCAAACAAAGCTTGATATATGAAAAGGCTATTATGAGACATTATGATGATTCAATTTGAATTTTTATTGGCCAACAGGTGGCGCTGCTGCACAGCGATTTCAGCAGTTAAGGCGAAGGCTGTATCTCAAGAACTACTGCATAAAATTGCATAAAAATTTATATGTAGATGCACCTTGACCTAAATTAGTGTCTCAACTGTTGGTGTCAACCGCTCAACAGGTGGCGCTGCTATACAGCAATATTTGCAATTTAATGGGAGGCTATATCTCAGATTCTATTGTGTATAATCAAACAAAACTTGACATGTGAGAAAGCCATAATGAGACATTATGTTGAATCAATCTGGATGCTAATCGGCCAATAGGTGGAGCTGCTATACTGCAATATCCTTCCGTAATGGGAAGGCTATATCTCAACTTCTATGGCATATAACTCTACGAAACCTAATATGTGAGATAACCATTATAAAAACGTACTTTTTAAGATGCTATTTATAGGCAATAAAACTGTCACTTTGGATATTTAGTGTTAGTTGTTTCTAACAAGGAAACATTCAAAAGGTGTCATCTTTAAAAAGTATTGAAAAAAATATATGTGATCCTACTCTTCATAAAACACCAGAAAATGAAAAAAATATCAGCTGAAAATAATTACAGCGACCACAAAAAATAATCAAAATTAAGCATATTTGGCGATTTAGAGCTCTTAGGATATACGTTTGCTAGTACCGAGGTTGCCGTGTACGAACAGAACCGTGCTCAAAATCAGTACTCAAAATCAATCGCCTAACAATGTGAAATCGCCAAATATGCTTAATTTTGATAATTTTTTGTGGTCGCTGTAATTAATTTCAGCCGATAATTTTTTCATTTTCTAATGCTTTAGGAAGAGTAGAATCACATATATTTTTTTTAATACTTTTTGAAGATGACACCTTTTGAATGTTCCCTTGTAAGATGTTTGCTTTCATCCTGTTAGATAATCTTAAAAAATAATATTTTTAATAAATTATTTGCACTTAGTAAAATATAAGAAAGTATAGAAGAAAGTCTTGTGGTGGCCAAAACATATTAGTTTACTCTTGAATTTCACAACTCACATAAATGGTTAAAAATTATTATTGATCCTTTTTTCCGTTTTTCTAAGTTTTAAATTAAACAATTAGTAATTACTTTTCAAATTCTTTTAAAAATAATTTACCAACTGCATGACAAGGAAAACTTACCTTATTTTATAATTTAAAAATGTTTTATATGATTTTTATTTTCATTTAGTTCTCGGGTTTCGGGTTAGGATCGGTTTTCGGGTTGATGAAAATGTTTTTGTCGGGTTCGGGTTGATATAAAATTCATCTGTCGGGTACGCGCAGGACTTTAATTGAGTACAAGAAAGCACTTTCTGTGATTTTGAAATTTTCAATGTTTAAGAGGGGTAGGGTGAATTTTTGAGTAGAGTTTTACAAAAAGTGGTACATATTCTAAAGAAAAAGCATGGCTGTTTTCAGTACATATGTCCAAAAACCCATTCATGTTTTGTGATTTTCGATTTTGAGAGGTGTGTTGCAAGAGTCAAATTCGTGACCCCCTCCCCCCCCCCCCGTTTAAAGCGCTAAATTTGTCTTGGGAAATTTAGGTGAGTTGCAGTCATGTATTTTAATGCATAAATAGTTTATATGCATCCGATACCTATTGTAATGAGATTTCCTTCCTTGGGTTCAAAGGGAGGGGAGGGAGAAAAAAGTTTCCAAGTGTAACTTTGCTCCAAATTATCTCAGTCAGATTAATTATAATGTGTGTGTTGGTTATGCATACCCAACATGCACTATAATAGGATTTTGTAAAATTTCCTCCCTTCCCCCTTTTAAAGGTTTGAAGGAAATACATTTTCAAGACTAACTGTGTTCCAAATTATCTTAGGAAAGTGAATTTTTGATGTCGATTGGTTATGCATACCCAATACACACACCACAAAGAGATTTTGTGAAACTACTTTCTACCTCCTTCCATAGGAAGAGGGGGGGGGGGAGTAAAAAGAAAGCTTTCAAGGTTAAATCTGTTTCAAATTATTGTAGAACAGTAATTGTTTAAGTGTGGGTCAGTTACATGTATCCAATACGTAGTATTAAAAGATTTTCCTAAAATCTCCCCTTTTTCTACACTTCAGGATCAGGGCGTGTGCAAAGACACGTTTTTAGCATAACTCTGCTCCAAATTATCCGAGGAAAGCGATTTTTTGATGATCAATTTTGATATGTGTATGCAACACACACTCTAAAGGGGTTTTGCGAAATTACGCCCCCCCCCATCCCTACACACACATACCACCACCATCCGTTGGGGTAGGCTCGGCAAAAAACACGATTTCACGTTTGAATATGCTTCAAATTTTCATGGAATGGCGAATTTTGGCATGAGTCAGAGATGCTGTTTACGTGCTATAGTGCGTAAATTACGTGAAATATCGGAGGCAGAAACATGAAAAATTTATTGTGTCGGGTACCAGCGGACACGTAATTTTCATTCATGAAAAAATTAATAAAAAAAAAACGAAGAAAAAAAATATATTTGAAAATATTGTTACAAAATTGTAAATAATTGTGTTTATTTTTGTATAAATTCTTTTAAAGAGGCTTAGTAAGTTGATAAAGTGCTAATTTTGTGCATTTCTAGTCGTTTTAGCGTTGAAATAGCCTTATTTTCTCTTAAAAACGCATTAAAAAGCCCCAATAAGGCAGGTAATGGATTTGGCGCCAAATTTGGCGACTTTTTTCCACCTTGGCGATTTTTTTGGCGACCTTGGCGAGAAAATCCTTATAAGGGATATACCAAATATGGAAGCTCTAATCTCATTGGCTGATGAGAAACGGAAATTCCCGGAACTTTCCACACTTTTCTACAGAGGTAGATAAAGGCCGCATTCCCGCCAAAGCAGTCAGTCAGTTCAGTTCTCAACCAGCTTCGCTAATGCTTGCATTGTTTTGAGTCTCTTTGAAAGAGACTTGCTTTAAGTGTAATTGCTATACAGTTTGTACTGTGGATTTGCTATTGACAACTGTTGTTTAAGCTGTGTTTACTGGTTGAATTGAAGCTGATACTTGGTTTATAGACCTGTATTTTTCTGGAACTTTCTGTGAATAAATTATTGAATTTTTTGTAAGTTTTGCCTTTCATTCTCGGACAACTCACGAACCCCCAAACACGCAACATTTCTGGTGTCAGAAGTGGGATTGTCTGTGAATGGTGATAACTAGAGCTATGGAGCAAAAAATGAAGAAGCTTCTGGAAGGTCTAACTGCCCAGATGAATGAGTTAAGATCTGGATTGATAGCGAAAATAGAAACAGGACAAATAGAAATGAAAGAAAGTATGGAAACCGGACAAAAAGAATTGAAAGACAGTTTGACCGAAGAAATTAAATTTAATCAAGATGAGATGAAGGGAGAACTTTCGACGGTAAAGGAAGTGATTGAAAGTAAATTATCGGATATGGGAAGCAGAATAGATGGAGTAGAAGAGAAAGTTATAAAGATAGAAGAAAATTTTGAAGAGAAAGTTATAAAGATAGAAGAAAATTTTGGGGAGAAAGTTTTGAAAATAGAAGAAAGTTTTGAAGAGAAAGCTATGAAGATAGAAGAAAATGTTATGAAGGTTGAAGAGAGTGTTACGAGGATAGAACGGAGTGTCGAGGAGAAAGTTAAAGAAAATTTTGACCAGGAACTGAAAGGAAGGTTTTCAGAGATAGAAGGTAAACTGTAGCGAATAGAAGAAGATCTGGAGAGAAAAGTGGAAGAAAAGTTAGAATTCATGCCCCAGGAAACTGAAAGAAAGAGAGAAGTATCCAGAACCAGGAATTTATTAAGCTATCTACCTATGATGGCAGTTCCTCGTGGCATGTATATAAGACGCAGTTTTCCATCGTAGCTGAAGCTAACGGCTGGGACTCTACCGCCAAGTCAGTCCATTTAGCAGCAGCATTACGGGGAGATGCAGCCGAGATACTCAGAAATGTTTCTAAAGAAGAAAGGAACGACTTCGAGGCCCTGACTAGAGCACTGGAGCTACGGTTCGGAGAGAAGTGTTCTAAGGACTATAGTCACCTCCAGCTAAAATCTCGTTACCAGTAAACGGGCGAAAGTTTGCAAGAGCTGGCAGCGGACATTCAGAGACTGTCACACATAACATTCTCAGACTGTCATGCTGACACTCGAAACGACTTAGCTCTTCAGTACTTTATCGATGCTGTTCGTGATCCAGAAATTCAAAAAGCGCTGAAACTCTCCAACATCAGAGACGTAGAATCAGCTTTAGGCTATGCACTTAGGATAAAGGCAGCCCAACAAGCCTCCCGTAAAGACCGCCATACCATAAGAGCAGTCTCGTTAAATGATACGCCTGCTGATGAAAATGAAATGAAGAGAAGTCTCGCAGAGATCTTAAAAAGATTGCGCAGCCTGGAAAATAAAAAAGAAATAAAGGATCGGAATATAAAGTGCTGAGGCTGTGGAGAGGATGGTCATGTGAAGAGGAACTGCTCTGTACGACCAACTGAAGGAAATCCCCCGGCTTCACCATCACTGCAGGGAAACTAGGAGGAGGCCATCTCACGGGGCGGAGGTTGCCTGAAGTCAAAAAGCCCTAGTTTACAGTATTTCATGTTTCATCGATGAGTGGCGGCGATAATGGACTTTACGTCTATGGCCAAGTTAACAACACCGCCTGCCGGATGATTCTGGACACGGGAGCCAACGTGACCATCATTAGAACGGATTTGGCTCAAGAACTGAAAGAGAAGATCATCTGGACTCCGCCCTGCGTTAAACTCCAGACTGTGACCGTAGACGAAATCAAAATATATGGAAATTGAACTTGATCATCACTTTTGGGAATGCCAGTTACCATCATATGGCATATGTGGCAGATATAAGAGATCCTGTAATCATATGAATTGATTTCCGGAGAAAATTTAACTTTAAATTGGAATTCAAGAATAATGAACTGCATTCGAGTTCGGAAGACATAGCTGTGTTCAACTCTGAAAATCAAGATATTCAGCCAATTTGCCAGATAACAGCCAAGTCTGAAATTTCCATCCCTCCACACACAGAGACAATAGTTTCAGGAACACCTTCTACCAAGCAATACTTCCGCTATGGACTGATTGAATACCCGAATACAGACAATAGCCCAAGAGGAGTTCTGGTAGCTTCATCTCTAGTTGATCTCTCAAAGTATACTATTCCTGTGAGAGTCACAAACATCAAAGATAAGGTCCGGACAGTGAAGAAGGATGAGGTGTTAGCAACCTGCACTCCTGTCACCTGCATCAACCGCCCCACGCAATCAACCGAATCCAAGTCTTCTGAACAATTAATAACGGAATTACTCACGAATGCAGAGTAAGGAAAGGAACAGAGATGTGCTGCGCGGAGAAGCTACTCCAAGAATTTAAAGACCTTTTTTCTCGAACACCTGAAGACGTCGGGAGAACGAACATCACCCAGCACAGAATTGATACAGGAAATCATTCTCCAATCAAACAACATCCAAGAAGACTTCCATTCGCTAAACAGGAAGAGGTCACTGAACTTCTAAGTGAAATGCAGCACAATGACGTCATCGAGCCATGAACAAGTCCTTGGGCCTCTCCCATAGTACTGGTGCGAAAAAAGGATGGTTCAACAAGATTTTGTGTGGATTATCGTCGTTTGAATGACATCATAAAGAAAGACAGTTACCCTCTTCCCAGAATTGACGACATATTAGACACACTTGCTGGCAATAAATGGTTCTCGACTTTGGATCTGAAGAGCGGTTACTGGCAAGTAGAATTACATCCTGATGATCGTGAGAAGACTGCATTCACCACGGGACAAGGACTGTGGCAATTTAAAGTTATGCCATTTGGATTATGTAATGCACCTGCCACTTTCGAACGCCTGATGGAGACTAAAGGACTTTCCTATGAAGCCTGTCTGGTGTATTTGGATGATATTATCATTGTGGGGCGCACCTTTGAATACCATCAACGAAAAATCCGAAAGGTGCTGGAGAAACTCAGAATGGCTAACCTCAAATTGAATCCAGGCAAGTGTAACTTGTTCCGTCGTGAAGTGAGCTACCTCGACTATATCATCTCTGCCGAAGGTGTGAGAACTGATTCTGAGAAGATCTCTGTAGTCGAGAACTGGAGTCGCCCTGAAAATGTACACCAACTAAGAAGTTTCCTGCGGTTATGCACTTACTACAGGAAGTTTGTCAAGGGTTTCTCAAATATTGCCAGACCACTCCACAAGCTGACGGAAGCCAAACAGAAGTTCCAGTGGACAGATGAATGTGAAAATGCGTTCAAGCGACTTAAAGAGGCCTTAACATCATCGCCTATCTTGACGTATCCACAGCCCGACAGACAGTTCATACTTGATAGAGATGCCAGCCTTGAGAGTGTTGGTGCTGTTCTGTCGCAGGAAATTGATTGTCAAGAACATGTCATTGCCTGTTGGAGTAAATGCCTGTCTAAACCAGAGCGAAATTACTGTACCACCAGGAAAGAGCTACTCGCCATCGTAAAAGCCATAGAACATTTCCATCATTACCTCTATGGCAGAAGATTCCTGCTCCAGACTGACCATGCAACTTTAACGTGGTTGCTGCAGTTCAAGAACCCGGAAGGACAGAATGCCAGGTGGATACAACGCCTCCAGAAATATGACTTTGAGATACGTCATCGTAAAGGGACTCTACATGGTAATGCAGATGCCTTGTCACGGAAGCCGTGCTCGGAAAGCTGCAAGTACTGCTCTAGAGCCGAACAGAAATACCTATCGATAAATACGGTTGCCTGCCAAGTTACTGTCTCAAGACCATCAGAACAAGATCCCGATCCATGGAGTGACGAAGAACTTAGACAAGCCCAGTTGGAAAATCCTGACATAAAACCAATATCAAAGCTGAAGGAGACGACCAGCAACAGTCCTACCTGGCAGGATATTTCCAGATTTAGTCCCATTACGAAAAGTTATTGGGCACTTTGGGACTCTCTTCATATCCGAAACGGCGTATTATACAGAAAGTGGGAATCTGATGATGGGAAAAGCTTCAGACGGCAGATTCTATTACCAAGATAAAAAATTCGAGATGTTTTAGAACAACTGCATAGTAGCTCTACCGGAGGCCATTTTTGGTAATGAAGACTCTGCAGAAAGTTCGGGAACGCTTCTACTTGTGCAAGACAAGAGAGGATGTGGTGAAATGGTATAAATCCTGTGATGCTTCCCGCAGAAACGAAGTCGAGGAAGACTGCAACGGTATAACGTGGGAGCACCATTTGAACGGATTGCACTCGACATCCTGGGTCCTTTGCCACGGACCTCCAGTGGAAATAAATTCATCCTCGTCGTGATGGACTATTTCACCAAGTGGCTTGAGGCATATCCCATTCCCGATCAAGAAGCATGCACAGTCACAGAGGTCCTAGTGCAGCAATAGGTGTCAAGGTACGGCACGCCCCTACAACTTCATACCGACCAAGGTGGGAACTTTACATCTGCTGTTTTCAAAGGGCTGTGTCAACTACTCGGCATAGACAAAACCCGGACAACACCCTTACATCCCCAGTCGGACGGCATGGTGGAGAGGTTCAATCGTACCATCCTGAATAACCTCTCTCTTCCAGTATCAAGGAACCAGCAAGATTGGGACTTGAAGTTGCCATTGTTCCTGCTGGCTTATCGAAGTGCTGTCCATGAGACCACCGGCTATACTCCAGCCCAGATACTGTTTGGACGCGAACTTCGTCTCCCATATGATCTCCTGTTTGGTTGTCCACCAGATGCGCCTTCATCGCCCGAGGAGTACATCCAAGATCTCCAGGCACGACTTGAAGACGTGCACAACTTTGCTCGGGAGCGGATTTACATGGCAACCCAGAAAATGAAGACGAGGTTCGATCTAAAGGCTACACAACATCAGTTCCAGGATGGAGACAGGGTCTGGTTGTGGAATCCTGTTCGACGCAAAGGACTCTCCCCCAAGTTACAGTGCAACTGGGATAGACCGTACACAGTCTTAAAAAGGCTGAATGATGTAGTGGTGCGGATCACTAAAACACCTTCATGAAAACCGAAGGTGGTGCACTATAACAGTCTAGCCAAGTACCACAATAACGGTAATATTAAAATTTAAAATGTAAATACTGTTAAAATTTGCTCATGCGCACTGTAAATATTTGTATATAAATATTTGTACATATTTGTGAATTTTGTAAATATTTCTCACTTAATTTATATTTCTATGTTATCGTTATGTGCAACGTAGTTTTTGTATTTTAGCTTGTGTAAATTTGTTTAGTTTCACCTCTTGACCAAGGGTTGCACTGCCCAGGACGTGCAGTCGTTGAGAGGAGGGCAGTGTTACAAAATTGTAAATAATTGTGTTTATTTTTGTATAAATTCTTTTAAAGATGCTTAGTAAGTTGATAAAATGCTAATTTTGTGCATTTCTATTCGTTTTAGCGTTGAAATAGCCTTATTTTCCCTTAAAAACGCATTAAAAAGCCCCAATAAGGCAGGTAATGGATAAATTTGGCGACTTTTTCCCACCTTGGCGAGAAAATCCTTACAAGGGATATACCAAATATGGAAGCTCTAATCTCATTGGCTGATGAGATACGGAAATTTCCGGAACTTTCTACACTTTTCTACAGATGTATATAAAGGCCGCTTTCCCGCCAAGGCAGTCAGTTAGTTCAGTTCTCAACCAGCTTTGCTAATGCTTGCATTGTTTTGAGCCTCTTTGAAAGAGACTTGCTTTAAGTGTAACTGCTATACAGTTTGTACTGTGGATTTGCTATTGACAGCTGTTGTTTAAGCTGTGTTTACTGGTTGAATTGAAGCTGATACTTGGTTTATAGACCTGTATTTTTCTGGAACTTTTTGTGAATAAATTATTGAATTTTTTTGTAAGTTTTGCCTTTCATTCTCGGACAATTCACGAACCCCCAAGTACGCAGCAATATATTTCTTGTTTAAAACTAATATTTTCTTTATATTTTTAAAGCATTCTGCTCTGAAGAAGGAAAAAAGATCCTTTGAAACTTCATTTTACCATAAAGGAAAAAGAACATATCCTATACAATAAGCAGAAACAAGCAGCCTGAGCGAATTCAAAAACAAAGTTTGAGACTAAAAAGAGAAGTTTCAATGTGAAAGATTATTAGTAAGAAGTGTACGATATACCAAATCACGCCACTATATAACGAATCACCAAATATCCTTAGTCAAAGCTTAGCTGAAATATGAAATTCGAAAAATGATTGCAAAACCATTCTTTCAAAGAATCCAAAAACATTTCAATCCAATTCCAATGTGATAAACACACACGACTGGCCCGCGTGAAAACAAAGTTCTGAAACACTAAAATGAAGTCTCTATATGAAAAAGTTACCTGTTAAAAGTGCCGATACATTGAATCGTATCACTCTGCTGCATTCTAAATTTGTTCAAACAAAGCAAAAACAAATGGAAAAGATGAACGGACATAATTACAGGAACATGACATATCTTATCAAGAAATTTTATTATTAAGAAAAGTATTTAAAAAAAAAGCAATATATTTGCTGTGTTAAGCAAAAAATGAAATATTATTGCTAATGTAAGAATTTTTATTATTATTGCTAATGTAATGTTATTATTATTATTATTATAATTTCGTTTACAGGTAAGTAAGTACACTTCTTTTATTTTTTTCTCTAATACATTGTTTAAATTATCAGTACATTTTATTGGTAAGTTATTTTGTGGTTAAAGGAGGGTTGGGGACATGGGGTTGCTTTTTGCAGTCGTGATATTTAGGCCGACATCCAGAAAATTCCGATAACCGGAATCAAGTCGGTCCCACGATTGCTGGATAATGGATCCTGGGAGTCTAGCACCAACACATCGGAATGAATTCCACGTGGAAACTTTCCGACATCGGAAATGCGAGTTTCCACCAAAAACATTCCGATATGAATTTTAAGCGCTAGCATCATACCATCGGAAACGGCCTTCGGATTTCTTATAGAGCGAAATGAAAGCTGTCGGCATCGGATTGAATCGACCAATCACAGAAAAGCAAATATTTTCTAATAACGCGAACGTGTAGCATCATAGCTTCATGTTTACATTTTTCTCTCGCGTACGTTTTTCGATGTTTTCAATGTTTTGTTGACATTTCTGTCGTTACTTTTCCTTTAAACTTTCCTTAGATAACAAAATAATACAATTCAGTATGTTTTAAATATATATGTATGTATATATATATATATATATCATAATGAAGTAAGATTGTGAGAATACACAATGAAAAAAGAAAGAAAGCATTTGATTTGACTGTCGATCAGAAGCTGTAAAATGTATTTGTTGTTAGATTTATTAACTATTACTTTATAATTTCTAAACAGCTGAGTCAACTAAATACTATGAATATTTCAATTCCTATTTGTTTAAAAATATTACTCCTTGAACGCCTTTAAATACCGATTGAAATACTGCACATAACACTATTTCAGGTTAAAATTTATTTTATTTTATGGAAAAATTTATCTCATTTTTCAGTTTTAAACCTATTTGTATAAATTTAAGGGGCACTTTTTTTTAACTTACACTACTTTAATATACTCTTTAAATGTATATATAAACAATCTGTATAAAGGGGAATTTAATAACTTGAGTGAAATTGTATAACTCAGCATTTGTTTACATATTTTTTTAAATGTTAACAAAAACTATCACATCGAATTGCCCTCTGTGAGCCAAAACTTAGTATACTTTCAAGTTCCAACGAATTTTTTTTTACTTTTTTAAAACGTAAAATCCAAAGTAAAAAATATCTTCATATCAACATATTTTTACTTCCTTATACAAAGTATAAGGAAGTATAGTAATCCCGATTTGCGAAATGGATATTGTATTTCACATTGCTCGAAAACGAATGATCGCTGAATGTTGCTAATTTATACATGTGACTTTCATGATGTCTAGTTGCACACCTGCAAGTGTCATCTTAACACGAGCTCTCGTTTTAGAGATATAAGGGATTTTACACGATTTTTCGTGACGTCTGTATGTGTGTGTGTGTGTCTGTGTGTGGGTATGTCGCATAACTCAAAAACGGTTGGACGTAGAAAGTTGCGAATTGGTACATAGGTTTGTTATAACATCTAGTTGTGCACCTCCCTTTTTGGACTTTCTATGATTTTCCGTTTTGGAGATATTTAGGAAAATTAAGTTCATAATGACAAAAATTTGGCCATAATGTATCAAAAAACGGTAATAACTCAAAAACGGTTTTGACAAATCTTGCAATTTAACTGACTTTCCGATTAGCTAGACATTTGAAACTTTCAGAAAAGCTCAGAACACGTTGACAATGCATTTTTTTAATATTTTTAGCCAACTGTTTCCGATACCTGCTGCCTTCAGCAGCGTTTATGCGATTCAACAGAAAATTTATTTAACTAACTTCCCGACTAGCTAGACATTTGAAACTTTCAGATTAGATCAGAACACGGTGAAAATGCATTTTTTAAATACTTTTAGCCAGCTGTATAGGGTCCCTGCTGCCTTCGGCAGCGTTACCAGTTCAAATCTTGGAATCGATTTGTAACTAACTTCCCGACTAGCTAGACATTTAAAACTTCCGGAAAAGCTCAAAATACGGTGACAATGCATTTTTAAAATATTTTTGGCCAATTGTTTCGGGTCACTGCTGCCTTCGGAAGCGTTTACATGGTTCAACAGAAAATTTATTTAACTAACTTCCCGACTAGCTAGACATTTGAAACATTCAGAATAGTTCAGAACACGGTGAATATGCATCTTTTTAATACTTTTAGCCAACTGTTTCAGGTCCCTGCTGCCTTCGGCAGCGTTTATATGGTCCAACAAAAAAATTATTTAACTAACTTCCCGACTAGGTAGACATTTGAAACTTTCAGAATAGTTCAGAACATGGTAAAATTCCTTTTTTTAATACTTTTAGCCAATTTTTTCGGGTCCCTGCTGCCTTCGTCAGCGTTACCAGTACAAATCTTGCAATCGGTTTTTAGCTAACTTTCAGAAAACTCAGAACACGGTGCTAATTCATTTTTTAAAAATATTTTTAGCCAACTGTTTCGGGTCCAATGTCAATGTTTTTTAACATTATGTATATTTCTAAAAGTGTATAAGGAAGTCATGTGGTGTGCCCACATCAGATTTTTTTAAAAGTATATTCCTGAAGCTTCAATAAAAAAAAAAAAAATTAGTAATTGTGTAAGACATAAATTAATGGGAATACAAGAAATTTTAACAACTTATACTGAAACTGATAAAAACAGTCCTTATGTAATAATATATTGCTCTTTAATCACCTCATTAATATAACAATGTTAATGACAATGTAATTGTTTTTTGCAAGTCTTGAACTTGTAAATTCACTTAGTTTAATGTTTATTCAAGATATATCGAATCAAACAATGAAAGTTATAAACATTTCAATAAATGTTTTTTTGCCTTTCTTAAAAATAGTAAACTATATAGCAGTGGCGAAGCGTCCATGGAAAAAGCGCTTTCCCTATTTAAGATTTTAAAAAAGTAATCAGGTAATGTCGCTCGCCAAAAGACTGAATTGATTCTTCCTCTGCTTTTGGAAGCGCTTCCATAGTTTCCTGAACGATGCCTTGCCCCTGCTATATAGTAATTTATATTTTGTTATAAACACGACATGTATGTGCAATACACATCTATTTTTTTTTTTTTTTTTTTTTGCATTTTGTTTGAGAAAGAAAAATAATTTGGGGGAGAATCTAGTTTAGGAGTGCCATTTCGCAATTTTTCAAAATTTGCCATAGTGGCAATATTTTCCATTGTATTTCAATTGCAACAATTGATCGTCTACATAAAAAAACACATTTTTCAGTGAACCAAACAATTTACTGTGTACGGTAAAAAAAATTTTTAGAGGACAAAATTAAAAAGAATAGTACATTTAAAATCACAAAATTTAATAAATATACGAGATTAAAGTTAAATGTGTTTTGCATTGCACTAGCGCTACACTATGGGCAATTAGTGATCTAAATACATCAGAAATAAACAATTCAATCCGAGACATTATATCAAAAGTTAACTATATTATTATAAAAATTTTCAAAGAATAATTCATTTAAAATTTACAAAGTTATAACCTATCACAAACTAGTATGTTGTGGCCACCACGACTTTCTCCTATATTTTCCTATACAAATTCAGTCAGTAAAAATAATTTATTAAAATAATTTTTAAAAGTTATCTTTCATGATAATGTAGATGATTTCCATATAAGAGAAGTAGTATAACATTAAATATTAAAAAAAAAAAGTCAATTTTATTCTCAATATTAGATTTTTTTTTCTTTTTTTTTTTTTTTTTTTTTTAAATATGAAAAAAAACGATAACTTTATTTTAAATTATCGCAGATTGATGGTACAGCCATTTGTTTTAAAGGTATTGGTGAGCTCTTTTGAAAGATACCCATCGATCATGAAAATTTACTCCCCTCGAGGGGGATTTCTCCCAGGGGGGAGGCGAAGCTCCTACATACACAATTTTTTTCCCCATTTGACTATCTCTATTACAAATAATTCTTTTAAATATCATAATGATTATTAAAAAATAATTCTCTTTATGCACATTTATACAAAATTTTGTCCTATACCACACTGTTAAAAATTTAGAAAAAGAGGGATGGTGATGCAAGCTGTTGGATAATTTTGACCAAAAGTTGATAGGCCCTAATTTATATCAATGTGTAACTACATACCAATTTTATGAAATTCTGTGCAGTAGTACCTGAGATACAGTCGCCAAAAAATTTTGTCGCACACACATAGACAGACATTTTCTAAAAATGGTTAAATCGTGTTCTACAGCTCTCAACACGTGTAAATCCATCAAAAACCCGACGTCTAAAATTTTTACGAATCCAATACTTTCTTCTATTGAATATAGAAGAAAGTAAAAATATTAACAGGGTTTTTACTTTCTTCTATATGTATATACTAGCTGGCTTTGCCCGCTTCGCTGGACATTATACTTAAATGAGTTGTCAAAATTGCATATCATTATTAATAACCTAAATTCTCTCTGTTTCGGTAGAGTTTTTTCTCGCTCTCAACGTGAGGAGTCCGGGTCCCCACCGCCTTCGGCAGCAACTTACCCGCTTCTTACTTCCCTTTCCCAGTGTGTAAGTTGAATTTTTGTATTGTAGCATTCATATTACAGCAAAACCAAAAAAAGAAACATTATTGAATACCCCAACCTAGCAATGCATAAAATTTTGTATTGCAACAACCACTATCAAGCTATAAACAAGAAAAAAAAAAAAAAAAAAAAAAAAAAAAAGACACCTCTGAATACCCTAACCCAGTGGTCGGCAAACTCATTATTGAACAGAACCAAATGTACACAGTACAACGATTAAAATTCCACTTTAGAAATTTAATTCATTAATTCATCTACCATGAAAATTCAATTTATATAGTGGAGTGTAATGTTGATTTTTACACCAGCTATGTGAAAAATGCTAAGCCAGGAATTGAACCCGGGCACTCCGTGGCTTGATTTGATTCTCGGCTCTGGCACATTTCACATAGTTGGTGTAAAAATTAAAACTTACTCCCCATTTTATCTAAATTAGATTAAAATTTCTTTTGTGAGACATTTTTTTTTTTTTTTTAACTTTATTCATATTGGCAGGTTCATTGTTATTAACATAATTAGGGTATAAATTAAAATAGCTATTGCATCTGTGCAAGTAAAAATCTTGGTGAAAAACATCAAAGCTACTTCAGTTGCAAGTTTCAATTTCACCAAGGGTTAAGAGCTATACTAAAGCTGTTCCATTTCTTCAGCATGATTTTTCTTAATTTCATTTTAACTTTATTTTTTACACTTTTATTTTATGAACACATATATATTTTTTTCCAACTTGTTTTTTCCTTTTTTAATAATTTTAACATGTTCACGCCGGCGCATTCTTCTCAAAAGCATCTGAGCACTAGCCAATAATTCCGATATCAAAAAAGTATACTTAAAACTGTTTTGTTCAATAAATCCTTATCGAAACATGTTCTTAGACTGACTAAGATCATGATTCGACAAGGATTTATTTAACAAAGCAGTATTAAGTGTACGTTTTTTGGACAAGGATAATTGCTAGTGCTCGGATACTTTTGCTGTGAGCCACAGGTGGACCACGCCAGCATGAACGTGTTAAAGTTAAAATAGTTTTTTTTTATTTTTATTTAATGTATTTTGAGTCAGTTATCCAGTTGAACTGTCATAGCTGTACTGTTGATACTGTGAAAGCTCAATTTTGTCCTGATTAATGTACGTACTAATTTTTGTAGCAATTGGTTGAATGGTGTAGCTTTTTATAGTTAATTACAATTAATATTACACATTATATATAGGCTTGACTCAAGGTAGGCTACTGAAAATTTCTACGCTAAAACCCATTCTTGCAAAACAGTTCTGTTACTAATGTATTGTTTAGCAATTTTTTTTTTTTTTCTTTTTTTTTTTTTTTTTTTTTTTTTTTTTTTGTCAGTGTTAGCAAGATTATTAAGCATACCAACAGTAGTAGTTATATAGGTACTATGTTAGGGAGTGTTGAGAGTCCCCCCTTGAAATTTATAAATTTATCAAAATTTTTTTTTAGTTGTGCATCATTAAGGCTGCTTACTCACTCTTACGATTTCCCCGTCTCAAGTCACCAAATACCATGCAAGTCTATGGTGATATTTGTTTATAGAACTGCTCATTACCTAATTGATATTTTTAAATTCCGTTTTCACATTCAGAAAATTGACAACTGTTAAATGAGTACCCGTTTCCCAAAAAGTGATTTTTTTTTTTTTTTTTTTTTTTTTTAATATTTTACTTTGCATCTCAAAAATGAGAAAATTGCATTTAGTGAAAATTCACATTTTTAAACTCAAAATTCAAATTAAAAAAATTTTGGAAAACCAGTACTCATTTAATGGTTGCGTATTTTCAGAATATGAAAATAACAATTAGGTAATGTGTAATTTTATATTTTTTTAATATATAACATCTTTGTGATTGGGTTTTTGACGTCAAAGTATTTCTTGACATGACAAGAGTGAGTATAATACTCTTTTAAGCTGTCAAAAATTGTAAAGATAAGCTTAAATTTTCTAAAAAAGTTCTTTCATGTGTAAGTTTAAATATAATTATTATATTGTTAAATTAGCAAATCTTAATGAATTTGTAAATAAATAATTTAAAAAAAACTGCAAAATTTCAAGGGGGGGGGAGGCACAACCTGAAAAAAAAAGTTGTTTTTTTAGTAAAATTCTGAAAGCATAGTTTTAAAGTTAAAAAAAAAAAACGCTTATTAGAATTTTCCAGGGGGGGGGGAAGTGCCCCCCTTGCCCCATTGTGCCGACGCCCATCTTTTAAATAGGAATTATTGCTAGCGTTTCAATAATTTTGTTGCCGACTTAATTTTAAACTGCATGAAATTTTGAATTGCAGCAATTAGTATTATGTATATAAAACAAACAAAAAAAAAAGTCCTTTTGGCTCATCTGAAAGGGTAGGTGGACTTTTTTTTTTGTGAAGTAGCCGCCATTTTGGAACAAAATGGTGGCTATTAATGGACTTGGTGGAAATATTGGCGAGGGTTATTTACATATGGAGTTTTAAGCAAATCTGTTCATAATTATTTTTTTAATGTGAAAAGGCTTTCTTTCACAAGCAGGCAAATAACCTTTCCACAGATTCATTATATTTGCTGAACTATCCATTCAGACTTGCAAAAATAGCATGGACAGTCACTTACATTGTTTAACACGTTCACGCCGGAGCATTCTTCTCAAAAGTATATGAGCACTAGCCAATAATTCCGATATAAAAAAAGTATACTTGAAACTGTTTTGTTCAATAAAACCTTGTCGAATCATGTGTTTAGACTGACTAAGATCATGATTCGACAAGGATTTATTTAAAAAAGCAGTATTAAGTGTACTTTTTTGGACAAAGATTATTGCTAGTGCTCGGATACTTTTGCTGTGAACCACCCGTGTACCACGCCGGCATGAACGTGTTAAATAAATATATTTGAAGAAAATACTTTGAAAATCTCACTCTTTTAAAACCAGCAACGTTGCATTATTTCAAATTAAACCTTTCACTCCAAAAATAAAATGCATGCGCTCTAACAAAACTCAAACCAACATTATGTACGTTGATGAACAAATGGCGTAACAGAATTACAATAAACTACACCTGAAGGAAGTAAAATTGTAGAAGCATTGTACTCACAACATGCAAACATTGGCGAACTAACGCTCTTATACGAGGCGTGTATTTTTAAGTAAGGCCCGTTTGAAAATAAAAACCAAACGAAAAAAAAAATTTCAAAAACGAAATTTATTTTCAGACTCCACATACATTTCTCTATTTTTCAACATAATTGCCAGTTTGTTTAAACACCTATCATATCTTACAACTAAATATTGCACCAGGGGCGTAGCTTGAGGGGAGGGAGTCCCCCCCCCCCCAAAGTTTTAAAAAATAGGACGGCATATTAAAGTTTCTGTACAAAAAAGATTTTAATTTTGGACAACGGGACTGCTTTCTTTAGTTTGTTCTTCCACATAAAGGCATGCAGTAATTGTGTTACGTTCCTTAGCAATGGCTACTACATTTCTTAAAATTTTTTCCTGATTAATATATGTACTAATTTTTTGTTGCAATTAGTTGAACGGTGTAGCTTTGAATAGTGAATTACAAGTAATATTACACGTTAAATATATGCTTAATTCAAGGTAGGCTACTGAAAATTTCCACGCTTTTGAAAACAACAGTTCTGTTGAATTGATATATTGTTTCGCTGTTTATTTTTTTGCCAGTGTTAGCAAGATTGATAAGTATACCAGCAATAGTAGGCCGGTACACAACAGGTACTATGTGAGGCTGTAGTTAAATGAGTATTGAGAGCCCCCCCTCAAAATTTATCTAATTTTTTTTTAGTTGTGCATCATTAACAGTATGCATTAAAGTTTGAACCTCTCTCCAAAAATGTTTTCTGACAACAGCCCCGGTACTATGGTCTGCTACTTGACGTAGCAGAACAACTATTGTTGGCTGAATTTGAAACTTTTTAATTTCACATTTTTGATTGTTTCGATTGACTGACAAGGAAGCAAATTTTTTCATCATAATCATTTCAGTTTGTTCATATTGCACTCGGGGAAGAAAAGTGGTTGCAAGTCAAAGAATGGAAATTTTCAGTTCATGTTCTTCCAACATGCACATGAAATGTCACATCTCTATCTCACAGTTTATTCACCTGAAAGGCAGTTGTGTGAGCTTTATCATAGCATAGCGAGTACTTGATTTTTCTCAAATACTGTATTTTTGATTTGTGTCACTTTTTTTTTTTCTTTTTTTGCTAAAGTGTGATGTGTGTGACGAAGGTATGTTTTATTTTTTTTCTTCTATTTGTAATGTTTAAAGTGAAATAAAAAAACGAAAAAGATATTTTTTGATCGTGTAATTGCATGAAATGCTATTGTATTGTCTTATATACATATTGGGTTTTGACTAACTTTTAACAATGTTATATCCCGCTTTAAATTCATCGCTCATTATTCAATTTTTAAGCATTAATACTTTGGTAATATTAGTTTGTCCTATTTGTCTGAGGTTTAGGTTTATGGTAAATACTTTTTATCTGATTAAATTAAGTTTCTTAATAACATTGCTATTTTCATGTACTTTAATATTTTAGAATTTAGATCATAATGTTACTATTACAACTAATATTGTAAATAAATTTAGTTTCTGAAAATAATAAGTATAATAATAAAGTATTCATATTTTCACCAAAACAATAATAATAATAATAATAAAAGACTTGTTTTCATATGTGAAAAGCTGGAATTTATCATAGGATAAAGTCGATTAATTTTAAGAAAAAGTCATTACTGTTAAAACGTTTAAAATACTTTAAGCATTTTACTTCTGCCTGTTGTAAACATAAATAAAGAAGTGCTTGTTAAATGAAAAGTAATTTTTCTGATTTGAAAATTTTCAAACCTTCATTTATTTTAAAAGGCAGATAACTAGTATATGTATATTGCAAAAAATAATCTTCACCTCTTCAGGGTTTAAAGAGATACTAATATTATTTTAAATGCAATTTTCTTTTTCATAATGTTATTTACAAATATTGCTAAAAACTAATGTTTTATATTTTTAGCTATTAAAATGACAGCTTTATGTAAAAATTTTAAACATCTTCATGGCAATCAAACAAAATAATTACAGCAAAAAAATGTAACTGTGTAAAATTTGTCATTTGTTATATTTTTACAAAGCTGATTAAGAATTTGTAAATGGTCTCTTAATTCTCATATTTATTTATTTGGTGGGGGGGAGTATAGTTGTGAAAATATATTCTAGCACCAAAAATGTAAAAACTATATAACAAATTAATGTTACTTTTTAGTTGTACAGTTTAGAAAAAAAAATAAAAATAAACTTTCAAGATGCATAAAATGAAGTTTTTTAATAATATTTTTTTTTCATGCAATTTAAAGATGCAATGTGACACTCTTAATTTTATTGTTAAAAAATGAAAATTCTCAAATAAGCAGTAATAACAATTTATTCACTGTATAACAAACACCTTTAACATTAAATATTAGCCAAAACTAATACTGGAAAATGAGGTGAAGATTATTTTTTGCAATATACATATACTAGTTATCTGCCTTTTAAAATCAATGAAGGTTTGAAAATTTTCAAATCAGAAAAATTGCTTTTCATTTAACAAGCACTTCTTTATTTATGTTTACTACAAAATGCAGAAGTAAACAATAAAGGTTTGAAAATTTTCAAATCAGAAAAATTACTTTTCATTTAACATTTAACAAGCACTTCTTTATTTATGTTTACTACAAAATGCAGAAGTAAACAATAAAGGTTTGAAAATTTTCAAATCAGAAAAATTACTTTTCATTTAACATTTAACAAGCATTTCTTTATTTATGTTTACTACAGAATGCAGAAGTAAACAATAAAGGTTTGAAAATTTTCAAATCAGAAAAATTACTTTTCATTTAACATTTAACAAGCACTTCTTTATTTATGTTTACTACAGAATGCAGAAGTAAACAATAAAGGTTTGAAAATTTTCAAATCAGAAAAATTACTTTTCATTTAACAAACACCTTTTAATGTTTACAAAATGCAGAAGTAAAATGTTTAAAGTATTTTAAACATGTAAAGAAAAATGACTATACACACCTTTTACTTAAAATATTATCGACTTTTTTGTATAGTAAATTCCAGCTTTTCATTAAGAAAACTTTTTTTTTTTTTAATCTTGTTTTGGTGAAAATATGAATACTTAATGATGCTTTATTATTTTCAGAAACTAAATTTATTTACAGTATCAGTTGTAACATTATGATCTAAAATATGAAAGTATATGAAATTAGCAATGTCATTAAGAAACGTATTTTAAACAGAAAAAACATTCACTACCTAAATCTGACCCAAACTAGTATTACCCTTGTATTAATACTTAAAAATTGAATAATCAGCGATGTATCTTAAAGCGGAATATAACATTAATAAAAGTTAGTCGAAACTTAGTACAGATAAAACAATACATTAAAATTTGATGCTGCTATGCGATCAAAAAATATCTTTATCGTTTTTTATTCTACTTTAAACATTACAAATAAAAATAAAACATACCTTCGTTTCTGCAGTATTTTGTTGCAAATGGACGAACTCTTCAATTTGAAGCTTTCAAAACACTAAATACCTAAAGAAAAAGAAAGATGGACGACGCCATTGCTACCGGAATGCTGATTCCACTCGGAAAAGGTCTGACGGAAAGTTTGGGAGGGATTCCACTGGTCTTTTCCGATAGCAAAAGCAGTCCGATATGTTCGTGCTAGCGAAAGAAGAGAGGCTGTCGGAATATGACGTCACATCGGAGAAACTCCGACATGGAAACGATTCCGCTAAGCTCGTGGTAGACCCCCTGTACTGCATTTGAAGTGGAATGTGTAACTAAATTTTGTAATATGCTTATCTGAAAACTCATCATTTCTATTTTAAAAAAAGAAAACTTTTTTTTTATTATCTTAATTCTAATAATTTCAAGGAAATTTCAAAAATGTGTCTAGTTTAAAATAATAATAATTAGATATTATACTATATTCTCGCTCTCTCCAACTCTTTTTTTTTCTAGTTCCAGATCACATTGAGCTAAATGTTTTCAGTTGTTTCTTAACAGCAACCACCTCCTACATAATATTAGTTACCAAACACAATTTCAAACAATTGAAATTTAAGACAATTTCAAAAAAGAGCTGGTTAAAAATACCTAAAAATCTGTTCATCCACAAAAAAAAAATATATATATATCTGTAAAATATAAATTCCTTTATGTGGGGACCCATTTTTTGGAAAAAGAACCCAGATTTTTAAACTCATGGGTCCCAGGATTTTGAAAGACTAGCGGCATCACTGCGAGTATTCATTAAGAATATGTAATATTCTCTCTGATTCGATTTCTTGAAAATTCTGATTTATCCCGCCAGTGGCGAATCCAGAACTTAACTTTGATGGGGGGGGGGGGGCTAAGATTTGTCAAGATGTTATTCCAGATCAATGAAAATTTTACAATTGTAATATTCAAATGTGAATGCGAGTACTTTTTTGGGGGGGAGGGGGCGGGGGAGTTCTCCCTTAGATCCGCCACTGTTTCCCGCTGTGGACAGGGGAGTAAATCAGTGCCGAATGCAGTGGCAAGGCTGAACTGGATCCGACGCTCCTTCGCGCCGATTCAAGGCTTTAACATTTCCCCCATTTTCACCAGACAAGTTTCGGATTTAACCTGCAACGTAAAAGCGCACCAAGCGGCAAAAGCTGAATTACAAACGTAAACATAAGACGCGATCTTTTATCGGCGCTGCGCTGGATCATTAAAATTTCTGTTTTTTCTTCGTCTACAAAATGTTATTTGTTGAAATTTCTCATAAAAATATACTTTGACACATTTGAAATTTCTCATAAAAATATGTTTTGACCATCAACATATAATATATTGCAGCTTTTTTTATTTACGAATGTATATATACATGCGTGTGTGTGTATTGCTTACTAATATAAATAGTTATTTTAATATTTGAGAATATTTTATTTAACAATAAATAGATAAATAAAAAATAGTACTGTTACAGCTTAAAGCTAAAGATTTAGTATATTTTGTCAATTTATTTTTATTTCATTTTCTAAAATAAACAATATTCTCAAGTCTCCTATTCAAAACGAAGTTCAAAGTAATTTCTCTTCTACTTTGAATTCATGCAGCTTATTTTGTCTAAATGGTTTCTAGTACAGAAATGTATTTAAATGGTTTCTATTAAATAAATAAATAAATATATTCCTTCCTCTCTTATTATCTTAAATAAATGCAACTTTGTGTGCACTTCTAATTATAATGTAGTAGGTAGAAACTCTTATCTTTAACCCCCCCCCTTTTTTTTAACCCCCTTTTCATTGGTATAATTTGACTTTTGCCTTGCCCCTTAATCTTACATTTTGTCTTTGAAGTAATATCAAGGCAAATTTCCTACGAAGTTAAGAACAAAAATTAAACATAAAAGTTAAGCATACTTCTGTTTCGGTAGTGTTAAGCATACCCTTATTAGTGCAGAAATATTACAGATACTTCCAAAACTGCAGAATGATTACTTTTCATGTTTTATTTGGCAATTTTTAACAACCAAATTATTTTACTGAAACTTTATGTTGATAAAAAAAAATTTAACATTGGAATTGTATTTTTTTTTTTTTTTTTTTTTTTTATTGTATTACTAAGGTCTGTATTTTATTGTATTAATATAAAAAACTCATAAACCTATCCCAAATATAATGCAAAATACATACCAATTCGGTATTTACGTATTAGCTCTCACTAGTTTGAAGTGAAATAGCTAACTCATCTTAAGAGCAGATAATATCTAACCTCACCAATAGCCCATGTTATTCTATGGGGAAATTTGTTTCCATAGTTATTCATTATCAAATATATATATTTAATTAAGTTTACACATTTAGAAAATTCATAATCATTAAATTAGCACTTATTTTTCAAAAATTGATTTTTTTATTTCAATTTGCATCTAAAAATTGAGAAAAATGCACTTAGTAAAAATTTGCATTTTTGAACTAAAAATATAAATTTAAAATAAACTTTTTTTTCCCTTTTTAATTGATACTAATTTAATAGTTACGAATTTTTTAAATATGAAAACGGAATTTAAAAAAATACATCAGGTAATGAGTAATTGTGGAAATAAATTTTCCCATAAAATAATATAGGCCTTCGGTGTCTGCAGGATACTATTATTTAAGGCTGCACATCAGTCAAATTGTCCCTTTCTTCCTTTTTTGGACTTTTTAAGGGCTTGCAGAAGATTTTTTTAAGGACTATGTAGAATCCTTATTTCCACACACATGTATATATACACACAGTAGCACAGGGTTTCGGACCCGCCCACAAACTCCCCCCCCCCCTCTTTAAAAAAAATGGCCTTTCTGGGGGGGAGGGGGAGGTTACACACACAAAAAAAAAAAAAAACAAGTTTTTTTTTTTTTTTTTTAATCTAATAAAATTTTTCACTTTTTAAAAATAATTTATTATTTTTTTACATATATATTTTCTTACTTCCAGGGTTTAAACTGCCATTAGTTTTTTTTAGCATTTTGCTAAAAGGTATCATATTTTGCTAAAACATGTTGGTCAGAATTTCGCTAAAAAGCTAAAACTGGATAACTGTATAAAATATCTCTATATAATAACTCAGATTTTTTTTTTTTTTTTTTTTTTTTTTTTTGTAATATTTGCAGGCAAAAACTACGAAAAGACTGAAATTTTTGGGAATGATTATTTATATAGTAATTTGGATTTATTTTTAATTTTTAATGATTAAATTTAAATGAAAAAATATTTAAAAGTATGTCAGAATTCAGAATTTCATTCATAGAAGCATTCTTAGCACTAGTATTTCACGATTATCTACCACTACACTTCACTTAATTTTTCAATTGCTTTTCATTTTACACATATGATATGAGTACCTCTTTTTCTATTGTTAAAATCAAAACATAGTTTCCCTGATTCATATTTTTAAAGTCACAAATATGGATGCTTGGTTAAAATCATCAATGAACAAAAAAAATAGAAAATAAAACTGAGGATAACAAAGCTAAGTAAAGGAAATCAATGGTATCCAAAGAATTAACTTTCGAAAAAGCTAAAATAGTGCTTGTCTATTTTCGCTAAAATGCTTAAGTAATTTTTTTGCCATGTTAAACCCTGCTTACTTCACATTATTATACATAATTAGAGTTGTAAAATTCTCGAGAATAACCTCCTTGAAGAGAATAATCGAGAATATTCTTATAGAAGCTATAATAAACAGGCAATTTTGAAAAGTGTGCTCTGTATAAGTATTAATTTACGTGGAAATTTAGAATTTTTAAAAATTTTGCTTTTAATAAAATAATCGGATTGATTAAAGAAATAATTAAATTTATTTAGTTGTAGGTATTAAAATAAAATTAATTCTTTAAGGCTAAAAGATAAAATCTTGAAATTACTAAACATGAAATGCTAAGTAACAAACCATTAATGAAATTTTTTTTAAAATTTCATTACCGATATTATTTTTTAAACGTGACATTAAAAAAAAAAAAAAAAAGAAAAAGAAAAAGAATATATTTCTAATTATTTATATTTTCGCTATAAAATGTTTTACACGTATCTGTATGAGATAAAAATGAATTTATCCAACAGCTATTTAAAGAGTAAACATACAACACTGTTTTCAAATAAAAAAGAAAAAGTGTGTTGGTAAAAAAAAATGGCAAATGGAAACATTTTTATCTTAAAATATTACATTGTTCTGTTTTTGCAAACTGAAAAAAAAAAAAAAAAAAAATATATATATATATATATATATATATATCTGTACTGATAAGTATAAAGGATTTAAGTCCATATTCTTGACTTTTCAGGAGACGAAAAATAAAATTTAACTAAAAACTAATCAGAAGAATCGATTAGGAAAAAGGGATTATGTTGATTTTTACCCTTTATACAGTTCAGTGATTGTCAACCTTCATTCAATAAAGGGAAAAAAATTGAATTAAATATTTTATACAAAGATTAATGCTAAATTTCTGTCTTGAATCGTTTTTTACCAATGGATTTTCTCAAAGACTAAATGACATGGATTTAAATCCTTTATACCAATCGATAGAGAATTTTTTTCTGGGTCTGACTATGTACTTAACTCAAAATCGACATTTTTGGACTTAACTCCTTTATACCTATCACTACAGATGGGCTATAACCAAAATTTGTTGATTGAAAATTGTACTTTACACTTTCTGCTAATTAGCTCGATCGTTCATTTCCTGATTTTATTAGATACGACTGTTCCAAATGCAAAAATGTAAGTGGATGTCTAACCTGCACGATTGTATGATCTGGGTCTGAAAGGGTTATTTGATCTTTTATCAGAAAATGAGACTGACTGTTTGTTTTGATTTTAAATTTTATGTAATGAATAACCAATTACAAAATTAAATTAATTTTCATTTTTAAGCTATTTGTTATTTTGTTTTTCATGCATGTTGGGGTACTACATACACATTTTTCAATGACAAACTCAAATTTACTCTTTTATGACTTGTGTCATTTTTATGTAAATGACTTTTAATTCAGATTATTTCATTTGTACTTTTGCTTTAGAGAAGGTTTCAGTTATCACAGATTAATCCAGCTTTTTAAAAATGGTACCCCCATTTGTGAATTTATAAAATAATTTGTGAAAACATCAAGTAAGTTTGTGAAAATTAATGATACTTCAGAACAATTAACTAAAATACGTAAAGCAGTTTTTTTTTTTTTTTTTTTAAATACATATAAAAAAATAAAATGAAACAGTTGTAAAAATAAATATATACATATATGGGCGAGTTAAGTTGTTTCTTATATGTAAGATAAGTAGGTGTTTACTTAGATATTTATCATTGTCTCCAGTAAATATTCAAACTGAGGGTATTTTTCTGTGTTCGATGCAGTGAAGATTATAAAATGTTTTAGTGTGCAGTTATATTGCTGAGAATTGACTTTGTGAAGGTACCTCTTTGCTGAAAGTTGAATTTGTGAAGGTACCCCACTGCTAAAAATTGACTTTGTGAAAGTGCCTCAATGCGGCACTAAATTTGTTCTGGATTAACCTCTGGTTATGTGTTTTATATGTGATTAGCAGGCTTTATTAAAAGTTATTATGTATGGGAGGGGGGAGGGGGAATCTAGAAATTGTAGAAGAAAAAATGTCTATATTAATTATCTTTAAAAATTATAAATTAAAGGGTCTAATACTAAACACAGTAAAGTAAAATAAAATAAATATTAATGGATGTACATTTATTTTGTACAAGATATAAAGTGAAAATTGTATAATTAAAAATATTTCTCTCATCTTTGTTTTATGCAAAACTGAACAAAGCAGTCTTTAAAAAAAATATGTATGTGGTATTTGTTATAATATGGTAATTAATAGCAACCAATTTTCTTATCTATATACTAAATCCAAAAGCAAGATATACTGCTTTTAAATTATCAAATAAAAAAGAAGCTGCATTAGAATTTGTCCAGCCAGTTTTTAAAAAAAAACCTTTGATTTTAAAATTTCATGCAAAAAGTTCTCCATTCAAGGACATTTTGAGAATTATTTTATTAAAATGTAACAGCTCTAGAATAAAGAAAATGATATTAAAAATTTTAATATCCAAGTATTGAAAAATGTTGAAATAATTCTAATCGCAAAAGGTTCTACATCCGATGAAGAGTGTTTTCTTGAAATAGAAAATTTAGTTTCAATAAAAGCTATAAAACTTCTAATTTTATTTAAAATATTAAATGCAAATTCTATTCAATATGTAAATTTCAAATGGATTGCAATATTCCATTACATAATCCAAAAGCATATTTTTTTCTTAAATTTCTTCCTATAACTCTTTTTTTATTGTATTCAAGTTTTTTTTAATTTTTACCTAATTCATTAAATTAAGAATTTTATTGTTATTAAGTTAATTTGTTATCATTAAATTATAGGAAAGGCATGTTAGGTTTAACATTCACAAAAAAAAAAAAAAAAAAAAAATTGTCAACTCACAGTCATCCTGTTATTACCATTTACATCGTTTTAATGAGCACTCAATACTACAATTTTGGAATATTTTTAGAAGTTCTGAATATAAAAAAAAATTAATCCTCTTTTATATAACAGTTCTTTAATTCATTGATGAGATCGACAAAAGTGTAAAAAAAAAAAAAAAAAAAAAAACACTTTATGTAAAGGATAAATATTAAAGCAAAATATAAGAATTTAGGTGGAAAAAGCCTGTGTTACAGAAATAAATGATTTGATTGTTTTATTTTTAAACATAAAATTCCATGTCTGAAAGTACAAACTTTACATCTTGTATACATTGTTACAGAAAGAAAATCACCACAACCTAAAAAAAAAAAAAAAAAAAAAAAAAAGCTGAAAAATCTCATCCCTGTTTATTATTAATAACTTAAATTATTTTTAGATGAAGCAATAATTAATGTTGGAATATTAATTACTTCTTAAAGTGGCAAATTTATTTACGAATAGGTATAATATGACTGGAAAACATATACTAATAAAACCTGGCTTAAAAAAAAAAAAAAAAAAAAAACACCCTGGTTTTTGCCAACCATGAAATACTGTATAGAAAGAAATAATTCATTTTACATAAATATTAAGAATATGAAGGTAATTTAACTTTTGATTAATTATAATAAATTAGTATTACTATTATTTTGTAATAAGTTTTCTTTTAGTCTAAAACTGTTCTCTTTTTAAATAAACTTGAAATTCAAACCCAATTGTGTTATTCTACATTTAACATAAAAAAACCAATTAAACCTAAAAAAATACTCCACCCAGGTTGGGCTTTTTTTTTTTTTTTTTTTTTTTTTTTAAGAAAAAAAAAAAAAAAATTCTTAAAACCTTGCAGTGGTGTATCCAGGATTTTATTTTGAGAAGGGATGAGTTAAGTTCAATAATGTTTCATAGCATACAGAAATCATAAATATTACTCTTGCTCTTCATTTTTTAAAACTTTCTACAAATTTCAAGAGGGGCTGTAATCTACCCCCCCCCCCACACACACATACCTCTGGATACGCCACTGTATACACACATATATCTATATACAGTATAGTTTTGGAAAAAAGTTAAATAAAGTAGTTTAGAAAAAAGTTATTTAACAATATAGTAGTCTAACACAACATGAATTTTCGTACAAATATAATTTCGAAAAGGAGAATTTTGAAACAATCTTTTTAAATTCTTGAAAAAAATAATAAATTATTCAATTACTTACGAGATGATCCTGGAATGTTTTTTAATCCAGCAAAGTTGAAAACACATTTTACATATGTTTCAAGTGTTAGAGAAAAAAAAAATAGATTCACAATTGTTTTTTTATACTAATTCTTCATTAAACAGTAAATCTCAATGTAATGATTTAAGCAAAATATATTACTATACCATTTTAATAAACTTTTAATTTAACTCTTTTCTAAAAAAGCAAATTTGATAATTGCTAAAAATGTTTTTACAGAATCCATTTTCAAAACATGACATACATGTCAATCTTTTAGCAAGCTGTTTAGATAATCTTTCAACTGCAGAATCATCATCTCCTTTATTATAATTTATTTTATTTTAAGATAGAGGCGATTTAAGCATTTAATTTGAGGTATCCACCTTCAAATTTTATACATTTTAAGTATTATTCAAAATTCCTTGATCTTTAAGAGTATTTACAGGTGGCATGTTTAGTTCAGAGTTATGAGAAAAATTCAACAATAGCTCTGCATCTTGTACTTTCTACTTTTACAATTGGGGTTTCTTCATGCTTACGTTTTGTTTTGCATATGCATTAGAATTAGGTTCCCTTAATTGCCGCTTTAAAATTCGTCTAAGTTTATCCTCAGAAGATAATTATACAAAGGATATACTGGAAAAACAGAAGGCACAGACATAGGCTTCAGCCGTCGTCTTTTTTAATTCTGTATGCAAGCTTCATTTTTAAAATGTTCGCTACAAAACACGTGACGAATTGGATTTATCGATTGCATAATATTCTTTACGACAGATAATTTTTAACCAGGCTTTTAACCATCATTATCCGAAGAAAATTCATCAAACGATAGTGTTTATTATTTCTGGAATTCGATTTGCAAAATAGAACATAGTAGTATGACATATTCACGAAGTTTATAATCTATCTCTTCATTGACTGAAATCAAGTTCTTGCCACAACTTAAGTTACTATTTAAAACAACATTTAATCAGAATCCTAATATAACATATATTCGATAATTTCACAATCTATAGAAAAGAAAACAAAATAAATACTCAAGATCGTCCTAATAATTCCATGTAAATAAACCGCGTAAAGACCTACGTACGCAGCGCCATCTGGTGAGAAATCTTACGTAGATTTGTGTCTTTTGAATTCTTTTGTTATTTTCAGAATTGTTATAGCCTTGTATCCGCGCTGCGGTGGAGCGTCGGATCCAGTTCAGCCTTGGCAGTGGCAACCTGAATTCTTCATGTTGCAAGCGAGAAAATCTCTACTGAATGGAACGTATTTAACTTAGGTTTCAACTGACTTTAGAATTTTTATTTTTGAGATTTTATAATAATGATATGGAATTTTGAGAATTCGTTTAAATATAGTGTCCAGTGAAGCAGGGAAAGCCTGCTAGTAAGTTATATAGTTCTTCAGAATTATGAAAAGAAATTTGTGATTAATTAGAATGAAAGAAAAAAGAAATTAGCACAATTATTTCAATTAAAAATATATACTGTATCTAAATTAAAATTTTAGTTAATTACGGTTGAATCTGCAGCTGCACAAACTGTTCATAAATTAGAATTTTGTAACAATTGATCTGTATTTTTTATTTATAATCTTGCTGGAGATGGAGATTACTGAAATGTTCTGTATAATAATATTCATACTAGAGATATACCAAATATTTGGCCATATTATTGATTATTCCATTTGGCCGAATCTGAAACTATTTGGCTAGATGAATATTCAGTTTGTCTAAATATCCAGTTATTTGGTAAGCTATTCAATTAGCCAAATTTATAAAACTTCGTTTATTACTTTCTTCTACATTTTAGTAGAAGAAAGTATTATTGTATTCGTAAAAATTTTTGACCTTGCGTTTTCAAAAGACTTTGATTTATGCATTCTGAGAGGTGTAGACCACGATTTGTCCAGTTTTAAAAAATGTGTCTGTGTGCGATAAATTTTTGTGGCAACTGTATCTCAGGAACTACTGCATAGAATTTCATGAAAATTGGCATGTACTTGCACCTTGACATAAATTAGTACCTGTCAATTTTTGGTGATAATAGTCTTAAAGGTGGCTTTGCCAACCGGCTTTTTCTAAAGTTTTAACATGGTGATACATCTCAAAATTTCGTGTAAATGTGCATAAAGAGAATTATTTTTTAATAATTATGAAATTAAAAATAATTGTTTATAACAGTGAGTCAACTGAGGAAAATTTTTTGTACACGTAGGAGCATTGCAACTGTCTCCTGTAAATTTTCATTATGTACCCAAAGAGCTTTAATTATGTCAAAAGAGCTTATTAATACCTTTAAAACAAATGATTTAACTATAGATCTGTGATAAAAGTTATTGATTTTTTTCATTAAAAGAAAGAAAAAATGCATTTTTATGAAATGTTATTTGGAGAATAAAATTGATTTTCTTTGTATATTTGATGTTAAGACTTCTCTAGAAATGTAAATAATTGCATTTATCATGGAAAATAATTTTAAAAATTATTTTTATTGAGAGAATTTGTTTACGAAAATATAGGGTACAACTTCAGTATACACCCACAGCTGAATTTGACGATTTTTGTTTGGCGCCATTTTAAACGATAACAATGTCGTTC
This sequence comes from Salticus scenicus, assembly GCA_963930645.1. Lineage (NCBI taxonomy): Eukaryota > Metazoa > Arthropoda > Arachnida > Araneae > Salticidae > Salticus > Salticus scenicus. The sequence continues at coordinate 626,236 of CAWVNO010000967.1, read as the reverse complement.
TCGACTGTTTTCGATATAATATGGCAGCCTATATGTTGTTTATTTTCGATTTGTGATTTTTAGATTTATGATTTAGCCATAATCGCCAACAAAAAATCGCCAAATATCGTTGTGGGTGTATACTGAAGTTGTTCCAAATACAGAAGAAAGTCATATAGTGGCCACAACATGCTAGTTTTTTTTTAATTCCATTTTCACATTCAGAAAACTATTAGTACTCATTTTACAAAGACTAATATTTTTAAATTTGAGTTCAAAAATGCGAGTTTTCATTAAGTGCATTTTTCTCAATCATTAGCCATAAAATGAAATAGTACTAAAAATTTAAAAAAAAAAATTTTGTAGAATAAGTACTAATTTAACGATTGTGAATTTTTTGAATGTGAAAATAGAATTTAAAAAAAATACATTAAGTAATGAATAATTATGGAAACAAAATTTCCCATACAATAACTGTCAGTGAAATTAGGCATTATATGTTCGCAACATGCAAAAAACCTCAAAACTGCTAATTGCATGCAGAATGAATGATAAGACTTGTTGATGATATATATATATAAAATGGCTATTATTAAAAATATTTATTTACACTAATCATAAATGATAATATGATATTTGCGAAGTTCTAAGAAAATTACAAAGCAAATGAAATATTCAAAATGAAAAATTTCTATAAAAACAAAATAACATGAAATTCAGAGACACAACTGAATCGAATCCTGCAGATAACATACTATTATTAAGTCTTCCTTCACTATTCATACTGTATGCAAGTAGCAGTTTACAGTTTTTTGCATTCTGAGTGGGTTTACACCCATGATGTAAATGAAAGCAAATATTTTAATCATTCCACAGCAATATTAAAAAAGATTAATTACATTTATTATGACAATTAATATTTGAGTAAGTACAAATTCTACTACGGTACAAAACAAATAAAAGATATGAGAAAAAACTAGCATATTGCGGCCATGACAAAACTATGTTCATTTTCCTATAAGAATTCACACAATACAAATAATCTATGAAAAATTATGCAAACGATTTTCATCCTAGAGAAGTATAACGCTAAATATATATATAAAAAAAAAAGTAAATTTTATGTTTATGTTTCGCAAAATAAATCGATTGTATTTTAAATTATCGCAGATCGATCACAGAACACACTAGCTCAAAAAATAAATTTAAATGCCGCATTCCACAAAAAGTAAGGATAGTAAAGAGATAATTTAAAATAATAAATATAAAAATGGCGTCGTGAATGTCAACATGTGTGCTGCGAGATTGATTCACAAAAGAGTCGTTCTTAGTGGGAGCGATAAAGATTCATTGGTGACTGCCGTAACAATAATATTGTTCCGTCTGCCGTAGCAATAGACACTTCGTAAATTTTTAACTTAGTGACGGCTCTGAATGTTTTCAGTACTCTGTGGGTAGAAGGTGGGCAGCGTAGGATTGGCATATAAGCGACCCTAACCAAGGCTGAACTGGATCCGACGCTCCACCGCAGCGCGGATACAAGGCTATAACAATTCTGAAAATAACAAAAGAATTCAAAAGACACAAATCTACGTAAGATTTCTCACCAGATGGCGCTGCATACGTAGGTCTTTACGCGGTTTATTTACATGGAATTATTAGGACGATCTTGAGTATTTATTTTGTTTTCTTTTCTATAGATTGTGAATTTATCGAATATATGTTACATTAGGATTCTGATTAAGTGTTGTTTTAAATAGTAACTTAAGTTCTGGCAAGAACTTGATTTCAGTCAATGAAGAGATAGATTATAAACTTCGTGAATATGTTCCATTTTGCAAATCGAATTCCAGAAAAAATAAAGACTATCGTTTGATGAATTTTCTTCGGATAATGGTGGTTAAAAGCCTGGTTAAAAATTATCTCTCGTAAGGAATATTATGCAATCGATAAATCCAATTCGTCACGTGTTTTGTAGCGAACATTTAAAAAATGAAGATTGCATACAGAATTAAAAAAGACGACGGCTGAAGCCTATGTCTGTGCCTTCTATTTTTCCAGTATATCCTTTGTATAAATTATCTTCTGAGGATAAACATAGACGAATTTTAAGGCGGCAATTAAGGGAACCTACTTCTAATGCATAAGCAAAACAAAACGTAAGCATGAAGAAACCCCAATTGTAAAAGTAGAAAGTACAAGATGCAGAGCTATTGTTGAATTTTTCTCATAACTCTGAACTAAACATGCTACCTGTAAATACTCTTAAAGATCAAGGAATTTTGAATAATACTTAAAATGTATAAAATTTGAAGGTGGATACCTAAAATTAAATGCTTAAATCGCCTCTATCTTAAAATAAAATAAATTATAATAAAGGAGATGATGATTCTGCAGTTGAAAGATTATCTAAACAGCTTGCTAAAAGATTGACATGTATGTCATGTTTTGAAAATGGATTCTGTAAAAACATTTTTAGCAATTATCAAATTTGCTTTTTTAGAAAAGAGTTAAATTAAAAGTTTATTAAAATGATATTATAGTAATATATTTTGCTTAAATCATTACATTGAGATTTACTGTTTAATGAAGAATTAGTAGCAAAAAACAATTGTGTATTTTTTTTTTCTCTAACACTTGAAACATATGTAAAAATAAAATGTGTTTTCAACTTTTCTGGATTAAAAAATATTCCAGGATCATCTCGTAAGTAATTGAATAATTTATTATTTTTTCAAGAATTTAAAAAGATTGTTTCAAAATTCTCCTTTTCGAAATTGTATTTGTACGAAAATTCATGTTGTGTTAGACTACTATATTGTTAAATAACTTTATTCTAAACTACTTTAACTTTTTTCCAAAACCATACTGTATATAGATATATGTGTGTATACAGTGGTGTATCCAGAGGTATGTGTGTGTGTGTGTGTGGGGGGGGGGTGATAGACTACAGCCTCTCTTGAAATTTGTAGAAAGTTTTAAAAAATAAAGATTAAGAGAAATATTTATGATTTATGTATGCTATGAAACATTATCGAACTTAACTCATCCCTACTCGAAATAAAATCCTGGATACGCCACTGCAAGGTTTTATGAATTTTTTTTTTTTTTTTTTTTTTTAAAGCCCAACCCGGGTGGAGTATTTTTTTAGGTTTAATTGGTTTTATTTTACTTTACTGCGTTTAGCGTTAGACCCTTTAATTTATAATTTTTTAAGATAATTAATAAAGACATTTTTCTTCTACAATTTCTAGATCCCCCCCCCCCCTCCCATACATAATAACTTTTAATAAAGCTTGCTAATCACATATAAAACACATAACTGAAACCTTCTCTAAAGCAAAAATACAAATGAAATAATCTGAATTAAAAGTCATTTACATAAAAATGACACAAGTCATAAAAGAGCAAATTTGAGTTTGTCATTGAAAAATGTGTATGTAGTACCCCAACATGCATGAAAAGCAAAATAACAAATAGCTTAACAATGAAATTTAATTTAATTTTGTAATTCGTTATTCATTACATAAAATTTAAAATCAAAACAAACAGTCAGTCTCATTTTCTGATAAAAAGATCAAATAACCCTTTCAGACCCAGATCATACGATCGTGCAGGTTAGACATCCACTTACATTTTTGCATTTGGAACAGTCGTATGTAATAAAATCAGGAAATGAACGATCGAGCTAATTAGCAGAAAGTGTAAAGTACAATTTTCAATCAACAAATTTTGTATAATGTCCATATATATATATATATATATATATATATTTTTTTTTTTTTTTTTTTTTTCAGTTTGCAAAAAACAGAACAATGTAATGTGTTAAGATAAAAATGTTTCGGGTCGGAAAGGGATAAGCTAGCTTCTTCAGTGCTGGACAACTAATCTAATTCTACATCATCAATATTACCTACTTTGTATAAACTGTTTTTGCTTTTTATTTTGCTTTTAATTTAATATTGTCTACATACATCCATTTGCCATTTTTTTGTACCAACACACTTTTTCTTTTTTATTTGAAAACAGTGTCGTATGTTTACTCTTTAAATAGTTGTGGATAAATTCATTTTTATCTCATACAGATACGAGTAAAACATTTTAAAGCGAAAATATAAATAATTAGAAATATATTCTTCTTCTTCTTTTTTTACTGTCACGTTTAAAAAAAATAATATCGGTAATGAAATTAAAAAAAAAAAAATTCATTAATGGTTTGTCGCTTAATTACTTGGATTATCACTACATTTCATGTTTAGTAATTTACAAGATTTTATCTTTTAGCCTTAAAGAATTAATTTTATTTTAATACCTACAACTAAATAAATTTAATTATTTCTTTGATCAATCTGATTATTTTATTAAAAGCAAAATTTTTAAAAATTCTAAATTTCCACGTAAATTAATACTTATACAGAGCACACTTTTCAAAATTGCCTGTTTATTATAGCTTCTATAAGAATATTCTCGATTATTCTCTTCAAGGAGGTTATTCTCGAGAATTTTACAACTCTAATTATGTATAATAATGTGAAGTAAGAAAATATATATGTAAAAAAATAATAAATTATTTTTAAAAAGTGAAAAATTTTATTAGATAAAAAAAAAAAAAAAATTGAGAGTGGGTTTTATTTATTTATTTTTTTAAGTGGGTAACCCCCCCTCCCCCCCCCCCAAAAAAAGGCCATTTTTTTAAGAGGGGGGGGGGGAATTTGTGGGCGGATCCGAAACCCTGTGCCACTGTGTGTATATATACATGTGTGTGGAAATAAGGATTCTACGTAGTCCTTAAAAAAAATCTTCTGCAAGCCCTTAAAAAGTCCAAAAAAAGGAAGAATGGGACAATTTGACTGGTGTACAGCCTTAAATAATAGTTAATCCTGCAGACACCGAAGGCCTATATTATTTTATGGGAAAATTTATTTCCACAATTACTCATTACCTGATGTATTTTTTAAATTCCGTTTTCATATTTAAAAAATTCGTAACTATTAAATTCGTATCAATTAAAAAAAAAAAAAAGTTTATTTTAAATTTATATTTTTAGTTCAAAAATGCAAATTTTTACTAAGTGCATTTTTCTCAATTTTTAGATGCAAATTGAAATAAAAAAATCAATTTTTGAAAAAAAAAGTGCTAATTTAATGATTATGAATTTTCTAAATGTGTCAACTTAATTAAATATATATATTTGATAATGAATAACTATGGAAACAAATTTCCCCATAAAATAACATGGGCTGTTGGTGAGGTTAGATATTATCTGCTCTTAAGATGAGTTAGCTGTTTCACTTCAAACTAGTGAGAGCTAATACGTAAATACCGAATTAGTATGTATTTTGCATTATATTTGGGATAGGTTTATGAGTTTTTTATATTAATACAATAAAATACAGACCTTAGTAATACAATAAAAAAAATAATTCCAATGTTAAATTTTTTTTATCAACATAAAGTTTAATTAAAATAATTTGGTGGTTAAAAATGGCCAAATAAAACATGAAAAGTAATCATTCTGCAGTTTTGGAAGTATCTGTAATATTTCTGCACTAATATGGGTATGCTTAACTTTTATGCTTAATTTTTGTTCTTAACTTCGTAGGAAATTTGCCTTGATATTACTTCAAAGATAAAATGTAAGATTAAGTGGCAAGGCAAAAGGCAAATTATACCAATGAAAAGGGGGTTAAAAAAGGGGGGGAGGTTAAAGATAAGAGTTTCTACCTACTACATTATAATTAGAAGTGCACACAAAGTTGCATTTATTAATAAGAGAGGAAGGAATATATATATATATATTTATTTAATAGAAATCATTTAAATACATTTCTGTACTAGAAACCATTTAGACAAAATAAGCTGCACGAATTCAAATTAGAAGAGAAATTACTTTGAACTTCGTTTTGAATAGGAGACTTGAGAATATTGTTTATATTTTAGAAAATGAAATAAAAATAAATTGACAAAATATACTAAACCTTTAGCTTTAAGCTGTACGAGTAGTAGTTTTTATTTATCTATTTATTGTTAAATAAAATATTGTCAAATATTAAAATAACTATTTATATTAGTAAGCAATACACACACACACACACACACGCATGTATATATACATTCGTAAATAAAAAAGCTGCAATATATTATATGTTGATGGTCAAAACATATTTTTATGAGAAATTTCAAATGTGTCAAAGTATATTTTTATGAGAAATTTCAACAAATAACATGTTGTAGACGAAGAAAGAACAGAAATTTTAATGATCCAGCGCAGCGCCGATAAAAGATCGCGTCTTATGTTTACGTTTGTAATTCAGCTTTTGCCGCTTGGTGCGCTTTTACGTTGCAGGTTAAATCCGAAACTTGTCTGGTGAAAATGGAGGAAATGTTAAAGCCTTGAATCTGCGCGAAGGAGCGTCGGATCCAGTTCAGCCTTGCCCTAACATAGGAAAGAACTTTGGGCCTGTTTTCGGTTGTCACGCGGGTTAACGCGAGTTACGCAGAGCAAGCCCAGAAGCGTTCAGAGATGGTATCACGTGGTTTGGGTTACCCAAGCCCAGCGTTCAAAGACGGCATTTTTTTCACTCGGGCTTAACTCACAAAACCCAGACAATTTCTTTGGATTTTCAGATCACGTGATGGGTTTTTCGAGCAAAACAAAACAAAACAGAGCGAATGCCGAGCGGAGCGAATTATGATTATGAAATTGATGGAATGTTTGTTAAATTAGATGATAAAATAAATCTTTTATAGTGCTAAGCAAGATTAATTTTCGTAATTGACGTTTGTGAAACCCTTCCAATACCAATATGTATATTTAAATCAGTATATAACTACGAAAATTCGACATCAGAAGATAAATTTCTAAAATGAAAATCATAATCTAAAGAAACTTATAATTAATTGATGGTAAAAATTTATATATTTTATTTCTTATAGAAAAAAAATTTTTTATTTAGTTTTTTTCTTGCAAGTTTTATCGCTTGGGAAGTTCTTTATAATGCAAAAATTTTCAGACAACTTATTTACGTTATTGAATAATGATAATAATTAACATGTTATTATTGTCATATTAATCGTTAAAGTTATTTAGTGCATGGGTATTTTCTTTTTATTTTATATATATGTTTTCAATTCTGTTTATACAAAGAATAAAATAAGTTAGATACTGTATATGTTTGTCCATTTCGTTTGATAATGAAATTATTTTTATTTCCTATTGAATTGCATACCATTTACATATGTAAATATATTACATAGGATAACATAATAGTGTTAGATATAATTTTATTAGGAAAATATATCTATAATAATATATTGAAAAGGATAAACCTATTTTCGAGGATTGTAAAAATCACAAAATGAATCAAGTGAATTTGTCTGCAATATAGTGTAATTTAATTAAGCATTATGCTGTGGAGAAAGTTTTCTTATACTTAACAACAAGCGCTTTATAATTTACCTACTATTATGTATTCATTTTATTGGAAATATTTTTTACTTTAAATCATTTTAGTATAATATTTTTACATTGCAATTTTTATTTTATTGTTAATATTTGTTATAGCTATCATGGTACAATAGTTATTACCTATGTACTATAGTATATACTGATTCCCTCAACTCGGGTGATGTTTACATTGTAGTGCATTTTAACAACATTTAAACATTTATATCATAGCAATAAATATTAATTAACAATGTTTTCTGGTTTAATTATACTCATTTAAATATTTTTTGGTTTTACTCAGTTATTTATTTTTTATTGTTTCCGCAAATGGAAATGTACCAAATATCGATAACAAATAGTAAAATGATACATTGTTTATGTTATATTCTGATTATGTAGAATTTGTCAGAAAAGTTTCATTGATAATAAGTACGTTATCTTCTCTTTTATTACTTTGAAGTATTTTTTGCCTTGGAGTTCATTATCTAAAAAAAAAAAAAAAGAAAGAAAGAAAGTGTCTATTTACAGGTTAACGAAATGTGCTGGCTTATAAAAAAGAAAACAGAAAATTAAGTGAATTTCTTTACAGTGTATATGGTAATTTCATAGAAGACCATAGATACTGTAAAGTAGTTTTCTTGATATAATAGTTAGAAGAGTGAAGAATACGTGAAGAAAAAAATGAATATACATAAGAATGTCTTGGTGAAGCTGAGAAAGGAAATTTCGACTGACATAGCCAAAATGCACAGGAAGCTTTCTAAAACAAGACACTGTAAGTAACATTCTCATTGAATTTTTTATTTTTGTTTCTTGATACATAATTAAAATTTAAGTTATAAAATTTACTAAATCTTTTTTAATGTGGCTGTAGTTTTTTTTCAAAGTTTTTCTTAAGAACAGTTGATTTTATTATATATTAGCCACCTTCGGCGACCAGCTGGTTCACGATCTTTAAAAAATCCAACTTTATGAAACTCCCACTCGGTAGAACCTGCAGTGCCTCTTTCCCGTTTCAGGTCCTACAACAGCTTTATTGACATATAGTGCAAATAGCTTTATGGAAAAATTTAGCTGCAGTAAATACCTGCTCGGTAGTGCCTCTGGCACCCTATTCCCATTTCAGTATTTGAAACAACCTGTTCATTCCCAGTGTTATGATCTTTGAAAATTCTGACTTTAGCACATTCCCATGGGATAGCACCTTGCGTACCTTATCACCGTTTTAAAACTTTCAACATCTTGCTCATTTATAGTGCAAATAGCTTTGAAAATTTTAACTGTAGAAAAATTTTGCTATGTGGCGACTAAGGTGCCGTTTTACATTTCATGATTTGAAACGGCCTGTTTGCTCACCATATAAAGCAATTTTGAAAATTCTGATTGTGACAAATCTCCAATCCAGTGGGGCCTACGGTCTCCTAATCTTCTCCCGATAAGTAATTTAATCAGAATTGCAGATATTTAATTATTAAAATATCAAAGCGCCTTCTGGTAAAAGAGATTTGCAATAAATACTCTTCAATTTCAATGACTTTTAAAAAGATATATAACCCATGAAATTATGTTAATTAAAAGCTGAGACACAAAGGTAATATAAACATTGTTATAAAAAAAAATGTGTAATTTTTCCGTGGCTTTCTCTGAAACTTGCATAACTGCAGGCTAAAGAGTGTTAAAAGTCCTTAATACAAAATGTGAGCAGAATATCGGAATTCAAAAGCCTGCATCATAATTAGAATTGGATATATTGGAATAAAGGTGTTGTGGGTTTTCTGTGGTTTTCTCTGAAACTCCCATATGAAATTTAACGACTTATATCAGTTTAAAGTCTGCAATATTTCATATTATGTATTATAAGTAATTTAATCATAATTAGAATTCTAGATATTGAATTATTGAAATATCAAAGCATCCTCTGGCGATAGAGGTTTGAAACATATACTCTTCAGTTCTAATTCAAATAACTTTTAAAATGATATATTACTGATGAAATTATATTAATTAAAAGCTGAGATACAAAGGTAATATAAACATTTTTATAAAAAGATTTGTGTCGGACTTATCCATAGTTTTCTCCGAAACGTGCATAATTCTGGGCTACATAACATTAAAAATCTTTAGTACAAAATGTGAGCGGAAAACAGAATTCAAAACTCTGTAAAATATAAAAGAATAAAAAAGTTCTGAGTTTTCCGTAGTTTTCTCCAAAAATTTCATGCAAAATTTGAACGATTTATATCACTTTAGTAGTCACTGCATACTTAGTTACTGTGATATTCCAGGTAATGAAAAGGTAGACTCCGTGGCTAAACATGGCTGCAGGCTGCAGCCTACTATCGATTTACCATGCATCTTTCAAATGATGTATTACATATAATATTAATGAATATCTTTGATATATTTTACACTCAAAATGGCTTATCTATATAGGGCGATTGGTGGTTTCTGTTGAAATCCATCTAAAATTTAAGAAATTAAAAAATTACTTTTTTACAGCCTGGTTCAGGAAAAAAAAAACATTATTTTGTCAAAAGAACCTTTTGTCTTTTGACATAAACAGATAAAAAAATATATATATATATAAATCTTTTTTTTAAGCTGTATTTTAGAATATTTAACTGCAGACAGGTGAACAGTAAAAACATGTGAATATCAATTTCTGTTTAAATCGATTTATATTTGAAAAAAAAAAAAAATCAAACTTCTCTTTTTTATTTCCATTACCTTTTCACATGGTCGAAAAGCAATCATTCTCAAACAGAAATAAATAATTATAAGATAAAAAAAATTTTATAAACCATGTTTTTTAATTTTCTGTTGAATCATATAAACGCTACTGAAGGCAGCCGGAACCCCAGCAATTGGATAAAAGTATTAAAAAAATTCCTTGCTATCGTCTTATGAGCTATTATAAAAGTTTCAAATGGCTATCTAGCCGGGAAGTTAGTTAAAAGTTGATTGCAAGCTTCGTACTGGAAATGCTGCCGAAGGCAGCAGGGTCCCAAAGCAATTGGATAAAAATATTTTTAAAAAGCATTTTCACTGTATTCTGAACTATTCCGAAAGTTTCAAATGTCTAGCTACTCGGGATGTTAGTTAAATAAAATTTCTGTTGAATCATATGAACGCTGCCGAAGACAGTAGGAACCTGAAACAGTTGACTAAAAGTATTAAAAAAAATGTATTGCCACCGTGTTCTGAGCTATCCTGAACGTTTCAAATATCTAGCTAGTCGGGAAGTTAGTGAAAAATCGATTGCAAGCTTTGTGCTGGTAACGCTGCCGAAGGGGGCAGGAGCCCGAAACAGTTCACTAAAGGTATTTAAAAAAATGCATTTTCACCGTGTTCTGAACTATTCTGAAAGTTTCAAATGTCTAGCTAGTCGGGAAGTTAGTTAAATAAATTTTCTGTCGAATAACATAAGCGCTGCCGAAGGCAGCGGGACCTGAAATAGTTGACTAAAATTATTAAAAAAATGTATTGTCACTGTGTTATGAACTGTCCTGAAAGTTTCAAATGTCCAGATAGTCGGAAAGTTAGTGAAAAATCGATTGCAAGCTTAGTACTGATAACGCTGCCAAAGGCAGCAGGAACCCGAAACAGTTGGCTAAAGGTATTAAAAAAATGCATTTTCACCGTGTTCTGAACTATTCTGAAATTTTCAAATGTCTAGCTAGTCGGGAAGTTTGTTAAATAAATGTTCTGTCGAATTATATAAGCGCTACTGAAGACAGCGGGACCTGAAATAGTTGACTAAAATTATTAGAAAAATGTATTGTCACCGTGTTGTGAGGGTTTCTGAAAATTTCAAATGTCTAGCAAGTCGGAAAGTTAGTGAAAAATCGATTGCAAGCTTTGTATTGATAACGCTGCCGAAGGCGGCAGGAACCCGAAACAGTTGGCTAAAGGTTTTAAGAAAATGCATTTTCACTGTGTTCTGAACTATTCTGAAAGTTTCAAATGTCTAGCTAGTCAGGAAGTTAGTTAAATAAATTTTCTGTTGAATCATATAAGCGCTGCCGAAGGCAGCGGGACTTGAAATAGTTGACTAAAATTATTAGAAAAATGTATTGTCACCATGTTGTCAGCTGTCCTGAAAATTTCAAATATCTAGCTAGTCGGGAAGTTAGTTAAAAATCGATTGCAAGATTTGTATCGATTGCAAGACAAACAAACAAACAAACAAACAATATTCGAAGTTAATAAAATCATGGTAAAATAGTCAGCCAATATGTCTAGCACTGAAGAATTGAAAAATGAATTAACCGTTTGAGTCCCAAGTAATGCGATCGCGCTGTTGAGATTTTATGTTGAGAAAACCCAGTACATTTCGAACATTGCTCAGATTTACTGAAGCAAGTACATCACACAGCTCCTTTTAATGTAAATAGTACATTTTACAATAGGCTTTTATTGCTCCGATCCTTATTATCGATATTCCAAAGATGGACATTCTGATGTGATTGATTAATGAGTTACGGGAAATTTGAATTTAAAAAAAGTTGGTTTTAAAATTAAAATATTATTCCTTTCAGAACAACATATTTGCATCATGAACTACATTAACACTTTATCAATGTGTAGAAAATCTTTAAAGTGATAATGACGTCAATTTTTGCCAGATGCATAATTCAACTTTTTACGAATTTTTAATGCTCACGTTTAATTAAATGTATTTATTTTTATGTCGAAAGAAAATGAACTCGTAATTTTTTTTTGCAACAATTAAATTATAGCTAATATTTTAATGACTATTTTTATTGCTATTAGGAGCTTATTATTTTCATATTTTAATTAATTAAAAGAAAACTATTCAAAAATCTGACTTTGAGGTAATGTGTTGTCACCGGGTTCTGAGCTAGTGTGAAAGTTTCAAATGCCTAGCTAGTAGGGAAGTTAGTAGTTAAAGATAGATTGCAAGATTTGTACCGGACAAACACACAAACAAACAAGAATAGAAGTTAATAAAAACATGGTAAAATACCTCCTCCCTATCCCCTCCTACATATACAAGTCTTTTAATCAATAGTATACTGACCGAAAAGTGGTACTGCTATTACTCATTTTCTACAATTTCCCATATGGCTATAACTCAGCATCTATTGCTTAAAATTATGCCAAACTACATATGTAAAATTTTTATTAAGAAAAGTTATGTTAATTAAACATTTCTGAATGACTAACATTAGGTGTGTTGTTATAAATATTGATATTAAAGAGAGTTTTTAATGGAATGTGGCACAACAGGTTTTTGCAGTGTGTGTTTCCCCTTTGTTTGCAGCACTTGTGCCTACTTTGTTCACTTGGCGAAGGGTCGTGTTTTATTTCGACTTGAAGCAAGTGTTGCTAGTTTTTTGCATTTTATGGTGTTTATTTAAAGTATTTAACGAATTACTTTTCAACCCTCGTCCTCTGATGCACTTTTGTTATCGTTAGTTTTTATAAGGATACCCTTCCCCTTTTCCTATTTTTTTTAACTGTTTAGCCCTTTTTTGTGTGTTCCTGACATATGATGGAATACTAAACTTTGTATTTTGATTTATAAAATTTGTCTTTTACCACAGTCATTTAATTAAATTTCCGCTTTCTTTAAAAAAAAATGTAAATTTTTTTCAAGCCGATTACGCAATATTTTTGAACTAACTGCTGAATTAAGTAATAATTTAGCAAACAATTTTTCAAAGCTGATTCCCAAATTTTTTATCATTTTACTAAAAATTAACAAATTTTCTGTGTCATATTGCTGAAATGCGTTATATTCTGGCGGTCAATATCCAATTCGCCTATAAATAAACCCCACACCATTCTTAGGGAAAAAAAAAGAAAGAAAATGAATGCTGATTCATTCATTAGATGAAGCAGGTAGCAAAGTTTGAAAAATACATTTAATTTTAAATGACTGAAAAAAAAAAAAAAAAAAAAAAAAAAATTGAAGTCTTTGTTTCTTTTAAATAGTACGATACATAATAGTATAAACATATAGTAATATAAAATAAATACATAAAAAAAAAACCTGTCAGTTTAGTTTATTTTTGAAGATTGTGTTTATGGAAAAAAATTTATATATCATTTATCAGTCACACTTTTTGCAAGGGCCACAACCAAGAAGAAATATTTTTTTCGTAAGGGCCATGGCTCACACTCTAGTTTTTACGGTACCTCATTTTGCATTAAAAAATAACTGCATAAAGTACTTTAATGCAAGGATGATCAATATGCATACATATATACAGATACTTTTCTATTTTACCGTTGCAAATTTCACCAAGTGAACTTGATTGGCAACAGCAATCGATTCATTAATGGATTTAAAGTTAATTCGTAACTCTGATTTGTTTATTATATATTTATTTATTTTTCAAATTTAAAGTTAATTCATCTTTTCTATTATGAATTTGATAAAATAAATGTTATATTTGTTATGGGACAACACTTTTTAACTCTAGCTTTAAGTGAATTTTCAGAAAATTTACCTCTTAAAAAAAAAAAAAATAATAATAATAATTAAATGGTCATGTATCTTTAATTTTCTTATTATTACTTATAGTGTTTCGAAACAATTACTCTTTCTTAGGTGCTTAATGATTAGTACTATTGATCATATGATTTTTGGTGATTTTTATTGCCTGTGCCAGTGAAATACAAAAGTACCTAACAACATTTAAATGTTCTACAGTTTATGGGAAAATATAATTATATAAACTAGATTTCCTAAACTACATTTAAAAAAAAAAAAGAATTAAAATATTTCTCTCTCTAAGCAATTAACTCAAAAAAATTCTGGTACATTCACCTTCTTTTCTGAAAACAGGTTGCCATATCATGTTGCAAAGAATCCAGGACATCATTATCGTTCAAAACAGCACCAAAAGAAAATCACCAAATGCGGTTGTGGACCAACCTACAAGTTGTACCAGCATGAATCCAATTTTCTCTGATTTCTTAGGTACAAAGCCTATTTGTCAAAGTTTGTGATCCCAGTGCCATAAATAAGTTTATTTGACAGAGTATAGCGCGCATTGAACAACAAGTTAACTAATTTGGCGAGGTACTGCTTTATCATGTAAACACAAATTTTTACTTGTAAAGGTACAGATGTTAATTATGAAAATTTTGGCTTAAATTTTCTTTTAGATTAAGGAAAGCAAGCGCAAAAAAATTATCAAATTATTAAAAAATCATCATACAAATTGATTAGTCTAAAAACTCTTATATAAATTAGTACCTGTAATCAGAAACACTGCATCATGGTAATACAGGAGATTTTATAAATCTTGAAAACTCCTTTCTTCCCAATATTTGGTATTAAATATCTGGGTATCAAAATCTGAGCATTTGTATTTTCTCCCCAAGATTTTATATTAGTGGCAGAAACGATAAAAATATGTACATGATTCTATGAAAACTTTAGTAATTATTTTACTCATACATCTTGTGTGTCAAGAAAGAATTTATAATTTATCCCAATATGACACTAAATTACATCAGATATTTAAAACAAATGTATAAGACTTGTATATGTGCAGTTTTTAAATTAAATATTTCATTACCATGAGGAAAAGAAGACTTTAAAAGTAAATATATTGATAAATTAGTAAGTTTCCTCCCAAAGTTTTATTTATTTATTTTTTGTCTTAAAAACTTTTTCAATAAATTAGTTCATGTACCATTTCACTTTCATTAAAACTACATGGTCAATACAGTGGCGGATTTAAGGGGGGGGCTAGGGGGCTGAAGCCCCCCCCCAAAACACTGACATTCACAATTGAATATTGCAATTGCAAATTTTTTATTGGTCTAGAATAACACTTTGAAAAATCTTAGCCCCCCCCAAAAGTCTAGTTCTGGATCCGCCACTGGGTCAATATATATATATATATATATATATTTAATGACCCTAGTAAAATTACATTTAGTGTATAACATCTGAAATATATTTGTTAAATTAGTTATTATAGCAATTCTTTAATTCAAACAAGACTATCAGATTGAAACGTTGAATATATAATGCGTTAGATTATTTCAGTAATCTAATGTATTTCTTGGTAAATTTCATAATTAACATGCTTAATATAATTTCAAAATAACCTAGTCAAATGTTTACAAAAAATTTATAAAATCAAACCAAACGTTATCGTTAATTTGAAACTTAATACTGTTCAATAAAACTTGTGTCAGCAATAAAAATCTATGGACGCAACTAGATTATTCCGTTAGTAAAACATGAGTAAAAAAATAAACATTCTATATTTCTGAAAATAATATCAGTTGTTTGTTCGATTATACTTGTAAGAGTTTACAAATATGGTTTCAGACATTTCGAAATCCTTTTTTTTTTTTTTTTTTTGGTTTTGCTGTGTAGAAGGGGGAAAAAAATGAAATTATCTCTTTGTTTTCAGTTTTATTGATAGTTATTTCACTGCCAGCATCATATCCGATCGTGCTGAAGATGAGCAGCCATGTTTGTTTACATTTCATTCATCCACACATCACCCAAGCCGTTCAGAGCCGTCCGGAACGAGCGCTCAACCCAATTAAGACTACTATATATATAGTAGTCTTAAACCCAATAACCCAACCATCCCCCGAGTGAAAAGTCTCTATCGCCCACAGACTAAGTATTTCCTAAGTATTTCCTTAGTCTGTGCTATCCGCGATTGTAATGAAATGCTCGCCCTCTGGTGGGCTACGGTGAAATTACAATAAACATGGTTTAATTCGAATTCCATATAGCCGCCATTGCTAGCCGATGTTTAGTTTCACATATATTTATTGAATAAAAATGAATAAATACGGTAAAAAAGATAACACATACTTTTGTGTGCCACAGTGTAAATCCAAAGCATCAAGAAATCCAGAATTGAGCTTCCATTTATTTCCAAATGACGAATTTAAAATTTCAGTTGCTTCGGCTAATGGAAGTAAAGAATTAATCAGATGATTTGAAATTAATATTTGTTCAACTTCAGTTAAAAATCTACTTCCGATCGAACTTTGAATAAACTGAAGTATTTTTTCCAAAAGCAATCAATTTTCCATAATGTAATGGCGGAGAAATTATAGTACGAATATTAAGTAGAATAACAAGAACACTATTGGAACACACGTGGCTAATGTTTACTAACAACTGCAGTGTTCACAAAGCGCCGTCTATCGATCATTACAAACGCGGATCGCCCAACGCGCGCGCTCGCGTTAAAGCGGGTGACGGCTGAAAACAGGCCCTTTGATTTGCATGACATCCGATGGATACTTTTGTTTAAATTGGATGTGACGGAAAACATGGATTCGCATCTGCATATAAATGAGAATAAAATGACAAACATGTGTGAGATATGTTCTAAAGTATTTTCTCAAAGGAATAATCTAATAAAACATCTTCGCATTCATACAGATGAGAAATCTCATGTGTGTAAAGAATGTTCTAAAGGATTTCTTAGAGCAAGTGATTTAAAAATCCATGTTCGCGTTCACACAGGAGAAAAGCCGTACATGTGTGAAGTATGTTCTAAAGCATTTTCCGACAACAGCAGTCTTAGGAAACATCTTCGGATTCATTCAGGCGAAAAACCGTACGTATGTGAACAGTGTTGTGAAAGATTTTCTAGAAAGAGCAATCTAAAAGCACATCTCGTTATTCATACAGGAGAAACACTTTTTGTGTGTGAAGAATGCTCTAAAGTATTTTCTCACCAGAATAGTCTTAGAAGGCATCTTCGAATTCATACAGGCGAAAAACCACATGTATGTGAAATATGTTCTAAGAGATTTAATCAAAAAGGGCATTTAAATATACATCTACGCACTCACTCCAGTGAGAAGCCGTATGTGTGTCACATTTGTTCTGGAAAATTTTCCTTAAAATCACATTTAAATAGACATGTACGCACTCATACCGGAAAAAGACCATATTATCGTAAAGAATGTTCTAAAAAATATCTACATAGTAAAATTTAAATACACATCTACGCACTTTTAATAGAGAAAAACCGTGTACGCGTGCTGAATGTTTTAAGAATTTCGTTTGAAAAAATTAATCTAAGAAACTATTTCGCATTGATACAGGAGAAAATCCATAACGTAAGATTAATGTTTAAAACAATTTTAAGGGAAAGTTTAAGTATACAAGTACGCACTCATACTCAAAAATAGTCTTACGGAGATTATAACTTAAAGGATTCTCCGTAAAGAATGTCTAAATGCACATATATAGTCTCACATAAGAGTAAAACTCTATGTATTTGTAAGACAAACATTAAAAACAAATTCCCATAAATATCAGTTCATATATTTACGGACCATTTACTTTTACTTTTTTTTTCTTTTAATTTCGAATAGGGTGTAAATTCTGTTAAACTTAAATAGTTTGCACATTGTGATAGTGATAAGAAATAGGTAAAAATATGTATTATGATTTTAAAACATTTATGTTCTTTCTCTCTAAATGTGAAATACCATAACAATGTTTCAAAGGATTTTCGCTAAATGTTTTGGGTCTATATATTTTAAATATTTATTTAAAACAATTCAGCAAAAAATTTTCACTTTATTTTGAAAAAATGGGACAATTTTTCACTATTGTTATACATATCACGAATAACATTTCATATATTTGTAAGAAATTTTGTGTTTTCGATGTTTTTTCTATTAAATGACTGATAATTTCCTTTCTACTCCTGTTGTTTACGCACTTTTAACTAAGAAGTACTTATATAAATATTTTTTATTAAACGCTAAATCTGTTACTAAAGTTCTTTTTTATATGTATTCTTACCTTAAATATTCTTCAAGAACTTTTCTTGCGACCATGAAAGTTATGCGCAATTGCTGACTCAATGATTCCAATGTTAACACATTGCGGGAAACAAGTAAACTCATCATTTGGTGGGAAAACGCCCAAATACATATATTTACTGTGATAAATATATTGCAAAATACTATATTATTAGACGGTTTAAATGTGCATTTTTTATCAGTATGCAATAAAGAAAATTTTCTTCTTTAAGATTCATATTCCTTATTTTCATTCTGATAAGAAAAATAAAAGCAATCTATCAAAATAAAAACAATTTAGTGGTATATTCCTTTTAAAAGTAAAAGGTTCACAAAGAATTTGTAGGAAAACGTACATTTCTGATATGAAATTTTTTACCAGATTTTTATTCCTACTGAATAAGTATTTCATTTATAACTCTCAAAATCCATACTTATTTTATTTGAAAGCTGCTCTACAGAATTTCCAATGAAACAACCCTTTAATGCACATTTACTCATTCATTAAAAAATATATTTATGGGACATTTGTTCAGAAAGATTATTCAGAATGGATAATACGAATAGACATCGGTGCAGTCATATTCAAGAAAAGCTGTATGTGTGTGAAATATGTTTTAAAGGATTTTCTTAGAAAGGACTCCTTATTGCACATCTACGCATTCATATGGGAGAAAAGTCACATGTATGTAAAACTTGTTCTAGAATATTTTCACATAAAGGATATCTTAATATACACATATGCTCTCATACCTGAGAAAAGCCGCATGAGTGTGAAATATGTACTAAAAGGTTTTCTATAAAAGGAGACCAAATTAGACATATGCGCACTCACGCAGGAGAAAGGCCATATGTATGTGATTTTCTAAAAGATTTTCGTGGAAAAAGAGTTATATCCATCTACGTTTTCATACCGGAGAAAAGCCATACGTGTGTGAAATACGTTATAATGGTTTTTCTCAAATGAGTGATCTAAAGAAGTATCTTCGAATTTATACAAAACAAAAGCAATTCAGTGTGAATTATGTTCTCAAAGTGTTTCGCAAGAAGTTCAGCTTGAATATACATTTGCTCTCTCATACAGGTGGAAAGACATATGTTTGTGAAATATGTTCTAAAGGATTTTCAAAGAGGAATGGATTATATAGGCATCTATACACTCATATCCTAGAAAAGTCCCATATATGTAAAATGCGTTCTGAAACTTTTTCTGTTAAAGGAAATTTAAACAGACATATGCGTACTCATACTAAAAACACAGTAAAATAGTTTTTCTCATAAAATTACCCCCAAATAGATATGTATGTCCCATAGAATAATAATAGAGGAAGAAGGAGCACGTCAATACTCTAATGCTTACAAACCCCTTCTAGTGAATTGCCAGCAAAAGCTGCTCCTGCTTATTACCTTAACCTTTTCCTTACGGCGGGTCCGACAGTTGGACCCCAAACTTCACGTAGACCAAAGCCCGGCTATGTTACAGCAGTTGTACCCTAGATTTTTCTTCCCTCTCAGAGAAACGGTGCGTCAATCACTCGAGATGGACAAAGCATAATCTATTATTCCTGCGGGAGTGTCGCAACGGCTACTCTCTATCGCGATGATAACGAAATTTTTGCGTTTGGCAGTGTGGGGAACTCTTGGTTTATTTATTGTCGACATATAGGCTTTCCTTTTTTTTTTTTGTACTGTTCGAAATATCTTTCTCGTTCCTTATTCTTTCCAGATTTTAGATGTGTTTGACTGCAATTCATTTTCAGTAATTTTAATTTTATTTCTTTTATGACTCTAAGATTTAAGGGTCTTATTCAGAGGGGGTGGAGTGGTATACTTCATTGAGATTTTTTACAATTTTCGCACATAATTTTTTTAATTTATTTATTTATTATGCATAGATTTATCTGCTTCATTTTCTTAATTTTTTTCTTTAATTTCAACCCTCTGCGTTCCTTTGCAACGGCTGTTTTACTATTTATTTAATTATTATTGTTTAATTAGCTAATTTCTTTAAAAATTGATTTTTTTTTTTTCGTTCACGTTGTTGTATTTATCGAAATCAAACTACAATATAGCAAAAAGGATTATAAATTTATTAAATTTTAAATTTAACTAAAAAATATAACAAATAAATTTATGTATTTTTTTATAATACAATTAATAGTAATAAAATTATAAATTCACTCCCACATAACACATACGTTCATATTATGTTCATATTTCATCTATCGCGTCCGAGTTACGTCTATAGACGAGTTTTGAACGTAGATCTCCAGCTCCAGTATGTTCACAATATGTGAAATTTCGGACATAGACGTATCTACCAAAATATGGACGTCAGATTAGGCACATAAATTGAATGAAAATTGAACTAATCCAGTTTACGTAAATACTGGAGCTAAAACTGCACCTGTATTCCGCCATTTTATTAATGCGGATGTTGTAATCAAATATAAGAAAATTTTATGTTCCACAAAATTTTGCTATTGAAATGAAATTAACTGTATTTCTTTTATCTCATTTATTGTTCAGACTGCTGCTCTCTCAACTTTCACTAGCTGCTTCTGCGCCTATATTTACGTTTGTATCGCTTTTACGTCTGTGTTTGTGTTGCGTTGTTGTTTTTGTAATTCTTACTAATCTTCTGAATTTTTTTTTTTTTTTTAATTTCATTGGAGTCTATGAAAAACTAATTGAAAACATATATATACTTTGTGACAAAATAGCAAGTTACTTTTGCTGTATTAATATCTTTTTTCAATATTTGTATTAATGTTACACCTTGAAATAATAAGTACAAAACTTTAAATAAACACCATAATATTATTCTTGTTAAGCCTTTATTCTTAGATTAAATTAAAAAGGAGATTATTTTCAAATGCATTGAATAATAAAAACGTATTTATTTCTGATTTGATCGTTATTAAGTTATTATTCTAATGGTTTTGTTTTTCCTTTATTAATAAGTTATAAACTGTATTTACACATATATTTGTTTGACAAATGCTTGTTTTTATTTTATTTTTTACCCCGCTGTGTATACTTGTAATAAGTGTAGGAAATGTAAAAATGCATCAAACATTTTGTAAGTAATTTAACTCTTTTAAAAGTTGTCTGTCTAGAAAATTATATTCTTATATAGTATAACAGTTAACTAAAAAATCCTAGTTACATTCCCATATGCATGGTAAATTTTAGCCTAATGCATTGATAAATTTTATCAAACTGACTGTGCCGCGTTTAAATATGAATTTCTTTATATTTTAACTTATTACAGAACTTGCAATATGTATAATTATAAAAAAATTAAGTTTAGACCTCCTTTTTTTTTTTTTTTTTAAAGAATTATTTTAACATTGCTGAAACAATCCTGCAATAATTCTCAGGGTTTTTTTTAAATAGTATCACAATTCCCCCTGCAATTGTATCTAGCTATCTCTTTCTTTTTTTTCTTTCCATTATCGATAATGGAAAGAAAACTTAAAATTTTTATAATTATACATATTGCAAAATAGTTTAAGGTTAATATTGACAAAAAAAAAAAAAAAAGTGTTATGCAAAAAATAAACATTAAGCACAAAATAAAAGATTTCAGATGGCAAAATTTTCATATTACAGAAAGAAATAAATGCTTTATTGTTCACCTATTAAAAAAAAAAAAACTGGTTGTTTTTCATAAAATGGATATATAAAATCATATTTTAATTAGATTATGTTACAAAACTTCATATCAGAAAGTAGAAATTTAAAGTTTACAAAGCACAAGCTTTATTACTTGCAGTATACTTTATTATACAAAAAAGAAAAGCAAAAATAAAAATGTACAAAGAAATCCTGAAAAATCTTAGCTCTTATTATTATTAGTTTTAATTATTTTTAGACAAATAAAATTTAGTTTTAGAGCATTGACAAATAAAATTTAGTTTTAGAGCATTAACTATTATTCAAAGTGGGAATTTTAATTTGCAAATATGTATAATAAAGATATATACTTAAAAAAAAGGTTTAAACTTTTTTTTTTATTAAATCCTGTTCTTTTGCAATGCAAATCTGCCTTTTTCATAGATCTTGAGACCTAATGGTAATGTTTACAAATTATATAAGCCATTTTTTGCTTTTATTTATTTATTTTTTTGCCGATATAAATTTAGTTTTTATTAATCCAAGAAATGAATGTCATAGTAATGCAAATAAGTTTGACAATTAAGATTTATTATTTATAGAAAATGTGGATTTTATTCAACAATAAGTCAGCATTCTAAAATGTTAACCATGTACTATTTTTAATACACAGTCTGTCACTTACACATTATTTATTTATTAATTAATATTAGTTTTTTTTAATTTATTTTAAACATTGAAGCAATTGTTATTTTTTTAAATACACTTATTTAAAAATGTAATTTCATGTTCTGAAATAAGATTATTTTGATTTTTCGAAATTTTTTGAAATGTGCTATAATATAATCATCTAACTGTGATTGCAAAGTATCAAATATTCTTTTTAAGTTTTAGTCTTCATAGTAATACTAACAATTTTATCAATTGCATTCATAAATAAAAAATTACATAGTTATATATGGTTCAGGGAAGTAATTTTCCATAAAAGAATGAAATAAAAATTTAACTGCTATTGATTTTGCTACAGTAAATTTCATTTTTAATCCAAAAGCGAATTATGGATTAAAGGTCTTGCAAATTTGAAAGAGTTAACTGTATTCATAAACATAAATATCTTATTTATAAAATCAACATTTTTACATATTAAATTATAAGTAAAAATATGGGACTTTGACGGTTTTGACAGAATGTTTTTGACATACTTTTTAAACATTCAAAAACTATCAAACGTCAAAAACTTACCAACCCTGGATATGATAGCTATGCATTAACTGCGTAAAAATTATATATTTTTGGATTTATGTAAAGAGAAGAATTTCATACAGAAATAAAGAGGTCCCCCAAACATTTCATGTTACAAGTAATTCACGTTAAGTGTGTTCATGTTAATGAGGCGAGGTTCGATTGTAATAAATACAAAAATTTGGATAAAATCCATAAAATGAAAGAGACTCTCGAGTTTCTTGCATTTTATGATGTTTATCCAAAGTTTTGTACTTATTATTTCAAAACATTAGTTCTATGGTACTATTTATTAATGAAGCTCGAATGTTTTTCAAAAGTTATTATACTGACAAATTTTCAAGAGAATCGCCACATGGAAACAAAATAGCAGGAGCAAGTTGCTGATTAAACTAATTCACGATGTTTGTCAGATAAGTTTACTGTTCGACTTTGATTCGAATAAATTCAATATTTCAAAACTACTCTTTCAAAAGTTAGTTACACCGAATAGTGATTTTTGCTGAATAACGAATACAGAATATTCTGTATTCTTCCGAATACTTAAAATATTTTTACTAATTTCAATATTTTAATTTAAAATTTAACTCGACTATTCAGTCTGTCAAATATCAAGATATTCAGCGTCACCTGTCGAATATCAAATGTTCGGTGCAACTTTGGTTATTGTCATAACAAATTTTCAACTAACAGCCTGATTTTAAGTAGCCTTCACCTGGAAATAAAATGGCAGAGCAAGTTACTCACTTTATTAATCCAAAATAAATTCACTTACACCAACTTTTGTGTAAAACAGCTCAGTATTTCCAAAATTGTTGTGATGAAAAATTTTCAGGTAGAAGTCTTAAAGTACACCTAATACTGCTTTGTTAAATAAATCCTTGTCGAGTCATGTTCTTAGTGATTAAGAAAATGACTCGCAAGGATTTGTTTAACAAAGCAGTATTAAGTGTACTTTTTTACTTTCCGAACACTATAGTGAGGAAAGTATTGTAATCATGTCAAAAATCCGAATTCGAGATTTTGATGTTTCTATACGTTTTGAGGTCCCCTGAGTCCGTTTTCACTATTTTTACGATGATGTATGTATGTGTGTGTGTATGTGTGTATGTGTGTATGTTTGTGAACACGCTAGCGTCTAAAGGCTTTGTTCGATTAACCTGAAAGTTGGTACGTATATTGTAAGTCACCATAGTACGAACCCTATAGATTTTGGTGAATCTAGCACTTATAGTTTTTTTACAGGGACACAAAGAAAAATTCTTTATCATTATGGCCTATGGGACCAAAATCTTAAAAGTGCGATAGCATCTAAACGCCTTATTCAATTGAGCAAAAATTTTATACCCATATTATAGGTCACAGATACTCAATCTGTATAGATTTATGAGAATCTAGCACTTATAGTTTTTTTACAGGGACACAAAGAAAAATTCTTTATCATTAAGGCCAATGGGGCCAAATTTTTAAAAGTGTGATAGCGTCTAAACGCCTTATTAATCTGAGCAAAAAAATTGTACACATGTTATAGGTCACATTTGCACCAACTGTATAGATTTTGGTGAATCTAGCACTACAGTTTTTTTACAGGGACACAAAGAAAAATTCTTTATCATTATGGCCTATGAGACCAAATTTTTAAAAGTGCGATAGCATCTAAACGCCTTATTCAATTGAGCTGAAAATTTGTATGAATATTATAAATCACTGTTGCACTAACTATAAGCATTTTGGTGAATCTAGCATCTATAGATTTTTACAGGGACAAAACGAAAAATTCTTTATCATTATGATCTAAGGGCTCAAAGTTCAGTAGCGTTAAATAAAACCTCGTGTGATATATGGAGAAAAAAACACTCTATTATGGTTTTCTCTCTTTTGTTTGTTTAGCAATTCCTCTTTCTTTATTTTATCTACAAAACTGTTAGTTACTCAATGTTCGGAAAGTCGAGTGGAGTCACTCCAGATTTTTTTACTTATGAATTATTGCTAGTGCTTTAATAATTTTACTGCCGACTGTAAGTTTACTGTCCAACTTTGGTTCAAATTGATTCTGTGTTTCAAAAATTATCTAGATAATAAATTTTCAAGTGGTAGCTTGATTTCAAGTGGCCCTGTTACAGTCAGCAGCAAAATTATTGAAGCATACATCCACATTTTTTATTTATTTTTTAGTTTGATCGTTAATTTTCATCATCAACTTACTTTTTTATAAGCAGCATAAGAGCGCTTCCACACTTGCCGACACGACACCGATAAATCGTATCCGATTGTCGCTATCCGGCATCCGTGCAGGCGAAATACAATGCTATATACCACGTGCTTTCACATCCACCGATTTGAGGACGTTTTTGTCGTCCCGATAAGCCGATGCCGTTTGGTTGTCGTCGAGCAACCACGCTCCCTATAAAATCGTTCCGACAATTTTCTCTCATTCTCCGCCATGTTGGTTTTTTAAACAACGTGAGAGTTTTTATGTCTTCAGTATTTATTGAAGAAAAGATATTTCAGTGCTATGAGTGTATATTAAATAAACATGTTGATGGAATTGATTAAAGAAAAAGAAGGATAACTAAAAGATATGTTACTGGAGTTAAATTATGGAAGCAGATTGTCAAGTTTTGAGATGACGAACTCGGAAAGTGAAATTTCCTCGGAAGTGGAAAAGAACAGGTAATAATATTATTAGGAATTTCTTTGTTGGAGTATAAATTAAAAAAGTGTATAATATAACCTGGTATTAATGAAAACTGTAAATTTTATGTGCATTATATACAGTGCTTAATAGATTGTGAGTTACCGACATAAAAAATAACTGCGCTCATTTATTTCCAAATAAATACACGTGCTGTCTTATAACTTTGATAAACAAATGGAATTTTATTAAACTGTTTAATAAACGCTCTTGTACTCTAATTTTCTAGATAACTATTACATACTATTATTTTGCGATACTCTATTTATAAATGTTGAACTAAATAGTATCAAGTTTAAAACTAAATTAAGACTCATTTTTTGTATATTTGTACCCAATGTTAATAATGTACATGGTTAAATTTTGGGTTACGTTAAATTTCTGAACAGATTTTCTTCAATTATTACTTTCTTCACGTATATTTTGAAATCCTCGTCCCCTTTTATTTCCCTCAAATAAGTACCTTAATTATTTTGTTTTGTGTGTTGTTATCTTTTGCAGTGATAGATTTATACACCTAGTAATCTATATCTATTATATATGTAATGTTTTCAAATATATAAAAACACAAATAATAAATAATTCAAAAATTTGACCATTCAAGCAATTTTTATTGATATCATGCATATTTAAATAATATCATTAATTCAAG
Organism: Salticus scenicus; assembly: GCA_963930645.1. NCBI lineage: Eukaryota > Metazoa > Arthropoda > Arachnida > Araneae > Salticidae > Salticus > Salticus scenicus. Next base: position 599,827 of record CAWVNO010000967.1, on the reverse strand, counting down.
AATATGCTTTGTTTTATTTTGTGACTGACCTGATTTTAACACTGCATATAATGCTCACAAAATCTATAGTTTTAATTAATACTCTATTATATTATATACTTTTGATTTATACTCTAATAAAGAAATTTTTAAAAATATTATTACATGTTCTTTTTCACTACTATATAAATTTTATTTTTAAGTTTATCATCTCAAAACTTGAAAATCTCTTTCCTTCATTCATCTCCAATCATTATTTAAAAAAAAAAAAAAAATTCAGAAAGAGATAGTTTGCATAAAATTTTTAGAAACTTTTTCTATTTAAAAAAAATAACCACACTTTACAAAATTATATATATATATACACACATACATATATAAAATAAAATAGGGTTACCACATGTAAATTATATTTTTATCCTTTGGTTTGTCATAAAAATAATAAAGTCACTTTTTGTACTATTTTTGACAGTTTTAATTTGTTATCCATTGAAGCTCTTCTAAAAAAATATATAAACATACAGAAAAAGATGAAGTAACTAAAAATGTTAATATCTTATTACTGATCAATAATCATGAGCAATGATTTACATGTAAACTCCTTCCAAATATTTTTAGTGAGGGGGGGAGGGGGTTGATTTTTCACCAGTTATAATTTTACAGCTTCTTCTTATTATTATTCATAAAAGTAATAAAATGATTGAATACTAATTAAAGTGAAACCATTGAAAAGTTTTGAAGTCACAGCTGATAAATGTTTACTCGTATCTCCTCTAAGGAATCTCTAATTATGGGATACTACTAACAAAAAAGGGCATTTTTTTTAAATATTAAAATTTCCATATCTAAGGAAAATTCTTCTATTATCTGAAGAAGATAGTTTTAGAAACTTTTCCACTTTAAAAAAAGCTAGTCATTTTTTAAAGAATTCAGATATGAGATAACGAATGAAGCAGATTTATATCAATCTCTTTGATGGGTGTCATTAAACAATAGGAGGGGGGGGGAGATAAAGGTTATTGAAAGTGCCAAAAGTATGAGATCCTTTGTGAGAATTGTATGTATAATTAAAGAGTAATTGAGAATTGTATGTATAATAGACATTGGGCATAAATCTACTGAAATTCAAAGTTGCAGTGAAATACAAGAAAGTGTGTGTGTGTGCGTGGGGGGGGGGGGGGTTTACAAGCAAATGCAAGATTTAACTGAAAATGGGAATTTACAATTTTCAGAAGAGGTGAAATTTTAATTGATTAATCTTTTTTTTTTTTTTGGTTAGTTTTGTTAGCTGGTTTTAGTATTTTACCCATTTTATCAATGCTACATTAAAAGTTTATTTGGAAATCATTACTTTGGGGAAGAAAAGAAAAAAGATTGAAAGAGAGAGAGAGAAAAAAGGATTTTTACCAACTGTTTGTTTCAAATAAAATAAGTTTTTCTAAAGTTGTTATTCTATAACATGTCTCTATTTTTGGTAAGCATACTTAAAAGTACTTAAATTATTATATAAATTGCCAATATAGCAGAGTTTGTTGTTAATTTTATATTGATAAATTGTAATATAATATCAAATACACTTTTTAAGGCACTAAATATTATGTAAAAACGATTGATTAATAACAATTAAGCTAATTAAGAAATGCAACCTCTGAATGAGGTACACCTCTATATAAAGGTGAAGTACCTGGTCCCAAAGCTGTCCCTTATTTAGAGGGAAGTGTGTATATAAAGCTTTATCAGAATTATAAGAAACAACTAGAAAAAAATTAAAAAGAAAAAATATTTTCACCTAGTCTTCATCCTATTTTCCAAAAATAGCTCGTATAAATAAAACAAAGCGTGACTTTAAAAATGTAATTCAATTGTATATATATATATATATATATATATATATATAAGAAAAAATCTTGTTGAGACATACAGTTTCTCCCCCCCCCCCTTCTTAAGGTTTATGTTAAATAAAGGAGCAATGCTTCTTAAAAAAAAAAAAAAAAAAAAAAAAAAATGGAATTTAATAAATAAATTAACTATGTAACTATATATTAACTAATAAATAAATAATAAATTGTTAACAATATGTAAATGTGTAAATATTTTTCTAATTAATTAATTACTTTGTATTTAAAAAAGAAAAGTTGTATTCCTGTAATTCAAATGCACCAAGTGTCACATTGTTTTGAAATTATAACTTGATTAAGTTGATAAAATTGCGTGAATTTATATCATTTTTGGGGCCTGATGTCTCATTTATTAAACATTTTCATGAATTTAAATTAAAGAAAGAAAGAAAGAAAAAGGTAAAGTAAAATATTAATTTTCTGATGTCTTTAAATATATTCGTCTTGTTATATAAATCTGATAATTATTTTTGATTAAAAACATAAATTATCAGTAAAAGTTCCTTCACTAATGTAAAAATAATTAAAATATTTCGCAGGATCTCTTGTAGTTTTCCGAAAGTTATCTAAAATAATCTTCCACGTATCTTGATTTTATATCATGCATACAGCCAGTGAATTTCCTCCATCACCCCTTTTATTTACTTATTTTTTCTACTTCTACGGCGATGCGATATGACAACCGCAATGAGGGTTATTCACCGTTGGCAACGTTTGTGCGGAAGTCACGTGTCGGTGGTATTCCATGATTTGTTTACGCTGCAAATGCGAAGTCGAAAGAAACAAGAAAGCAACATATTAAAATACTGTGCATATTTTAGATCCACAAATAATTCAAGCAAAGAAACATGCAAGCAGAAACGTGTAAGTTTTCATGCATTTCCTTTAAATTCGTCTGGTTTATTAAAAGAATGGCTTATCAAGCAGAAAAGAGAAAATTTTACACCATCTAAACATAGCGTATTATGTTCAGAGCATTTTACCGAAAATGACTTGACTTACCAAAATTTTACAGAGATTTCTGAAAAGTGATGCCGTACCGTCTATATTTAGTTTTAAGTTAGTTACACCACACTTTAAAAAAAACAAAATTCAATTTTCATTTGATGAAAGAAAAGAAAGTAAAAAAGTCTCACGACATAGAATTCATGTCGAAAGAGCTATTGGGCGTATTAAATTAGTTAAACTTTTAGACTGCACCATACCATATACTATTGTTACCCTCCATTAGTCAATTAATTTATATATCAGCATTTTTAGTTAATTTTGGAACCCGTATTTTATAATTTAAATTTTAATGAAAAAATAAGGAAATAGGGAATTTTCTACTTCGTTTCTTACAATAAATCTCCTATATGCTTCAATGTTACTACAAAATTAAGGTTATACTTTTTTTTTTTTTCATTTTGTGCGTACCAGATACAGTAAGGTTAAATTTTTATAATTTTGCTTATCCTAAAGATTTGTTGTCAGGGCCCGATTAAGCTTTGAAGCTAGGGGAAGCTCAGTATCATTTCGGGGCCCTCTTTCATTTCAGAAAATCTTGTTTTCCTGTTACATGTTGTAATATAAAAATGCTATAGACCAAAAATTAGTGTGTATTTATAGTTATTTATTTTTTCATTCATATATCTGGGTGATTTCTACACACAACATTAAAATCGTATAACTTATTAATTAAGAATAATTCAGATTTTTTAGGTTAAATAATAGATTTTTCCTGAAATAGTGAGTATTTTATCTTGCTTTAGGCGAATTTTCTCAGAAAAATTCAATCTCAGTATGAAAATATAAAACAGAAAATTCAAGACCCTGTTTTTAGTCATTTTGGGGGCCCCTCCTAAATTTTAGAGGGGAAGCTTGTGCTTCCCGAGCCTTTTGGGTAATCAGGCCTGGTTGTTGTACATATTTATTTTTTTTAATTCTTTCAGTTTTATTCAAATTTATTGTAGACTCCTAGAAATCTGTGTAACACAACCAATCTAAACAATGAAGTTTACAGTAAAGTTTAACAGGAAAAAATCAGGGTAGCACTTATTATTTTTATAGTGATTTTTTAAAAACTGAATTTAATGAGATAAGGAAAGGTTCTTTTAATTGAGGTCCAAGTCTTGGAGAAAAACTGAAATAATTTATGTTGTTTCTGACTGTTAAATTATCCAAATTGTTCACGTTTAATATAGACACAATTTTACATTTAATTTTTATCACCCACTACCCAGTATATGTAGTACCATACGGAATGCATGGAAAAATCATTAATCAATTCAAACCATTATTCTTTGCTAAAACCAGTTAATTTTTTTTTTTTTTAAATGCTTATTTAAATCATTAAATACACACATGTGTACACTTTGTTTAAAACATTTGTTTTTATTTTTTTTCTTCATTCCAGTTTGTTCACATTTTTGTAGAACAAAGACAATGAAATCATTTCATCTTCTGTAACTATGCATTATGGTTTCCTTTTTTATCAATTTACATTTCTCATAGTCGTATATTATTTATACTCAAATAACTTTTTCTTGTACATATATTATTTTCTAAACTGATAGCAGTGTAATTATCAGACACAGCAAAATTACTTTATGTGTTAATCAACACTTTTCAGAAACCTTTTTTTCTTTTGTAAAATAATGGTAAGCAAAGTCACATTCTGTGAAATAATCTGAATATAATATGCTGCATTTTGTTGATATAAAATTATCTCTTTCCTGTTTTATTTGTCATTCTTTTAATAAAACAGTTGTATTTGAAGGAAATTAATGAAATTTTACCCGCTTCTGCTTGCATGTCTCTTTACTTGATTTATTAAACAATTTAAGCATTGCACTGTTATATTGTAGTACTCAAATAAGATTCTATACTATAGTGCTGTTATAGTACCCTTATAAACGATTTAAGGAGCAGGGGATTCATCAGTATCATTAGGGATTATTTAAAAGTTTTTTTTTGTGTTTGTGTGTGTGTGTAGTGTTTGAGTGGTATGTCTTGTGTTTAGTGCTTGTAGGTACACCAAAGAATTTGGTACCATTACAGTCTACAAACTAGGGATGCACCGAATATTCAGTTTGGCGAAATATCAAATTATTCAGCTAGTTGAACATATAAAAACTCAATTTTTAAAAAAATATTTAATCATTTGAAAAAAATTCTGTTATTTTTAATTATCATTAAAATAAGATTTTTCAGAGTAATTAAGAAGTAATTTTATTTAAATCAAAACAATTGTGTTATTTAATTTCAAGTAACATTAAAGAAAATTAATTATTAGTTACATTAATCGGTACTTTTCCTTCCTCCGTTCGGTACGGAGGAATAGACAGCAACGTCCTCGTAAAAAGAGTAATTCTACCCAATCCAGAAACATTGTCAGGAGAAAAGCACCACGAAAAAAAAAGGCTGTGTAACTAAAGAGGAATTATTTGCGAGTGACATATATCACCGACTATCATCTAATCAGGCAAAATCACTTTACTTTTTACCATGTTTTTATTAACTTCTATTATGTGTTTGTTTGTCCGGTACAAATCTTGCAATCTATTTTTAACTGACTTAACTACTAGCTAGACATTTGAAACTTTCACAGTAGCTCAGAACCCGATGACAACACAATACTTCGAAGTCAGATTTTCGAATAGTTTTCTTTTAATTAATTAAAATATGAAAATAATGAGCTCCTAATAGCAATCAAAATAGTCATTAAAATATTAGCTATAATTTAATTGTTACCAAAAAAAATTTACGAGTTAATTTTCTTCTGACATAAAAATAAACTAGCAGGCTACGCCCGCTTCGCTGGTCACTATTTTTAAATGAATCACAATAATTAATGAATTCTCAAAATTGCATTAATTTTTATCATGTGATAAAAAAAGAAAAAAAAAATCTGATCAGGAAAAATGTCGCACCGGGTCCCCACTGCCTTCGGCAGCGTAGACCCGTGCACTGCGCGCAGGTATTCCTTCACCATCCTTATGACTTCTCAAAATTCCATGTTATTACTCATAAACTTTCATTCTCAAGAAAAGGAATTAAAAAATATATCATTTAGCATCGGGTAAAAACTCACACCGGGACGCCACTGCCTTCGGCAGCGCAGACCCATGCGCGCTGCGCGCGCACGTTTGAGGATATACGTGCGCTGTACACGCATATTCCTTCTCAACTCAAACTTTTATTAAGAAAATTAAATTTTAAAAAAATCTTTTATCATCGGGTAAAAACTCGCACCGGGTCCCAAACCCATGCGCGCTGCGCGCCTATTCCTTCCCCACCGTTCCAGCCCCTCCTAATTAACTTGCATATACCAATTTTGAACGGTCTTACTCAATTAGCTGAGATGCAAAAGAAAACCTGATCAGGACACTTTAAATTGTAAATCAGGTGAAATCTCGAATTCCACTTTCGATAATGTAAAAGAACTTTAAAATATCTTTCGAACGATGTATTAAAAATAATTTAATCATAATTAGAATATGAAATATTGAAATTAAAAATATTACAGCGCCATCTGGCGGTAGAAATTTCTGTAATCTATTGTTCCATTCCAGATCAACAAAGCTTTCAAATGATGTATTACTCATGAAATTATTTTAATTAGTAGATGAGATACAAAAGAAAACCTAATCAGGACACCTCAAAACGTGTAAATCGGGTGAAATCTCGAATTCCATTTTCGATAATGCAAAAGTACTTTAAAATGTGTATCAACTAAAATAAGCTTTCAAATGATGTATTACTTATGAATTTTTTTAATTAATAATTGAGATACAAAAAAAAACTGATTCAGGGCACCTCAAAACGTGTAAATCTGGTGAAAACTTTCAATAATTTAAAATAACTTTAAAATATCTTTCGAATGCTGTATTAAAAATAATTTAATCATAATTAGAAATTGAAATATTGAAATTTTAAAATATTACAGCGCCATCTGGCGGTACAAATTTCTGTATTCCACTGTTCGAAAAGCTTTCTAATGATGTATTACTTACGAAATTATTTTAATTAGTAGCTGAGATACAAAAGAAAACTAATTCAGGAGACCTCAAAACGTGTAAATCTGGTGAAAACTGTCGATAATATAAAAGAACTTTAAAATATCTTTCGAATGATGCATTAAAAATAATTTAATCATAATTAGAAATTGAAATATTGAAATTTGAATGTATTACAGCGCCATCTGGCGGTAGAAATTTCTGTAATCCACTGTTCGATTCCAAATCAAAAAAAGTTTTCTAATGATCTATTACTTGTAAAATTATTTTAATTAGTAGCTGAGATAAAAAAAAAAACCTAATCAGGACACCTCAAAACGTGTAAATCGGGTGAAATCTCGAATTCCATTTTCGATAATGTAAAAGTACTTTAAAATGTGTATCAAGTCAACAAAGCTTTCAAATGATGTGTTACTTATGAAATTTTTTTAAATTAATTTCTGAGATATAAAAGAAAACTGATTCAGGACACCTCAAAACGTGTAAATCTGGTGAAAACTTTCGATAATTTAAAAGAACTTTAAAATATCTTTCGAATGATGTATTCAAAATAATTTAATCATAATTAGAAATTGAAATAATGAAATATTGAAATTATAACAAATAATTAGCAATAAATTAAAATTGCGACTATAATTTGAGATTTAAACTATCCTATCTCTCAAGTTGGATCGAACTGCACATGGTGTGCGAATTTTATTGTAATCGGTTAAGTGGTTTAGGAGTCCATTGAGGACAAACATTGTGACACGAGATTTATATATATTAAGATTTAATTAAACATGAGCGTTAAAAAATTGTATTTTTGAGCGTAAAAAAATTTTAATTGTAAAAATAGTAATTATGCATCTGGCAAAAATTGACATCATTATCACTTTAAAGATTTTCTACACATTGATAAAGTGCTAATGTAGTTCATGATGCAAATACAGTACCCGCTGCTTATTAAAATCACATTCGCTCTGTGCAAAAGTTATTTTATTAAGCAGCTGATTTTTATATCCAGCGAACGTTCCTTCACTGAAGAAAAAGGTATTATCTATATGAATTTGGAAAGAAATTTCAAAAGTTACCAAATAATGGAACTAATAAACAATATTAATTAATTTTTAACAGATAATTCTTTGATTGTTCCTTCAAAATAAGTGAATTAAACACATCTCAAGTTCTGATGCGCTCTCCTTTGAGGGAAATAATCAATACTTTGCCAAAAGTTCACGATTTTCTTTTAATTTTAAAATCTTTCCTTTAAAGCTTTTTGCCTCTTAGTTATTTCAGAATAAGAACAAAAATTGTCTTATAATTAAACATAAATGTACATTTAAAAAAAAAAAATCACTTGAGAGCCAAATTAAATTTTTAACTTATTACCATACTTTGAAGAATACATTGCTTGAAATTATTACTAAGACAAGTAATGGGACGTGTTTAATTGCTGTAAATGTAAAATTTTCGACAAAAATAGATAACTGAGGGTTTGCTGTATTTCATTTAAAATAAAAAATCACAGTGTAAATAAAAATTTTTTAGTGTGCATAAATGACATTTTTGCTGCTGGAGAGATTTTTTTTAGTTTTTTTAGCAGCAGTTATAAAATTAGTTTGCATTGATTTGATTCTGGTCCTGGCAAATTCATCACATTAAGCGGCTGATTTTATTAACCAGTGATTTTAATAAGTGGCGGTTACTGTATATGTTGTTCTAAAAGGATTAGTATTTTATTTTTTAAATCAGCTTTTTTTTTAATTCAAATTTCCCGTAACTCTTTAACCAATCACATTAGAACATCCATCTTTGGAATATCGATAATAAGGATTTTCTCGCCAAATCCATTACCTGCCTATTGGAGCTTTTTTAATGCATTTTAAAGGGAAAATTAAGCTATTTTAACGCGAAAGAGCTGGAAATGCAGATTGACATTTTATCAACTTACTAAGCCTCTTTGAAAGAATTTATACAAAAATAAATACAATTATTTACAATTTCGTAACAATACGCATTGATAAAGTGCTAATGTAGTTACAATAAATCTCCTATATGCTTCAATGTTACTACAAAATTAATGTTATACTTTTTTTTTTTTTCCATTTTGTGCGTACCAGATACAGTAAGGTTAAATTTTTATAATTTTACTTATCCTAAAGATTTGTTGTTGTGTTGTACATATTTATTTTTTTTAATTCTTTCAGTTTTATTCAAATTTATTGTAGGCTCCTAGAAATCTGTGTAACACAACCAATCTAAACAATGAAGTTTACAGTAAAGTTTAACAGGAAAAAATCAGGGTAGCACTTATTTTTTTTATAGTGATTTTTTAAAAACTGAATTTAATGAGATAAGGATGTATTTCATTTAAAATAAAAAATCACAGTGTAAATAAAAATTTTTTAGTGTGCATAAATGACATTTTTGCTGCTGGAGAGATTTTTTTTAGTTTTTTTAGCAGCGGTTATAAAATTAGTTTGCATTGATTTGATTCCGGTCCTGGCAAATTGATCACATTAAGCGGCTGATTTTATTAACCAGTGATTTTAATAAGCGGCGGTTACTGCATATGTTGTTCTAAAAGGATTAGTATTTTATTTTCTAAATCAGCTTTTTTTTTTTTTTTTTTATTCAAATTTCCCGTAACTCTTTAACCAATCACATTAGAACATCCATCTTTGGAATATCGATAATAAGGATTTTCTCGCCAAATCCTTTACCTGCCTATTGGAGCTTTTTTAATGCATTTTAAAGGGAAAATTAAGCTATTTTAATGCGAAAGAGCTGGAAATGCAGATTGACATTTTATCAACTTACTAAGCCTCTTTGAAAGAATTTATACAAAAATAAATACAATTATTTACAATTTCGTAACAATACGCATTGATAAAGTGCTAATGTAGTTAGTTCTATAGCTATGATTCAACAGAAAATTTAAAAACATGGTTTATAAAAAGTTTTTTAACTTATAATTATTTTTATTTTCATATTGCTTTCATCATGATGGAGTCACTGTGGCTAATTTTACTAGAACTGGAAATGCTCCTATGATTACTAAACATCATAAATTATTTGAAAATAAACATCCTCACTGGTCTAAGGCTTTTCACCCTTATGCTCAAAATCAATGGGTAGAATAAACTTATTGCAAAAGTGAAAATGTGGCTTTACCACCAATTAAGTGGTCATCTAGCAATTTCAGATTATGTACTGATGATGACGGCATTGGTCTATTGTGTCTGAAACTAATGTACATAGGTAGGAATTTTTACTCTAAAGATACAGGCGATAATTTTGGCTTTCGACTTTTTTTTTTTTTCGATTAAAGAAAATGAGTGCAAACACAGAGCAAATACTTAAAAAGATACTAGACAAAACAATGGGTCGTCCAGTTGAACCGGACACACCGCACTATGGCGATACCGGTGATTCAATAAATCTTGAGGATGAGGCGCTTCCTAATATTTCAGATAATTCTTTATTGAGAGATGACGATTTAAATAAAAGAAAATTGGATTGCGACCATCATTGCAACAAAAAACACAAACATGAAGAAGGCGATCAGGACAATATGCAAGCGAATGATGTCACTGACCATCCGTGGATGCAAGAAAAAGATTTCCTATGTTAATCGCCCATTGGATTTTTTTTTTTAAATTATTAAAAATCAAAGAAAATGATTTCCTGATTTTAATCCCCATATTTGGGTATAGATATGTATTAGTTATCATGTGCATGTGTTAGATTGAGTTATTTTGCTGTCAAATTGACAAAATTTTAATTTTTAATTTCAAGGCACTGTCGTTCTTAGCGTTTTTTGTATTTGGCGATCAAAAACGTAATACAAAAATATACATGCCAGATGTATATTTTTGTAATATGTATTGTACGAAATATTGTTTCACATTACTGATTATTTTCTTAATATACGTTGTTAAAATAACCATGATTTTTGAAAGGAATTAAATATGTTTGCCAAATAATTTGGCGATATTTTTTTTCCCGTCAAGGATGACATATGAAATCTATTCCGTTGCAAAATATTAGTATCTTACATCAGATACTTTTTTTAGACATTCAAAAACAAATTTGACTTTAAATTATGATAGAATATTTATCACTTTCCTTTTAATTTGTATATTAGTTAGATATTTATTGTGTAAATATCTTCCTTTGAAATGAAATGCTTGTGTTTTCAATCGAATATAGAAATTTGCCATTTTTTCCCCTAGAGTTTCAAAATTTAAAATTAAAATTTTATCAATTTTACAACAAAAACAACTTAATCTAATGCATGCACACGATAACTAATACATATCTATACCTAAATATGGGGATTGAAATCTGGAAATAATTTCCCTTGATTTTTAATAATTTTTTTACAAAAAATCCAATGGGCGATTACTTAACATAGGAAATATTTTTCTTGTATCCACGGATGGTCAGTGATGTTACACTTCACTTGCGTATACACACGTTCTCGAAAATGCACAGGGTCCTGATCTTTCATATAATAACAATCATTATTTTAAATATAAGTGTTTAAATAAATAAGTATTGTCATAAAATTCTGTTTTTTTATTTACATGAAATTAATTTAAAAAATAATTTAACTAAAAAAAAAAAAATAATAATAATTAAATTATTACCTCTATGTCCTTTGATGAAGCGATGTTCTTTGCATTGCCAGGGAGAGTTATCTTAGTCGTGCAGTGATTTTAATAAACACCACACAACTTAGACACCCACCAGGCGTTTGCCTTTATTTACATTTAAATCCTATCTATAAATATTTACAAGCCCTCTGTGTCGGCTGTCGTGGGGTGCCTCAGGTTTATGGCTTTCTCCAGCGGGATGGTTGGGTGCCTCAGGTTGTGGACTTGCTGGCTTTAGGTATTGAATAATCTTCATCTGATGAAACTTCTTTAAGATGGCACGTTTCTTTGTAATCGCTAGTTGAAGTTGCCTCTCCTTTTTTCGCTTTATGGTCTGGGTCTGCTATATCTCGTGTTTCAGAAGTAGTCGGAGGTTCAAGCTCACCTTGGTTATCCATCTCTCTTTGTTAAAAAAAGAATAACAAACAAAAATAACTATCTAACTAATAAAATTGTTTCATAAAAAATGAAAAGTCTGAACTTGCACACAATACAAATTTATCACAATAAAATGCAAAAATATGTATTCACAAAAGTGTACAATTGTTAACTTACAATTGACAAATTAATTAGTAAATTCAATGAAGTTGGCAGAAGAAAAAAAAAAAAAAAAAAAAAAAGAATCAGCAAATTTTGCATATTTGTTAATCATACATTTAACCAAAAAAGCAGAAATTTTAATGAAATAATTACATATTTCAGACAAACACATATTGAAAAAAAAAAAAAGTTTTATTCCTGGTAGTGCCAAAATATTCATTATTTTGGAAATTGGCAGCAAAAATTACCCCTAACTTCAGCATTTAATTTAGCTGTAAATAAATGTAATTTCTTTTTTCTTTTTAACAGTAGTGAAATAAACCCACAATTCCCTAATCAACTGCGAAAATATTGCACGTTTCAGAAATTTGCTACCAAAAAAGCAAATACATAATATTACACTAAAATAATCTTTTATTTCTGGAATTAACTTTGAAAATAGTACAAAATTTTGTCACATTTAACAGCAAAATAATCATGTTATTTTAAAAATTTGTAGCAAAATAAAAATTAAAAACATTAAAACAGTAATTGTGATTTTTCAGCAAAATAGTCACACACTTTGGGAGGTTAAAATGATTTTCTATCCCCCCCCCCCCCATAAATTTTGGTTATGGTTTCTCTTTGGATTTACACTGATCTCGGAAATAGCCAACATGGCCTTCAAAAGGAAGGATTTCAGACTAAAGTCTGAAAACGTTCATGCCTGATTAAATTAAATAACATTTTAACAGTAGACAAACTTTTCTCACAATCTTGTCGAATGATAAAATTACCCAAATAAAGAATTAACATCTTCAAATAAAATAACAGTTTTTTTTTTTTCTTACATATTATTTTGTTATACTTTCAGGTTTAACACAGTGAAAAAATAAAATTTTATTCATTTGATATTTTCTGTAAATTTGAAGATGCTTCTAGTGTGAAGTATTTCTTTATTTGTGTAATTTGTTAGCTTTGATTAAATTCGTGTATAATGTATTTAAAAAGACAATGCAGTCACTTTAAAATTCGACTGCCTTGCATTGAAGCAAAAAAAAAAAAAATAAATAAATAAATAAATAAATTGAACCTAACTGTCAAAACTGATAATTGGATGTGATTTTATAGTTATCAAACTAAAATTTTTAGATACAAATAGCCTATAAAATTTGAAAAATGAATAAATTCATTTTTCTAATTTAAGAGAATAAAGTAATAGTAACAATAATAAATCTTTAAAAACAAGAACAAATTTAATGATTGTGCTTTTTCTGAATGTGAACATGAAATTTAAAAACATACATTAGGTAGAAAGTAACTTTTGTAATAAAATTCCTCACAGAATATATGATGGTCTTAGGCTTCAGCAGGCAATAAGTAGAAAGCCTCCTTGTACACGCTTAAAATTATACATGCAACATAGTTAAAGCATGTTATAAGAATGTTTAAAGGCATGGTTTGCATAAAAAGTGGTCGACACAGATTTAGTAATTATTTTTTATAAAGCTAAAACAAATTGTGATAATTTACGTAATCCTTCAATTGACTGGAAATTTAGTACAACAAATATTTGATTTACATACAGCTATATGATTTTCGGATTAATTTAGTTATATATTAGTATGTATTCCCGTGTGTATTCACTCGGGGAAAGACGGCCATATTTTGGTAAAAACGTCGTCTTTTCCCAAATGAAAAGGAATAACTTTTTTCTCCCCAATGATCACTCTATTCTATATATGCTATACTATATCTATGAGTTCTATACGCAAGCGAAGTGTGACTCACTGACCGTCTGTGCAGCCAAGAAAAAGATTTCCTATGTTAATTGCCCACTGGATTTTTTGTAAGAAATTATTAAAAATCGAGGAAATTTATTTCCCGATTTTAATCCTTATATTTGGGTATAGATATGTATTAGTTATCGCGGGTGTTAGATTGAATTATTTTGCTGTCAAATTGACAAAATTTTAATTTTAAATTTTTAAACTCTGTCGCCCTTGGCTTTTTTTATTATTATTATTATTTTTTGGCGATCAAAAGCGTAACACGAAAATATACATGCCAGATGTATGCATTGTACGAAATGTAATATGTATTATTCATTGTACGTATGTATGACATGTAATATGTATTGTACGAAATATTGTTTCATATTATTCATTACTCTTTTAATATAAGTTGTTAAAATAACCATGATTTTTGAAAGGAATTAAATATTTTCGCCAGATAATTTGGCGATATTCTTTTTTTTTCGCTTAGGATGACAGAAATGAAATCTATTCCGTTGCAAAATATTAGTATCTTACATCAGATATTTCATTTAGACATTTGAAAACAAATTTGACTTCAAACTATGATAGAATATTTATCATTTTCCTTTTAATTTGTATATTATTAGTATATTAAAATTTAAAAGCATGGTATATAAAAAGTTTTTTTTTTTTTTTTTTTTTTTAAATCTTATAATTATTCTTTTCTTAATCCTCAATGTTTCCCATCTTTATTGACTTGAATTTACTATTAAAATTTTAACATATTGTTTGTTTTCGTTAGCTGTGACCCTGCTCACCTATGCGCATGCGTGAGGTCTGCATTGATTTTGTTAAAATAGGGTAGAAGCGTAGAAGATGAGAGAATGTTTACATTTTACGAGTGAGAGATAAGTTGCGGTTTCTTTTTTCTTTTTTTTTCTTTTCAGGACATTATTGAATTTTGAGGCGATACTTCTTCGTTATATTCGTATAAAGGCAAAATGCTGATTTTTCCCCCTTGTAATTTTTAAATAAGTGTAGAAGATCAGTTTTATTCTTCGATGCAAAATAAAATCCGTAAACTTAAAAGTAAATGCCTGTTTTCTTTCTTCTTCTTCTTTTTTTTTTTCAGTTAAAATTATTTTTATTTGCTTACTTGATCTCTAAATTCGTACTATATCTGTCATACCTGAACACTTGTTTCATGCACTGATTATAGTAGTAAATTAATTAAAAATGACTTAAATTAGGTAAAATTTACATAATTCATTAATAAAAGAAGAGAAAAAGAACAACGTTTACAGTAGACTTTACCTGTAGTAAAAGTAATATATTTTTTTCTTTTAAATTATACTGCTAAAATAAAAATACCATATTTTTGGATCTCTATTTTACAGAAATTTACAGAAAATCGTATTTAAATCAAATCATTAGATTTTTTTATCATGATTATTTTACACCTTTAACATAAAAATCCTGAATAGTTCGTCTAATGATGCTGCAATCAAATTCATCGATAGATGTTTTTTCAAAAACACCTCTTTTAATTCTTTTTTTAGGTGAAACAAATTCTGGATTAAGGTCATCTCCTGCTTCTCGACGAATATTTTTAATGGTGCCAACACTCACACCAGCAATCTTACTGGCTCGTTTTGTAGGATGTGTTAATGGAATAATTACATCTCCGTTTTCTGCTTCTTGATCACAAAATTTGATAATATTATATAAAATCTTCTTTGTACCACTCCTGAATGGTTTATGTTTACTTGAACTAGCCATGGAGGAATAAATACTAAATTAATTGAATAAACTTTAAATTCGCGTAAAAAGGTAAAATAAATATTGAAGACTCATAAAAAGAAAACGAACACGTGTAGAACGAAAAGCGCATTTGGCTAAGTGCCCATCTCATTCAACGCATCACCCCTTTTCCGAGTAGGATCGTTCCGCGAGAGGTAGACATGGTTTACGAAAACGGACAGTACTCAAAAACTTCTCATCACTTCGTTAAAATACACTAAACTTTTCCAAAATCTTTTTGTATTTAAAATGATACATGTATTTACTTTAAATGTCCAATATTTCATAAGATTTCCAATTTTAAAGTTTTAAAATATTTATCAAATTTACTTATTTTTCTGGTTTAGCCTTATTGTTTTCCCTTTTATAACTACAGCTGTTGCCCTCTTTAAAATATTTAAAATGATGAGGTCATTTAATAGTAAAATTATCCATTATAGCATATATTATATTTCACTCCTCCATAAAAATTGATTTTAAAATCGTCTGTTTCTTTTATACTTTTATTTTAATAGAATTTTAATAGAATTTAATTTATATATTAGTCATTTTAGCAATTTTATCCAAAGTAGCATTAGAAATATTATATATCACTTCTCCATTAAAATTTATAGGACCCTACAATAAAATTAATTTGTGCTTAATATCAACACTACGAAAATTTTTATCAATCGCTTCCAAATTTTGACCTAAGTTTCAAATCTCAACCCTGTGGGTTTTTACATCGGCTACAACGTTTTCGTCTTTGTTCGTAAATAATAATTTAACTGTACTAAATAGTTTACAGCCGTATAATTCAACGTATAACTTAGTCACAGCAACGCGTGGCCGGGTCTGCTAGTAAACAATAAATATCTTTGCTGGGTATCCTTGTAGAATTCGACGTTTTAAATATGTTTTTTTGCACAATATGTAATTACACTAAGCTTATTTATTAATTTTAATAGGCACTTCCAAAAATACGGGAAAAGGGGATTAAATTGGGTCATAAATTAAAAATAAGCTACTTAATTTTAATACATTTCACCATATATGCTTCGCTCGAATAGTCTAAAAAGTGTCTCATTCTAGCTACACTACAAACACAGCATAATGAAAAAAAAAAAAAAAATTCATTCATACAAGGAATGGAAGAGATACAATAATGAACGTGAACTATAGTATTACAAATATATTTACAACTAATTTTAATCACATTCAACACTATGGAATATGAAAACATTCATACCTCATTGTCACTTGCGATGGTCACGTTTAAGTTTTATTCCTGTTTTTTTATATTTAGCTTTGACATCTGCTGATACAATGGTAGCAGTATTTCTCCCGTTATGGACTTCTTGAAACGTCAATTTTTTTTTTACAAACCCTGCTTTGAAAAGCTTACACCCATTAATATTTTCTTGTAAGCAGCAGAATTTCCGTGTCCTTCATTCTGTGAATTTAAGAGAATGTATTCTTGGATATTTTCATGGTAAAAATCATAACGGCCGATCAAGGATCAAACCATGATCTTAAAAATTCACTGCTGATTAAAAAGGGAGAAATATAAACAAAAAATAATGAAAAAATTTAATAAAAATAATGGCGCTCACTGCTTAGTTCAAGAGTAAACAATCCACCAGGTTAGAGGTAAATACCACCGACACGTGATCATTACGTCACCCGGATAAACCTCATTGGACCTTCAACTCCTATTAATATTACTCCGTGCTCACGACACATACTTTCAACATGATGGTTGAATTTATGTGAGCATGTGACAAAAATGGGATGTCAGTTCTCTGGAGGGACGTGTTTTGAACGTACGAGACGAGAAATGAACAAAATTTGGACGTATGTGCTGTGTGGGACCTTCTTCTCCTGTCTTTATTACTCCGTGAAGAACCTCAAACAGACAAAACAATACGTGGTACATCTCCGACTAGAATGTATATATTTACATTCTCTAACGTTCTTACTTAGTTAGGTATGGTAGTTTGCAACCATACATAATTACGTGAAGTAGCAACTAAACACAATCTTAATATGGATCTCCATAGTCATTCGGAAGAGACACTCCATAAATGTGAAGTTTGTTTAAAATCATTTTTACAAGTTGGACATTTAAAAAAACATATTTTGTGTCATACTGGAGAAAAACCTCATAAATGTGAAATGTGTTCAAAATCATTTTTACAAGTTGGAAATCTAAAAATACATCTTCTGAGTCACACTGGAGAGAAGCCTCATAAATGTGAAATGTGTTCAAAATCATTTTCACAAGTTGGACATCTAAAAAGTCATCTTTTGTGTCATACTGGAGAGAAGCCTCATAAATGCGAAATGTGTTCAAAATCATTTTCACGACTTGGAAATCTAAAAACACATCTTCTGAGTCACACTGGAGAGAAGCCTCATAAATGTGAAATGTGTTCAAAATCATTTACACAAGTTGGACATCTAAAAATACATCTTCTGTGTCATACTGGAGAAAAACTTCATAAATGTGAAATGTGTTCAAAATCGTTTTTACGAAATGGAGATTTAAAAAAACATCTTTTGTCTCATACTGGAGAGAAACTTCATTAATGTGAAATCTGTTTAAAATCATTTTCGCTAGTTAGAAATTTGAAAATACATTTTTTTTTAATTATATGCTTGTACTGAATAGGAAAAATAATTTTCAACTAAGCATTGTTTAATCACACATTTCCTTTCCCTTGCAGAAAACTCGTTCAAATGTGAAGTATGTTCAAAAGGATAACCAGAGGTAAAACTTTTCAAAGAATGTTGTTTTAAACACACAAACAACAAGAACAAAAATTAAACTCGTCTCCTGATTGTATATATGGATCAATACAAAATCCCTTAATGAGATAATATTTTGTGATGCAGCTCTACAATTTATGGCTATATGATTTTAAAATGTGGATTTTAAAAATATAATTTTGAGTGACGCTGTATATAAAAACTGGGAGGTGGAAAAATGGGTAACGGAAAAAAGGGTAATGGAAAAATGGGTAACGGAAGAATGGGTAATTTGCGAATTGCTACTTGCGAATCATATACTGAAAATTGCCTCCAAATTCTGCCATAGACTTAAACTATGTTTCAAAGACATTTCAGCTTTGTTACTGATTATTTATTTCACCGTCAGTTAAAAATTTATTGTTTTAAGAGGGCTGAATATAAAAAATCTTTCACAGAATCTTTTTCAGTTAAAAAAATAAAATAAAATAATCTTTCATTTATTTCTTTATTCGCGTATTTACTATTTATGAGATTTTAATTATTTTTTAATTGAAATCATAATGTTAAAATCATAATTATAATGATAATTGAAAAAAGAAGAAATGAAAGAAAATGTTGGAAAGAGAGCAGCGTAGAATGGAGACCATTTTTATTTTTCATGCAGAGATAAATAGAAGAGCTTTGTTTCAGTTAAGCAAGTGCGGGCGTTTGACTGAAATTCCTTTTTTTTTTCAAATGGGGCTATATTACTTCTGTTATTTATGTATCTTAAGAAATGACAAGTAAATAAACAAGCAAATAAATACTATGATTTTATATATTTTGTGATTTTTATTATTATTTTCTCTCTTTTCTTTTCTTCTTCTTTTTTTTTTTTTTTTTTTTATCAGCAATCACAAGTTTAAAAATAATTTTATGCAAAAATATATCGTTCAGTTATATTTAAATGCTGACTAGCTAGTTTCTGGTTAATTCATGAATAGGTTTTGTTACCTAAAAGTGTGAAATTTTTAAATTTTATACTTATTCACAAAAGGAAATTAACTTTTTTTTCTTTAAGTAAATAAAGCCTAAAACGAATGACTAGAACATGAATCTCGAAAAAAGGGGCACCCGGAAAAAGGTCACTTTTCCAGTTCGCAAATCGGAAAATAATAAATATCAAGTAATGAATTTAAAAAATGACTTTCAAATTACACTTTTTGAA
This sequence comes from Salticus scenicus, assembly GCA_963930645.1. Lineage (NCBI taxonomy): Eukaryota > Metazoa > Arthropoda > Arachnida > Araneae > Salticidae > Salticus > Salticus scenicus. Next base: position 580,300 of record CAWVNO010000967.1, on the reverse strand, counting down.
ATTTCTATTGGTTTGGTACAACATCCATTTAGTATATAGTACCTGGGGGAAGAGGGGAAGGGGACTAGCAGCAGATTGAAAAAAAAATGTGTGTATATCAACTCTTACCGATTTTAATGAAACTTTGTATAGTGACGTACAATTTGTGAAAGAATTACAGTACGTGTCAGACATACTTGGGGGGAGGTTAAAGAAGGGGGGGGGCAGAGGAAAATAAAATGATATTTTATATTACCATTTTACTGACTTTAATCATATATTTTACAACTATAACTTACTTTTTATGAACATCACAGTGAGTGCATTATACACTTGGGGGACAAGGGGGCAGATGGAAATGAAATATATTCTTCGTTAAACTACCCTATTATTGATTTAAATTTTGTTGTATAATCACGTATAATTTATGAAAAAATTACTGAAAGTGTCAAACATACTTTTGGGGGAGGGGGGTACAGGAAAATAAAATAATTCTATAACTATCACTTACTTTTTATGAATATCACAATGAGTGTATTATATATCTGGGGGGGGGGCACAGATAGAATTAAAATGTATTATTTTTTAAACTACCGCATTGTCGGTTTAAAAAAAGACTTTATATATCTACAACTTTCTGCTTATGTGAAATTACAGTGAGTGTACATATATCTGGATAATTTATTAAGGGGGGGGGGCGGGGCAGAGTGAAGAAATTTTTTGTTTTATATCACCATGCTGTTTATTTATATGAAACTTTGTACGACTATGACTTTAATTTTATTAAAATTATAGTGAAAGTTACCTACAGTTCATGGGGGGGGAGAATTAAAACTTATTATCGTTTGTTTTATTGTTTTATTTGCATTTTGTGCAAATATCAGTTACTATTAATGAAAAATTACAGTGAGGTACGCAAAAATTCAATGTATGGGTTAAATTTATAAAAATGTTACTCAAAAATTAATTTTCTTCTTTTAATCTGTCTCTTTTGTCCTCCCCCAATGTAGAAATAAAAAATATTACTCTCTCGTTGATGTTTAGCATCAGTTTTACAAGGAGAAATTAAGAAAAGTGCCCTTTTTTCCGGATTGTGAAAAAAAGGCACTTTTCTTAATTGTTACTTGTAAAATACTTGATAAACATGGACGATGGCAAAAATTTTTTGTTTCTACGAGGGGAGGGGGGAACAGACGATAGAAAAAAATTCTATTTTAGAATAATCTTTTAACAATGTTTGATATTAACTTTTAATTAATGTCTGATATTAACAATGTATTGAATTTTTGGATTGCGAAAAAAAGGGCGTTTTTCCTAATTTCTCATTGTAAAACTGATGCTAAACATCAACGAGAGTATATATATATGTATTTTTCTACATGGGGGGAGGACAAAAGAGACAGATTAAAAGAAGAAAATTCATTTTTGAGTAACTTTTTTACAGATTTAAATCATTCATTGAATTTTTGCATACCTCACTGTAATTTTTCATTAATAGTAATTGATAGTTACACAAAATGTAAATAAAACAATAAACAAACTATAATAAGTGTTGTTTAAAAAGATTATTTTATTTTACATCTGTCCTACCCCCTCCCACCTTATCAACTGTAGGTAACTTTCACTATAATTTTAATAAAATAAAAGTGATAGTTGTACAAAGTTTCATATAAGTAGGTAGCATGGTGATGCAAAAATAAAAATTTTCTTCGTTCTGCCCCCCGCCCTTAGCAAATCATCCAGATGTGTGTACACTCACTGTAATTTTTCATAAGCAGAAAGTTGCATAGGTACAAAGGTTTTTTTTAAATTAACAATGCATTAGTTTAAAGAATAAATATTTTACTTCTATCTTCGCCCCCATTGTCCTTCCCTCCCAGATATATAATACACTCATTGTGACCTTCATAAAAAGTAACTGATAGTTATAGAATATGTCATTAAAGTCGGTAAAATAGGGATATAAAAAAGTATTGTATTTTCCTCTGTTTCCCACTCTTTAATCCCCCCCCCCTCAAGTATGTCTGACACTTACTGTGATTTTTTTTCACAAATTGTACGTTATTATACTTATTATACAAAGGTTTTGTTTAAATCGATAATAGTGTAGTTTTAAGAAAAATATATTTTATTTCCATTATCCCCTCCCCTTGCTCCCCCCAGGTATGTAATGCACTCATTGTAATCTACATAAGATTACGTGGTAGTAATAGAATATATCATTAAAATCGCTAAAATGGTGATATAGAGAATAGCTTTATTTCCTCCACTAAGTGTGTCTGACACTTACTGTAATTTTTTCATAAATTATAGTAACTTTTTTTTTAATGAATAATAGGGTAATTTAAAAAAGAATATATTTCATTTCCATCTGCTCCCTCTTGGCCCCTAGGTATATAATACACTCACTGTGATCTTCATAAAAAGTAAGTGATGGTTAGAAAATATATCATTAAAGTCGGTAAAATTGTGATATAAAACATCATTTTATTTTTGTCAAAAAAAAAAACAAAAAAAAACATTAAAATATTCTAATTAAAAAATAATTTATTTATTAAAAATATAATCTTTTATAATTAAATTAGGTGAAATTACTTAATACTTAAAAAAAAAAAAAAAAAAACTTTTAATTAAAAGGCCTCTATCAGTAGCCGACCGGTTCTGCTCTCCAAGCTGATAGTCTGGTGTTATTGTTGGGGTTTGGGAATAAAACCGATTGACTATTCTAGGGTCCTTGGATCGAGGGGAGAGTACCTTCCGTGGAGGTCTTTCTAAGGGGTCCTAGCCCATATTTATGCGTTTCTGAGAAAACCATAGAAAACTCCGAAAGGCTAGATCGACGAATGCGGAACCGTGATCGAACCCAGCACCTCACGTCAACCAGCTTTGAGAACAGAACCGCTTTGCCGCTGGTGGGCCCTGATAGATTGGAATTGCCGGGTTCGATCCAAGGTCTCGTTTGTCATTCTAGACATTCAGAATTTTCCATGTTTTTCTTCAGAAAATCTCATATAGCCAGGATAGGCTCCTTAGAAAGAACTCTTATGGAAGTCATTTCACCCAGGCTTAGGACCCGTATGTTGTCAATAGGTTTCAAAGCTTAAACCACAACCATCAAAATATTTTTAATTAAAAAACTTATATATATATATGATTATATGAAAAAAAAATAATTAAAAAATAATTTAATAATACATATCTATAAAATATAATTTAATTATTAAGAATATAAATTTTTAATAATTAAATTAGTTGAAATTGATTAATACTGTTGTTTAAGCCTTAAAATGAAAAATCTAATTCAAAATGCTCTTAAACATAAAAATATTTTTTTCTATAATTGATTATAGGAATGAAGATTTAATTAAAATTATTTTATTTACAAAACTTTAAAAGAAAGAGTAAATTAATTGCCTAAAATAGCCGCAAAGTAGCGCAACTTATCGGCCAATAATCCACCTAAATTTAATCAACCTGATGTTTCATAATGGCGCTCTCACATATCAAATTTTGTTCAATTAAGCAAAATAGAACCTGAGATATAGCCTTCCATTAAATGAAAGAAATTGCATTACAGCAGCGCCACCTATAAGGTGATTTGGGCAAAAAGTTAATTGATACTAATTTATGTCATGATGCAACTACATACAAATTTATATGTAGTTCTGTGCAGTAGTTCTTGAGATACAGTTAGAACAAAATTTTTGTCACACATAGACAGATATTTTCTAAAAATATTATGGTCAAAATGTGTTTTGGACCTCTCAAAACGTGTATATTGATGAAAAACCGGAAGCTGAAAATTTTTATGAATCCAATACTTTCTTCTATTGAATATAGAATGCAAAATCTGGAATGCTCCAAGTTTGTAAAAGGAAAGAAGAATGCTGCTAAAAGGAGAAAAACTGAAAATTTTGTATTTTTTTCCTCGACAGATTTTAGGAGTGCGCCCCGGTGGGGGGTCACGGACTCCCCGACGGGCGGCCTGTGCCCCCCGGCCCCCTAGCTTGCGCCACCCCTTCAAATTTTATTAAAATAAAAAATATAGTGATAAAAACATACATTTTCTTTCCTTCTGTGCCCCCCCCCTCAGACATATATAACTTCACTGTAATTGTTCATTAATAGTAAGTGATATTTACACAAAATCTCAATTAAAAAAAAATGGATAATAAGTGTTGTTTAAAAAGGTTACTTTACTTTTCATCTGCCTCCCTTCCTAGCCGCCACCCTTATCAACTGTAGGTAACTTTCACGATAATTTTAATAAAATGTAATTGGTAGTACAAAGTTTCATATAAATAAGCAGCATTAGCATGGCGATTTAAAAACAACAATTTTCTTCATTCTGCCCCCCCCCCCCTTTCCCTTAGTGAACCTTCCAGATATGTGTAATACTCCCTGTAATTTTTCTTAAACAGTACGTTGTATATACATATTTTTTTTTTTTTAAATCGATGATAGAGTAGTTTAAAGAATAATAGATTTTACTTCCATCTGCGCTCCCTTGCCCCCCCCCCCCAGGTATATAATACATTCATTGTGATCTTCATTAAAAGTAAGTGATAGTTATAGAATGTATCATTAAAATCGGTAAAATGATGATATAAAAAATCATTTTATTTTTCTCTGCCCTCCCCCCCCCTTTCTTTAACTCCCCATCTTCCAAGTATGTCTGAAACTTACAGTTATTGTTTCACAAATTATACACAGTGCCTGATTTAAGGCAGGGCATTAGGGGCATGTACCCTAGCTCCTTACACTGAGGGGGCCTACAAGAAATTTCATCATACATTAAATATATATATATATATATATATAATAAAGATGATCTATTAAGCATAGTAGAAGCCAAGCAACAGATACAATATCACTGAAAAACCAATGACATCAAAATTTATGAAAAAATAATTTAAGAAACTTAAGATAAGAAGGAAGGAGGCAGGCGGCAAGACTTATATTTAAAATGAAAAATTTTCAAATTTTGCTATAGTGGTCGTTGTTTTTTCGTCAATGGATGGAGGTGTTACTGCATTGTTGTATAAATCAGCGGTATGATCTTTCAAGGAAACTATCATTTCATTGAAAAAATTGCAATATTTTCGCTGCATACTACTGCATACTACTGATACTGCATTCCAAATTCTTACAGGCTAACTAAATCCCAGGCTCGCAGCGATAAAATGAAAAGTGGAGAGAATTTTTAGACGTGTGAATCAAAAATATGCGATTTTTTTTTTTTTTGTAATATTAAAGCATGAGTAAAAGAGCCCATTGAACAAGAGTGCCCTGGGCCTCCAAGTGAGTAAATCGGTCCTGATTGTACGTGATTTTTTTTTTAAATCGTTAATAGGGTATTTTTAAAAAGAATATTTTTTATTTCCATCTGCCCCCCCCCCTCCCTGTATATAATACACTCATTGTGATAGCCACAAATTGTACGTGAATGTAGAAAGTTTCATTAAAATCGGTAAGAAGGTGGTATAAAAGCAATTATTTTCTTTCAGTTTTCTTCTAACTCCCCCTCCCCCTTTTCTCAAACTAAAAATAAATGAATGATGTACCAAATCTAATGAAATTCTAAAAATGTAATTTGAAATTCATTATTTGATATTTATTATTTTTCAATTTGCGAAGTGAAAAAGTTCCCTTTTTTTCCAGGATTCCAGACCGACATATATTTTTTAAAAATGATCAATTCATTTTCTGGATCTTTCTAAACATGTCATTCCATCGGAAACCGGAATTTTTACGAATCCAATACTTTCTATTGAATATAAAAGAAAATAAAAATGCAATAACTTAATTTGTGATGCTAAATTTACTATTCATAGAGAATCAGTACTTCAGATTATTATAAAAGAAGTTTTGTAATTAATGCCTATATTCAATGTAATCATCACTTATTATTATTAATTATTATTTGTACTTAACGTAAGCAATCATAATGAGTATTAAAATTTAATTATTATATTAAAAAAATAAAAATTCATAATACTTCATTAAATATTACTATTAAATAATAAACTGAATATACCATTGAAAACGTTAAAAATTTTAAAATACTATTCTTAGTTATTATTTTATATAATAATATTACGGAAAAATTCGCTTATCTAGACTAAATTTGCACTAATGAAAATTGCATATTAAAATTTCGATTGTATGTCTTTTTAATATTTTATGTCAAACCTTTCAAAAATGTGTATTGTATAATATACTTTTGCGTTCATTTCTTTATATCTCTTTATACGACAACAAGATTCTTCTAGAAAGGAAAGCAAGATTTTAACATCTGTAAAGAATGTAAAGGGGGCTTTCTGTATCTGAAAGGAAGGAAATATCACAAATTCTGGCCTTTTAAAATCTTCCTTATCTATTCAGTTTTCAAAAGTAGTCTATAAGACTATAAAGAGAAGGGACACTACATAGTTTATGATTGTGAACTGGAGGTGAGAATACAAAAGAACAAAAGCAGAGGGTAACTCAATGACATTGCCAGATGAAAGAAAAAATTGCAGAAAGCTTCTAGGAAAAACATTTCCTTCCTAATTCTGTCATTGTCTACGCAAAGAAAGCCTTTCTGTTTATCCATGCTCAAAAAGTCAAATTAGCCTCCAATTTCCACCCATCCACAAATCTTTATTTTTTTAAATTTAACCATTGATTTTATTTTATTTATTTATTTATTTTTTAAATAACTAACACTGACATAAAATCGCACAAATATTGAATACGTGAATAAATATATTAATAAAGGCTAAAATTTCTTCTTTAAGACCAAAAAAAGTTAAAAAGTGAATGATTCCAATATTCAGAGCCTTTTAGGGAAAATATATATATATACACACACGCATTTATATCTGACGGCTAAAAATGTTATCAGTACCAAAGATGAAATATATTTTACTCTTGAGATATTTTTAGCATATAATTCGCCAGTAAGAATTCTCAAATTATCCTTTTTCGTTTTTCCTTTATTTTGTTACCCTTTTATATATATATATATCGTTGTCATTTTTTCCGTAGCCATTTTCTTCCTGTTGCCATTATTTCCGTTGCCATTTTTTCCTAAATTCATTTATGTTATAGAGGGGAAGGTAACTCAATGACTTTCCGAAGTATGATAAAATCTAGAGAACGCTTCTAAGAAAAGGAATTTCAGTCAAACAACTGCCATCGCTTAACTCAAAAGAAGTTTTTTTTATTTCTCTCTGCCCGAAAAATAAAAATAGTTCCATTCTACATTGCTCTCTCTCCAACATTTTCTTTCATTTATTTTTCTTTTCTTCTTTTTCTTTTTTTTTTTTCAATTATTATTTTAACATTATGATTTCTTTTAAAAAATAATTAAAAACTCATAAATAGTAAATACGTGAATAAATTAATAAATGAAAGCTCAATTTAATTTCTTTTCTTTTTTTTTTAACTGAAAAGGATCCTGTGAAAGATTTTTATATTCAGCCCTCTTAAAATAATAAATTTTTAACTGACGGTGAAATAAATAATCAGTAACAAAGATGAAATGTCTTCGAAACATAGTTTAACTCTATGGCATAATTTGGGGTAATTTCAGTATATGATTCGCAAGTAGCAATTCGCAAATTACCCATTCTTCCGTTACCCATTTTTCCATTACCCATTTTTCCGCTTACCCTTTTTTCCGTTACCCTTTTTTCCTCTTACCCATTTTTCCATTACCCATTTTTCCGCTTACCCATTTTTCCGTTACCCATTTTTCCCTTACCCATTTTTCCGGGATCCATAAAAACTGGATTTCTCAACTTCCTCTGCTCTCATTTATCACAGTTGTGGACGGTAAAAACACATTAGGATGAAAGGTCATTAGTTTTTAGGTTTTGTGTGAATATGCCTTAAAGCGTAAAGAATGATTTCAACTGTCAGCAGAAAATCGGCTGAAATTTGTAGTACTAACAATGATACAGCAGATATGTAGGAAAAATAATTCTCAGATTGTTTTTCTACGCGTAACACATATACAACACTTACGCATTTGTTGTATAATTATTTTTTCAGTATGAGAAAAACAATAGTTTTATTAATTAAATTAAAACTTTTAAATAAATTCTTGAAATTATTTTAAATTACGGTTGGTATCCCATTTTTTGCACAAGTTTGAGTCCTCCTCGGGAAACAGAAGGTGAAATAATAAATATGACTTCAATTTCAATATCTTTATGAGTTATTACAAGAGCATTTTACTGTACTGTACTGTAACTTGTTTTAGCCGATTATTATAAAAATTCATACAACGTTTTCAATGTATACGACGGAAGCTAATAGTGGCTGCATAAGAATTTATAGAATATTGCCCATTCTTGAATGGCACAAAATAGTCCTCGCAATCGAATTTCTTCATAATAACCAACTGAATAATGACGATTTTAATAAACTTAGCTAAGACATTGAAATTTTGCCGATTAAAAGATCTTTGCATGTAAATAGCATACAAATATATACAGATAGATAGATAGTTTCAGAGGTATCGCTTTTACGCAGTTTTCATCTTGCCTTCTTCTTTTTTTTTTTTTTTTTTTTTTTTTTTTTGTAACGAAAGGTCGTGATACGAAACAATTTTATCATTTTTAAAATTTTTATGATATTTATGTAAAGAATTCTTAATTTTCGACGTTCAACTGATCACCCAGTTATTTATTTATTTATTTTTAAATAATTTTTATTTTTATTGCTAATTCAAATTTGGAAACTTTGAATTTTTATTTATTCATTTAACCTTAGTGTCCTAGGTTTTAAATTTTATACCTTCCCCTTCATTTCTCTAGAAAATGAATTGTGCACTTGCTGTTAGTTTCTTTTCAATATTTGACTTTACGTATGTTACCGTTGCACAATGTTCTTTTGAATAGAAGATTTAAAAAAAAATGTCAATAAACTTTAGCTGTTAATATTTAAATTTTTTACAATGAAAAATTATTTTCTAATATTAATCGATGTTCCCGATTGGCAATATTTTTTTTTTCTTTTTTCCTATCATAAATCATGCTTAAAATAATATATAATTTAGAAGGTATTTTTTCTATTTATTTATTTAAGAAATGAAAGCCGAAATACATTTTTACTTTGAATTTTTTTTTTTTTTTTAATCACCAATTTAATGATTAGGTAATAATGATATTTTTAGTTTTGAAATTATCGAAAATTTAATAAAAGAGAAATAACCAAGTTAATTATGTTTGTGATATCATTTAATATATTAAAATATAACTTAATATTAAAATATAATATGTAACTTAATATTAAAATGTAACAAACAACACACACACACACACACACATATATATTTAAGGTAACAAAACAGAACATTCAGAAAAAAAGGGGGTAATGCATAAATTATTGAGAAATTTTAATATATCATACTATTAAGTGAGCAATATTTGTATATATATATGTATATTTCACTGTTCTCGAAAACGGTAGCTCGGACAGTCACCTGATTTAACAAAAAAGGTGTCCTCCGATGGGTCATTGTGCACATCGAAGTCAGATTTTCGGATTTTTGATTAGTTTTCTTTTAATTAATAAAAATATGAAAATAAAACTTCCCATTTCTATAATGACGCAGAATGGAGAATCTTAGGAGAGATTTGATTGGTTTATTTGATTTAAGTGTATTTTGCATTGAACTACAGCTACATTATGGGGAATTGCATGACATTTGATTGGTTTATTTGATTTTCATTGATTTGAGTGTATTTTACGTTGAACGAGAGCTACGTATCAGGAATTACAAGAGATTTCTTTGGTTTATTTGATTTTCATTGATTTGAGTGTATTTTACGTTGAACTAGAGCTACGTATGAGGAATTACAAGGGATTTGCTTGGTTTATTTGGTTTTCATTGATTTGAGTGTATTTTACGTTGAACTAGAGCTACGTTTTGAGGAATTACGAGAGATTTGATTGGTTTATTTGATTTTCATTGATTTAAGGTAGGGAAGCCCACCCACACAACACAAAATATCTATTAGATATCCATTTTACATCGAAAACATCCAGCACGTCCTTTAGCTGTCTGTAGCATTAAACTAATGGATAATTATTAGAAATGTCCCCTTTAGAAATCTATTAGACATTCATAACCTATTATAGATGTATTATAGAAAACAGAATTTAAATGTATATTAGAAGTGTTCACTTCGACATCTAATAGATTTTCGAATAATACATCTTATGTACCTCTAATAATCGTTCTTATCTACTTCTACTTCTACTTCAACTGCAATGTATTAGATTGTATTTTCGCCATTTTCGGCGACAGCTGGAATCAACACATCAAGTGCAGCAATCTCTTTCGCTTGGCTGGGGCTGGCTGTTTACTTATTTTTTTTAAGTCTGTCCTATATCTTAGTACATCGTTTAATCATTCTACGATTAATCTCTAATCTATTTTAGCATTATAAGGTAAGTTTTTTTTTTTTCTTTAATTATGCTTTTATTTTGAATCAGTAAAGATTCTTTTTTGTTGTTGTTCCAGTGTGTTATTCTGATAAATATTTTATGAGACTATTGCAAAGCAAAACACTCTTTTGGAATTGTTGATATATATTGTACGGACGAACCCAAATTTTAGTAATTCTGTAATGAATATATTTTTACATTATTTCAGTCATGTTATTTCAAATATCTGCTTGTGAACTTACAATTTTCTTATATTCATGCTTAAGAATCGTATGTAAACTCAAACTGATATATGAAATCGAAATTATTAAACTTTATGTATGTTTTTAAATTAATTTAACGCATAAATAAGGGTAAATTTTATTTTATGCTGTTTTTAAATCCCAAAACGCTTTAATTTTAGACTTATTTCCTTAGTCATTTTTCTGCATAATTACTTTAATTTGGCATACATTTTTGTTCTTACATTCATTTTTTTTTTTGCCAGATTTCAATGCGATCTATGTTTGATCTCTTGAAGTTCCCTAAATGGCATCATCATGTGAATTATGTACGCTCTTTCTTAACTCAACTTTAGAAGCATGCATCGTTATACTGTTATTGATAAAGAGAAATTTTGTCAGATATTATTAATCGTTATAATTAATGTAACTAATAGTTAATTTTCTTTAATGTTACTTGAAACTATATAAAACAATTGTCTTCATTTAAGTATAATCGATTTCTTAATTACTCTGAAAAATCTTAATTTAATGATAGTTAAAAATAGCAAAATTTTTAAAATGATTAAAAATTGAATTTGTGTATGTTCAACTAGCCGAATAATTTGAAATTCGGCCAAACAGAATATTCAGTAGTATGGCCGAATACCGAATATTCGGTGCATCCCTAATATATACTTTTTATTTTTTCTGAAAATTATTTAAAATATCTTGTGCTTATGACTCCTTTTTTTATTCACTGTTATAGGAATCCACTTTTTCCAAAATGCCAAAGGCAGCAAAAAGTTCGTCTTGGCGACAGTATAAGTATATAAATGCTGCTGTTTCTCTTCAAAGTGAGGAAATAACTGAAATACCACCACAACATATAGGGAATTCAGTTAGCACGCTCGAAAAGAACATTAATGCATGTTTATCAGTACCAAATACGATAAATTTCAACAGTGATCCGTTACCACTTGAGGATTTTTTTATGATGATGATGAGGATTCTATTCATGATTTATCAAATACTGCAAGTTCAGAAAAAGAAGATGAAAGGAATATAGATAACTTGCAGAATACAAACATAGAACAGTCAAACTTTGCATCTGAATTAGCATCTTGGGCCCTAACTGAAAACAAAAACCACACATCTGTAAATAAATTACTTGCTATACTACGCAACTATTCTTGTCACTCAGATTTACCTTCGGATGCCCGCACTTTGTTAAAAACACCCAGAGAAGTACAATTAGTTTCATTAGCTGGTGGTTTGTATTACCATTTTGGTATCGAAAATGATATGTCCAGCTTATTAGAAAATTCAGTTGAAAACCTTCCCGTATCTGTGGTATTGTTGGTAAATATAGATGGTTTACCTATTGCAAAGAGCAGCTGTGCACAGTTCTGGCCCATATTAGGGTCACTTAGTTATTCACTAGGTAAATCATCTGTTTTCCCAATAGGAATATTTCATGGCAATAAAAAGCCATCTGATGCCATGCAGTATTTAAATGAGTTCATTACTGAAATGAATAACCTAACACGGAATGGGTTTAAATTTAAAAATACAATTGTTAAAGTTGTACTTAAAGGTATAATTTGTGATGCACCAGCTAGGGCATTTGTTTTAAATGTTAAAACCCACAGTGGCTATAATAGCTGTTCCAAATGTGTCCAAGAAGGCAAATACATAAATAATAGAGTGTGTTTTTCTGAAATGTGTGGTACTCTCCGCACTGATGAAGATTTTAAAAATCAAAGAGATGAAGACCATCATGTTGGTATTTGTCCATTGTTGGATTTAAGAGAATTTGGTTGTGTTACGCAAGTACCTTACGAGTACATGCACTTAGTGTGTTTAGGTGCGATGCGTAAACTGCTACATATATGGGTCAAGGGCAAACTGGTTAGACGTCAAGCATCAGATTTGCCATTAATGCCTAATGGACGCCTTTCACCGCGTCAAATTCTTGAAATCTCCAGTTCCTTGAACAATTTAAAATCACACATAACTACAGAGTTTAATCGCAAGCCAAGAGGAGTTCAAGAAATTGACAGATGGAAGGCAACTGAATTTAGACAGTTTCTCCTTTATACAGGATTGGTTGTATTGAAAAATAACCTTGAAAAAGATGTATATTCTCATTTCTTAATGCTTCATTGTGCAATACGAATTCTAATTGATTCTCAGAAACTTCAGTATTTAATAGCCTATGCAACAGTCATTATTACAATGTTTTGTTACAGTTTTGTCTTCATTGTACAATGTTTTGTCTTCATTGTATGGTAAAGAACTGCTTTCGTATAATATACATGGGTTATTACATATTTGTCAGGACGTAAAAAATTTTGGATCATTGGATAAATATATTGCATTTCAATTCGAAAATTACATGCAAACATTAAAAAAATTATTAAGAAAATCTGAGAAAAGCCTACCTCAAATTGTGCGTAGGATTTTGGAGAAAAGAAATGTTAATTGTCAAAGACCTTCAAAAATTTCTTGTAAAACTTCGAATGAACATTCAGAAGGGCCATCGGTTTCAACTCTGGAAGTAGAGTGTCAGTATAAAAAGTTAAATTATAAGAATTTCAGTTTTTTTACCCATAGACCAAATAATATATGCAAGCTCCATGGAGGTGACGTTATTGAAATAGAGAATATTGTTAGTAAAAATGATAATATATTTATTGTTGGCAAAAAATTTGTTCAGGGATCCGATTTCTTCAGTAAACCCTGTCCATCATCATCATTGGGAATTTTTTTACTGAAGGAAAAAGAATTTAATTTATCATTTTGGTCTGTAGACAAAATATCACCAAAATGTCTCCTTCTGCCATATAATGATGAATTTGTTGTTGTACCACATTGTGGTACAAATGAATAAAATTAAAAGTCTTATCCATTGCCTGAATGTGTTTTTAAAATTTTGCTTATAATATTTGACTAAGTTGTAGAATTTTTTGTATCTATCTGCTCCTGCCAAAAAAACTTTAATTTAAAACGCCAGAGCAAATTTGGTACCATAGGAAGTATTAGCAATTCATAAAATACATAAAATTTGTATCCCGAAAGAAAAATAAATTAATATAAATTATAAATTGTATTTTAAAGCCAGACATTTTTCAAATTGTTAAATTAATCTGCAGCGCTCGTTGCCATGCTGCATTCTTTCCGCTACTGGCCTTTGTGTAAGTCTGCTATCATAATTGTAGTATTAAAATGACATTTTTGCAAATGTATATTTTAATATTATCTACTAGATAAATTTAGAACAAATTTATATTGTTAACGAAGTTTTAAATTATGCTTTTATTTGATTTGAATGTTTACTTATAAAAATTTAAGAATATTTACTTAAAATTGACCTGATTTATTATTGAAGTGCCAGTTGAATTGCATGTATCAGTTCTGAGCAATGTACTATTTTCATGAGTAACTCTTGACAAAATCACTTTCAAGTCGATGTTTCCATCGGTTTTTTTTTTTTTTTTTTTTTTTTTTATGCTAATCAGCTTGGTTTAGACGTTAGAATAACAAAATAAAATTGTATTCAGTTTTGCCAGTTTAAAAGCAATGAATTTTCTAATATTTCTACGTAATCTGTGCGTTGATTTCTTTTTGATTAATCAATTATATAATTAACAGAAGACTTTATTATTATGAAACTTGGATTAGAAAGTAATAAATTACAATTCCATCATATCATACAGTGGCGGATTTAAGGGGGGGCTAGGGGGCTGAAGCCCCCCCCCCCTCAAAAAAAAAAAAAAAAAAAAAAACACTGACCTGCACTATTGGATATTGGAATTGTAAAGTTTTATCAGTCTAGAATAACACTTTGAAAAATCTTAACCCCCCCCCCCCCCAAAAGTCAAGTTCTGGATCCGCCACTGATATCATATACATGAAATTCTCATTGTAACTTTAGAGAAGCATGTAAATTAGTGTTGGGTGCTTTCAGTATGCAAAAAGCAAAGTCCTACATATAACAAAAAAATAAATAAAAGTGAAAAAAAAATAATAATAAAATGCTTTAAGATGTATTCGATTACATTTTGTACATTCGATTACATTTTGTTACATTTGATATCAAATCCAAGATCCCATTAGGAAATATTTGTTAGACAAGACAAAATATATATAGAGAGACTATGCTGTTTTAAACATCACAAATTGTTAAGTAAGTGTTACTTTTAACAATTTTCTTTCATTAATAATTTAATGTTTACTTGATTTTAATCATTAATTATTGCTGTGTTTGTTTAAATACCCCCTTTTTAGTAGTGATTATTTAAAAGTTAAATTTTCTTTCTCCATTGCTATATTTTTTGTGTAATTTTTATTTTGCATTTTGTTAATGCTTTCATTGTGTTTTACTTTACAAGTTTCTTTAGAAAATTTACCTTAGGTTACAAATTAAATGTATTTTATTTATTTAAATGTAAACTTGTAAAAGCATTAACTTTAGTGTAATGTGGCATAGTTGATTAAAAAATAACAATAAATAATTTGTATAAGTATAAATCAATCAGTTTCTCTGCCTGTTTAAACGCTTTCCTTTTTCATAAAAAAAAAAAAAAAAACCTCCATATCTCAGATACAGAAACATACTTCAATATCTTGTTTTGGAATTTCTAAACATTAAAATAAATAAAGAAAGAAAGACATACTGGATACAGCTAATTTTATTTATTTATTCAAATTAATTGTTAAATCTGAAAAACATACCGTAAAATTCCGATAGTAACCCCCCTCCCGATTATAACCCCGCCTCTGAAATTTGGCATACTTTACTTTTTCGGAAAATTCTGTTTATAACCCCCCCCCCCCCTCCCTTACCTTTGGCGGCTAAGTTCGCCACTCTTTCGTCATTCCCATGAGCGTTGCAAACATACTTTTTTTAAATTCTGAAGTCTTATATGTTTATTTTTAAACTTTAATTTGCATATAACGTATCCAACTGTTATTTTTACTCGTTTTTTAAAGTAAAATAACTCCAAATAAAAAAAAATGTGGCGTTGTTTACATTCTTTAAACTTCAAAACGTTAACTGCTATCCGCAGGCGGCCGTGGCTTTCACAATCTTGCTTATGCAACTCTGTTTTTACGATCACAACTCTTTTCTAAATTTTAAATTCTCCTTTTAATTTTAAATCATTAAACAGCGTAATAACTCCGTAATAGTACTTGCATATGTAACTTTAATAGTTATTGTTCACCCTGTTTTGTTCTTTCATATCAGTTAATAAAAGTGCAATTAACTGTTTTTTTAACTGCTAGCGACTGTTCAATTATTATTCTATGAGACTGCTTCGCTTCGTGATCGTGATTTGTTTATCACATGTTCGTGTTTGTTTCTGTTATTCCGAATACTTTTTTTTCTTTTTCTTTTTTTTTTTTTTTTGCTAAAATAAAAATTTAAACTGATTAATAAAAAAATTGTATTATTAATAAACTTTAATAAATAATAATGAGTATTATTATATTGTTAATACAATTTAGTAACCATTAATATATATTATAATATGAATAAAATTAATAATACTTCTAGAAAAAGATTGTGAAACTTCCGATTATAACCTCCCCCCTTCCGAAATCGTCGTACTTTTCCGGAAACTTCCGAATATAACCCCTCATATAGTTTTGACAAATTTCCCCTTAGGAATTTTACGGTATTAAAAAACACGTGATTCAGGTGGACCACCTTCACATTGGCCATATGTGGCACGTTGTCATACAAGTTACATTAGATATTCCCAGAAAATGCCATACTGACTTTGAAAAGAAATACAAGCTTTTTTTTTACATTATTATTTTGTATATTTCTATTAATAAAAAATATGGATTCCATGTATTTTTAAATGTTTAACACTTTATATTTTCTAAGATGTTATAACTATGAAGATACCCTATTTTTATTAGTAAAAATTCAATCTTTTCTTTCTTTCTTTCTTTTTTTTTTTTTTTTTTTTTTTTTTTTTTTTGTCACTGCCTGAAAATTTCCAGAAATTTTACATCTAGGCAAAACAGAATTTTACCTGAAATACAGAATTACTGTTTTTGCACCATAATTAACTAATCAAATTAAAAATAGTAAAAATGTTAGACATTGTTATTTTTATTTTATGCATATAACGTGGGAAAATATTAAAGTGGTTGCAAAAATTTATAATCTTAACATGGCATAATTGTTTTAAAAGTTAAAACATTAAAATTAGTCAAGTTATTCCAATTAATTTGATTTTTTATCGATACTTATGTCAAATTCTACATTGTCTATTATAACTTTTGATGCACTTTTGTACATCTCTTCATAAAATATAAATATTTTTCAGTTGGATTTTTGCTATTGTTTTAATTCATGCTTCTATTGGTTTATTTAACCATTACTTATCAATAATTAGCATTTTATACCTAATGTAGAAAAGAAAGTAAATGCATTAAAATAATTCATTTATTTTTACGATTCTGTTGTGAGAACAGGAAACTTTCATGCTAACATATAAACAATTATGCTGACACTTTTTCTTTTTAACTGTGTCTTTCTCATTTATGCAGGAAGACAAAGTGCATAAATAATGGTTGTCTGCTTTTTATTATTATTATTATTAATATTAATATTATTATTATTATTTTAGAGAAAGAATTTGTCATTAATGTAAGTTTTAAACTTTCAATTTTATAATCTGGAGCTTTTAACATTTAGATTGATGGAAAATAAAAGCATAATATGGCCTTATAATTTTAAGCAGAATGTACTGCTGGATAATCGTAATATCTGTTTACTGCCAATCATCTAGCATGCAATCCAGTGGCGGATCCAGAACTTAACTTTTGGGAGGGCTAAGATTTTTCAAGGTGTTATTCCAGATCAAAGAAAAGTTTAGAATTGTAATAATCAATTGTGAATGTCGGTATATATATATATATATATATATATTTCTTTTTTTTTTGGGGGGGGGGGGGGGGCTACTTTTTGCATACCCTACTATTTTTATGCATCAAACTTTTTTTTTTATGCTATTTATTTATTTATTTATTTATTTTTTTTTATCTGTTTGAAAATTTCTATGTGCATTTTATGTTTCTCAGGGGTTGATGCAGGTTTTAAATTTTGGGACCCATTTTTGTGAAAAACAAAATGTTTTTGTGAAAATTTTTCTTTTTGCAAAAAATTATCGCATGAAACCTTTCATTTTATCAGTTACTCTTTCAAATGTTTAATATGAAGTCAGTAGCATTTTATTGAACCAAATATAGACACCTCATTAAAAATAATAGTGTAAACATAGAAAAATTTTACAAACTTATCATTTTTATAAAATAATGAAATTTTGTGAAGAGGCCCATTTTATGAATTTGATTTTTGTGAAGCGGCCCATTTTATGAATTTGATTTTTGTGAAGCGGCCCATTTTATGAATTTGATTTTGTGAAGGGACCCATTTTATGGATTTGAAATTTGTGAAGGGACCCATTTTAGAGATCTGAAATTTGTGAAGGGGCAGCTAAAGGGTCCCAAATTTTGGCTGGATCGACCCCTGTTTTTATATAGATTACTACTGATAACCGTGTGCTTAAAGTGTTTTTAATATATTTAACAAATGACACGTGTTTAATTTAACTCTTTATTTTTTAGAGATTATTTATGATAAATTTGACTCACCTTTTTTTTTTCTTTCAGGAAATGTTTGCTTTAGTAGAGTTCGTGGAAAGTAACACCATTGCTGTCGTTCCTAGCATTTGGCTCAATGACAAATATTGTTTTTGGCCAAATTGAAAAGATGTGGGAAAATTAGCAAAAGCAGTGATTAGCCCCAAAGCAGATTGGCCTCGTTATCAAGTTACTGTTAAAGCTATATACAGTAATATATATATATATATTGTTGCGTACTTGGGGGTTCGTGAGTTGTCTGAGAATGAAAGGCCAAACGTACAAAAATTCAGTAATTTATTCACAGAAAATTCCAGAAAAATGCAGGTCTATAAACCAAGTATCAGCTTCAATTCAAACAGTAAACACAGCTTAAACAACAGCTGTCAATAACAAATCCACAGTACAAACTGTATACCAATAACACTTGAAGCAAGTCTCTCTCAAAGAGGCTCAAGAGCAATGCAAGCACTAGCGAAGCTCGCTGAGATCTGAACTGAACTGACTCTGACTGGCCTTGGCGAAGAAAACAGGCTTATATACTTTTCCATGGAATCCAGATTTTTCGAGAAAACTCTAGAAAGTGGTCAACCAATCAACTTACAGCTTCCATATTTGGTATATCCCATATAAGGATTTTCTCGCCAAGGTCGCCAAAAAAATCGCCAAAGTGGGAAAAAGTCGCCAAATTTGGCGCCAAATCCATTACGTGCATTACTGGGGCTTTTTAATGCGTTTTCAAGGGAAAATAAGGCTATTTCAACGCTAAAACGACTAGAAATGCACAAAATTAGCACTTTATCAACTTACTAAGCCTCTTTGAAAGAATTTATACAAAAATAAACACAATTATTTACAATTTCGTAACACTGCCCCCCTCCCAAGGACTGCACGTCCCGGGCAGTGCAACCCTTGGTTAGGAGGCGAAACTAAACAAATTTACCCAATCTAAAATACAAAAACTAAGTTGCACATAACGATAACATAGAAATATAAATTAAGTGGGAAATATTTACAAAATTCACAAATATGTACAAATATTTACAGTGCGCATGCGCAAATTTTACCATTATTTACATTTAAAATTTTAATTTTACCGTTACTTGTGGTACTTGGCTAGCCTATTATAGTGCACCACCTTCGGTTTTGACGATGGTGTTTTAGTGATCCGCACCACTACATCATTCAGTCTTTTTAAGACTGTGTATGGTCCGTCCCAGTTGCACTGTAACTTGGGAGAGAGTCCCTTGCGTCGAACAGGATTCCACAACCAGACCTTCTCTCCTTCCTGAAACTCATGTTGCGTAGCCTTTAGATCGTACCTTGTCTTCATTTTCTCCGATGCAATGTGAATTCGCTCCCGAGCAAAGTTGTGAACGTCCTCAAATCGTGCCTGGAGATCGTGGATGTACTCCTCGGGCGATGAAGGCGCATCGGGTGGACAACCAAACAGGAGATCAGAAGGGAGACGAAGTTCACGTCCAAACAGCATCTGGGCTGGAGTATAGCCGGTGGTTTCATGGACAGCACTTCGATAAGCCAGCAGGAACAATGGCAACTTCAAGTCCCAATCTTGCTGGTTCCTTGATACTAGAAGGGAGAGGTTATTCAGAATGGTACGATTGAACCTCTCGACCATGCCGTCCGACTGGGGATGTAAGGGTGTTGTCCGGGTTTTGTCTATGCCGAGTAGTTCACACAGTCCTTTGAAAACATCAGAGGTAAAGTTCCTACCTTGGTCGGTATGAAGTTGTAGGGGCGTGCCGTACCTTGACACCCATTGCTGCACCAGGACTTCTGCGACTGTGCATGCCTCTTGATTGGGAATGGGATATGCCTCAGGCCACTTGGTGAAATAGTCCATCACGACGAGAATGTATTTATTTCCACTGGAGGTCCGTGGCAAAGGACCCAAGATGTCGATTGCAATCCGTTCAAATGGTGCTCCCACGTTATACCGTTGCAGTCTTCCTCGACTTCGCTTCTGCGGGCCTTTACGTGCCGCACAAGCATCACAGGATTTACACCATTTCTCCACATCCTCCTTTGCCTTGCACCAGTAGAAGCGTTCCCGAACTTTCTGCAGAGTCTTCATTACCCCAAAATGGCCTCCGGTAGAGCTACTATGCAGTTGTTCTAAAACAGCTGGAATTTTTGATCTTGGTAATAAAATCTGCCATCTGAAGCTTTTCCCATCATCAGATTCCCACTTTCTGTATAATACGCCGTTTCTGATATGAAGAGAGTCCCAAAGTGCCCAATAACTTTTCGTAATGGGACTAAATCTGGAAATATCCTGCCAGGTAGGTCTGTTGCTGGTCGTCTCCTTCAGCTGTAATATTGGCTTTACGTCAGGATCTTCCAACTGGGCTTTTCTAAATTCTTCGTCACTCCATGGGTCGGGATCTTGTTCTGATGGTGTTGCGACAGTAACTTGGCGAACAACTGGCTTTATTCTTTGGTGTTTATCCTCGGCTTTAGAGATGTATTTATGATCTTCAGATGGAGGCTTCCGCAAGAATGCATCTGAATTTTCCCGAAGAGCTCCTTTTGGGTGGCATACTTCAGAGACATTCTTGGTTGCTTCACTAGGTGTTCTTACTGGGCAGCTTCGTTTGATATGCCCATTTTTTCCACAGCCCCAGCATTTAGTTGTTGGAGTCTTCCCTTTTCCCTTACTCTCAAGAATGCGTAGTCTTCTATTAATATCTGGAATCATGTTCTGAATTTCTTTAAAATCATCTTGAGAACCGTTCACTTTGTCTGCTGTGCTGTTCTGGCGATGTTTACAGCAGGCTTGTTGGGCTGTCTCGAGCTTTAGGGCATACACCAAGGCTGACTCCACATCTTTCACGCCGGAGAGTCTGAGGGCTTTTTGAATATCTGGATCTCCGACAGCATCAATGAAATATTCTAGAGCCAGATCATTGCGTGTTTCAGGATGACAGTCTGAGAAAGCCAAATGTGAAAGCCTCTGGATGTTTGATGCCAGTTCCTGTAAGCTTTCCCCTGGTCTCTGACGACGGGACCTTAGCTGGAGTCGACTATATTCTTTAGACCATTTCGCTCCAAAACGTAGCTCTAGTGCTCTGGTTACAGCTTCGAAGTCATATCGCTGTTCCTTCGAAAGGGTCTCCAAAATACATGCGGCGTCGCCCCGCAACGACCCTACCAGATGAGCCGTCTTTACAACAGAGTCCCAGCCGTTAGCTTCAGCTACGATGGAAAACTGCGTCTTATATACATGCCAGGAGGAACTGCCGTCGTAGGTAGGTAGCTTAATCAATTCCTGATTCTGGATTCTTCTCTCTTTCTTTTCAGTTTCCTGAGGCATGGATTCTAACTTTTCTTCGAGGTTCCGAATCTTGCTCAGCAGTTCATTCCCTATTACTTCTCTGTTCCACTCTTCTCTCATTTTTCTCTCAAGATCTTCCTCCATTCTCTTCAGTTTACCTTCTATCTCTGAAAACCTTCCTTTCAGTTCCTGATCAAAATTTTCTTTAACTTTCTCCTCGAAACTCCGTTCTATTTTCGTAACACTCTCTTCAAAATTCCTTTCTACTTTCATAACATTTTCTTCTATCTTCATAGCTTTCTCTTCAAAACTCTCTTCAATTTTCAAAACTTTCTCTTCAAAATTTTCTTCTATCTTTATAACTTTCTCTTCAAAATTTTCTTCTATCTTTATAACTTTCTCTTCTATTCCATCCATTCTATTTTCCATCACCGTTAATTTACCCTCGATTGATTCTTTCACCGTTGAAAGCTCTCTCTTCATCTCATCTTGATTAGATTTAATTTCTTCCTGAACTTCACCCAAACTGCTTTTCATATGCTTCATTTCTTCAGTCAAACCGTCTTTCAATTCTCTTTGCGATGTTTCCATTTTCTCTTGTGCTACTTTCATTTCTTCAGTCAAACCGTCTTTCAACTCTCTTTGCGATGTTTCCATTTTTTCCAGTCCTGTTTCCATTTTCTCTATCAATCCGGTTTCCATCTTTTCCTGTCCGGCTTTCATTTCATTTATCTGGGTAGCTAAGGCTTCTAGAAGTTTTTTCATCTCTTGCTCCATAGCCCTCGTTATCACCATTCACAGACAATCCCACTTCTGACACCAGAAATGTTGCGTACTTGGGGGTTCGTGAGTTGTCTGAGAATGAAAGGCCAAACGTACAAAAATTCAGTAATTTATTCACAGAAAATTCCAGAAAAATGCAGGTCTATAAACCAAGTATCAGCTTCAATTCAAACAGTAAACACAGCTTAAACAACAGCTGTCAATAACAAATCCACAGTACAAACTGTATACCAATAACACTTGAAGCAAGTCTCTCTCAAAGAGGCTCAAGAGCAATGCAAGCACTAGCGAAGCTCGCTGAGATCTGAACTGAACTGACTCTGACTGGCCTTGGCGAAGAAAACAGGCTTATATACTTTTCCATGGAATCCAGATTTTTCGAGAAAACTCTAGAAAGTGGTCAACCAATCAACTTACAGCTTCCATATTTGGTATATCCCATATAAGGATTTTCTCGCCAAGGTCGCCAAAAAAATCGCCAAAGTGGGAAAAAGTCGCCAAATTTGGCGCCAAATCCATTACGTGCATTACTGGGGCTTTTTAATGCGTTTTCAAGGGAAAATAAGGCTATTTCAACGCTAAAACGACTAGAAATGCACAAAATTAGCACTTTATCAACTTACTAAGCCTCTTTGAAAGAATTTATACAAAAATAAACACAATTATTTACAATTTCGTAACAATATATATATATATATATATATATATATATATTTTTTTTTTTTTCAGTAAGTTTTGTAATTTTTGTTTCATTCAATTATATTTAACATCCATCGTGTTGTCCGGGTATTGCATGGCATAACGCGGTGCTTATAGCCCTGTGATCACCCTAGAGCTGCATCCTCCCTTGGGCGCTGCTAGATTTTCTGGACTAGTGTTCATATATATATATATTTTATTTAAGAAAACGGCAGGGCGGATTTATCAAAAAGGCCACTTTTTTGTGAGTTAAAGGACACATTGATAGATGAAATGGCACTTCCTTTCCCACTCACTGAATGGTTTATAAAATGTACACTCCACAAAATAAACAAATAAAATGAAATAAATACAAATAAAAAGAGAATACTCATCATTTGCAACTTTTGATCTGAATCAGAGAATAAAATTTTAAGATATTTATGGGAAATGATCATAGGTTATAGTTTAAAAGTTTATATGAATATGTGAAATATTTTCTTTTTAAATTAGATACATATGATGATGCCAGAATACATGAGAGGGAGGTATGAAGAAACTTCAAACATCGAAAGTACAGATAGTGAAAACTTAGGAAAGGGCAAAAGAAGAAGAAAAAGAAATCATTATGATTCCTCATCAGATGATGAAGAATACTCTAGATTGATTTTTCCTAGTGTCCCTACACAATTGCAAAATGGAGGACCATCTGATTCGCAGGACTGTTCATTTACTGTAAGCACAATACGACCTGAAGTAGTAGATGCGCCTCCAAAGGACTATGAAGTTCTTGCTAGTCAACCTGTGCCTTTGGTATTATTATTCTCTCTCTTTTTCCTAGCCAGTGATGATAAACTTTTATAGTTCTCGCTTGTTGTACTTAATTTTAGTTATTTTTATAAGAATTTCTCATAAAGCATTGAATAGTTAATTATTCAGTAGTACACCTTTCTGGCATTCATACAGCTAGTTTTAAATGAAATTTTTATAGTTGTGAAAATATAATAAAAGGATATTATCTACGCAAATTATCTACCAACTAAAATTAGCATTTATGTGTTTTAATAAAGCAAGGTTTTTAATTTTGATTGCTTTTTAATAACAGGATTCCTTTATGTAATGTTAAACCTTTGGATTTATAATGATTGCTTTTTTATTATAAAACTATCTTAGGTGAATATTGAAAATTTTATATTTCCATGTTCCTTCCTAAAGCTTATAATCTTTTACTAGCTTAAGTTTTTTTTTTTTTTTTTTCCCACTGAAATATTACATCTTTTAAAATAATGCATCCCTATGTTGAGTATTACATGCAAGAATCCTGCTGCTGATTGACCAGACCTCTTAACTTATTTTTATTTTCTTTTAGGATATTCATGCAACAAAAAATAAAAAAGACAGTTCATCAAGGCTTCTAACTGAATTACTCCACATAAAATTTGTACAGAAGGATCAGAGTGATACACTAAGCAGAATTTTAACAACCTTAAATTCTGTGCTAGGTAAGTGTGTTTTAATGAAAAAAATAAATTTGAAGATGTTCAAACACAATTTTATTTTGAAATTTTTAAGGTAATATTCTGGTTTAGATACTTTAATTTTGGTTGTTGTTTTTTTTCTCTCTTTTTGAGCTTTTTAATTTATATATACGTATATCTGTACCCTGGGGGGAAAAGTTCAGGGATTTTGACCAATTTTTGGAAATAGGCCATCTTTGAAAGCTCATTCTAAAAAATTGCTAAATTCGCTAATCTGGTGAATTTTTTTAAAAGAAAAAACAGTGTACACGTCATGGAAAAGTCAGGGAATTTTTAAAATTTCTAGTGTTGATCATCTTGCTTGTCATTAAAATACGTAAATTAATTATTATGTTTATTTAATGACCCCCAAAAGACAGAAGCATATTTATATTTATCTTATTTCTGTAAAATTTTCAGACATGAAATATAGGTGGCAAATCTCCGTTATTACAACGGAGACTTCATACCAGAAAGTTTTTATAAACATTTCCAGTTTATTTATTTGCCGAAAATATATATGTCAGATTCCTTTTTATATATACTGGTGTTAAATCTGATTTAAAAAATAAAAATGTTGGCAGCTATGATAAAATAATTTTAACAGGTTTTTATCAAGATTTTTAAATTTATTTAATTGACAGAAGTGTTTGTTGTCTTGTTTATTGTTTCCAATTTTATAAATTTTAATAAATGATATTAAACAAAATGAGACTAATACATTATTTATTCATTTAATTTTTTTAGATAGATTTCCATTAAACCAGCCTGTTGTTAGTAATGA
Organism: Salticus scenicus; assembly: GCA_963930645.1. NCBI lineage: Eukaryota > Metazoa > Arthropoda > Arachnida > Araneae > Salticidae > Salticus > Salticus scenicus. The sequence goes on along the minus strand of CAWVNO010000967.1, from coordinate 554,962 downwards.
CAATGAGCCTGCCTTGCCTGTAAGCCTGCCACTACAAACAATGGAGGATTTGTCTGCTCTAGAGACAGCATTAAGTGAAGATACCCTAAAAGGGCATTTGGTTAGTCTATTTTTTATTACAATTTGTGTGAAAATGTTTAAAGTTTGTGTAATATTTTCCTTTTGATAAACAATTGAGACATTTTCAATTTCATTCAGTAGATTTTTATACTCTGCTTAAACCCTGATAAAAAAAAGGAATTTAAAGTGTTTTAAAAAAAGGAATGTCTGAAATGCAATTAAATTAATATACATACAAGTATATTTTCTCACAGACTTAGTTCAGTTTGTTTTGTCATGTAAATTAAATATATGTAAGATGGATTTTTTTTTTTTTTTTTTGAGGGGGAGGGAGAAAATATTAATTTAAGCGTATTATATTTAAAAAATATGCATCATGAGTTGTAGTTTTTAATTTGCCAGGCAATAGGATTAAGAAAATTGTTTGCGGAGATTTATTAAAAGCACAGAGGTTCACCCTAAGAGCCTTTAAGAAAGTACTGCATCATAGGTGTGCCTTAAAGAACAAAATTACACCCTCTTTGACCCTCAAAATATACCATACTTGTCCCCAAAATGTACTCTCTTTGCTATAAATATTCCTGTATTTCTTTTAATTATATACTTTGACAGATTTCTGGAATCTCCAACCGTAACAGAGAAACTGGAAATTATTCATATGTATAAATAAATTTTGCCAATTCTGTGGCACTAATGATTGTTTAAAACTTGCATTTATAAGTGTAAAATTTTTATATGCCCGTTTTCGTCAAAGTGAAATGCCCTTTATTAAAAATTGTTCCTTTACACCTCCACAAATATATATATATATATATTTTTTTTTTCCCTCTCCTTGCTGCATTTCTTCTAGAAACTAGTACCCTGCCTTTTTTTTTCAAACCTAGGGAGAGGGGACTGTGATACACGTTTAAAATACTTTATTTAAATTTCCTTCCTCCAACCAGTGCCACCGGTTGAGAAGTATTGAATTCAATCGCAGGTTACACTCATTGGTCCAACCATTCAAAGTTCCTATGTTTTTTTTCCAAGTATGTGTGAATACATTCTTAAATTATATAATGTTCCTTAATGGTCTAACCTAATTTCAAATTTTGCTCTGTTTTTTTTTTTTTTTTTTTTTTTTTTTTCAGTGTGAGAAAATAAGTCAGGTTGGAGGAACATCACTCGGCAATACAGTAAGGCGAATGTTAACAAAATTATTGTCTAATAAACTTGCATGCTGATACAGCTGGACTGGTAGTAAAGGCAAAGAGCCTCTCTCACTCTTGAAAATTACTGAGTTCTAATGAGTAAGTTTACAAAAAAATTTTAATATGACTGATTTTTATAATGAGTTTTGTTAAATTATTTGTTTAGTAAAATGTTTTTATTTTCTTTTTTCCTTGTTAAATTAAGAACTTTTTTATACAATGAGTGTAAAATTTTATTTTGTTACACCCCCTCCTCCCCACTTCTGTTTTAATGCTTGTCTTTAATATAAAAACTAGTATGTTGTGGCCACCATATGAATTTCTTCTATATTTTCCTATGCAAATTCATTCAGTAAAAATAATTTATTAAAACCATTATTTAATGAAACTATCTTCCATGATAATGCAGTATGATTTCCATAATTAGAGAAGTAGTATAACACTAAATAGCCAACAATGTTCATTTTATTCTTGATATTACATTTTTTTTTTTTTTTTTTTTTTTTTGGTAAAAAGTGAAAAATAATCGTTAACTTTATTTTAAATTATCACACATAGATGTTTCAACCATTCATTTTAAAGGTATTGGCAAGCTCTTTTGAAAGATACCCATCATGAAAATTTATTCCCCTCGAAGGGGAGGCAATGCTCCTACATATACAAAACTTTTTCCCAGTTGACAATCTCTATTATAAGTTATTCTTGTAAATTTCATAATGATTATTAAAAAATAATTCTCTTTTTGCACATGTATAAAAAATTTTGTCCTATACCATATTAAAAATTTTGAAAAAGCGGGATGGCAATGCAGCCTGTAAGACAATTTTTACCAAAAGTTGATAGCAGTGTTTCCGCTATGGTAGCATTTTTCACGAAATGCTAAAAGACTTATCCAAAATGCGAAAATGAAAAAACATGTTTTTGCTTTTTTGCTAAAAAGTTTACAATATAAAGTAATAATTGTAAATTTAATATTTTTCATGTCTGCCAATAAATGTGTTAAAATATATGCTTGTATTATATTCGAACTGATCTGGTTACAGTGGTAAATGCAATTATTAATTACTCTTTTGTTTTTCATTTCAAATTAAAAAATTTTTAACTTCTGTGTATAACTCAAGTTTAATTTACAAATGAAAATCAAACATATTGAAACGTTTAGAATAATGTATAAATTTATATTCATCTTTTTCTAATGTTTCTGGCATTTTAGCATTTTGCTGAAGCTTTTTTTCTGATTTTACCTTTTTTGCTAAAGAAAATTTTTACTCAGCTTAAACCCTGGTTGATAGGCACTAATTTACGTCAAGGTGTAACTACATACCAATTGGTATGAAATTCTGTGCAGTAGTTCCTGAGATACAGTTGCCATAAAATTTTGTCACACACACACGGACAGACACATTTTCTAAAAATGGTCAAATCGTGTTCTACAGCTCTCAAGATGTGTAAATCTATCAGAAACCCTAGGTCGAAATTTTTTATGAATCCATTACTTTCTTCTATTGAATATAGAAGAAAGTAAAAATTAGTTCAAAGCAGAATTGCAAGACCAGGGTTGGCTAGATTTTGGCCGACCCGTAAAAACCCGGGTGGGATTTTTTCAAAATCCTTGTTTAAAATTATACTTTTGTCTAACTTACAATAAACATACAAATATAAGACAAATATGATTTACATTATTAGAACAAAGAATTTTCAGAAATATTGGAGATGCTCCAACTGCTTTATAGAAAAGAAAAAAAAAAAAATCCTGAAAAATTCCCCACGAAAAAAAATGTATAATTATCTTATTAAAACAGAATAAAAAATTATATTAAAAAAATAAAAGCAAGAAAAAAAAAAAACAGTTGTTTGTCAATATAAAGAAAACTGTAGGACTCAAGGAATGTAACATGTAAATAAGATCAAATTTAAAAGATTTCTGAAAACTTTAACAGTGCAATGTAGTGTAAAGAGACAATAATTAAAAATATTTTATGAAAATGTATTGACTACGAAAAATTTAATAAAGCAACATGAAATAATTATTAAAATCTAATTTTTTGTTGTAAAGAGCAGATAAAAAGAATTTTAGAACATTTAAAGTACAATTATTTAATTTTTAAAATTTCTTTGTAACTTAATCATAAAAAGACTTTAGAAATTTTAAAATTAAATTTTTAAAATTTTGGTTTTAATAAGTAAATAATAATTCAATTTTTAAAATTATCTTATTATGAATGATATATTTAATGTTAAAAATAAGGAAGAAAAAAGTAATTGTCATTGTAGTTGTAATTGTCATTTTCTGAATGGATTTCAAGGTCTATTTTTTATAAAATTCCAGGTCACAAAATTTGGTTCGCGACACAAAAAATAACTCATGACAAAAGATCACGTAGCTCTTGACATATAGGATAGCATAGTAAATTTTAAATTGTATGATTAAAAAGCCTTTTCCAGATCTATATCATCATTTTTCCAGATTTTTCGGCAGTATTTGTAATTTTCCTAACTTTTTCACTAAATTCGAATTCCCTAACTTTTACAGGTTCTCCTTAACCCATGTTAACCCTGATATAAAAACCATCATTTTCATCCCCTTCTTCACAAAAAAAGTTTTTGTAAATGAAAGTTCTACAACTGCAACAAATAAAATATTTTTTTTTCTTTCGAATTTTTCTTTACAAAAACAGAAAAAATCTCTACTGCTGATGGTTAATGCAGTCTAAAATGTTAATCCTTCCGCGGACCGCAAATTGATGGCTTGTGGGTCGCATGTAGCCCTCCGGCCCCAGGTTGTGCACCTCTAATCTAGACAGTCAGTTCAAAATTCCTGCAGTCTTCAGTAGCAAATAATCAGTCTGTCCCATTTCTTCCTTCTATGTAGATTTGCATGTTGTGGTCGCCTTTAGCAGCATGCAACCAGGCTTCACCTAATATTAATATGTTATTCTTCTATCACTCGAATTTAAGAAAAGTTTTTATAATTTGAGTATTTGAAACTTGAAATAGTGTTAATCATCTGCATTTTATTATATGTGCTATTCGAAGAAATCCATCATTTAGCCATTTCACTGACAGTAATATTGAAACTGTAATTAAAGATTGGTTGCGGCATGCAAAAGCACGTTGTAAAGAATAATTATTTGTAATGAAATATGCATAAAACATTTGTAATAAAACATTTGTAATAAAATATGCATAAAACATTTGTAATAAAAGATTTGTAATAAAATATGCATATGCTTATTGTGCTTAATAAGTATAATTTTTAAATTTCTTGTTTCCTTTCCTTTTATAGTATATTTAACTTTATAATTCAATTGTATAAATAATTTCAATGCTGAACTATGTTAAAATATAAGTTTAAGAAATAGTTTCATCACTGTCACGAAATATCAGTAGTCTTTAAGATTTTTTTTTAGATCAATTGATAAAACTTGGGGAGGGGGGGGGATAAAAGTCTTAATTTTTCTAGATTTTATATATACAGGTCGTCCATAATTGAACTGACAGTTCTTTCAGTATTGTTTAGTGCATTGCAAGAATGGCACCAAAAATTGTGGGAAGATTAAATGAGATTGGATTCTGTCAAAAAGTCACCATTAGCGGAATACGTTGGTGGTGCTTTATAATAGAAAACAGTTTTAAAATATGGAAAAAGAAATGCACAATCATCAATTTCAAATTAGTAACTGTGATAAAAGCTTTATGTAGAAAAACAGCAAAAAACATTTTCTAGTGATAAATTTTGTAACTTTTTCTTTTCCCAATATATGTATATATATATATATTTCCCTGGAATATTTTGTACTCTAATCTTTTTTAATCTTCCTATTAGATCATGCCACAAAACACTATAAAAACTGTAAGTTTGATTATGGCCACTTTGTATATATACATAATATATATCAGGGCTTGAAAAATCTCAAAATTTTTAGTCTTGGGGGGAAAAGTACATGCCCAATCTAAATTTTTACATGCCCCGGGCATGTTGGGCAATGTGATTTTCGAGCCCTGATATATATGTATTGCAATATTAAAGCTAAAAATTATTTTTCTGCCTTTTAACTCAGTTTGAATATAAATATATTCTATATTTAAGGAAAACAGGGTGGACACTGCTCAGGAAATTTTGAGTTCGAATAGTAAAAAAAAAATTGACAAATTTTATGCAAATAAGCTATATTAGGAAGATCATTTATTTTAAATTTTTGCTGATGTGCAATTTTTGTGTGAAATAAGAAACGTAAGTCAGGGAATATAAATTTTTTTTTAAAGCAAGCCACCCTAAATATAGAGTTTGAACCTCCTGTTAATATTTGTGCTTGACTTATGCTAATAAAACTCACACAGATGCCAACTGCTGAAAACCTAATTTTTGTATTCATGAACATAAGCATGTAAGTATATCAAAACTCACAAAAATTTGATCCAGAAGCAATACCTTCTCTACTATTGTCTAGGTAAAAGAAAGTTAAAAGATATTGTTCTCGAATATAATTTTAGAGATTAATAAAACATAATACAGGGTGGCGACAATCAGGGAAATCATGGAAAAATCAGGGAATTTTGTAAAACCACCCAAAAATCATGGAAATTTTCATTTTTGCCCGGCAAGCATGATTGAAAAACTGCCAAACAGGTGTTATCTTAACCATGATTGAGCAGGATTGGCTGTTTTCTAGTTTAATCTCACCGAGTTAACATTAAAAATAAATAATTTTATAACTTGATGTTAATATGTCATGCAATTAAAATGAGTCATATTTTTAGAATTTTGGTTATTTCTCTAAAATTTTGAATTTTTCATTTAATTTTCCTTTTTGTAAGTGAACAAAGAAAAGAAATAAAAAGGTTGACATATTTTTGCCCATTAGTATAGTTTTTTGAATTGCAGTAGCTTAGCCAGCATATTACACAAGAGTGTGATATATACATAAAATTATCGAATGTATATAATAGATAACGGAAATCATGGAAATTTGTCAAAATTAGTCATGGAAAAATCAGGGAACTTTTTTTCTGAATCTCTGTAGCCACCCTGTAATAGTCAGAAATATTTGAAAAATTCAAGTTCCTAAAATTTGGCAACACTGCATATAGGTAAAGCATACATAAATAAATCTATTTTCTATACTCTTGAGTGGAGAAAAATTTTCTAAAGAAGAAAATTTCATTAAAAGGTTTATGTAATTATATTTAATCTTTCTTCTGTATTAATAGTGAAAATCTGAGACAAGAAATGAGTTCATTATAAAATAAAGTACCAATATTTGAAAACTATCCTGACTCTTTTTTTTTCCCTAAGTGTAATTAATGAATAATTTATAACTTAAAGAAAAGTCTATAAATTCTTTACAAAATTTGAACTTGGAATGTCAAAGGATCGTGAATTAAATATTTCCTGTTTGCATATTGTGTTTTCGTTGTAGTGAATAGAACAAACTGTCATCGGAAATGAGTCATAAAAATCAGCTGTCGAACAGAATCTTCATGCAAATGACGCTCCATAATTATGGAGCGTCATTTGCATATATCGTATTAAATTAATTTAATACGATATATGCAAAAACATTTTTGAAACTGTGATTTGAAATCTTTATCTGTACAAAGGAAAAAAAAAGAGGATTAAAATTATATTTAAAAACCTCTATTTCATAACGGATTTTTTAAAGATTCAAATAATTCAGATAACCTTGAGCTAAGTTCAGTGTCTTTTCCAGACAGTTTTTTTCAGTACTGCTACAATTTAATTTTGACTTTTAAGAAGTAGCTGAATCTTTAACAGAAACAAAAGAAAAATAAAATATATATAATTTTAACAATTACTTAATTTTTACAAATGTTTGATTTTAATACAGTCAAACCTCGTTAATGTGAATCTCAAGAGGGATAAAAAATTTGTTCATGTTATTAGTAATTCATGCTATCAGTAACTAATCTTTATTTTGATGGGGATTGTGGAAACAGTTCATGCTAAAAGTAATTCACGTTAACGAGGTTCGACTGTATATGTATTCTTAGGAAAGGAGGATGTTAAAAAATGTAAATACTCTCACTTAAATTTGAACTTGAATTTTCTTGTTAGAATGAGAAAAATCCCAATCTTTTTTTCCCCTACTGTGAACCATGGCATATATATTGGATGCAAGAATTTTACTTATTAATTGCCCCTTACATTGGAAATATTGCTAGATTTTTATTCTACTTCAAGCATAGATTATAGAGTCTTGGAATGCCAGTATAACTTTTTAAAAATTAAAGCATTAGTCTTAAAAAAATGTTCAATTTCATAGAAATGTTAAAAAATACATTATAATATTTGTTACAATTTACTTAACTCTTAATTAACTGGTTACATAAATAGCATGTAAAGGGGGCGAGTTACACTAAAAAAGAACTGTTTTTTTTTTTTTTTTTTTTTTTTTTTTTAGCATTTTGTATCTGAATAATTATGATAAACTACCAAACCCGTAAGTTATTAGTGGTTGGGCAATTTGTCATAAATATTATCTATTAATTAAAAAAATTCTTATCAAATATGTTTTTAAGTTGTATAGGGTTGAGATTTTTCAGCTGTTTTTTGTAGATTTAGCTTTTCAGTTTTCCTCCCCCCCCCCCTAAATTTTTCAGCATTTTTTTCTTTCTCATCAGTATTTATTATATGAGTTAATCAAATAAAAATTCATTGAAAACTAAAGCATAATCATTTGTTCATTTTCCGTAAACTGAAGAGGAAAAAAAAAACATTTATTACACTATCATGATAGATTTTATTATTAAAATTCTTATTTCATCAAGATATACAAATATTCCATATGTTTTATATACATTTCCATAGCCCCAAATTTCCATACACATAAATATTTTTATGGATGAGTTTGGCAATAAGACAAAAAAGCTGAAACTATAGTAAAAATATATATTTATTACTTTAATATATTACATTTTACCGTTAAATATCTATTTCATATGGAAATGAAATAATAGAATTTTAATGATAAAATGTATTATATCAGTGTAATAAAAATATTTTTACTATAGTTTCAACATTTTTGTCTTATTGCCAAACTCATCCATGAAAACATTTATGTTTGAAGGGGTATAGATATTGTATAAAACATATGGAATATTGTATATCTTAAATATATCTATTAGAAGTACAACATATAAAAAAAAAAACTATCTGGAAGTATTATAGATATATATATAAAACATCTGATTAATGATTTTTGCAAGTCTTAAATATATCTATAAGATGAACTACATATCCAAAAAATACTGTATCCGGAAGTATTATAGAGATATATAAGACATCTGAATATTCATTTTTGCATGTCTTAAGTATAAGAAGAACTACATATCTAAAAGTGATCTATTCTTGGATGTCTTATAGATATGCATAAGTCATCTTGGATATCGTGGATATCTAGTAGACCTCACAGAGATCACACCTCCAATCTCTAATAGATGTTAGAAAAATGTCACGCGGATATTTTTGGAAGACTTATAGATGTGTTGGATGTCTTGGGTTTTCATCTAATAGATATCTTATAGATGTGGTTGTGCTATGTGCGTAGTTTAGGTGTTTTTTGTGAAAGGGCACATTAAAAGTGAAATAACTTTGTAAAGATGCACCTACCTTCAGCAAAATTTTCTTTGAGATTTTTAACATATCAAAGCATTCTTTTAAAATTTAAAGGAGCGCCTTAATCTCCATCCCCTCCTCTTCTGTTGGAAAAAGGCCACTTAGATTAGTAAAAAGAGAGCATAACTGGATTCCAAAAATGAAAATTTTATAGAACCAGATATTTTATTTAGAGTAGTATTTTACCTTTTGCATTATCGATGTAACATCTATATTAATAAAATCAGATTTTTGTCTTTAAATGTCTCAAATTCGAAAAAAATTGCGATATTTTCACGTTTCACACATCGTGAAAGCCAAATCTGATTTCAGAAATTTTTTCTGTGTGTGCGTGCGTATGCGGTCGTTGTGTCTGCATGCTTAAATCATTTTTGTCTGGGTATCACGTGAGAACAGCTGGACAGAATTCAACAACACTTGACAGGAATTGCCCAACTTAAAATTAAATCTATCAACTTTTGTAAATCCCCCCCCCCCCATCAGGAGAGAAAAACACATTTATATGCATAACTTGGCTTCAAATTACTTCACAGTGAAGAAATTGTATATGAGTCTAAGATATGAGTACAAATAAATGAATAAATATAACAATCACTGTCTACGATTTTAGAATTTTTGAGGAAGAAAATCAATTTTCGGGGGGAAATTTCGTAAACTCCGGATTTTTGAGTAGAAACTTACCAAAAATGTTGAAAACAGTCATGCATCTCTTTTTTGGATATTTCTATAAACCCACGATCTTGGAGAGGGGGGGAGGGAGACGGATATTTTGGATTAGTATGATATGCGTAATGCTCGCAAAAGGTGTAATGAAGTGAGGGAACGTTTAGTGTACTAAGAATATTTTTTGTGTTTAAATATTTACTTAAAAATTAGACCCAAACAAATAGAAACGTTTACACTTACATCTAAGCCATGTATTGTAATGTGGCATTTCTGCACCCACATTAACACTAAATCTGCCTATTTTAGTTTCCTATTTTTATCTTCACAATTGTACCTCGTATTTTTACAACTCCTTGTATAATGGAGTTTTTCTCATTCTGCAGGATGCACTTTTTATTTGTTTCTTTTTAAATTTCATTTTATTTGATACTTTTCACTTTTTACTAGCCATTCAATAAACTTATTACTATTAAGGTTCGAGATTCAATTGACTTGCTAAATAATAACTTTTCAAATGATTTTTTTTTTTTTTTTTAAAGCTAATATAGGGCGCCAAATGAAACTCTGCAAACAGGCTCCTGACAATGCTGGCGCGCGCCTGGACACACCCATAGAGGTAAGACTCCTATATATACGAGCTGGCGCATGAGGCATTTTGTTGCCTTAGGGTTGCCACAAGTACCCAGCGCATTTCTCTGATAAACAAACCACAAACATTTTTTTTTATCGTCTTACGTTACTTTAGAGTAACTTGTTTTATTATATTTCATAATTTTAGCTAAGTAAACTATGATATGGAAGTTTATTTAGCGATAAACTGCTATAATCATTCAAGAAGTGAATATAAAGTGGTCACAGACCTTCTATTACTGTATATTTGAGTTTTGGCGACATTTTGTAAAAGAAACAGAAACCGCCCTAACAACACATCTCACCCCAGTGAGTTCTTGAAATCATTAGGGAAGCGATAAGGACGCCTCGCGGGAATGCTATCCTCTTCGGGGGCAAAAAAAAATGGCGGTGATGCGCCGGCCTATTATTTTATTTAGGGGCTCTACATAGAGGTGGTCCAGAGACATGACATCACAATTATGATCCTCCACAAAAGGGATTGCAAGCTACGATCGGTCAACAAAAGCAATAAGCAACAATTATATTCCTAACAACACAATTTTTCACATTACATTATCAGGATATCCTATGGATTTATTGGAAATAAGATGTTTTATTAGAGCTATTTTTGTTTCTTATACAAAATGTCGCCAAAACTCAAATACAGAGTAGTAAAAGGTCTTTTTAAATTGATTTATCAATATTAATGTAAATAATGTGATTAAAACGACACATTTTTCTGTATTTTTACATTAGCGCATGTCAGAAATACAAAAGAAAATATAATAAATATAAGTAATGTTGTTTTATTATTCTCAATTTATCTTATGGAAATCTGAACATTTTATGTTATTTTCTTGAATGATTATAACAATTTATTACTAAATAATCTCCCATATCATAATTTAATAAGTCAAAATTAAGTAAAATTATTAAAAAAGTAATTTCAAAGTAATACAAACGATAAAAATAATGGCTACCGTTTGTTTATTTACGGAACGCGATGGGCATACAGTCGGCTGCAAAATTATTCGAGCACTAGCAATAATCCTTGCCAAAAAAAAGTACACTTAATACAGTTTTGTTAAATAAATCCTTGTCGAGTCATGTTCTTAATCAGTCTAAGAACATGATTCGACAAGTATTTACTTAGCAAAACAGTCTTAAGTGTACTTTTTAAATATAGGAATTATTGGCTAGTGCTCGAATAATTTTGCAGCCGACTGTATGTAGCAACCCTAAGGCAACAGAATGCCTGATGCGCCAGAACGTATTATATAGGAGCTTTAAACACCACGAATGCCTATTTCCTACTTTGACCATATCTGTTCGGTTCGGTTCATTTCGATGAGTACTGAGATTTTTTATTTGCCTCTAGGGCCGCTTATATCTCGAAATATCCACACCACAAGGGTTTACAAGATTTTATTTAATACCAGAACAGATCCACGTTTGTAATGATTGATAGGTGGTGCTTTTTCAGCTTTTGTTTTTAGTAAATATAATAGCCACGTGTATTTATTATTGTTCCATTTGTGTTACTACTTAATGTTTGTGCTATAATTTCTCCGCCATTACATCATGGAAAATTGATTGCTTGTGGAAAAAATATTTCAATTTATTCGAAGTTCGATCGGAAGTAGATATTTAACTGAAGCTGAACAAACATCAGTTTCAAATCATCTGATTAATTCTTTGCTCCCATTAGCCAAAGCAACTGAAATTTTAAATTTGTCCTTTGGAAATAAATGGAAGCTTAATTTTGGATTTCTTGATCCTTTGGAGTTACACTGTATCACACAACAGCATGTGTTATCTTTGTTACCGGATTTATTCATTTTTATTCAATAAATATATGTGAAACTAAACATCGGCAAGCAATGGCATCTTGCCGAAAGCTATGCCTGTTAATTGTAATTTCACATTAGTCCACCAGAGGGCGAGCATTTCATTACAAGCACGGATACATGAACACATAAGCAAGGACAATACAAATACATCCATGCCGGTCTGGGATTCGAACCCAGGCCCAACTGTGTATAAGTTAGGGAAGTTAACGTCTACACCGTCTGGGCGGCACCCCATATCTGAATCCACAGCTTATCATACATACAGATAGGATAGTGAAGCTAAAACACGAACCGGAAATATAGCAGCACCACTAGTGTCAACAGAGGGGAACTATATGTGCTAAGTCTACATGAATAGCATCTTTAATCGAAAATTGTTTTTCTATTTCGCGAGTAGTTAGTAGCAGGTTAGTATGGGAAGTTTTCTTTTTCTTCACTTTCTATTGATTTTGAATTCACAAAATTATCCTCAAAACATTCACAGCTATTTTTCTGAGAAATAAAAATTAATTTTTATAATGTTTAAAAATATGCTTTCTCAAACATATTCAAGTACAAATTAAAATTACAAACTGTAATTCTGAAATAGCAGTATGAAATCATTAAATATCTAACGTTGCTTGGTTTAAATAATACAAAATGCTTTAAAATGAAAAAATGTTTTTATTTTATGTATATTTTCAAGTTTATTTTCTTAATATTTAGCACTTGCTTCTTAAAATAAATTGTTTTTGATAATCAAGTTTGTAAACAATAATAAAGTTGCCAAACGAAAACGTATGTGTAGTTTTCTTTCCTTCACTTTTTCTACTGCTTTTAAATTCACAAAATCATAACATTCACAGCTATTTTCTAAGTAGCAAAGCTAATTTTTATTATGTTTGAAAATAAATTTTGCCGAACACATTCGTGTTCAAGCGTACAAATTAATATAACAAACTGTAATCCTGAAATAGCAGTATGGTATGAAGTCTTAAATATTTACCATTGCTTGGTTTAAATAATACAAAATGCTTTAAAATGGAAAAAAATATTTCTGGTTTATGTATATTTTCGAAATTTATTTACTTAATATTTAATACTTGCTTCTTAAAGTAAATTGCCTTCGTCAATCAAGTTCAGAAACAATAAGAAATTTACCAAACGTAAACATCGATACAATGGTTAGTTGGTTGAATGTTGGGTTTAACGTTGCACTAATATTATGATATGAACATAGATACAATAAAAATATGACGAGCGATTGCGTAAGGTGGAGAGTTCGAGAAACTTACAACCGTTGACAATCCGCGATTGTAATGAAATGCTCGCCCTCTGGTGGGCTAAGGTGAAATTACAATAAACATGGTTTAATTCGAATTCCATATAGCCGCCATTGCTTGCCGATATTTAGTTTCACATATATTTATTGAATAAAAATGAATAAATACGGTAAAAAAGATAACACATACTTTTGTGTGCCACAGTGTAACTCCAAAGGATCAAGAAATCCAGAATTGAGCTTCCATTTATTTCCAAATGACAAATTTAAAATTTCAGTTGCTTCGGATAATGGAAGTAAAGAATTAATCAGATGATTTGAAATTAATATTTGTTCAACTTCAGTTAAAAATCTACTTCCGATCGAACTTTGAATAAACTGAAGTATTTTTTCCAAAAGCAATCAATTTTCCATAATGTAATGGCGGAGAAATTATAGTACGAATATTAAGTAGAATAACTAAAAGAACACTAATGGAACACACGTGGCTATGTTTACTAACAACTGCAGTGTTCACAAAGCGCCGTCTATCGATTATTACAAACGCGGATAGCGTCGTTGCAGTCAAATTTTGGTTACCGAAGAATATACGGGAGTGTCCTATCTGTATAATAATCTGTGATCTGAATCTGCCAATGACAGCATTACTAATTATTCCCAAAGAACCAATCACAGTGCACCTTTAAAATTCCATTCGAAAATCCCTCCGTTAGTTAACCACGGCAAGAAAAACCGGAACTCACCTTGGTGGGACCGAAAATTTCCTAATCCGAGTTTTTATTTTTAACGGCTGCTTTGCTAATCACTGTTTTCGCGTTGCTTGGTGGGAACACGCCTTAGCTGCACATTTATTTAAAGGAAACACAAATTATTTGTGAAAAATTTTATAATTAATTTAATTATTGTAAATATAAATGTACATCAGCCCATAAATGTGAAAGGAAAGGCGTATGTAGTCAACGAATGCTTTAAAGGATTTTCTAATAAAAATAATCCTATGAGACATCTACGCATTCATGCCGGAGAAAGACCATATATATGTAAGGAATATTATAAAGAATTTTCTGGAGCAAGTAATCTAAAGAGTCATCTTCGCGTTCATACAGGAGAAAAACCATACGTGTGTGAAGAATGTTCTAAAGGATTTTCTCGAAAGAGCAATTTAATAAAACATCTTCGAATCCATACAGGAGAAAAGCCATACGTGTGTAAAGAATGTTCTAAAGCATTTTCTGACAAGGGAAGTCTAAGAAAACATCATCGCATTCATAAAGAAGAAAAACCATAAGTGGGTGAAGAATGTTCTAATGAATTTTCTCAAAAGAGCCGTTTAATGACACATCTCCCCATTCATGGAGGAGAATAACTATATGTGTGTGAAGAATGCTCTAAAGGATTTTCGCAAATAAGTAGTCTAAAGAGTCATCTTTTCGTTCATACAGGAGAAAAACCATATGTGTGTGAAGAATGTTCTAAAGGATTTTCTCGAATAGCTGATCTAAAGAGACATCTTTGAACCCATACAGGAGAAAAGCCATATGTGTGTGAAGTATGTTCCAAACGATTTTCTTGTAAGAGCCATTTAATGGAGCATCTTCGCATCCATACAGGAGAAAAACCATATGTGTGTGTAAAATGTTCTGAAGGATTTTCTCGAACAGCTGATCTAAAGAGACATCTTCGAACACATACAGAAGAAAAAGCATATGTGTGTAAAGAATGTTCTAAAGAATTTTCTCAAAACAGCAATTTAATAAGACATCTTCGAATCCATACAGGAGAAAAGCCATACGAGTGTAACGAATGTTCTAAAGCATTTTCTGATAAGGGGAGTCTAAGAAAACATCTTCGCATTCATACATTAGAAAAACCATATGTGTGTGAAAAATGTTCTAAAGGATTTTCTTAAATAACTAATTTAAAGAGGCATGGTCGAATTCATATAAGAGAGAAGCCATAGAGTGTGAAGAATTTTCTAAAACAGTTAATCAAATTAAGTCATCTAAAAAATTATCTCCGCTTTCGTACCGGAAAAAACTATATGTGCGTGAAGTATGTTCAAATTATTTTTTTCAAATGAGTAGTGTAAAAAGTCATGTTCGCATTCACTCATAAAAAAAAAAAAATGCTTCCTTAAAAGTTATCTACGCACTTATACTCTAGGCAGACATATATGCATAGAGAATGTTCTTAAGCAGCGGTTTACAAACTAGTCGTCACGAGCTCATTTTGTGTGTTTCGCAGATTGCTTGAATGTGTATGTAGCTTTCCTGAACTTCTACAAGTTGGTATGTTACTATATTTAAAAATTTCAGAGAACTATATGAAACTAAATATATGTCTCGTGGTCGATTTGTATAAAGAACTCCCATCATTGGCATTTTACTGGGGAAAATAATGTAAGGATTCAATTAGAAATGTGTGGTGATATGTGTGAAAAATTCGGTTTTTACTGGAGGTAAATAGATTTCCAAAGCGGAAAAAAAAAAAAAAAATCTGCTTGCATTCTTTGTAAACAAAATTTAATTTAATACAACATGGTTTATTTTTGTTTATTCTACCACATGAAGGTATGTATAATAACTGTATTTCATTCTCTAACATCGGTTACTATATTCATTTCTTAAATTTACATTTGAATAGCTTCAGTTTAGGAGCCTCTTCATAATTTTCTTTTCTTTCTCTTGTTTCTTTTTTCTTTTTTTTTTTTTTGGGGGGGGGGGGAGGTGGAGGTTATGTGTGTAATATGGGCAATGAATGAAAAAGGCTATTGCAACTTTGAGTGAGAAACGTCCTTGGTTTGAGTGAGAAAGAACTTCTCCAATAGCACAATATTGACCAATGTCGTATAATGTGATTTCACAACGTTGGCCAATATCGATTTATCGACATTGGCCAGAACCGAATGGTAAACTTTTTTCCCGAGATTGACCAATGTTGTCATTCTTTTATCTACTATATTGTGTGCGTGTTTGTGTCGAGGCAATGATTAAGCATAGTTAATTGGCACGCACATTTCCACATAACACATACGTTCATTTTACATTCATATGTCCTCCATCACGTCTGAGTTACATCTATAGACGAATTTTGAACATAGGCCTCAAGCTCAAATATGTTCAGAATATGTGAAATTCAGGACATAGACATATCTACGAAAAACGTACAAAATACGGACGTCAATATAGGCACATAAACTGAATGAAAATTGAACTAATCCAATTTACGTAAATACTCGAGCTAAACTGCACCTGTCGCCATTTTTTTTTTTTTTTTTTTTATGTAGTGTAGATATGGTATGGTAATCAACAAATTTAAGAAAGTTTATCTTCTACAAAGTTTTTCGATTCAAATTTGAATTTTATTTATTCAATGTTCAGATGGCTGCTCTCTCAACGTATCTCCATGGTTCTGTGCATGGAAATAGGGCAGTTCCTTGATTGTAAACAAACATCTCAACTTTTATGAGTGGTTGGCAAAAAGGCTTGGGAAAAGCATAGCGATAGCGGATCGCTATGCGGTTAGCAATGGTGGGCGGGGCGCGGGAAAGTCGAGCGCGCTTTTTTGCCAACCACCAGACGTCACGAGGAAATGCTCTATAGATGAGAATTACCATAGTTTGTTTGTGTTTGTAATTTGTATCGACGGATTATTTACATCGCCTTCAACCGTGTTTGTGTTGAAAATTGTGTTTGAAAAGTAAATATGTGTTCTGCGTAAACTATGTTCTTTGAAAAACATATTGTTATAACATTTTAATTAATATAAACAACAAACCTTTAGGCTTTTAACATTTGATAATGAATTGTTATCATCATCATTCGAAATATACTGTGATACGTTCACATGTTACTACGAAATTTATTTATAACTATGCTTAATATGGTATATGTTAAACTTAGTTTTGTGGTACTTTAAAAATATAGCTGTTAATAAGATATTATTTATAAGTATATTTTAAAAAGTAAACAAATGTATGTTTTTGGAGAAACATTATTATAACATTTTGATTAATATAAAAACAAAATTTTAGGCTTCTAAAAGTACATTATTTATAAATCATTGACAGGCTATTTTGATGATAAATAAATTTATTTGCATTATAACATTGTATATTCTAAATTTTTTAGTATTATGTATTTAACAAAAGTAAATAAATAAAAATGTATAGCCTAATATTTTGCATTCAATTATTTTATAGATTTCTTTTTTTTTATTATTATTTTTTTTTTTTTTTATGAGTTGAGATTTTGCTGAGATTGGGAGTTTTTAAGAAAAAGCATTAATTCTGAATGTTAAACAAGCTTGAATTGATTTTCTTAAATTCTCATAATTACCATAAGGCGAGAAATATAAATGCTTTCTGGACGTGTAAAAATTATTTAACATTTACTAGTACAGATTTGTTTTGAATTTATTAGTTCAAACCATAAACAGGTACAAATATTTACACAGTCAGTAATAATATATAAAACATTAAAAAGTTATACATGTAATAAATATAGATTATAATTATTTTAAAATTCATATTAACTTACTATCCACTTATATTATGTTTTAGATTAATTTTTTCTTTGTAATTTTAAAATATAACTTATTGTTTATAATACACTACACATAACATTTACATGTTTTAAGAGTGCAAACAGCTTCAAGGATTTAAAAATGACACACCCCTTAATTTTAGTAGAATAATAGCCATTTCTGGTACTTTCATATTAATCACATACTGACAGTTTATCCTTTAGTATTAATAGCATGCCATTATATGAAATGAAATAATACAGTGCATACAAATGGTTATATAGTAAGTTTATTGTTTTATATAAGTTCAAAATAAATATTAGTTTATCATAATGGTGATTAATTGCTGGCATGCAGTTAATACACAAATATCTCATTTGTTTATATTATTAATTTGTCATGTTGTAGTTGTAGGTGAATTCTACATATTTATTATTTTCTCCTCACCTATAAAAATTCAACATAATAGCAAAGAAAAGAATTTTCTAAAAATAGAAATTGTTTTATTCAAGCCTTGTTTTGTCGATGAATAGACACTGGAAAATCATTAGTTTATTTAAGTATCACCCCCCCCCCCCCAATCCCATTTCTAAAAAATGTATTTAAATGTTGTTAAAAATTCTTGTAAGTGATTTAACTCTTTAAAAAGTTGTCAGTCGAGAAAATTATGTCATTTTCATGTAGTTTAATAGTTAACTAAAAGGTAGTGCTAAATTATAGTAAAACTATACATTCTCATTCAGCAAAAATTAAATAATACCTAAAAAAAGTAATGAATACTGTGTCTGTATTTACAGAACAGACCAGAAGATTCCATCATTCTGAGGAGTTAATATTTTACATGTTTACCACTGGTAACTTAATTGCTAAAACTGATTAGAATCAATCAGTAATTCGCATCTAAAATCAAACAATAAAAAAAAATTAAATAAAGATATGTGCGTTGATAGGGAAAGAAATGAAAAATTGTTACATATATATTTTTATTTAAATTTTTGCAGGAAGAAAAAACAAAGCAAGGGAAAAGAAATTTCTTCACTGGGGGAGGAAAAAAACTGCAAGTAATGTGGTGAAATTAAAAAAATAATAATAATAATGTGGATCTGTATTTAAAAAAAAAAAAAAAAAAAAAAGAAAAGAAAGAAAGAAATATATAAATGCCAAGACAAAGTCAAATATTATTAAATGAGAAAATCATTTGGGACACGAGTGAATTGGGCCAAAGTATTGTATTTTTATATAATTCACAGGAATCGTATCTTAATCACAACTTTAAAAAACTGCATTTTTTATTGGTCACAAGAGTAACAAAAATTTTATTTATTATTTAATGCAAGCAAAATGATTTCTGCTTCAAATAGATGTGTTTTATAAAGCAAAATACGAGTATGTTTTTTAAATAATTATTAATTTTATCCTATATATATTTTGAAATGTAAGAATAGGAAGTTTCTATGAAAATTTGCTCAGATGGTTACAAAAGTAATGATGGATGTACCCAGCATCGTTTCAATATAAGAGGGAATTTTCAATGAAAAAGAAAAAATTGAAATTGTCACATCATTTGAGAAATGTAGGAATGAAACAAAAAATTGCCTTTTTTAACGACTTAAAAATTCTTACAAAATTAAAGAATAATTTGATACTTTAAAAAATTTTTAATCTTTTTCCACCAAGTTAGGAAAATCTGTTATGCATGTTATATGGTCTAAATCCATCAAAATGCTTTTGCATTTCAACATGGAAATAGGAACAGCCTTAACTTTCCCATAAAAATAAGGCTTACATAACTTGATGTGACACAATAACTTTTTATCACTAAAATATGACCTATTGTCCATTTCGATTGACGTGACAAGAGCATACATCTCACCATTTTTAAATTTTAGAAATTTACGGGCTTCACAATAAGTGTTGTCAGTCAATTTAATGATTGAATCATTACTTTTCTTTGATTTTTCACCTTTAATCATGTACATGACTGAATTTATAATAATTTTTTGTGAAAAGAATATATTTTTCATGCACATTTATTTCAGCTAAAGCATCGATTTCTTCAGGATTAGGATTAAACCTGTTATAATGTAGGGCCACCTACTAATGGATATGCACAAAAATTTAATTAATTTAGCTTCTCATAATTACCGTTTTATATATTAAATTTATGCAGTTTTCACCAGTATAAGCGGAGATACAGCTATCTGGAAAACAGTATAATGTAATAATAATACCATCTGTCAGCTAATACACTCTCGAATTCAATCAGAATATTTTTTCATAATATACATCTTGCACATCAAGTTTGCTGCATTTATATTTGGATCATTTATAGAAACTGAGATAAAACCTTCCCCTAAGCAAAAAATACTGTAGCATAGCAGTACCACTTATTGTCCAATATGCACCCAAATTGAATCAGTATAAATTTATATAACATTCATCTCATACACAAAGTTTGGTGAATTTTGTATCCTAATGTTGAAATATTACTTTCCTGTAGAAACGATTATTAATTGCAAAATACAAGCACTATCCCAAGTAACACGGAATGGTTGGGGAACGGTTAGCCCTACAGTTTCCTTCTTCGTTGGGCAACGGTTGTTTTGGGCAATCGGCCCTCGGTTGAGCCAACTGTTGGGTGACGGTTATCCCAACGATGGAACGGTTGGGCCATGGTTGGCAAACTGTTGGGTGTCCGTTGGACCATGGTTGGCAGACCGTTGGGCCATGGTTGGAATAGTTCCCAGATAACACAAAAATATCGGCCAACGTAAAATGACCCCCCCCCCCACTCCTAAAAGATATCCAGGAATATTATTTTTTGACATTTATTATTGTTGGCCAATATTTACAGACATCTGTAAATATTATATTTTGACATTATTAAATAACATTTTCAGATATTGCTTGATATTATATTTTGTTATTCCTGAATAATACTTTTAAATATTTAGCAATATCTATTTTATAGATTTTTGAATATTGTTTTAAGATATTTCTCAATACCCTTTTATAATATTTCTGAATAACATTTTTAAATATTTGGCTGTATTAATTTTTGAGATTTTCAAATATTGCTTCTGGATATTTAGAAATATTTTTTTCAAATATTCCTGAATAATATTTTTAGATATTCAGCTATATCTATTTTTGAGGTCTTTGAATATTAATTCATGTTATTCTATTTTTTTTTTTTTTTTTTTTTTTTTTTTCAAATATTTCTGAAAAACATTTTTTTAATACTTTTCAATATCAATTTCTTAAATTCGTGAATATTGTTTCCCAGTATTGATATATATATTTTGGTGATAAACAGTCGGCAGCAAAAGTATCCGAGCACTAGCAATAATCCCTGTACAAAAAAGGTACATTTCATACTACCTTGTTAAATAAACCCATGTCGAGTTATGTTTTTAGTCAGTCTAAGAACATGACCCGGCAAAGATTTATTTAACAAACAGTATTAAGTGTACTTTTTCGATATTGGAATTATTTGCTAACGCTTCGATACTTTTGCTGCCGACTGTATATCACCAAAAAATGTATATCAATATTGGGAAATCTGAATTTTATCTGAATATGTATTCAAAGAAATGATTTTTTCTTTTTTTTCTAACATTTCAGAACATCAGAATTAATGGCTGTATGTCAGTCAGTTTCAA
Source organism: Salticus scenicus (assembly GCA_963930645.1). NCBI lineage: Eukaryota > Metazoa > Arthropoda > Arachnida > Araneae > Salticidae > Salticus > Salticus scenicus. The sequence goes on along the minus strand of CAWVNO010000967.1, from coordinate 533,501 downwards.
CCATTCTTTCCCATATTATTCAATGGAACTTTTGTTGCTTAGTTTGATGGGGATCTCTCATTCAAAAATGAAGCTTTTCGTATTCAGTTTAATATTCAATAATTATTGAATTAAGTAATATTCTATAACTAATAAATATTACTCTTTGAACATAATCAATGAGCATTTTTTTTTAATCAATTAATTTTTTTTAGCTCATTTTTTTCACTTCATTTTTCAATGACAGGTCGTTATAAAACTAAGCAACAAAAATCCCATAGGATAACATAGGAAGGAAGAAACAGGGAATTTTATGTGCAACATTAAAGGCCCTCTTCACTACCCTCGTCGGAAGCCCGAGGAATGTTATTGTATGGGAAATTTTCTTTACTTATAACTATTAACTAATCTATATTTTTAAATTCTGCTTTTACATTCAGAAAATTTCCAAGTGTTAAATTGACGCTCCTTTTTTAAAAACGAATTTTTTCATTTTTAATAATTTATTTTGAAATTGCAATATGAAAAATTTCACATATTAAAAATTCGTATTTTACAGATTCGAAATAAAATAGTAAAAAAGAAAAAAAAAAAAAAAAAAATACGTTAAAAAAAAAAAAAAAAAAAAAGAAGCATCAATTTAACAGTTTGGAATTTTCTGAAAATGAAAACAGAATGTAAAAATATGTATTAGCTAATTAGTTATAATTAAAGAAAATTTCCCATAGAATAATATTAGCTTCGGCTTATATTTCGACGGTGAGTGAAGTGGTCCTTCAATGAGCCACTTTTTGCTTCTAGAATATACATTAGCATTGTAATCATGAAAAAAACTGAAGTTAGATTTTGCTGTATCACCTTTTGACGTCTTCTTAATACCTCATTATTTGCTATTTATACACAATAGCATAAGAGTGATTCTGAATAAAACAAAATTTTATGAACTATGCATTAAAATGTTTTGAAGCTATTTCATAGATTTTTATTTAGATTTCATTTTTATTTAGAAATTTTATACATCAACCTCGAAAATTCATTTCAAGTAGATTGGAATGAAAGGCTGATTTTTTATATGAGTTATGTGAAAAATACCGGAGCTGGTAATTGAACCTAGCCTTCTGCTTAAATAAACTAATGTATATCACCAAAAAAGCAGAAGGCCTGGGTTCATTTTCCGGCTCTGGTATTTTTCACTCAGATAGTATAAATAATCAGCCTTTTACTCCAATCTATTAGAAATGAATTTTCAAGGTTGATGTATAAAATATCTAAATTAAAATTTTGTGGCCTATTGGAGTTGTGCCATTATCAATTTGTCACTTGAAATCGCTGCGTGTTTGCAGACTCGGTGACCTTGCCAACGTATATTATGTGAGAAATGCCGAGGTGGTTATCAGCCAGGGTAGCTCAGTGGTTAGAGCATCCGCACGTTAAGCAGAAGGCCCAGCTTTGATTAACGGGTCTGGTATTTTTCCCACAGGTTTTCCCCTTCCACTCCAATCTATCAGAAATACACATATATACTGTATGTATGCTTAGTCTATTTTTAATACAAGCTATAAATTAAAATGTATAAAAGTAAATGAAAATTAAGAATTAAATAAAGAAAACCTATAAAATGAAAAAGGTTAATTATTCATTTGAATCAAAATAAAAATTTGTAAAATCTTTTGATTAAGTTACAGTTTTTTAAATTAAATAATTTATGCTTTCGATATTCTATTTACCTGTTCTTTAAAACAAAAAACTAGATTTAAACCAGGGCCTGAAATTTCAACTCAGATTACACTCGCAAAAAAAAAAAAAAAAAAAAAAAAAAATGTTATAAAATAGATTTTTTTTTTTTTTAATGTATTTTGGATTTTTAAAAATGTATTTTGGGATTTCTTCCCCTAATTATTTGAAATGCTTTTACAAGTATTTAATCTCAGTTTAAAATCTATGGTTAAAGCAGGGCATCAGCAAATTTTAAGGAAGCTTGGCAACACTTGGGTACAAATGAGATTGATTATACCTGAATAAGAAGAAATAGATAACACAAACATTCAAGATACGTACAAAAATAGACAACTTTACATTTCCTTTAAAATTTAAAAGCAATGAAAGTTTAAATTAAAATTAATTAATATACAAAATAAACAAACAAAAGTTTGAAAAAACTAATACATGCATTTATTTCGAAATATGAACAAAACAGAAAAATATTACAAATACAACATAAACAACAAAAATACAAAACTTTTTTTTTTTCAGAAAAAATTCCTTTTTTATTTACATAGAGTTTTGTATCAACACGTACAAATGATATAAAAGTAAATAGATTATAGGCTGTCTCTATGCACACTTTGAGGAAGGCGCAACATCATCTTTGCAACCATCAGTGCTCGAATTCGACACTTCATCATCAGTCATGTGTAAAACAAGTCTACTGGGAACATTCACTTGACATTGTCGAGATCTTTGTGCAATCTTTACCCACTAACAACTCCTTAAAAAAAAAAAAAAAAAAAACTATTTTAGAAAAACATTATTTTTTGCCTTTTTCATTTTTATTTTTTTTAACAGTTGAGCATATGTAAATAATTGTTTAGTCAATTTCTTTGTTACTATGTTTAAAAGGTTTGATTTTTCCCTCTCTTATGGTACACTTATATACAGGGTCCCACTAGCACATTTTTATGCCGAGGATACTTTAAACTTTTTATACCCCTTTCATGATCCACCCCCCCCCCCCTTCCCCCAGAAAATAAAGGTTGTTATTACTATAAAATGATCTATAGCAGGCGATAAAACAGACTGGAAAAGTATTTGGACAAAAAATTAATATCTTTCTGGCTTTAATAAAATTGCTCCGCTCAGTCAAACGATATTTTATTCTAAAATTTTATTCATACGAATAAAACACAGTTGAGTTAGGAGATAAAAAAAAAACTGGGGGGATTTAGATACGATATCTTTAACTATAAGTACAATTTTGTGACCATTTCGTAAACTTTTGTGCCATGGTTCTGCTTATACATGCTGAAAAATTTATATATATAGTCTTTAAATGCTTTTTTGACTAAAAAGGTAGACATTTTTACATATTTCAACTTTTCCATTTTACTACAAAAAAAAAAAAAAAAAATATCCAGAATATAAGCTAAACAGACTTTCATAAAATTAGACTAAACTTTTTTTTTAATTTAAACATTTATAGTAGTAAAATTTAGAAATATTTATTTGTAAATTTTATATAACATGTATAGCAATAACTGGAACTTGGTCATAAATTTCCGTAAACATGCATTCAAAACTATATATTTAAAAAATAGTTGCAAAAATATTTAGTAGATAAAATTTGGACATTAGATTTTTAAAAATCTTTTTCGGTGATTACTTGTTAAAATGGTATTTTTCTATTATATATAAAGGCATCACTTTGTAAATAATATATGCATTATGCAAGATAGCATAAAATATATTTCTGTAAAAAATGTAAACAGATTAACAGTATTAAACATACATATTAAAAAAAATATTCTTTTTTCAATAATATGTGCAAAAGAAAAAAATAAAGAGAAAAAAAAAAAAAAAAAAAGAAAAGAAAAAAGAAAAAAAAAAAACAGTGGTTATGTAAAAACTATAATTACACTGACAATATTTACATATTTCAAAATCACAAATTCATTTTCCCTCGAGTAGCTACATCATTCACCATCATCATTTAATACCATCTTCTAGACAGAAATCTTTCAATTAAGAATCGGCTCAGTTTGATTTGATCATCAACAAATTGTTAACTGATACGATTTCTTACATCAGCTTTTATTAGGTTGAACTGAGTGAACCCACTTTTACCTTCGGAAGTATTCAATGATAGAATTAACAAGTACTGTAGAACTTTTCATATATTCACATATAGTTCGGAGACAAAAGATTCAGTTTCATTTAGAAATCTCAGCAAAGCTACTTGTCAAGAGAGCATAGCTTTGAAAAGTCTTTGTGAACTTTATTTTAACAGCCAATCATCTATGACTCCAGTAACAGGATTGAGGAATACGAAGAAATAGACTTGTTTACATGTAACTATCTGATGGGATCGGGAAAGTTATTACATAGGATAAAGGGAAAAAAAAACAGGTGACAAATATGGCACCTAAGATTAGAATTCTGGGCAACAAAATACACCAAATGACCGCTTATTTCTAAACTTGCTTCCATAGGTAAGCAATACCTGAAAAGCAAGTGCGTGACTGATTTTTTCTAGAGGAAATGTAACGAGACTAACTTTTACATGATTGCATTTAGCACATCTTTTCAAATATGTCAAATTACTAGCTTTTGACAATGTAGCATGTGTTGAGTTGTGTTCCTTAAAAGCCACATTGTGGAATAGTCGACTTTGTGAAATCAGCAACTTTTCGGACCAACTATTTTGCAGATTAAAGATCACTAGTTTACATACCGGGTGATCGCAATTCAACTTAGCCCAATCACAATACTCTGTAGCTATAACTAATATGCAGACTGAGGTGAAAATTTGTATGTACACAATTCAAAGGATAAGCTCTAAAATTCAGAAAAAAAGTAAAAAAAAAAAAAAAAAAATCTGCTAGGAGCACAATACATTAAAATACAAATTTTAATAGGGGGTCCCATCATTTATTTGTGTGCATCCGATGAACAGTGACGATCAACAGCTGACTCCAACTGATCACTAATAATCAGTCCTGTTGCACATTGTCCTTCACGTCGGTCAAATTTTCATAAAACAGTTTCATAAAATAGTTCAAGTTTTCATAAAACAATAAAATATATTGGTCGCCAATGGCAGCCATATTTCATAAACACTGTACATAATAGAGAATTATATTTTATAAGGGGAAAAAATTCAAGTTTATCTACAATTTAAAAAAATATAAAAGCAGGGGAAATATAAAAATAAACAACTAATAAGATTAAAAGCTAGATTAAAACTTGAATGACTTAAAGAAAGAAAAAAAATCTTAAGTACTTACATTAAAATATTTGAAATTCAAGCAATCATTCTCGTAGCTTTGAAACAGGAGGCCAACCCAGCAAAACTTATAGTGGCGGGCTCGTTATGGCCTACTGCTGGCATCCTGCACTTGCCATCAGTTGCCGGTTGCCCCATATAACACCAGCAGCGGACCATTGATGGCTGCCAGCAGTGATGGAAGCCTAAAGAAAAATGGTCGGTGGCCCAGAGGTGGCATAAACACAGTTGGCCTTATGCAAGCTATCACCACAAGGCCAACATCATGTTTTTCATGTTGTGGCCACAAATTATTAAGCCATAACCAATTTGTATGCATAGAGGGCGCTGTGATCCTTTTTCTGTTGATTTGAAATTCCCTCGCTGTCTGCCATTTCATACGAAGTTTTTGTTCGTTAGTGTAGTCTGCGGATGTGTCTTCGAGATTGAAAATCTCGTAAAAAGAATATATGAGTAAGTAATTCAATTATTAATTTGTTTTTGTATTATTTTTTAAATACTATTTTTTTTTTAATGTTTGATTCTAAAACCATCGTTATAACAAAAGGATTTCTAGAAATATATAACAATTATCCAGTTGATCCGTTTTAGTAAATTATGATAGTCGCTAACTTTCTAGTATTTTATCATTGTTATTATTATTTTAATTGATTTAATAAAATAAAAATTATGGATCTTAATTTAAATAGCTATGTTATATGGACGGGAGAAAGTTATTAGAACACTTATAACTATTTATAGTTTATGTTTAATTTTTTTTTTTCTTCCTTCAGTGTAGTTAAGAAGAAAGCAATAGATTCGGGAAAATTTTCGACATCCTTTTTTCGATAGATTTTGCACGTTTTGAGTTGTTCTGATGAACATAATTCGAAAAATTGTCTGTCTCTTTGTGTGTGTTCAAATATTTATGAAAGTGATAGTAGTCTAGAAAGTTTACTTCTTCCGCTCTTTATGTACAAACATCGATTCCTCCACCCCTGAGGGAGAAGTATACCCGATATGGGTATTCTTGAAAAGAATTCGACAATATCTTTAAACGAACGATTATATTATATATCTGTGATATTTTAAAGCAAGTTTATTGATTTTAATATTTTTGACAAAAACTAGTATGTTGTGGCACCACAAAACTTTCTTCTATATTTTTTATTATGCAAATTCGCGTAGTGCAAATAATTTGTTAAAATCATTTTCCTGAATGCATGGAAACGATTTTCATTTTAGAACAGTGCTTGTCAATAAAAAAAAAAAAAAAAAAAAAAAAAAAAATCAATTTTGTGCCAACTTCTAATAAAATGCTTTCTTCTTCTTCTTCTTCTTTTTTTTTTTTTAAATAATTTATAACTTTGTTTTCATTTACCACAAATTTAATTCAGTCATTTATGTGGAAGTTATTGATGAGTTTCTTTTGAAAAATACCACCATTGAAAATTTATCCTCTCATGGAGAAGGGCGAGCGATTCCTCAACTTATACAAAAAAAAAAAAAAAAAAAAAAAAAAAAAAAAATCCTGTTTAGTTGTTAGTTATTTAAATACTTATTTTTTAATTCATAATAAAAATTTAAAAAAATAATAATTATCATTTATTTGAAATCATTTATATGAAATTTCCTCTTCTACTATGTCATATATAAAGTTACGAAGAAGTAGAAGTATGGAGCCATGTGTTGAGTGAATGATACACGAATGTAATCAGGAACGATTTTAATCAAATATCAAATTATTTTAATTAAATATCAAATTTGGTTAAATTTCGTCTATTGGTTCGTGAGATACAGCTTCCACACATTTTTTATACACATTTACAGAGGGGAACTTTCTAAAAATGATCAAATCGTGTTCAGGAATCTCAAAACATGCAAATACGTCGAAAACCGAATGTCAAAAATTGTCTTCATATATACATACAAATACATACATACATACATATATATATATATATATATATATATATATATATATATATATATATTACTATAAAATTGATTTTCTTTCGAAATTTAGTATATTGTACTTGTTTTAAATGAAAATCGCCTACCTACATCATAGAAAATAATTTTCATAAATAATAATTTTCATATGTAATTTCTATAAACTATTATAGGGGGAAAAAAAAAAAGTGGTAGCCCTAACAGTTTTATTTTATTTATTTGTTAATTATTACTTTTTAAATGCAAGGAAGAAAAATAATTTCACTTTTACGAAACTGAAATAGTCCCCCCCCCCCCCCAATTTGCGGTAACTTATAAGAATATGTTTGTGCATCACTATTAAATGAACTACAAATATTTATTTTATCATTTTTGATTAAAAACATTTTTTGTTGCATCTATAAAATTTATGTTGATCTGTATTTTTAACGCTGTATAAAGATTTTTACGTGCGCTGATAAGAAGTTTCTCGTAAACTGTAGTGTATCCAAATTATTTTATGGATTTTTATACTGAAACCATTTGTGTTACATGTACATCTTTTTATGACAAGCATCCTACAATAAGTCTGCAAAACCTGTATAACATATATGAGTTTTGTGGAACTCTAAAAATATTTTTAAAAAAATGTAATTGGCGGATAGATAAATAGAAGTCGAACAATTTTATGTTTTGTTGAAAAATGTAAATAAGCACACTCTAAAATATAAAGTAAAATTATAAATTATATTAACAAGTGAAATTGATTTTCTTGAATTTTTGCATGCGTGAGAAATCCTACACACATATACTTATATCACCTAACAACACATTAAATCAGAACAGAAAACAGCTGTACTTCTTTCATAAAACAACAAGATGTAACTGATAACTGCTGCGTCAGCGTTGGGTTGCGCAGGGAGGAGATTTGTTTATCCTGATAACGAGGAACTGTGTTCAGAAAATAAACGAAAAAAGTAGAAGAAAAATTAGTCAATTCATCAATTATTTTTAAATGAGTGCTTCTATTTTTTACAGCTCTATAAAGAAATATATTTGTTTATTAACAGCTAATAGATTAAAACTATTTAAAGTACTCTATTAAACAAATTCTTCAATAAAATAATGATTTCTATCTGAAATTATGCTAGGATTTGTGTCAACTAATTATTTATTATTATTCATTTCCATAATCCGAATAACCGTAGATAATGGAAGCATTGTATTCGGTCAAAAATTTTGATTTCGAGTTTTCACCTGCTTTACATATTTTAAGGTCTCGTGAGTCAGAAAAGTGTTTTTTGGCAATTAGTCTGTGTGTTTGTGTATCTGTATTGCATATATGTGTATATGTTTCTGGAAATTTTCTGAGTATCATATCTAATCATATCATATCTGAGTATCATATCTGAGTATCATCACTAATAAAGAAAGACGAACTTTTGAATTAAGACAGGTATAGTGTACAGATGATTTTTCCAACTTTTCTTGAAAACTGGAAATCTGAAATAAAAACTGGCGATTGTCTTCAAAGTTATATAAACTTTATTTTGGATGTCTTTTGTATTTGTTATTTCAGGGAAATTGATAAACGTCCTATAAAAATACACAACAATTTTGAGTCTCACAAGTGCTTTCTTTTAAAAACAGCTTTATGGATTTTCTTCAAAATCGCTATATTAATTCCTTTTTAGATATCATTTCATACGCAATTGTTAGTTTATGATGAACAGATCAGTTTACCAAGTTTTGGTGAAATTATCAGTGGGACAGAATCCGATATCTCAAGAAACGACTTTAACTTTCTTCAAATTTGCTACATAAACCCCTTTTTAGCATGTAATACTTGCTTAATACAGGAAAATTGACAAGAGTCCTTATTAGGTGGAAGCAACTGGAAATCTTGGAAATGAGTGCTTCCAAAACTACTCTAACTTTTTTTGTTGTTGTTAATTCGCTATGTAAACTCTCTTTGTTATATTATGACGCATGTATCAGTTTGCTTTAACAGGAAAATTATTAGATGTGTAAATTGACAAACCATTTTTATGTTTTCTGACCACTTCATTTAAAAACAACAGCAACAACAACAACAATAATAATAAAATATAAAAGGAGTAAAATATGTGTAGCAATAACCGATAAAATTACTGCAGATTATTATTATTATTTTAATGTGGGTCGGATTGTTTGATCTCTAATCTTCGCTTTATGGTAAGTATAATTTTAAACTCGGTTATCGACCTCAAGATTTTGAAGACATGCTGTTTTTAAGCTACTACATTTCGTCGATGATATTATGCTGAACTCGTAGTCAATTTATCTTTTCCTGATGATGGGTCGAGCTTAATTATTTTGAGTGGAAACGGCTGGTGTGTTGTTTCATAATTTATAAAGTTTACTTACTTTTTTCCTTCTTCAACAATAATTTTCCTGTCATTTTACTAAATGTTCTCAAAAACCTTTCTAGCATAATTTATTTTAATAAATTGAAAAAAAAGAAAATGTATCTAAAACAAACAAGAGAGAGACAGATTTTAAAACATATACTTATTACAGCAAAAAATTTAATGAAGAACTGGTGTTGAAAAAAGTAAATAAAGAACTTTGTAAATTTAATTTACAAAATTGTAAAAAACATTAATAATAATAATAATAAAAGTTTCAGGTCGAAATGATTCCATGACCATTCATTAGGTGAATAAAGTAGGCACGAGTGAAGTAGTTATAAACAGCGAAGTATTGCTCTTTCATACATTTGGAAATATCACTAACTATTATTAAAATAAACTCAAAATGAAATATTAAAAATTGGAAGTGATATTTAAACATTTGAAATAGTGGGATTGAAATAGTGCTAATGGCATATCTTAATACTATCTTCGGCGTGAAATTGCTGACAGAATTTTTGTCAAATAAATACATAAATATAGAATAATTATATTAATATTATTATATATTTTATTTTCATTATAAATTTATAATATAATAAATTTATTCTAAATATAAATTTAATATAATAGAAAGAAGGTTAGGAATGTAACTAAATTCTGTGTAACTATTTCATGTAACTAAATTCTATGATATATAGTACCAAAACTAAGATGTCTAATAGATGCTGAGTTTTATAGTAAAGCTGTAGTTCCTGAATAATAGTAGCACCACCTGTCTACCGATAAACACACAAATTGAACCTGTCGTTTAAGGCTATATCGAAGGCAGTGGGGACCCGGGTCGAACATTGCACGAAAGACGAAGACGCTGCCAAATGCAGCGGAGAATTGAAACTTTGCTTTATGTGATTTCAGTGGACTTTGCTTTAGTTGTTAATTTTAAAGTAATATAAAGAAAATTATATTTATCTATTGATTTTCTTTCCTTCTTTTTTTTTTTTTTTTTTTTTTAATTCGTTTAATTGTAGGGACAGCAAAGCGGGCAAAGCCTGATAGTAATAAATAGAAAAATTTGTAAATAAACATAATCATTGCCCCGCCCCCCCCAATGAAAAAAAAATGCATCAGTTCTTTCAGTTTGAAAAAATAATGCATCCCTTCGTGAGTCTAACAAAAAGCACGAATGCAGCAAATTACTTTTGCTGCACTCATGCCCACTTTGTTTCGCTTGATGAAGGGTCTTTGTGCTATTTCGATCGGAAACAATTGCTGCATTATTATTATTATTATTATTTTTTTTTTTTTTTTTTGAGTTTATGGTGTTTGTTTTTTACAATGCTCTTTTTATAACAATTTTTGTTTCAATATTTGAAATTTTCACATGTAAAGTTACATTTATTTACATCAAATAACTTAACAAAGTTAAACATATTGAAATTTAAACACGTAAAAAAAAAAAACATAATCTCCTTCATTCCAAAAAATGTAATGGATCAACTGAATATTTCCTATATGTTGTACTAGAAATCCTGAATTTATAACCATAGTGTATGAATCAAATACTTGTAAATGGTATTTAAAAATGAATATGTACAAAATCAAATTAAATATTGGCTGCATAGAAAAAACTGGCTGCTACCTCATCAGAAAAAAGAGAGAAAAAAAAGAAAAAAAAAAGCACTAATAAAATTAAAGGTATCACCAATAAAATGAATGTACTAGCTATAACCAAATCACTGCTGACCCATTAACGGCCCTCTTCACTTACCGTCTAGGGAAGTCCGAGCCAGTGTTATTCTATGGAAAACTTTCTTTACAAATAACTTATTAACTAATACATATTTTAAATTCTGTTTTCACAGTCAGAAAATTCCCAACTGTTAAATTGTCGGGCCATTTTTAAAAATGTATTTTTTTAAATTTTTAATATTTTATTTTGAAATTGCAAAATGAAAAATTTCACATATTGAAAATTCGTATTTTGCAGCTTCAAAATAAAATATAAAAAATAAAAAAATAATTTTTTAAAAAAAGTCCGTCAATTTAACAGTTGGGAATTTTCAGAATGTGAAAACAGAATTTAAAAATATGTATTAGTTAATAAGTTATTTGTAAAGAAAATTTCCCATAGAATAATATTGGCTTCGGCTTCCGACGACGGTGAGTGAAGTGGGCCCTTAATGGGAAAATATAAAGGACCAATGAAGACTGCCGGCAGTAATATATATTTTTATGTTTCCCACAGCTGGCCCACTGTAGGCTGCCAGCAACAACATGGAAAAACTATATTTGCCACCAGATGGCCCAACACTGGCCCACTAACAATTTCAAACCTAATGTTCGTTGCCAACAGTGGCCCATTACCTATTTTCATCATACTGCTAGCTGCCAGCAACGATCCATTCACCGGCCCACTAACTTATTTTTAACTTACTGCTGGCTGCAAACAGTGGATCGGTTGAATACGGCCAACTGACGGCCGGCGTAACATATTCCCTGCGGCAACGTTAACTTTTGCCACCGGTGGGCCAACTGCATCTACTGCTGGCAACCAGCACTTGGCCTCATGCTGGCCGTCATCTGAGGTTTTGCTGGGAAGGCATGGTAAAAAGATAGCAAAAGAAAACCTATATAAAGAAGCATTAAAAATAAAATTAAAAAGAAATATTTACATGTAATATTTGATTATGTGGCTAAAATTTATTTAGATTGTATTATTTATAATTTTGAATTTATATATTCATAGTTTAATGTTTCATTTTAATTTATTTAAGCTTATGGAAGCGCTATTAAAGATAAATAAAATAAAGGAAGCTTTTTTATAACTGGTATCATAAACTGCCTAAAGCGCTTTGACATTTTTAATGATTGACTATTACTGAATGAATTTTTACTACAAGTCTTAATGATTCTTCATACAAAAATTCCAGACATTTATGCTATATAATGAACGAAGGAATAAGCCTTACTATATTTAATTTAAAATTAAAAAGAAAAGGAATACATAAAAACATTTAAAGAGTACACAATTAATTTAGTTTGCAAATGAATACATCTTTAAATGCTCAAGATGTATGGCTTTGATTCAACGAGGACTAATGTCTGAATAACTGCAATGAATTTTTTTTAAAAAAAAAAGAGATAAAATTAATGTTTATAAAACTAATAGAAGGCCGACAAGTTAATTCTTTAAGCGAAAATTTGACCCATGAGCCACCACTTTAAAGCCTGCAGAATCTCTATCCGTCCTCAGGCTGTGCAGATTTCTAGGAGCTCATTGTTTCTAAACTTTAAAATGCCGATACTGATACATCCCATTTTTAAAGCTGATAATACCAATAAATATACTTTATACTGTTTGATAGTAATAAAACTTAAGTTTTTAATTTGGTAATATAAAAAGTATCTTAAAAAAAAAAAAAATCAAAGATTATTATAAAATATCTCAAATTTATTTAAGTTACAATTGGGTTTGGAGGGTTTTTAACATGTGACAGTTTTTGTTGGTTTCAACCATGGTTTAAATCGTCATGTCAAAAACCTACATTGATATAGTTTGTTACATAAAAATTCAGTTCATAAATATAGTTCATAAAAATATTTTGAAAGTAAATTGATTGATGTCCAAAAACACATTGTTATAACATTTTGATTATAGAAAACAAAACTTTAGTCCTTCAAATTTCATTATGAATTATTGTTATATTCACTGTGCTATGCTATGATACTTTGATGCTATGATGTGCTATATATGCTATGATACTTTCATGTATTACTACGAAATGTATTAGGACAAGAAGAACTATTAGTTTCAATTTGGGTAAGAACATCGCCAGTTTTTGTAGACCAGTTTTGTTTAACATCAGCATAAATTAAAAATATCAGTCCTATCGTTACGAATTCAGTACCAAATTAAAGGAACGATTTTTCTGAACCCAGGGGTGCAAACAGTTTTTCGAGACAATAATTCAATTTTTAATTAGCTAAAGTATGAAATTTAGGTGGCGATACTTCATTTTAATTCATTTCAGTCATTTAACAAAGTACATGGCCCAGTTTTATGGTCAAAAAATGAGATTAAAAAAAAAAAAGTAAAAATTAAAAATAAAAATTTTACAAACTGAAATTAATAGTTCTCCATACTAAACTAAATTCTGTCTTTGACATAATTTTTACTTTATATATATATATATATATATATATATATATTTACTTAACCCTTTAACATTCACTACTTAATTTATTTTAAAAATTACTAAATTAATTTTTAAAATGGCTTTTAGACGCATATCTGATCATAAATATTTAAAAAATAAAAAATTAGCATTGCTCCTTTTTGAGATATTTTTGGTTTGACACATCTAAAAGTTAACCTTATTAAATTCAAATAATATTTAATTTAATTAATAAAATGCTTTGTAAGTAAACATTATCAACTACAAAATATCATAAAAGTTGTTTCAGGTGAAAATAATAGTCCAGGTCTTCATTAAATGAAAAAAAAAAAAAAAAAAAAAAAAAAACTAGACATGAGGGCATCATCAAACCAGCAATTCGCACTCAAAGAAATTTCAAGTGACTTATGCATTTAGCTTCCCCTGAAGCATTAGTTGTTAAATTTTGGAATAGTGCTTATAACTACAGACAGAAAAGAAACAAAAGTTTAAAATCTGATTAAAACTAGGGGGATGATTAAAAAAAAAAAAAAAAAAAAAAAAAGCTAAAACTGATGCATAAAAATTCTTAAATTATGTGAAATGTTTGATATTGCTGCGACAGCAATAAACGTTAAACAGTTAATATAGTATATGTTAAATTTAGTTATGTGGAATTTAAAAATTTAGTTTTTTTTAATAAGATATCATTTATAAGTATGTTTTAAAAAAAGTAAACAGACTAAAAGTTTTTGAGAAAGGCTATAATAAAGTTTTGATTAATATAAAACAAAACTCTAGGCTTTTAAAAATTCATTATGAAGTATTAATTTTCATGTGCATTAAAAAAAAAAAAAAAAAAAAAAAAAGTAATATTTTTATATTATTCAGCAATTAATTTATAATTAATATGTAATTAAGCTTCTTAAATTCTCATAATTAACATGAGGCAAAAGAAATATAAATTCCTTCTGGAAATGTATAAATTATTTAATATTTACCAGTACGGATTTTTTTTTTTTTTTTTTTTTTTTTTTTTTTTTAATGAGTATTAGTTCAAGCTGTAAACAGGCATACATATTTATACAATCATTAATAATAATAATAAATAGCTGCAAAATTATTGATAAATGAGAAGTGTAATAAATATAGATTAATATAATTATTTTCAAACTCGTTAATTTACTGCGTATGTTATGTTTTGCTTTATTCCTGTGTTTTTAACACTTAGCTTATAAGTTTATATATGCTGTCAAAATTCATAAATAACATTTCACAATTAACACTTTGAAATTTTAGAATTTCATAAATATTAATTATAAACATATAAAATATGTCTATATAAGCTATTCTTACATAATGAAGAATTTTGCAAATTTATAACTTAATAAAACTATTTTATTCATACGGTATACATGTTGATTTATACATATAAAGCAAGTTATAATTATGAATTAAAATTTAAAGAATTTTTTTTTCTGTTTTCGTTCGCTGAAATTTTTTCGATAGTAATTGTGTGGCGACCTAGTGATAATATTAGTTGAGCATACTAATATCTACCGACAATTTCAAAGTGTTGCATAAAAGAAAGTTAATTTGGAAAATTCCTTCATTATTTTAGAATTTCAAGAACTAAACCTTTTGGTGCCTATGCTTTTATAAATTAAAATAATTATAAAAACATTTAACTTTATACATTCTGCAATAAACAACGTGACAAGTTTGTTGCTTTGATTAATAATCATACAAATTTTACCACAGGAAACAACTGCCTGACTATTAAATATACTCATTTTGACTTCTCTATACTAAGAAATAGGTTTAAACCAAACAAACAAATTAAGCACTTAAGATTTAGGAGATTGATTTCTATGATTAAAACTAACATCTTCACTATATTTAGAAGTATTAGCATCGGTTTTATTAGGCCTATATATAGGTATAGGCCTAATGAAACCGATTGATTATCAAAAATAAACGAATATTATTAGAAAATATAACACAAAGTACAAAATATAGATAAACGTTATTAAATACAAACCTTTTAACAAGATATATTAATTATTAGCTCAGCGCCACAGGCCATCCACCTCTTGTTTTTATTAAAAACTTTTATTATTATAGATAACCAGCAAACAGCAAACGAGAGTTGAGATACGTTCGCGTTGCCGTTGCCAATTGACAAATGAGAAGCACGGGAAAAGATCTCCGTCATATTTCTAAGTGTCTGCATTTCGTCATACGATCTTTTGACGAATATTGTCAAAATTAACGAAACAGAGCTCGAGGATTGCTGAATCGTCAAAAATAACAGTTTTATTTCTGAGAGTGTTACATAAAAATGTTGGTCAATATCCTATGAACATCGACCAATATTTTGAATGGCGTTGAATGTCAAACTTCGAATTTACAATATCTACTGATATTCACAGATGCAATTCGTAATTACTATTGAAACATAAAACATTTTATTTAGAAGTAAGAAGAGATATATTTCTTTATAAAACGATATAAAGTGAATGACGTACATATGACATAATACTGACATGACTAATAATAAACTATACTAATAACATATAATTTTTTTATATCTTGAGAATTCTCAAGATATAAAAATATATTGTTTTACGAATATCAAGAAATATTTCTGAATGTCTGAAAATGATATCATTTTCGAGAATATCAAGAGATATCTCTAGATGTCAGCAAAGAGATATTGTATCAACGAATGTCAACAAATATTGCTGAATATCGTACAAATGATATCATTTTTACTACATTGGCCAATGTAAATCAGACATTTAAAAAGAAGATGTGAAATATTATATTTCTTAAAAAGGGACAAACTTCTAAAATTAAATACTTTAATATACTTATTTCTACATGAAAAAGATATAAGTAATATAAAAAACTTTGTTAAATGCTTTTTTTAAATAATAATTTTGAATTACATCTATGAATATCAGCAGATATCATAAATTCGATGTTTGACATTCAGAGGTATTCAAAATATTGGCCAATATTAGCAGGATATTGGCCAATATTTTTGTGCTACCTGGGTTAAACTGGTTGTAACTCGACCGACAGGTCGCGCTGCTATTACCGATTTTCTATGATTCATATAGCAACATTTCAGAATCTGTTGATTAAAATTGCACCAAACTGCAAATGTAAAATCTTTATTGTGAGAAACCATGATTAATTTTTGTGCATGTTAAGCAGTAAATGACGCTGTGTAGAATGATATAGAGAAGGGCTATATAGAATGTTATGGAAGAAAATATTGTAATGACCTCAACATATTACTTTTTAAGGTGCTTTATGAATATAAATGTAATCTGTATACTAATACACAAGCATGAAATTTGTCGTACGCTTTTAACATTTTATTTATAAAAGTAGGGGATTAAAAATCGTATCGTTCGAAAGGTATGGTTAATGTAAAATTGAGAGTGGAAAACAGCATTTTTAAACGCTTGAAATGCATAACATAGCAATACTTTATAGTGCATAAGCGTATCATGATTTTGTCTCATTTAAATAGTTATCGTAGAGTTTTATTTGGATAAGTTACTAAATTAGAGCATTTTAAACTAAATTTTACTGCATAGATATATTAAGATAAAGAAATTATCACAAAACATTCGAAATTTTTTTTTGCATTTCTGGTAGAAACCATATATAGACATAGTTGCACTATGAAAATAAATTTTAAATACATGGCTAAAATCCCCCCCCCCCCACACCAAAAAAAAAAAAAAAAAAGAAAGAAAGAAATGTGCAGATTCTACTATTCACTGCCCCACATTATATCATTTAAAACGGTATTTGATATGCTAGGTTTGTGTTCCCACTGCCTGCGGCAGCAGTTTAATCAATCGCGTTGAACGTGCGCAATTTATTTTTCTCTCTCACAAGAAACAAACGAACTTTAATTCGGCTATCCGCTGATTTCGGCAGCATTGTTCCATTGTTGTTTCCTTTGTATGCCTTAAATCGATATAAAGCATACCAAACCCAGGTCTTCATTACTTATATGTTTGTTTTATCCGAAATTTTTCGACGTGCAAATTATATTTAAATTTTATTATTCTCGTGTAAATAAATATATATATCCTTTTATGTAAAAAAAAAAAAAAAAAAAAAAAAAAAATCTTTAAAATTTTATTTAGATGTTACTTAATATTTCATGTATCACATAAATTATTAATTAAAAGAATGGTGAATTATTCATTTATAAAAAGTCATTTTTTATGACTTGCTGAAGGAGGGAGAATTTCTTTAGTGAGGATTTTCTAAGAAGTGACCCGAATTCTCGTTATTTTGCAAGAACTCTGAAAAATTTACACAGTTAGCTGGTTTTATCCGTGCAGGTTCAAATCCGCGAATTTCAAAAAAAAAATTTTTTTTTTTTTCTTTTTTTCTTTTTCTTTTTCTTTTTTTTTTTTTTTTTTTTTGCATACGCTTGTGTTTGGGCTGAGCCTCAGCCTCCTTATAAAAATATATATTTATGGGAATAGAATTATCATTATTTTATTTTATATTTATTCTTAAGAGAGGGGGAGGGGGGGTCGATGGAAATCGAGAGTAACTGAAAATTATTTAAAATGACCCTCCAAAAAATACTTTCAAATGAATATTTTTATGGCATTGAACAATACCCGTTTGAAAGGATATTTATACAACTCTAAAAATGGTCCTTTTGAAAAAATATTTGTATAGCCCTGAAAAGGCTCGTATTTTATTTATATTCGTGTAACCCTGAAAAAAAAATCTTTTGTATTTGTATGGCCCTCAAAAGAACCTTTTTAATAAATATTTATATGGCCCTGAAAAGGGCCTTTTTAAATGAATATTTGTGTGGCCCTGGAAAGGGCCCTTTTAAATAAATATTTGTACGGCCCTGAAAAGGGTCTTTTTTAAACAGAAGAGGGTAGTTCGAGGAGCCATTCATTATGCATCACTTGATATGTCGGAATCCCAATCAATCGTACCGCTTTCAGAAGCGGTATCAGTCTCTGATTCAGATCCGATTTCAAAATTTATTTCTTCAATTATCGTCTCAACTAGTCCATCTGTCTCCCAGTACTTTTCATTGATGCTTTCAACATGATTGCAATAAGGAAAGGGCACGTGACGTCACTCGCAGTCAAGTTATGGGTAAAGTGGCATAACATTGGCATTTCCACCAATACAGGTTGATCTTTCGCCACTCGAGATTGGCAAAAATTGATTGACGGTGCGTTTGTTTGTAAACATGCCCTTTCCTTATACTTCCTCCAAAAATCTCCCGATACGCTTTCAATTCCATTTGAAGTGAGCTGTATGAGTGTTTTTAAACTCAGATCAGCCTCAGCATTTCTCTCTCGAACATAATGTTTTACAGCTGACCAAGCTAATTCGATGGGATTTAAGTCACAATGATAAGGCGGTAGTCTGAGAACTGAATGACCATTTTCTTTTAAAATTTCGTCAATATGATATTTTTTCTGTGATGGGGCGTTCATTTTAATTAAGTCAAACAGTTCAGGTTTCTCATGCTTCTCTCATATGGTATCTTTCGCCTGTCTAAATATTCACACATTTTAACTTTCATGGAGAATTTTGTTGAGACTGGATTTAAAATCCTCGTGTGATACGATGCATTATCCATTACTATAACTGAATTACTGGGGATATTAGGCATCAATTTCTCTCGTACCCACTTTTCAAAATTCTCGAAGTCCATGGTAATCACCTGTGGCACAGCCTGCTTTAAATATCAACGCTGCATTTGGCACAAATCTATTTTTAGATCCAGCATGTACTACAATAAGCCGATTTCCAGCACTATCTTTTACGAAAGCACCTATTGTTTCATCTTGCCAGCACTTTGAGAAAGAAAGATTATTATCTATCCAAGTTTCGTCCACGTAGATTATGTTTCTTTGACTTTCACGATACTTTTTCATTCCTCTCAAGTACCGGCATCTCCACGAAATTATGTGCGCTCGTTCTATCAATAATTTCCTTTTATTTTGGCATCGCTTCCAACGAAATCCAATCTGATGTAAGATTTTCCTTAAAGTCTCTCTTTTCCAGGAAAAATTAATCTTATTTTGTAACACTGCCAGTAATTTCGAAATTGATGGAAGTTTTTTGTCTACATGAAATTCATTGACTGTATTCCGAACGACACATAAGTCAAAACTATCCAAAACTGCATTGCGTTCTGCAGGACGGATGCGGTGTTTTCCTGGAGTTGACAGCCTTTTATCGGGAGCAGATATGAATTCCTTCTTAATCCTCTGGATAGTACGCAAAGAAATGCCGGTAGCTGCAGCTGCACGTTCTTGTGCTTTCTGTATTGGGATAGACAGAGATGAAGTCTTCGCTTCATTTTCACAAAATATGCGCACATTGTTAACAATGTTACGTTCTTTAGAACGCAACGTTTTCCCTTTAACACATTTTAACGGGAAAACGTGACATTTTACTTAGTTTTGAAAATAACAGTTTAAAAGAAAAAAAAAATAGAAATTGTACTGAAAAGAACTGTTTAAAAGAAAAAAATAATAATAATTGTTCTGAAAAGAACAGTTTAAAAGAATATATATATATTTAATAAGCAAGAGAGCTGAGAATAACAACGTACTAGCAGGGTAGTCGAAATCTCAATGAAAAGAAAAGGAGAGACGGTGTGGCAAGATACCGAAATTTTCGCCAAAGGAAGTAGCGTTAAAATAATTTGTTTTAACCCTAGATTATTCCCTCATTCCACTATTCCAACCTTTAAGAAAATGAACTCTCCCAGAAAGCAGGATTTTGAGCGGCCTTCTCGTCATACCAATACCACGTATTGTTTTGTCTGTTTTAGATTGAGTTTACGATACACAGCCCGGGCTTGGGTTGGGCTCTCCTCACCCCTGAGAATGATGTCATAATTTTAACTCGGGTAATCGTTTTTAGAGATGTGCCGTCATTCGAGTGAAATAATCGATTAACTCGATTATTTGTAATCATTTGATTAACTCGATTATCTAAAAATCCTTCATTAATTTCATTCGATCATTTCATTCGTTAATTTCATTCGATCATTTCTCTCGTTAATTGCATTCGATCATTTCACTCGTTTATTTCATTCGATCATTTCATTCGTTAAGCGTGCGCGAATGATTGAAATCATTCTATTGGGAGGTTTGGATAACTTTAATAACACACCTGGCTGTCGGACCACCGTGCGCGAATGATTGAACAGGGGAGCAGCCCCCGGCTCACCGCTCGAAGAGCGGTGTTGAGCCAGACCTAGACCGAAGTCCAGGTAGGGCTGTCCCGATTATTTACCCCTGCACGATGGAGAGGCATCAGAGTTAGTCCTGACCTGCCAGACATTTATTGTAGAAAAAAGGCATTTACAATAGTCATCGCCAGGCCTGAGGCCCACTCGCGACATAGGGCGATGAAGGTTTACATTATAGAGTTACATATCTATTTGTCGACATGCCGGACCCAGCCGGTCCTACGCGACAGATGGCATGTCGATTGAGTGGAGGCTTGTTGACATTTCTGTTGGATGTCCAGTTACTCAGAACTTGGCTTTGCTGAATGAGGCGATTTTCTGTTGATGGCTTGCCATTGCAGAACCTTGTCGGGAGCACTGTGGGTACTGATTTTAGGATCTTTTAGGAAAGAAGGGGGGCAGCTGGACAGGAGAAAAGAGTTTTTATTTCTTTCTTTAGAGGGGAGGCGAGTAGGCTTTCAAATTAGAGAGGAAAAAAAAAATAAATAAATAAATATATAAAAAAGTTAAACCTGTTAGATTAATTAGTACTGTTGGTTAGATCCATGAGAAAAGAGTGAATTTTATTTAACTTGTGGATTAGAGGTTTTCTTGTAAGAATGTTAGAAAGCCAGTTATTTGGCCTTGGGTTAGGGTTTTGTAGATGGTAAGACTCTGTTAGGGGGCACGAGAAGTAATAGTGGTCCGAGGTTCCCTCCTCTCCACAGGGACACAAGGGCGAGCGTCGGCAATGAAATCTGTATAGGTATGCGGGAAAGGGGCCATGGCCACTCAGGAAGGCTGTGATGGAGGGTGTCAGTGACCACGTATTGCTGCCAACAGATTGAATTAAATTATAAGTGTGTCTACCTTTGTCTGAGTGTGTCCAGAGGTCTTGCCATTTTTGCATAAGTTGGATTTTAGTTTTCTTTTTGACATATGAGGGGGGAGCCGGGAGGGAAACTTCAATATCTTCTGACTCTGTGGCCGCTTTCGCGAGAGAGTCTGCAATTTCATTGCCGGACACGCCCTTGTGGGCAGAAACGTGTGCCAGGGAGCATTTACATTTGATTTTACTAAGGGTGTCTTTTATTGCTATAACTTGAGGGTGTCGACTTCTGTGACAGGCAATGGCTTGCAGGCTCGAAAGACTATCACTGAACAGGCTGAATTCCGAGTGGAAGGCCGAGGCCATCCACTCAAGACCCCTCTGTATCGCCAGCAGTTCTGCCTGGTAGACTGTGTTGTAATCCTCGAGCCTACCCGCCCACTGGTGGACCAAGACG
Organism: Salticus scenicus; assembly: GCA_963930645.1. NCBI lineage: Eukaryota > Metazoa > Arthropoda > Arachnida > Araneae > Salticidae > Salticus > Salticus scenicus. Next base: position 511,521 of record CAWVNO010000967.1, on the reverse strand, counting down.
CCTGAGTCAAAGACGCAGAAAGCTGCTGCAACCCCTGCATCTGTCTTGGAGCCATCTGTGTAGACTGCCACAGGTGCCGAAGAGGAGAAGCTATTTTTAGAACAATTTGTAATGAGCGGTGCAACATCCTTACTCGGGTGAAGGGACCAGCTGCAGGTTGAGTGTTGTATTGGGGTATTGGGGAAAATTAAAGCGCTTAGTTCTTGGTCCTTAAGTTGAAGAATTTTGGATTTAGTATAATTTTGAATAACCTGCAGGTGGGCATGAGGGATTCCAGTGATTACGGTAATGGCGTCTGTTGAGATCGTTTTGTATCCCCTTGCTATTTGTAATAGGAAGGGGCGTTGGACCGAGTTGAGCTGTTTTATTGCGTCTGACCTAAGGTGTCCGCCCCAAATGGAAGCCCCATATGTGATAATTTTTTCAATGATAGTTGAGTACCACGATTTTAGGAAAAAGGTGGAAACTCCCCATCTCTTCCCAACCATTTTAATGGAGTTGTGGTAGATCTTGAGTGTTTTGGTTTTCAGATCTTTTATATGGGGCAGCCAGTTGAGACGTCTGTCAAAAGTAACGCCTAGGATTTTCAGATGGTCCACATGATTAACACTGACGCCATTGATTCGCATCTTGGGATCCCTCCTGCGGCTGAGGGCTTTTGGAAAGGCTAGAGTTAGAGCTTTTGTTTTTGAAGGTGACAGTTTTAGATTTAGGTCTGTTAGGATTTTACTGAAGAGTGAGAGGGCTTCCTGTGCCTGGAATTCCAAATCTTTTCTTATGCGACCCGAGATGATCAGGGAAAAGTCATCCGCATATGCAAAGATCTCGAAGCCCGCGGAGCTCATTTTATGAATGATTTTGTTTGCAATCAAGTTCCAAAGGATTGGGCCCAGGCATGAGCCTTGCGGGCATCCTTTGGATTGGGGAAGTTCTGTTGTTCCATTCCCCCAGTTTACAATGATTTTGCGCTTAGATAAGTAGGTGCGGATGACTCCCGCCAGATTCCTCGGGCAGCCAAGATCCTGGAGTGTGTGAAGGATGTGGGGCCACTCTATGTTATCGAAAGCTCCCTGAATGTCTAGTGAAATAATGGTGGTGTACTTCTGGGCGTTGCAGCTGACGGCGCAGGAATTTTTGATGGCTTGCATGGCTGTTCACAAGACCTGCCTTCTCTGAACCCAAATTGATTTTGGTGAAGTAGGTTATTAGATTCTAGGTAAAAGTTGAGGCGTGTGACTATAAGTTTCTCTAGTAGTTTGCCTAATGTTGGAAGGAGGCAGATCAGTCTGTATGAGGAGGGTTCAGAGGGAAGTTTCCCTTGCTTCAGAAAGTACACCACTTCACCTCTGCGAAGGATCTCAGGAAAGTAGTGTAATTTAAGGCAGAGGTTGGTCCATGTATGTAAAATGTGTGGAATTGTTTGGTGAACGTTGCAGAGTATTTTAAAGTCAATATTATCGGGGCCGGGAGCTTTCTTCACGTTGAAACCGAAGAGAGTGGCTTTAATCTCGGCCTCCGTGAAGGGGGCATCCGAGGGAGCCGAGAAGGAGGGCTCTTGAGAGTCTTGAAGGTGTGATTTTGGAAAAAGGATGCTGGTTAGGTGTTCCAGGTTGTTTTGTTTGGAAGAGAGCGCCGGGGGGCGCTCTAGTTTCAGTTCGGTTGGTGAAAAAAACTTATTACTATAAAATTTTTGCGCGGTGCCGAAGAGTTTTGTCTGTGTGGAGCAGAATTTGATCCATGCGTTGTGTTTCGCTGACTTAATTTGTTTTTTAAAAAGAGCGGATTGTAGTTTGATTTTTAGTTTCTGTTGTGGTATTAAGGAGGGGTCTAAGATTTGTAATTGTCTTTTGAGAGCTGTTATTTTGTTACGCATGGATCGTAACTGGGGAGTCCAGAAGGTGTAGGCGAACTTCCGTCCCGACTTCTTGAGTCTGAATGCCGAGGAGGCTACTGACTGTATAGTGGCTATTAAGTGTTGCGTGAATGTTTCAAGATGATCCTCATTAGTTATGGTGTTTATTTCTGTAAGAAGATTTGAGGATTCCTTGAGTAGTAAATTATTAAATTTCTTGAAGTTGCTATTTTTTGTGGCAAAGCGCCGAGAGTGTGAGTGAGTTGGCGATGTATTTGTTGTGAAAGTGATGTAGTTATGATCAGTGTTGTTGTGGATGTCCAGGACTGACCAGTCGTTAATCCTGGCGAAAGCCTTGGGATTACAGAGGGTGAAGTCTGGCCAGCCCCTGGCGTCGTCTTTATTGAATGTGGGTGCAGAGTTGTCTATATTGGCTAGGCATAGATTGTTTGATGCGATAAATTCTATGAGTTCGCGACCTCTGCGGTCCTCGTTGGGAGAACACCACAACGGGGAGTTCGCATTGAGGTCGCAGCAGCAGATGAAAAGTGATTTGTTTGTGATGAGGTGCTGCCACTCTAGCAAGCAGGCCTCGAAGTCCGCGGACGGGGCAGCGTAGGCGCTACCAAGGAGCAGTTCGCCCTCCTTCGTGGTGAGCGTTATGAAAACGCAATTTTCCCCAGTAAAGACATGAGTGTAGTTAAGTGTTTTTGTGGCTATTACAATGTGGGCTGTGTTGTTTTTCGAACTGAAACTTGACCAGGCAGAGGGGAAGCCATATAGATCCCCCCCAACGGTGCAATAGGCATCCTGAAAAAGCCCGATGTCTTTGGACGTTTCTTCCATAAATGCCCGAGCTGTCAGGTTCGCTGCCATGCACCTGTTGAGGTTGCGCGAATGATTATCTCGATTATTTTATTTCGAGTGATATTACATTCCTTATGCGCGTGCCTAGTGATTGTCTCGATTATTTTATTTCGAACTAGCCGCCTTCGGCGACCAGCTGGTTCGCGATACCTGAAAAATCCGACTTTACGAACTTTTTCCCGTTTCAGGTCTAATAACACCTTATTGATATATCGTGAAAATAGCTTATTGAAATCGCAGTAAATTCCCGTGCAGTAGCGCCTTCGGTGCCCTCTTCCCTTTTAAATATCTGAAACAGCCTGCTCGCTCACCATGTTATGATCTTTCAAATTTCTGACTTTAGCTAAGTCCCGCTCGGTGGCGACTGCGGCGCCTTAGCCCCGTTTTAGAACTTAAAACACCTTCCTCGCTCATTAGAATTAGAAATATTGAAATTTAAAAATATTACAGCGCCATCTGGCGGTAGAAATTTCTGTAATATATTGTTCAATTCCAAATCAACATAGCTTTCAAATGATGTATTACTTATGAAATTATTTTAATTAGTAGCTGAGACACAAAAGAAAAACCTAATCGGGAGACCTTAAAACGTGTAAATCAGGTGAAATCTCGAATTCCACTTTCGATAATATGAAAAGGAAATTATACTAATTAGAAGCTGAAATACAAACGTAATATTTTTTTTTTAAGATTTGTGTCTGACGTATCTGTGGTTTTTCCAAAACTTGCTTAATTCCGGGCTATATACCGTTAAAAACTATTAGAACGAAATGTGAGCGAAAATCTGAATTTGAAACTCTGTAAAGTATAAAAGAATAAAAATTTTCAGGTTTTTCAGTAGTTTTCTCCGAAAGATTCGTACAGAATTTGAACGGCTTATATCCTTTTAATAGCCTGCAATAAAAATACTTTAAAATATCTTTTGAATGATGTATTATGTATTACAATAATGAATATCTTTGATATATTTTAGACTCAAATTGTCTAATCTATCAAGGGCGATTAACGATTTCTATTGAAATCCATCTAAAATTTAAGAATTCGAAAGCTGCTTTTTTACAACCGAATTCATAAAAAAAGGAAAAAAAAATCAATATTATTCTGTTAAAAGTAACTTTTGGTGTCATTAACAGATGAAATAAAAATGAATTTAAATATATATAATATGTCTATTTATTTTATTTTTAAAGCTATACTTTAGATTTTTTAATTGCATACAGGTGAGCCATAATGACGGGCAATTTCGAAGTTCTGATTTTGATCGATTTTAAATTGAAAAAATTCAAAAACTGCTTTTTTTATCTCCAGTACTTTGTCACGTGGGCGAAAAACGAAAAGCAATTTTTCCCGAAAAGGAAGAATAGTCAGCCAGCATGTCTAGCACCTGGCAATGAAGAATCTTTGACAAATGAAATAATTAAGTATTCTGCCTGTTGTCAACTAAATTTCATAGTTTAGTTAATTTAAAAAAATCTAATTGCTGTAGAGATAAGCCACTTGCACTCTTAGATTCGGAAAAAAATCCCCTTTCATTTGGTACCAAATTCGTAACGATCGAACTAATATTTCTAATTTATTTTCCACTTTTTCTGATTTTAACTCCGTTAAAATATCTATTTTTATGCAATCGCCGTGAATTCTCAGTCATTGAGACCCCTTTTTGATTAGACATAGGTCTACATTTTAATTAATATCTCCAAAACTAATTAAAAATTTTAAATTCTGTTTTCACTATCAACTCGGGGAGGCTTCTGAGCACCCGTATGTCAAATTTTATACTTCTGCGTTCAGTAGGGGCTGAACGTATAGATGCACAGACAGAGAGACAGACAGACGACTCTTTTTTTATTATTATTACTAGCCGCCTTCGGCGACCAGCTGGTTCGCGATCCTTGAAAAATCCGACTTTATGAAACTCCCGCTCGGTGGCGCCTGCGGCGCCTTTTTCCTGTTTCAGATCTTACAACAGCTTATTGACATGTAGTCAGAATAGCTTTATTGAAAACTTTAATCGCAGTAAATTCCCGCTCGGTAGCCTGCGGCACCCTCTTCCACTTTCAATATCTGAAACAGCCTGTTCGCTCACCATGTTATGATCTTTCAAATTTCTGACTTTAGCAAAGTCCCGCTCGGTGGCGCCTGCGACGCCTTTCCCCGTTTTAGAACATACAACACCTTCCTCGCTCATTAGAATTTAAAATATTGAAATTTTAAAATAATACAGCACCGTCTGGCGGTAGAAATTTTTGTAATTTAATGTTCAATTGCAAATCAACAAACCTTTCAAATGATGTATTACTTATGAAAATTTTTTAATTAGTAGCTGAGATACAAAAGAAAACCTAAACAGGAAACCTTAAATCGTTAAAATCGGGTAAAATCTCGAATAATACTTTCGATAATATAAAAGAACTTTAAAATATCTTTCGAATGATGTATTAAAAAAAAATATAATCATAATTAGAATTTGAAATATTGAAACTTTAATATATTTCAGCGCCATCTGGCGGTAGAAAATTCTGTAATCTACTGTTCAATTCCCAATCAACAAAGCTTTCCAATGATGTATTACTTATGAAATTATTTTAATTAGTAGCTGAGATATAAAAGAAAACCGATTCAGGAGACCTCAAAACGTGTAAATCTGGTGAAAACTTTCGATAATTTAAAAGAACTTTAAAACATCTTTCGAATGATGTATTAAAAATAATTTAATCATAATTAGAAATTTAAATTTTGAAATTCGAAAATATTACTGCGCCATCTGGCGGTAGAAATTTCTGTAATCCACTGTTCGATTCCAAATCAAAAAAGCTTTCTAATGATGTATTACTTATGAAATTATTTTAATTAGTAGCTGAGATACCAAAGAAAACCTAATCAGGACACCTCAAAACGTGTAAATCGGGTTAAATCTCGAATTCCATTTTCGATAATGTAAAAGTACTTTAAAATGTGTATCAACTCAACAGAGCTTTCAAATGATGTATTACTTATGAAATTTTTTTAATTAATAACTGAGACAAAAGAGAAAACCCATCCAGGACACCTCAAAACGTTTAAATCAGGAGAAATGTCGAAATATCGAATTTCTGTAATGTACTATTCAATTCCAAATCAACAACGCTTTTAAATGATGTATTACTCATGAAAATATATTAATTAGAAGCTGAGATAAAAAAGGAAACCAAATCAGGACACCTTAAAACATGTAAATCAGGTGAAATCTCGAATCCCACTTTCGATAATATAAAAATACTTTAAAATATCTTTCGAATGATGCATTAAAAGTAATTTAATAATTATTAGAATTTGAAATATTGAAAATAAAGGTGTTCTGGGTATTCCGTTGTTTTCTCCAAAACTCCCGTTTTTTTTCTACATCTTTGCTCCTTCGCTCTCCCCCCCCCTTTCCGTCGATAATAATAATTTTACACTCGAAAATATCCGTAATCGATTTACCTTGCCTTAAAATCTAAATATGCCAACCAATTTCAAACGATGTAACTCTTTTTTTTTTTTTTTTAATTTTTGCCCCTTTTCCCTCTCCCTTAAGCCCTCCCTAATATTCGAACTCTTTCACAAATATTCATAATCGAATTATCGGGTATTAAAACTGCATACTACGAAATTTCGACGGCTGCAAATACTGCAAAATATAAAAGACAATCTTTTTCCAATAAATATGTCATTTTTTTACTTATTAATATATTTTCATGAAAGTTGAACAGTAGATTTATAATATGCTGTCTAGGCCGAATATTAATTCAAATGTAACGTGAATTAAAATTTGAAAATATTTGAAAATTGCAATTCTTCCCTCCACTACAAAACACGTGACATCTTGATCGGTTACAATCATTTCCGTTTTCATGGCAGACGGTCGGCTGGCATTTGAAATGATGTTGCCACAAAAAATTCATACTTTAGTTAATTTAAAAAAAATCTAATTGATGTATCGATAAGCCGCTTGCACTCTTAGATTCGGAAAAAAATCCCCTTTCATTTGGTACCAAATTCGTAACGATCGGACAAAGATTTCTAATTTATTTTCCATTTTTCTGCTTTTAACTTCGTTAAAATATCTATTTTTATGCAATCGCGGTAAATTCTGAGTCATTGAGATCGCTTTTTGATTAAGACATAGGTCTACATTTTAAATAATATCTCTGCAACTAATTAAAATTTTTAAAGTCTGTTTTGACTATCAACTCGAGAAGGCTTCTGAGCACCCGTATGTCAAATTTTATACTTCTGCGTTCTGTAGGGGCTGAACGTATAGATGCTCAGACAGACAGACAGACAGACAGACATCTTCTTTTATTATTATAGATAGATGATTTTAACGGCAAAAGTTTACTTGGTCATTCTTTATTCCGATTACTTGCAGCGATTTATTTCTTGTTAATAACGAATGAATAATTCGTTTGGTGGTTCGGCTGCAATTCAAAGTGGCCATTCTTTGAATGCTTGCTTTTCATACGTTATGTGTAGTTTGTGAGCCGTTGTTTTTCAAAATACGCGTTATTTAGATTTAGTAATGTTTCTATTTGTAAAATACTTTTAAAAATAATAAAAATTTTGTTCTTTTAAAGGAAAAAAAAAAAAGGAGTACTCATAATTTTAACATCATATTAAGTTTATTTTATTTTATTTTATTTTTTTTTTATTTTTTTTTTAATATACGTAATTAATTATAGATAAAATTAAATCTGTCAAAAGTGAACATTCAAATTTTTATAACCTGTAATTGTTTTTATTAGTCAGCTGCTTCGATATGAAAATAAATGCTAAATTGTTATACTTATGTACTTATAGTACCTAAACAACTTTAATAATAACAGGGATAAACACACAACTATATTTTAAATATATTATACAATATACCTCATTTCTAAAAGAAAAATAAATAAATAAATAATTTTATGAAAATATAATTAATCATCAACAATACGCAATGTTTTTATTAGCATTTTGTGCAAGAGAGTAATAATTTATTATAATACATAATATAAACACATGCACATCTCTTAAAAGTACATATTAAATACATAGCAAATAAATAAAGAAAAAGAATAGTAACATACCTACGTCACACAATAATGTAAAAAATCTGTTAATCCATATTACATGGAGGTCTTCAGGAAATGTTCCGAAAATGAACTTTTTCTAGAGCTACAGAACTTATACACAATAGCACAGACAAAATTCATATTCAGACAAATTATTACAGGAAAAAAATAAGCACCAATGAGCATTATACGGGCTTGAAACTGGCACCTCCTGTTCACCAGCTTTAAAAGGAGAAACACTCCGCCATTAGTGCAACCTAAAAAATTTTTGGATGATCTGTAATTGTTTTTATTAGTCAAATTATTACCAAACATCCCCCCCCCCCCCAAGATAGTATATTCATGCATACAATAAGTCAGTTTAACAGCAACATGCATACACATAAAATTATATTTTAAACAAATTAAATATACAATTTCTAAAACTAAAAAAAAGTCTTTAATCTTACTGCTATTAATCAAAAATGGGTAATTATTTTATTCACATTTGGTTCAAAAATATTCAGAAAATGAAAATTATTTATAAAACCGAATATAAACAGATTTCTTGTTAATAATGAACTTTGACTACTGCTATATATACACAATAACAGAGACGACATTCACTTTCAGATATAACAAAAAACACTATTTACAAAAGAGAGTGTTATGTATTGTATATCCTTCCGTAAGAGGGCGCGCTCGCGTCCATGAACTCTCTACAATGTATGCAATCTTCCCAGTGTGTTTACATGCTCCGTGGCTGTCTTGGATGTTAATAAATGATGGAGTAATATGAAGTTGGTATTCTTTATAAAATTAATGATAAACTGTAATATTGGTGACGAGGGAAATTATGCCATTACGCCACCACGATTAATGTAGTAATCTTTTCTTTATTCGATTATTTCGCAGTAAGTTAGTTTAGCAAAGTATTTTGATTTCATCAAGTTTCGTTTTCGATTTCCAAGATGTCATTAGGAAAACTAGAAGAATTCATTATTGGAAAGTCCAATTGGACTGAGTACAAAGAACGCTTGGAATTTTTCTTCACAGCTAATGGAATTACAGATGCGGATAAAAAGAGAGCCATTTTCCTTAGCGTTTCTGGTCCAGCGTTATACACAGTTATTCGTTCTTTGTGTACGCCGAATGCTCCTAATTCGGTCTCTTTCGACAACTTACTGCAGAAATTAAATGAACATTTTTCGCCTAAGCCTTCCGAGATTCTTTGTCGTTTCAAGTTTAATAAAAGAGATCAGAGGCGAAACGAAACTATTTCAGAATTTATGGCGGAATTACGCAAGCTTTCCGAGAATTGTAGTTTTGGCACTCAACTTGATTCTATGCTTCGAGATCGACTTGTATGTGGGATTATCGACGAAGATATTCAGCATAATCTTCTTTCGGATCCTAATTTAACATTAGCGACTGCTATGGATATCGCCTAGGCGGGTGAAGCTGCAGCAAAACGCAAAACAAGCTACAGAAATTCGTGGAACCATTTCTCATGCTGGAAATGTTCTGAAAATCAAAGAGTCATCTCGGAGTGTGCGGGGTAAACAAAATGGGAAAAATCCGTGTTACAGATGTGGGAATTTTCACCCTTACGGTGAATGTAAATTTATAAAGGCTACTTGCAATTCGTGCGAGAAGATCGGGCACATTGCCAAAGTTTGTAATTCTAAAAAATTTAAGAAGGGAACAAAAAGTTCAAAAGTCCAGAACGTCGAAACAGGTAAGCCAAATGTTGATGAATATAATTATATTAATAATTTGAATTCTGTTAGTACTGTAAATGATTACCCACCTTATGATATATTAATTAAATCAAATGGAATTAAACATAAAATGGAGATTGATTCGGGATCATTACATTCCATTATTAGTTATGATACTTATATAAAGTTATGGCCAGTTAATCCACCTTATTTAGTGCCTGTTTCTGATCAATCTTTAAAGACTTGGAGTAGCGAAAAATTAAGTATTGAGGGATATTTTGATGTTGCTATTTCTTATAATTCTATTAATGTTAATTTACCTCTTATTGTTATTGATGGTCAAGGCAAGTCACTTATTGGTAGGAGTTGGTTTGAAGCCTTAGGCTTAAATGTCAATGTGAAATCAAATGTAAACAAAATCGATTCTAGCGTTCTTGATTCTATTTTATATGAATTTCGTGATGTTTTTAGTAGAACTGTCGGTAAATTTAAAGGTCCGCCCGTATCAATTAAGTTTGATGAAAATTGTAATCCAAAATTCCTTAAAGCTAGGAATGTACCTTTTGCATTACGCAATAAAGTAACCAATGAGATAGAACGAATGGTCGCGGAGGGTATTTTAGAACCAGTTTCTTATTCAGATTGGGCTACTCCAATAGTACCTGTAGTTAAAAAGAATGGGAGTATTAGACTTTGTGGGGACTATCGCAGTACTGTTAACCAGGCTGTGAAACAGTTTACATACCCTTTGCCAACTGTAAAAGAAGTTTTGGCAACCATGACAGGTGGCAATATTTTTTTCTAAATTAGACCTTTCCGAGGCTTACTTACAATTGCCTGTTGATGACCCCACTTCGAGAGTGTTAACATTGAATACCCATAAAGGACTTTTTAAGGTTAATAGGCTGCCATATGGTGTTTCTGTTGCTGGTGCTATATTTCAAAAGAGAATGGAAGAAGTTTTAGCTGGCATTGAAGGCGTATTGCCATACTTGGACGATATTTTTATTCAGGGAAAAAATACTAGTGACCATAATTCTAAAGTAAAACAAGTTCTAGAACGTTTACAAAAATCAGGAATTCATCTTAAACGTGAAAAATGTCAATTTTCAGTTTCCGAAATTGAGCTATTAGGGTTTCGTGTAAATAAAAGAGGTATTCAGCCTAGCTTTGATAAAGTAAAAGCTATTCACGATGCACCAAGTCCAAAAGATAAGACAGAGTTACAAGCATTTTTAGGTATGTTAAATTTTTATTGTTGTTTTTTAAAAAATAGGGCAGATACCTTAGAGCCGTTGCATAAATTACTTCGAGATAATACAGTTTGGCGTTGGACGCCTAAGCATGAAAAAGCTTATAAAGCAGCTAAGGAATTATTAAAGGAAGATGTTATTTTGACACACTTCAATGCAGAGCTTCCTGTAATCCTAACTTGCGACGCTTCGTCATACGGTGTAGGTGCTGTATTAAGTCATGTTTTGCCAAATGAAAGGGAAGCACCTATAGCTTATCATTCTCGGTCGTTAACAAAAGCCGAAAGAAATTATAGTCAGACAGACCGCGAGGCTCTTGCGATCATTTCTGCCGTAAAAAAATTTAACCAGTACATTCAGGGCCGTAAATTTAAGATTATTACGGACCACAAACCACTTTTAGGTCTATTTAACCCATGTAAACCACTACCTCAGATGATTTGCCCTAGAGTCCTTAGATGGATTTTAATGTTAGCATCTTATGATTACGAATTAGAATATAAAAAGGGTAAACAAATAGCAAATGCTGACGCGCTAAGCCGCTTGCCTTTGCACACTCCGGAATTTGACATTCCTGCTCTATCAGACGTTCTGTTGCTAGAAACTGCTCCTTTGACTCAATTAGATGCTATTCGAATATCATGTGCGACAAAGAGAGATCCTATTCTATCCAGGGACTCTTTAATGGTTCTTAATGGTTGGCCTTCTAAGACTGAGGATAAATTCAAACCATATTTCTGTCGTTCAAATGAACTAAGTGTCCATCAAGGCTGTGTACTTTGGGGCAGCAGGGTTGTCATTCCCAATGATCTTCAACTTCCCAAGTTCTTACACTTTTGCACAATGGTCATCCTGGAATAGTCCGGATGAAAGGTCTTGCTCGCAGTTATGTGTGGTGGCCTAAAATGGATAATGCCATTGAAAACACTGTCAAACTGTGTACGCTATGTCAACAAAACCAAAAAGCACCTGGTAAAGCTCCGTTACACCCATGGGAATGGACAGAGAAACCCTGGTCTAGACTTCACATCGATTTTGCAGGTCCTTTCCAAGGTAAAACTTTTCTCATAGTCGTAGATTCTTTCTCCAAATGGTTGGAAGTAATTCTAAAGTCATCTATGACTGCAGTGACAACAATTAATAAATTTCGATCTCTCTTCGCCACTCATGGACTTCCTGATTCTGTTGCATCTGACAATGGTCCAACTTTCAGGTCAGATGAATTTCAACATTTTCTAGCGAAAAATCAAATTCGCAAAATCTTCGTAGCACTATACCACCCATCTTCGAATGGTCAAGCGGAAAGTTTGGTGGCTACTACTAAGCAGGCGTTAAAACGTATTATTCAAGGCGATTGGGAGACTCGGTTAGCAAGATTTCTGTTTTCCCAACATACACTACCATGTACAACAACGGGTAAATCGCCAGCTGAACTGTTAATGAACAGACGCTTAACCTCACTTCTAGACAGGATGCATCCAGATCTCAACAAGGAAATGAAATACAAAAAGGAAAAACAAATGGATGCAGATAAAAATAAACATCTCCGAACCTTTCAGGAAAATGACCCTATCTATATTCGTAACTATAGTTCCGGTCCACCTTGGATTCCAGCAGAAATTGTGGAACCTACTGGTCCAGTTTCCTACAAGACTAAAGATTTAATTGATGGAACTATATCCAAACGCCATGTTGATCAGGTGAGAAGTCGTCTCATTCCAAACTCAGAAAGTGCTACAGAAATTCAGACTCCTGCTACTCCTGAACCATCCCAAGATGATATTGTTGATTCCTCTCCACCGGAATCCGAAGCCAGTTCTGTTCCTCCTACTGATCCAATAGACTCTGATGCACCAGTTCTGCGTCGTTCTCAACGTTCCAGAGTTCTTCCAAAACATCTGAAGGACTATGTTTTGCATTCCTAGGGGAAAGGAGTGTTATGTATTGTATATCCTTCCGTAAGAGGGCGCGCTCGCGTCCATGAACTCTCTACAATGTATGTAATCTTCCCAGTGTGTTTACGTGCTCCGTGGCTGTCTTGGATGTTAATAAATGATGGAGTAATATGAAGTTGGTATTCTTTATAAAATTAATGATAATAGAGAGTAACACAAAACTTTCATTTTAAGAAACACACACTTTACGTAGATAATGTTATATAGACAAATTTGTGATACAATTCAAGGTTATGAGCAATTTTTTTAAGCTAGATTGGTTGTAATTTTTGATCAGGTATTATGATAAGTGTGTTACTATTTCTTACTTTAATGAGCAAATTTTGCATCATCAAAAACCTAGTGAGTTATTTATACTTGTAGACCTATTAAATACATCACAGGTACAACATAATGCAAATGAAATTGAGAATAGGTTTGCACCAATTAATAATTTTGAAATATCACTTTACTATAATATCATCAGGAAAAACTCACATATTTGATTTAAATCTTTCTGTATAAAATATTAGAGATACAACTTCAGTATACACCCACAGCTGAATTATACATACATCATTTCAAAGCATACATTACTTTGAAAAACTTGTATTAAACGGCAAGGAATAAAAATTTTGTATTTACATTCATATTACAATAAGTACATACAACTTAGAACAATAACAATTGTTTTCAAAAATTTATACTTCCAAACAAAGCCAGTTTTTTTTCAGTTGTAAAAATTAAATTAATTGAAAAATTTTTATTTAAAGACTCCCATATTATTATTTTACGGAACAGAGTTTCCAAAAGTTTAATATCATCATTTGAAACAATTTAACTTGTAAACAAACAATGTAATACTTCTAAGTTTTAAATCCTCCTTATGTATATAAAAAGAAAACGAAATATTATATCTCTTTCATAAAAAGAGAAAAATATCTCAATCTGTGAAATATTAAAAATAAATAATACGCTTTGATTTTATTTTACGACAAAAAAATTTCAAGTTTTTTTACATAGAGTGATAAATTTTATCGCATCCAAACAAAACGAAAACATATTTCGTTTTCTTTTTAACAAGACATATAAATATCATTTATAATAAAATACGTCTCGTAAAACAATTGAATGCAAAAATTTATTTCTCTCACCTTTATCGAATTATAATCATTATAATCCATGATGATTATAACTCGCCGCCATGTTGTTTACTTTCCTTTCAACATCCATCGACAAGCTTGTCACTAGCACAGATTCTCGCGACAATTTCTTGTCACTTTCGACAAGGAAAAAGGTGACAAGTTGTCGATGCGATGTGAATAAACTACCGATATGGCTCCTCCCATCGACAGTGACGTCAAAATGACGTTCTTGTCACCAAGCGACAGTTGTCGATTGGAATATGCTAGGGCCCTAAGTTTAATCGCCTGTAGCCCAAGCCCGGGCTGTGTATCGTGAACTCAACCTAAAACAGAAAAAACAATGCGTGGTACACCTCCGACTGGAATATATATATTTACTTTATCTAATGTTCTTCCATAATTATGTATGGTTGTTTGCAACCTTAAATAATTACGTGAAGTAGCAACTAAACACAATTTTAATATGGATCTCCATATTCATTCGGGAGAAAAACCCCATAAATGTGAAGTATGTTTAAAATCATTTTCACAAGTTAGATATTTAAAAAAACATCTTTTGTGTCATACTGGATTGAAACCTCATAAATGTGAAATGTGTTTAAAATCCTTTTCGCGAAATGCAGATCTAAAAAGACATCTTATGTGTCATACCGGAGAGAAACCTCATAAATGTGAAATGTGTTCAAAGTCATTTTCACGAATTGAAACTCTAAAAAGTCATCTTTTGTGTCATACTGGAGAAAAACCCCATAAATGTGAAATGTGTTCAAAATCGTTTTCGCGAGTTCAACATCTAAAAATACATCTTTTGTATCATACTGGAGAGAAACCTCATTATTGTGAAATGTGTTCAAAATCATTTTCAGAAGTCGGACATTTAAAAAGACATCTTTTGTGTCATACTGGAGAGAAACCTCATAAATGTGAAGTGTGTTCAAAATCGTTTTCACAAGTTGTACATCTAAAAATTCATCTTCTGAGTCACACTGGAGAGAAGCCTCATAAATGTGAAATTTGTTCAAAATCGTTTTCACAAAATGGATCTCTAAAAAAACATCTTTTGTGTCATACTGGAGAGAAACCTCATAAATGTGAAATGTGTTCAAAATCGTTTTCACATCTTGGAAATCTAAAAACACATCTTCTGAGTCACACTGGAGAGAAGCCTCATAAATGTGAAATGTGTTCAAAATCATTTTCACGAGTTGGATATCTAAAAAGTCATCTTTTGTCTCATACTGGAGAGAAACTTCATTAATGTGAAATCCGTTTAAAATAAATTTCGCTTGTTGAAAATTTGGAAATGCATTTTTTTTTTTTTTTTTTTTTTTTTAATTAACCATATGCTTTTTCTGAATATGAAAAATAATGTTCAACTAAGCAATGTTTAAACACACATTTCCTTTTCCATGCAGAAAACTCATTCTAATGTGAAATATGTTCAAAAGGATAACCAGAGGTAAAACTTTTCAAAGAATTCTGTTTTAAACACACAAACAACAACAACAAAAATTGAACTCGTCTCCTGATTGTATATAAGCATCAATACAAAATCCCTTAATGAGATAATATTTTGTGATGCAGCTCTACAATTTATGGCTATATGATTTTAAAATGTGGGTTTTAAAAATATCAAATTTTGAGTGACGCTGTATATAAAAACTGGATTTTCCCCCTTCCTGTCTGCTCTCATTTATTACAGTTGTGGACGGTAAAAAGCACATTAGGATGATAGGTCATTAGTTTTCAGGTTTTGCGTGAATATGCCTTAAACTGTAAAGACAGCTTTCAAGTGTTAGCAGAAAATTTGCTGAAATTTGTAGTACTGACAATGATACAGCAGATATGTAGGAAAATAATTTAGAGATTGTTTTTCTACGCGTAACACATACACAACACTTACGTATTTGTTGAATAATTATTTTTTCAGTATGATAAAAAGAATAGTTTTATTAATTAAATTAACACTTTTAAATAAATTCTTGTAATAATTTTAAAGTACAGTTGGTATCCCAATTTTTGCACAAGCTTGAGAACCTCGTGAAACAAAAGGTGAAATAATAATCATGACTTCAATTTCAATATCTTTATGAGTATTACAAATGCATTTAACTGTACTGTACAGGGGCGCGCCGACCTGAACGCCGACCTGTTCGAAGTGTGCGGCGCACACAGGCACTAGGTAAAGAAAGGCGCCAGACGAGAATAAATTACTTGAAAAAAAAAAAAAATAGTAATTAAGTAAAAGAATATGTATTGCTTTATTAAATCTGATTTTATAATTCCGGTTTGAAGCCATGCGACTAGTGTGGCTAAATGAAGTGCCTTGAAATATATACTAGCAAAACTTATGATCCTCAATAGTTTAGGTGTTTTTTGTGAAAGGGCACATTAAAAGTGAAATAACTTTGTAAAGATGCACCTACCTTCAGCAAAATTTTCTTTGACTTTTTTAACATATCAAAGCATTCTATTAAAATTTAAAAGAGCGCCTTAATCTCCCCCCCCCCTCCTCTTCTGTTGGAAAAATGCCACTTAGATTAGTAAAAAGACAGCATAACTGGATTGCAAAAATGAAAATTTAATAGAACCGGAGATTTTATTTAGACTAGTATTTTACCTTTTGCATTATCGATGTAACATCTATAGGTATTAATAAAATCAGATTTTTGTCTGTAAATGTCTCAAATTCGAAAAAAATTCCGATATTTTCACGTTTCACACATCGTGAAAGCCAAATCTGATTTCAGAAAATTTCCTGTGTGTGCGTGCGTATGCGGTCGTTGTGTCTGCATGTTTTAAACATTTTTGTCTGGGTATCACGAGAGAACAGCTGGACAGAATTAAACAACACTTGACAGGAATTGCCCAACTTAAAATTAAATCTATCAACTTTTGTAAATCCCCCCCCATCAAGAGACAAAAACACGTTTATATGCATAACTTGGCTTCAAATTACTTCACAGTGAAGAAATTGTATATGAGTCTAGATATGAGTACAAATAAATAAATATAACAATCATTGTCTACGATTTTAGCATTTTTGAGGAAGAAAATCAATTTTTGGGGGGAAATTTCGTAAACTCCGGATTTTTGAGTAGAAACTTACCAAAAATGTTGAAAACAGCCATGCATATCTTTTTTGGATATTTCCATAAACCCATGATCTTGGAGGGGGGGGGGGGAGACGGATATTTTGGATTAGTATGATATGCGTAATGCTCGCAAAAGGTGTAATGAAGTGAGGGAACGTTTAGTGTACTAAGACTATTTTTTTGTGTTTAAATATTTACTTAAAAATTAGACCCAAACAAATAGAAATGTTTACACTTACATCTAAGCCATGTATTGTAATGCCTCAATGCGGCATTTCTGCACCCACATTAACACTAAATCTGCCTATTTTAGTTTCCTATTTTTATCTTCACAATTGTACCTCGTATTTTTAGAACTCCTTGTATAATGGAGTTTTTCTAATTCTGCAGGATGCACTTTTTATTTGTTTCTTTTTAAATTTCATTTTATCTGATTCTTTTCACTTTTTACTAGCCATTCAATAAACTTATTACTATTAAGGTTCGAGATTCAATTGACATGCTAAATAATAACGTTTGAAATGATTTTTTTTTTTTTTTTTAAAGGTAATATAGGGCGCCAAATGAAACTCTGCAAACAGGCTCCTGACAATGCTGGCGCGCCCCTGGTACTGTAACTTGTTTTAGCCGATTATTATAAAAATTCATACAACGTTTTTAATGTATACGACGGGAGCCAATAGTGGCTGCATAAGAATTTATAGAATATTGCCCATTCGTGAATGGCAATTATTATAAATTTATTATTATTTATATGAAAGATCCATATTGTGAAATGTTGTAAATATTGTTTGTGGTTTTTCAATAGGGTTACACTAACTATTCTGAATGTATTGCAGCTTCTGGTATACAGTTAAAGGAAAAATGCTAATTTATTTAAAACTCAAACAAGTTATATAGGAGTTATATTACAAAGGAATTACATTGGATTATGATAATTGTGGAGTTTATAGTTCTTTTCATTCTGAAATTGAATAATTCAGATACGTTGGGATGGAAGAATTATTACAAACATATTTTTAATGCCATCACACTGTTAACAACAGAAAAAAAATTGTATTTGTTTATATATATATATATATATTTAATGGAAAATTATGTATGATTTTTTTTTTCATTATTCTTTTATAAAACCAGATATAGAATTTCAATTAACATTATAATATGAGAGTCGCAATACATTTATGGAGCTGGACAAGGTTTTGTAGACATTGCAGACTTTGAGCTGCCTTTCTTTTGTTCTTATTAATTTTATACATTAAAGTTGAGCTCTACATATTTATGGTTTTATTTTACCAATTATTATGAAAATTTGATTTTTTTGTGTTGGATTTTTTTTTTTTTTTTTGTAATTTATATGTGTGACACGATTTTACTTTTCTTTTTTGTTGTTGTTCTTAGAACAATGCGTAGTATATTTGTCTTCAGAATTAACTTTTATAGCCACCATGTACTTAAATTTATCATTTAGCTCATAAACACACACGAACTATATATATATACATATATATATATATATATATATACACACACATATAAATAAATACATTTTAATCAATTTTTAATGATAGCTCCTGAACCAGAACTTTTTTGTGCGGACCTATAAGCACAAAAGACATTTCAGAAGTTTTTTTTCTTTCTTTCTTTTTTTTTTTTTTTTTTAATACTCCCCAGGAAACTTAGTTTTGTGTATGCAAAATTATTTGCGGGTCTCATTATGTTTACTGAATTTTGTAAGTTTATAAAAACCCAATATTATTCCTCCTGTAGATAAACCTTATTTCCCCCCCCCCCGAAAAAAAAGACCCTTTTTTTTTTTTTTTTTTTTTTTTTTGCCTTACTGAAATCCAGCAGCCCTGATAAATCGTAAAAGATTTTGCCATATTACAGGACTTTTTCCGACATTTAGTGTGATACTTCTCTTAAAATTGCCTACAATCATCATTAAAAATAATTTTAATAAATAATTTATATTTGTACTGTGTGAATTGGTATAGAAAATTATGATTTTTATTTATTTATTTTAATGGCCGCGACACAATTGTTTTACTTTTTTTCGATTTACATTTTAAAAAGCTAATTTCATGAGAGTTAACAATGTAAGTCGTAAAGTTTTATTTATTGAAAATTTAATTATAATGAATTTGAGTTGTATGTAAAAATTATAAATCTATTGAAATAACATTTTTAAATAGCGGTGTCTAAAATAATTTTTATGCACTAATCGAATAGTTTTGCATAAGAATATATATATATATATATGTTAGGGATGGGCCGTATATGAATTTTACCGGATACGGATATCTGGCATTCCGGATATTATTTTTCTTTGCCGGATCCGGATATCTGACGGATATCCGGAAGTCCCCTTTCCCAGTATACACATGAAATTTTCAATTTTTTAAGAGCACACAATAATTAAAAAAAGAAATTTTGGTTTAAAAGGCATTTAGCTTTTATGCAATTGGATTCCATTCACACACATAAAAATGCAAATACCATTGGGAAAAACATAGACAATATCAATAAAAATAAAAATGTGAGTATTTCAGCTATGGGGATTATAAGAGATATAAATAAATAGACATTTCATTATAAATCTTTCTTAATATTAAACCAACCAGTCTTCTCTCTATATATATTTATGTATTATCATGTATTCATTGTTAAATTTTATAATTTTTTTTTCACTTAATTACTTAATTTTTTACTTAATTTTTTATCACTAAACAACATATATATATATATATATATATATATATAAGGTAACAAAACAGAACATTGAGAAAAAAAAGGGGGGGTTATGCATAGATTATCGAGATATTTTAATGTAGCATGAAAAACGGCAGTTTTCTAGTGACGCAAGCGAAAAAACAAACGAACGCGGCGACACTTAGCGGAAAATACGAACGAAAACTGCGACACTTATATGTACAGCTAATTTGAGATCAAAGAAGTCGCTGAAAGTCGACACTTAATATCCCAGGAAATATGAGATTTTTTTTTCTGATATTTTCAAAATAGTCTTTTATCTTCTGTCTGATCCTACCCTGAAATCGCTACATTTCTGCGTGCAATATATTTTGAGAAATAAATTGGCTTATTTAAGTTGTAAATGGGCGGCATATGTGTAAAACAAATTTTTCTCGAATATGGCTCGGTCGAATGTCGTTTAATTGATATATAATATTAATCGATTTTATCTGATGTGCCTGACATCTCCCTTTTCCCCCGGAAAACTCAGTTTGAAAATCGAACTATTTTTTACTCCGAAATTACCGTGATGCGGTAGTTTCGCGGACGAATACAGTCTTCTCTTCCATCTGAGATACTCAATATGAAATAATCGTTTTGGCTCCCTCTATCGGGAATTGGCGTCAAAAATATTTTTTAAAAAATATTTTTCTTTCTTTAATATATATATTAAATGAGTTATTTATATAGGTACTTGTATTTTATATGACATTTGTTTATCAAAAATATTCATTGTATTTACATTGTTTTCACGCTGATACGTTGTTAACTTTCAAAATTGGTTTTATTTTAAAAAGTGATTGCAACAACAAAAATTTTTTTCTTTATTTTCATAAAAATGACAAATAATATGATAATCATACGCAAATATTTTTAATTTTTTCAAAATTAGGTGATAAATCACTTAAACTACGGATTGAAAAAATTCTTAAAACAGAATTTGAAAATAATTAATTTGCTCATTAAGTTTCTAGTATATATATGTGTATAAATTACAGACTGTTAAGCTATAATAAAATTTTGAATAGAATAAGATTTTTTTTTAATTAAATTCATAACAAACTATACTACTTAAATATTAACCAGTATAAAAATTTCACTTTTTAAAGATTTTTCTATTATTATTTATTTTTCTCTTTTAAATCAAATCTATACCTAAAAAGTTATTTGCGTTTTTTTCTTTCTTTCTTAAACTTAACAGTAGGGAGGTGGCATGAATATAACAATAAAAACTACTCCAGAAAAAAATAAATAAATAAAAATATCCTCCTTAACTCGTATATACTTATTTCTTAGATATAATAGTGATATAAAATAAAATTGAAATTACCATGCATCGGCAACTTTTAAATTAGAAATTAATAATAACATTGTAAATATTGTACACACTATTCTAAAAATATGGCATAAAATTTTGAGGAATTTTTTTTCGGTGAATGATATCATTCAAATGATTAAATGACACAGAGGTTCAAATAGGATTCAAGGATGTTTATTTCCATTACAAAGGATTTTTTTTTTTTTTTTTTCCTATCACATATTTTTTTTAAACCTCTGTTATTCATTATTTAGTACAACATATTGTTCTGAAATTTGTGTAAGTACTTGTTTATTTTTTAATATAGCTCTCCTATACAATATCCATAATATCTTAAAAGTGTTACGAGGTAAACTGAGGCAATTTTAAGCTTTTAATTAAACACCAAAAATTAAGTAAAATTATAATATGTAACTGTTTTCACTTTGTAAAACTAATCTATTAATCAATTTAAAAACTTAAAAGTCGTGGCCAAACCAACAATAATAACGATTAATACTTATACTAAATTAAATGATTTTTCCGTAGCTCAATAATTACTGTTAACACAAACATTGTTACAGTAACTTGAGTTTGCATTATATTATAAAAATCGTAAAGGCAAATTCTTTACGAAAACAACTTTAAATTAAACTGATTTAAACTCATTTTGTATTAAATAAAAAACTAATCAAGTTGTTCTGTAGAATTTTTATATGAATTTAATTTCATCGATTTTAGAAAAGTGTGTTTCCAAAATTCATACAAAATCTCGCCAAACAGTGTCGAATACGAATTATTCAATTTGTTTTTATCTAGTAATTTTCGGAATTTCTAAAAACTGTAAAACACGTCTACGAGAATTTTTACGGAATTTTGTTTAGTTAAGAATAAAACAAACGTGTATAGTAGGGGAAGGGAGGGGGGCATAAGGACTCAGTGATGGGCAAATTTTAATTTTATAAATGTGAAATTTGGGTGGAGGGAGGGGGAATCTCTGTTAGTTTGATGGAAAGACCTTTTCAAAACCACATTTTAACACAAAATGTTTTTCTCTGTAACTATTTGTTAGGAAAATAAGAAAGAAAATTTTTCTTTTAAAGTCGTCCCCCGTGTCTCGAGAACACCTTGGAAAATTTAAAAACTGTAAAAAAAAAAAGGAGGCGGGGGGGGGGAGCTTAATCAGTTTGAAGGATCTTTGTTTTGTTTGGAAAT
This sequence comes from Salticus scenicus, assembly GCA_963930645.1. NCBI lineage: Eukaryota > Metazoa > Arthropoda > Arachnida > Araneae > Salticidae > Salticus > Salticus scenicus. Next base: position 489,337 of record CAWVNO010000967.1, on the reverse strand, counting down.
TCGAACTGTAAAAACAGGGGAGCGAAATGCACATCTTTGAAATTTTAAACAAATGAAGTTCTTTTTGTAGTTTGTCGGAAATGTCTTCTACAAACAAAAATGTTTTTAATATATTTTGTTTGCCTCTTTTTTTTTTTTTTTTATTATTATTAAATATACTGAAAATAGTCTCCATTATGTTCCTATTTCAGGATCACGTCGTTTGATCTCGTTTGGTTTACTTAAAAAAAAAAGAAAGAGAAAAGAAAAAAAGAAATTGAAGCTGAATTGAGATAGAAGAAACCTTAGGAGGCAAGCATTAAAATTTCAAATAGGAGGGGGATTAGGAGCTCATTTAAAGTTCTACGTAGACTCATATTTAATATGCACGCTTTTACGTTTTCAAAACTTTAAAGGCATTTCCTATAGATCTGGAAAGAAAAATGGGACTTTTAGAATGTATATATATATATATATATATATAAGCTTCTTTAAAAAATGCCCCACAAACGGTTCTGCGCTATAAAGCTGGTGGATGGGAAATGCCGGATTCGATCCCATCCCGCTCTCTTCAACCTAGCCGTTGATTCAGTGTTTTTTCTCCGAAACTTGCATAAATACGGGCTACGACCCCTTAGAAAGAACTCACGGGGGACAATGTACTTATAGGCCTAGGACCCTAGCGCAGTCAATTGGTCTTAAAACCTACAAACAAACAACCTTAAAAAAGTATCGTTGGAAATATTTTAAGTGATTATATTTAGAAGATTTCTCAAAGTGCTAAAAAATCCTTATCATTTAAAATTTTAAAGTTAGATCTCTCATATACACTTTATACCCCCATAAACCAATTTTCGAAAATGAGGCAAAGTCCAAAATCCCTACACTACGTTTCAGAAAATTTTTAGGAATTCTAAAGTGATTCCGAAATACTAGGAAGAAAGTGGGGACTATGTACAGTATGTTTAATCAGATAGAATAAAACTAGATTCATAACATTTTAATGCATGTTTTTTAGAAACATTTTTCTAAAAAGCGATATCCCTATTAAAATTTCTAAGTGATCTAACTGATAACCCCCCTCCTATTTTCCCCAGCTGAATTAATTTTAAACCAAACAAAATCTCTCTCAAATTGATTAAGCATCTTTTTTAGAATTATCAGAGTTTCCAAGGGAGGATCTGAACCTAACCCCAATGGTGCTAGGTATTTTGGAAAATTACTGTCATATCCTTAAACAGTTTTACTTTATGCATCTACAATTTAAAAATAACAAAATATTTATCTTTTGTTCACTCGATTGAACATTTAAAAATTTTTGTAATGTAAATTTATCATTTCGAATTTAGACATTTTGTCAAATCTCTACAAAAATCCTGTAGAAATCAACTTGAAACTTTGATGGCGTGAAGAACATGCTATACCACATATATTTCAGCGAAAGTTGTGTCCTGAAAAGGAAAAGGGAAATAATTTAAACAAAAATCAAAATATTTTGGATCACGATGTAAAAAAATAACACTTGAAATGCGTTTTGGCCGTAGCATGTGAATATGAGGTTTTTTGCATTACCTGTATGAATTTTTATGAGGCTGCCATATGCATTCATAGAGATGTAACTTTTTTGTATTTTTTATTTTTTTATTAAAAAAAAAAAAAAGAAAAAAAAACACTTTTTTAATTATTCGCAACTATAGCACTCGAATACGTCCTCTGGTGGACAAAAGCCTAAGTTCTTGCTTCGGATGTCAATTCAAAAATCCCATTGATACACATGCGTTAAGTGATTAAATTGAAAATCATTTTCTAGTAAATATTTAAAATTTTGATTCATGTTAACCATAAATAGTAGTTATTAACAGCTACTTTAATGCAATTCATGAGGATTTTATTGATTTTGTACTAGCATCGACTAATTTCCAAGAGTAAATTATGCCTATCAGTGCAGTGTTGTAAACAGTGGATACGTATTTTTAAAATCGAACAAAATGTTAAATTATCGCATATGGTAAAAAAGAAAAAAAGTCTTCAGATTTTTTTTTATTTAACGAAGTCAGATGCCTGAATATATTTAGTACAAATTGGTTTAATTAAAAAAATATATGGTATATATTCGAATACTCTCACTTGTGACAATTCTCGTTGATTTTAATTTTATATTATCGTGTTAAAAATTTAAAATACCTCAAGCAAGCTCAATGAAGTTATTTTCTGAATCGACAATGTAATCGTGTAATTTGATACGAAAATTTTAAGACATATGTTAGTAATTAATACAGTAAAATTTTCAATTCGGTGCAAAAACGTTTTTTTACATATTCGCAATGTAAATAAAAACTACGCTACTGGATTGAAAATTTGGCATGCAAAAGATTTTCTAAAGCAATATGGAAAACATTTTAACACATACATGAGTTATACCTACCTATTATTATTATGCTATTTGTTTTTAATGTTATCTTTTTCACATATATAATAAAACTGAAAATAGATGAGACTAGGTTTTTTCATTGAAACTCCAAAGTATTCTGAAAATATGTAAATTGTATTGTTGCTTCCCATATTTTACATATTTTTTGTTTAATTAATTGGATAATTATTATTATTTTTACTTCCAAAAATCAACATTTTAATAAAATTATATTTTTTATTTACATTTTGAGTTTACTATACATAAGTTTATTCTTTAAAAAACTTTGTGTAATATTACTTTTACAATATTTAAGTTATTTTCTACAAAATAAAATCCCTGACCCTTTATTTTTTATCCACACCAGAAATATTCTTTGTGGTGTGGTAATACAATATAAATGAATTTATAAAATATCGAAATTCAGTTTTTGTTATGAGTTAAATTATCTTAATAAAGAGTATATATCTATGCTGCTGAGTTAGCATCCAATTGAAAAGGCTTCAATAATTCCATCAAGGAAACACCCAGTAAAACTTTATTGTTGGATGGCTGTTAAAATAAATACAATAATTGATTATAATTTTATGTTAGTAATTTAAAAAAATAAATTCTCATTTCTTTAGATTTGTTATTCAGCAATCCACAAGGGTGACCTAAGCAAATCTTTTTATTTATTTATTTATTTATTTATTTATTTATTTATTTTTTACAATATTCGAAAAAGAAGATTTTGTTAAGTGAAAGTGTATTTTGTGAGGTAGTAACTCATTCTTTATTTTGATTTTACAATTTATATCACTTGGCATGCAACTGATTTTTACCAAAAATTTATTCACTCTTAATGTAATGTATGTAAAAATTCTTTAATAATTTTACATTAGAAGTATTTTCAATGTAATATTTCTTATAAGAATAAAGATATTAACATTATAGGATGCATCTGTTATTTATACTATTTCTAACAAGTAGAACTAGATTCTTTTTAAAAGAGTTTTCAGAGTTTTAAAATTTGATACCTTGCACATTTTTCTAAATATTTCTCACGAAAAATTCGATAATTTTACTTTTAATTAAAATTACAGCTTCTCTTAAGATTTTTTTTTTACTTGATTTTACCTTACTTTAATTTTCTAATTAAAACTCATCATCATAAAAAAAAAATAATAATAATAGGTTTGGGCTCATAAAACAAAATCTTTCCTTAAGAAAATCATAGAAAAATAATAACTGAGTGAATTTATTCAATGGTAAAAGAAATCTTTTCAAATATATAAGAACTTTTATCACAAATGTAGTTTTAGAAGAAATATTGAATGTTAATAATTGTAAAATTTACATTTTCTAACAGATGTTAGCATATTTTTCTATCATTTTATTAGAACTGAACTATCCCATTATGCAACATTCATTATTAGCAAATCAAATAACATTTGTGAAATTATGTAGTCTAATTCATATTCATATAGCTTTGACCATGTTTTTTGTGACATTGGAAGAATCTTTGTACATGCTGACTCAATAAATACAATGCTAAAACAGGGGTAATATTTTTTGTATTTTTCTCTTGTGGTCGAGAGAAAATGAATGATAGGGAAGGCAGAATGACTGTATGTTTACCAAAACCCAACCTGACAGTAAATTTAATGCCCTTCCAAACCTTTAGAATCGTCCTCTATGCTAGGTGCATCAAACATAGTCATCGTTCATAGCAGCATCAAATACTCGTTATTCAGGTAAACATCCCTAGCCTAACCCTTAACACTTTGGATGATCAGTAAATCCTTCTCTTACTATAAATAAAACTTCCTTTTTAAACTGCAGCTTATTTAAATAAATTATAATTATCTATTTACCAATACTTTACTCATTAAAATAAAATTCCCATTCACATACTTAATTTAATTCATTTTACCGCAATTAATGTTCACTCAAATTTCAAATAAATTAACATATTACATTATGACACAATTACATCCACAATCTTTTAGTGCCTAATGCTAATTTGATATCAAATTATGTGATGGTCTGCGAACAGAGGCCAACCACCTTCATGCATGTATTAGGTAGAATCCACCAGCTGTAATATAATAATGCTTTATTTTGCTTACATTTGAGTTATTTACTTCTGTTCACATATTGTAGTTAGATTTGTTAAACTCTTCATTATCAAATGAATTTGTTAAACATTTCATATCGAATGAATCATTATATACTTCAAAAATTCTCATGCACTACACAAAGTCTGAATAGAACTTGAATTCACTGAGAATCTTGTTAGTAGTTTATAGAAATTTTGAGGTAGTTCTGCACTAGAAACAAATTAACGCATTCATTGCCGATCTCATGGGACTGACATTTGAAACATTTCACATTACGCACTGGCATAAGATCGGCAGCGAATGTGGTGATCATACTGGAAAATTCCATAACTCAACTAGTGATGTGGTGTGAAACACAAATTATTATACAGATAGGACACTCCCGTATATTCTTCGGTAACCGGAATTTGACTGCAAAGACCCTATTGTCAACGGCTGTAAGTTTCTCGAGCTCTCCAGCTTACGCAATCGCTCATCTTATTTTTATTGTATCTATGTCACATCGTAATATTAGTGCAACGTTAAACCCAACATCCAACCGACTAACCATTTATTGATGTTTACGTTTGGACTTTGTTATTGTTTACGAATTTCATTGTCGAAAGCAATTTATTTTAAGAAGCAAGTACTAAATATTAAGCAAATAAATTTCGAAAATATACATAAACCAGAAATATTTTTTTTTCATTTTAAAGCATTTTGTATTATTTACACCAAGCAATGTTAAATATTTAAGATTTCATACCATACTGCTATTTCAGCATTACAGTTTGTTATATTAATTTGTACACTTGAACACAAATGTGTTTGGCAAAATTTATTTTGAAACATAATAAAAATTAGTTTTATTTCTTAGAAAATAGCTGTGAATGTTATGATTTTGTGAATTTAAAAGTAGTTGAAAAAGTGAAGGAAAGAGAACAGCACATACGTTTTTGTTTGGCAACTTTATTATTGTTTACGCACTTGATTGTCAAAAGCAATTTATTTTAAGAAGCAAGTGCTAAATATTAAGAAAATAAACTTTGAAAATACACATAAAATAAAAACATGTTTTCATTTTAAAGCATTTTGTATTATTTAAACCAAGCAACGTTAAATATTTAATGATTTCATACTGTTATTTCAGAATTACAGTTTGTAATTTTAATTTGTACTTGAATATGAATATGTTTCACAAAGCATACTTCTAAACATTATAAAAAATAATTTTCATTTCTTAGAAGAATAGCTGTGAATGTTTTGGGGATAATTTTGTGAATTCAAAAATAATAGAACGTGAAAAAAAAGAAAACTTCCCGTACTAACCTGCTACTAACTACTCGCGAAATAGAAAAACAATTTTCGATCAAAGATGCTATTCATGTAGACGTAACACATGTAGTTCCCCTCAGTTGACTCTATTTGTGCTACTATATTTCCGGTTCGCGTTTTAGCTTCACTGTCCTATCTGTATGATAATCTGTGGTGTGAAACACTTTCCACTATGTTTCTCCGAAATTTTTTCAAAGCCTAAAAAATAAATTTCTTCAGTAACTTTTTTATGATACATTTAAACTTTTCTTTTATTAGTCAGAATACAGTTATTAATTACAGTAATGTCAGATATAGTGTGAAAAACAAAAGTTTTTGATTAAAGACATCATTTAGAAAGCCATCTGATATATGATTTCAGCAACTTGTTCAAGAAAGAGAAAGTTATTTTTTATAATACAAAAGATCTATTGTTGATAATCAGAATCCTGAATGTCGCTTCAATAAGTTTGTGTGAACAAAATTATAAAGCATTTGGCAACATAAAAAAATACACTGATAAATTAATGCACTACTGAACTTGTATCTGCCGGCCAGGTGGTTCGGTCGGTAGAGCGCTGCCTTCCGATTCTATTGGTCCCAGGTTCGAATCCTGGTGCGGGCATGGATGTTTGTGTTGTCTTATGTCTTCAAAATATTGTGTACTTGTTACTGTGTATTAAATAAAAACTTGTAAACCCTTGTGGTGTGGATATTTCGAGATATAAGCGGCCTTCGAGGCAAGCAAAAAATCTCAGTACTCATCAAACCAAACCAAACCAAACCAAACTTGTATCTGTTTTTCAAAATATTCTTTTGATTTTGATAAATAATAATACAGCGATGCTTTTCAAAGTCAGGCAGCAGTTCTGATTTAAGTCACTTTATGGTCTCTGGTTTTAAGAGTGACGTGGAAAGTCAGAATTTTGTCATAATCTTCATTAAATATTCAATCAAATAATAATAATAATTAAAAAAAAATAAGAAATGGGCAAAACATTTTAAGAAGAACCTTTAATCACAAAATTGGCATTTTAAAAAATTTTAGAGAAAAACCTTATGTATAAAAACACAAGTTTGTTGTTTTAAATCACTCTTTATGGAAGCAAACTGAAATACAATAAATTGCCTAAATAAATAAAGAGCTCAATTTTGAATAAAATTTCAGAAAGTCTAATAGGTAAAATGAATGATGCGATAACTTGTAACTGAAGATCCTGTTGAAACAATTCAATATTTCTTTATTTGCTTAAAATATCTAAAATTGAATTTCATAAAGTAAAAAAAAAAAATAATAATAAATCCTCTAGACTATTATTTTTTTTTAACAGAGGATTATATCTATCATCCAGTATTATTAACTGTTAAAAATAGAACAAATTAAATAACGCAAAGATGAATAAAAATCAAAAGAATTTTAATGGAATTAATCCTTACATGGTCCAAGCCATACCTTGCTAATTACCTTATACAACTTCTCTGCTATTGGTTACCAAATCCCCTGTTATTCTATGGATGGATTGTTGAGCTTTACGTCACACTAGTTGGCGACAGTCTGGGACCTACCCCTACAGGTGGTCCGGAGACATGCCATCACAATTTTGATCCTCCACGGAAGGGATGGCTCTCCCGCTTCGGTGACCCCCAGAGGTGTAATTTTTGAGTTATTCTATAAAAAAAATTGTGATGAGATTTTTTTTTTTTTTTTTTTTTAATTCAATGTTTAAAATTCATAATTGTGAAATTTGTTCTTGTTTTCCAAAAACAGTTTTTTACATATTTCATTTTGAAGTAATGAATTGCGAAAAGGCACTTTGTTCATTTTTTTTTTTTCCAATTTATAGCTTCAAAATGAAATATTAAAAATTCAAGAAATAATTTTGAGAAAAACAAAGGCAAATTTAAATATTCTATATATTTTATTCATGAAAATAGAATTAAAAAAAAAATAATAATAAAATATCATTAATACTTATAACATTTTTCCTTATGCAATAATGTGGGATTTAGCTGTTGGCAATGAGGGTCTCTGACTTTGATTCGTTATTATTTTTAACTGAAATTTTCATTAAAAGTATATTTCATGCGGGTTTTTTTTTTTTCTGACTTATTTAGACAGAAAGTTAACTGTTTTTTTTTTTAAAAAAAGGAGAAGTTATATTTTTTTGTTCAAAAAAAAAAAAAAAAATCTGTTTGAAAACTTATTTTTGGAAAAATAGTTTTCATTAGTAACTTGCTCTTCATACAATCAAAAAGTTATACATTCTAACCTCATTAATGTGAACTGCTTCCACAATCCTTGTCAAAATGAAAATTATTTTAGTTATATTAAGGTTAGTTACTGATAGCATGAACAAATTTTTTATCCTCCTTCAGATTTGCATTAACGAGGTTTGACTGTAGTATACATAAACTGTTTCGATTAGTTGACAGAAAATCAAAGATTAGAGGTTTTTTGTGCATTGAAATTGATCTGATATTACAGTGAAATCCTAATCTATCATTCCTGCATTGATCGTTTTATTTGTATGGTCCCTGCACAAATATATTTAAATAATGTTAACGAAACCCGCATTTATCATGCTTCAAAAAGTCATTTTCCTGCATTCATCATTATAATTTTTTTCTCCTGAACTAGTAAAAATTTTCCTCTGAAGGTCAAGCAGTTCCATATGGCATGCAAATTGGAATTGCTTCTTTCATCCTAAAAACTCTTTTCCCCATATATATATGGAGGATTAAAATTGCGATGGATCATCTATTCATTTTGTAATTTCAACATGGCAGGATGTAGCCTCTTCAGTAATCCAGAAAATTGTTTCGTGAAAGGCGGTTACATGCGAAAAAATTATGAAAAATATCAACAAACAGAAGAGCAAGAAAATGATGATGATGATAATACAGATGAAGTGTGGTTGCATGTAGCAGAGGCAGAGGATGCGCCGGGTACAGAACTTAGTGATATTTGTATTAATCAAGACGACATGTGGTATCCTAAAGCATAGAAGAAATATGTGATTTCAAAAACTGAAAATAATAGTGAAGAAACAGAGTTTAATTTTCACACCGATGACGTAAACGTAATTATGGCATTTGAAAATGTACAAACTTTTATATATTACAGAAAAGTATCAGAAAAATGTGCTAAATCAGGAAAAATTCCTGTTTAATTGATAAAATGAACGAAAAACATGATATAAAATTACACATTTTTAAAAATAAATTTTACTTAATGTTTTGTAACATTGATTTATTTCTTTGACAGTTTGGAAAGTAACAAATTTGTTTTTATTAATAGTGTACTGTGTACATTGTGTGCATTAATTTATAAACAATGTTTTCTTCGTGTTTTGACAACCTGCATTCATCGTTTTAGTGCTTTCATAGTTTTTTTTCAAGCACCTCAACAAAAAAAGGATGGATGGAGGTTCTACTGTACTATAATGTTTTTGCGATTGTCAAGAGATGTTGTATAATTCCTCCTTTATTGCAATCAATATGCCCTTAGCCCCCCCCCCCCAACCCCCCCCCCCCCGCCGTATTTTGTTTTGCTTATGCTTATTTACAAACCTATAAATTTGAAAAAACCTGCAACAAACATTTCTGGTCAAAATAATCTAGCACGACCCTTTATTAGGTGGAGCAATGTAAGTGCAGATGCAGCATGAAAGCATCAAGTATGTTGTTGCTTTTATACTTCATTTGTGCCTACTTTCTGTTTAAAGATGATGGGTCAAGATTAATTATTTTGATCCAAAGCAATTATTACAAGTTTTATCTATTTATGAAGTTTGCTTACTAAGCTTTCTTTCATATTAACTCAACAGCATTGATTTGGTACATTTTTTCCCCTTTGAGAATTAATATGTATATATTTTAAAAACAGATATCATAAAGGAAAGATTTAACTGCAAATCAATGAAATTTCTGTTTTTTTAATGTATAATTTAAGAAATATGCCATATTTTTGCTGACTGATTCCGAAATGTAGGATATTTTGATGTCACTTGACAAAATTTATTTTTAATTTCAGAAATGCACAATGTTTACATAGACAATGGAATTATATTAATTTTTATGAGGGTCATGAGAGGGTAGCAAATTGTTAAAGTCACCACTTTATCTTGTTTAGCCGCTATGTGGCAAGCGGATATTTTTAAGTAGTTCATTCAATTGTACATTAACCTCCAGAATACAGTTAACATAAATTTTGATAATGTGGCATTTAAAAGAAAAAATCTACTTACCTGGATACTGTATGAGGTACATTCCCTCTTACAATCTCTTTGTCTGCAGTCATAAAATCGCATGCAACTGTGTGGCAAAATTTGTTTATATTATAACTCACTACCTAATGTATTTTTAAAGACTTTTTTTAGCTTACATTCTCTGTCATAAACCGTCTGCCGAATCTTGGTTAAAAACGAAAATGGGGAGAAATAAATTTGGAATATCAGTTCTATCGTTGCACATTCGGTACTAAATGAAAAAAAAAAATGATTTTTCTGAATCAAGGGGTGCGAACAATTTTTTGACACAGATTTTTTAAAATTAATTAAAGTATGAAATTTATGTGGAAACACTTCATTTTAATTCATTTCAGTCATTTTAAAAAGTATGTGGCTCGTTACAAATTCGGTACCAAATGGAAGGGGCGATTTTTCTGAATCCAGGGATGTAAACAGTTTTTCGACATGACAATTAAATTTTTTAAAATTAACTAAAGTATGAAATTTAGGTGGCAACACTTGATTTTTTCCATACATTTCAGCGTGAATCAAACTAATAGAAAAAGTCTTTACTTCTTTTATTTTATTTCATTTTAAATTCAGTTTTCACATTCAGAAGGTTTACATTGGTACTCATTTTCCAAAAATTGAATTTTTTTAATTTTAGTATTTTATCTTTCAGCTAGAAATAAGAAAAATGCAATTAGTTATTTTGCATTTTTAAAGTAAAAATTGTAATTTTTTTTTTTTTTTTAAATGAGTATTAATTTAACGATGTGAATATTCAGGATGAGAAAGTGGAATTAAAAAGAAAAAAATAAGAATTTCTTTGAAAATATATATATCTTCTATGGCAGAATTTTTTCCTGTTTCCTGCAACAAACTTCACTAGAAAGCTAATTCCTATCTGCAAGATGATATTATTCACTATCAATATCATCATCTTGCTATATGCGTCACTAACTGGCAGTAACACAAGCTTTTTTGTTTTTAAATATTTTAATATGCTATTATTCAGCTGTTAATCGATAAACGTTGCATTTTCTTAAAAGCTGACAGATAACACGAGTGACACAAAAATTCTTCAGCATTGTGGCACATGGGCACAAATTATTTAAAGTGTAATAGACTTTGAATGCCTCATTTAATTTAGCTGAAAATGTATATAATTGTTATAGGTGACCGTCGCATGATCTGCATAGATTTTAGTGAGTTTAGCATTAATAGATTTTTACAGGGACACAACAAAAATCTCTTTTATCATCATGATCTATGCTCAAAATATTTGAAGGGTAATTACGTTAATTTAAAGAACATACTACATAGAGAAAAATACTTACACACCCTTTAATTTTCTCTTTTGTTTATTTAATGACACCTCTTAATTTATTTAAACAATTATTAATTACTTTATGTTTGGAAAGTCGAGTGGAGTCACTCCAGATTTTAAGAGGGAAAAAAAATGCTATACTGCTTTTAGTACAACTGAAATATATGGATCGTTCATAGCAAAAGTGAATTATCTACTTGGAAATTGATTTTGAAATAATGAGCTTTTTACAAATTTCTGCGTAGAAAGAAACGTCAAGTAAAGATTCGGTAAGTATTATCAATTTTTGTGTTAACTTATAAGAATTTATACATTCTATTAAAAATAATTTGAAATAACTTAGAAACTTCATTTATATAATGAATATTTTGAAGTTTTTTGAGAAAAACATGTAATGCCATTTATGGGTCTTTAATGCAATTATTGGAGTTTTCATTTTTATAATGAAAGGTGTGACAAAATGTGATACAATTAAGTAAAAATATACATATTGAAAAAATATGGAGTTACACCGCTTTTACAATGAGCCGTCTATATATAAAAGAAAAAAACTTAGCAAGTAGACAACTCAAAATTAACAGCTGAATATATTAAATGTATATATATATATATAATTTTCTACAAAATGTAAATACACATTAATTCATAACCCCAGTGGCAGAAAGTTTTGTAGCTGTCTGCAACAGGCTTTTAAAATTTCATAATCTGTCTGCAAAATTTGCGTGAAATCGGGGGTGAAAATGGCTTACACTCAAAAAGCTGATTTCGGGTGGGGGTGGGGGAGGCTTTTAACATCAGTGGTGATCTCGTGCAACAATACACGAATACAATTTTACTGAAGAACAATATAGTATAAACAATTGTGTGTATTCATTCAATTCATCTCATTTAATTAAATATTTTATAGCAATGTTTGCACAGCACAATATAAATAATAAAAGTATTAGTTTTAGTTTTGATACAGATTTTTTTTTTTTTTTTTTTTTTTTTTAGTGAATTGTTATTCGAAAGTTGCAGACAAATTTTTTTATCAGTGCAGACAAAAACTGTCCACAAGCAGTTTCTCTGTGTCTACGACTATTTCGCCGTGTTTCTGCCACTGGGTTCAGGACTTTGTGTTTATTTATTTATTTGTATTTTTCTGCTCACACATTCATTTTTAAAAACCTCAGTTTGTTAGCCCACCAGCAGCTGAGCGGTTTTGCACTCAAAGCTGGTAGATGGGAGGTGCCGGGTTCGATCCCAGGTTGCACTCATCGACCTAGTTTTTTTTTTTTTTTTTTTTAAATATTGTTACTGAGTAAATTTGTATAGGAAAATATAGAAGAAAGTCTTGTGGTGGCCACAACATACTAGTTTTTATATTTATAATACAAAGAAAATTTTAGTGCATTTATTAATATTTTTAACTAAAGAAGGAAAGAAATTTGCTAATAGTTTAAAAATTAGCTGGACTTTGAAAATATACAAAATAAATTAGTCAATTTAATAATGGTGGTTAGATTATACGATTTAATGAAACAAACAAATATAAATGAAACATTAACATATTCTTACAAATATAAATCAAACATAAATCTAAGTATGTAAGTAATAAAACCAATGTTCATGAAAGTATATATATCAAATTAAAAGAAGAAAATCATATAAATACAAACTGTAATTAAAAAAAGAAAAATTAACATTACCTGGAACATCTTTTTTGTGGCATGACTTTTGATTCTGATTTAAAAACAAATTGTATAAGAAAACTTTCCATACAGCATAGCATATATCATCAAATCATACTATGCTGCAGGCAGGTTCACTTAACTTTAGTTACAAGTTCGTGTCCAACACAGAAGTTGCTATTGATTCCATTTGATGTTCTAATTCTTTCTACCTTCAATCTGTGTTGTTTCTAAAAGCTTTCCAATGCAGATTTTTAATGTTAACATTTGTAATCATTCACATTGCAGAAATCTGAAAGTGAGACCAGTATCCTTGCTTTTCATAAAAATAAATAAAAAGCATTCTTCCAGCTTAAAAAAATAAATAAATAATAATAATATATATATATATATATATATGCTGCTTTTAATACAACTGAAGTGAAATATATAGTATATAAAAATAAGGAAGAATCTTAGCAGACTACTCAAAACTAGCAGCTAAATACAATAACAAAAGAAAAAGAAATGCAATTTTCATTAGAAAATAAATATACACAGTAATTAAATCAGCTCTGACCTCTTACTATTAAACAATGCAATTTTTATTGAAAAACATTTTCTTCTTTATGAATTCGGTTAAATTTGCTAATAGTTTAAGTATTAAACAAATAAAAACATTAAAATCATCCAAGAATTAACGTTTATATAAATAATTGAAGCCTTTTTTTTTTTTTATTAAAATCATTGCATGATGTCCATTACTGGTGCATTCACACTTACTCTATTTGCTTTTCACTTAAAAAATCGTGATCAAAAGAACAGGAAAATAAATAACGAAAGAAATTAAAATAATAAAATCACTTACGAAATTAACTAATCAAACAAACAATGCAAAATAAAACGTTGCGTTGACGTGGACACATCGAAAGCAAACAATAATTATCAAATGAACTTTCAAAAATTGATCCCTTTCCGGGAGGAAAAACAAAACAATAAACAAGCTGCTTTTTTACCGTAACACAATATCAAAAACCGCCTACTGACGCTTGCATCTTGCACTGCAGCTTTACAGGAAGATATAAACACACATGAAAATACAAACTGCGAAATTATAAAATCGAATTTAACAATCTAAATCTTTTATCATTACTTTCTTTCATAGTATGTAGATTGTTTCATTGTACTCACTTGTAAGCAAATCACCACTTAACATCATTTTTGTTTTCGGTTGCTTTGGTTCCTCCAAAAATTATAATCCTTTCTCATTTCAAAAGCATTTCCGCATCAACTAAATTTCTCGAATTCGGCATAATATTTGCATATTAATAATGCATTGAATACTTAAATTAGCCATTCCTTACCATTGTTGCATGTGTAGAACGTTAGCATTATCCGACACAACTTTTGAAGCAGACGACAATAGAACGCCCTCTATAGTTCAATTGAGTCGCGAATTGTTCTGCCCGCAAGTTAGTAGTTTCCTTGCAATACAAAGTTTTTCTTTTTGAAAATATTCGTCCAACAGATAGCGATAGTTACGATTTTCGAATAGAAATCCAGTGCACCTAGGATTTTTAAGACAGAAGTTAACGAAGGCTAGGGATGTGGGTCTAGTCCAGGGTGTGTAATTTTGGTTTAAAAGTTGCGTGTATATGCTTCCTGTTTTAACAATTTGTATGTAATATGTAGTATAATGGACTTTTCAGAAAGATAATCTAAAAAAAAATTTTATGTTAATAAAAATGTACGGGAGAGACAAAATCTCTATGATTGACTGAAGAAAACTACATCTGTTTGTCCATTTATTAATTTTTTCTCTGTAGTAACTTCTAAATATTTATAGATCTCATATTAATATATACATATATATATGCTGTCTTAAGATTTTTTTTTTTTTTGTAAAAATAGTCTCTATGTTTCAGCCCCAATGTCGTAAATGAATAAAACTATACCTATATGAAGTATGTTTAAAAGGCTTTTCTCACGTGTAGATTTTTAAAAGATATATTTATACTCAAATTAGTGTTAAGAAGATTCTAAATATTGTACGCCTTTTTCTTAAAAGCCATATTTATCTCAAAAGCTACGTATCCTTCCTCAAAAAATATGTGTGCGAAATATTTCTGAAAGCCAACATCTAAATAGACATTCACACATATAGATAACATTCATTGTAAAGGATACACTATTTAAATGTGATGTAGGTTGCATTAATAACAAATATGAATTCACTTGTAAACAGAAATACTTGTGAAAAGCCATTTGTGTGTGAAGAATGCTTTAAAGGATTTTCTAAAAAGAGTAATCTAAACAAGCATCTTCGCGTACATACAGGAGAAAAGCCGTACGTGTGTAAAGTATGTTTTAAGAGTTTTTCTCTGAAGGATTCTTTAAACGTACACCTACGCACTCATACAGAAGAAAAGCCATATGTATGTGAAGTGTGTTCTAAGGGTTTTTCTCAAAGAGCTTCCCGAAAAATACATATGCGCATTCATTTAAAAGAAAAACCATATGCGTGTGAATTCTGTTCAAAAGAATTCTCTATAAAGGGTAATCTATATAAACATTTACGTACTCATACAGGAGAGAAACCATATATGTGTGAGGTATGCTTTAAAAGGTTTTCTGAAAAAGGTACTTTAAATAAGCATAAACTTACTCATACTGGAATAAAGCCATACGCTTGTGAAATATGTTCTAAAAAATATTCTGAAAAGGGTAGTCTAAATAAGCATGTTCGCACTCATTCAGGAGAAAAGCCTTATGTCTGCGAAGTATGTTCTAAAAGATTCTATAGTGTGGAACCTCTAAATATACATATGCGCATTCATACCAAGGAAAAGCCATATCCTTGCGTAATATGTTTTAAAAGATTTTCTCTAAAGGGTAATTTAAACATGCATTTACGAACTCATACAGGAGAAAAACCGCATGTGTGTGAAGTGTGCTCTAAAGGATTTTCAGGAAAAGGTAATCTAACTAAGCATTTACACAGTCATACAGAGTGAAAGCCAAATGTATATCGAACACTTCTCAGGAATCGATATGAATGGGATTGCAACTGGCTCTTGATCTTACTCTTTGGTATAACTTTCAGGAAATATTTATTTAATGCTTCTCACTGGTTGATAATACTAGTAATGACTGGTATCAGTGTCATCCACCTATTATTTACAAATCTCATAATTTCTTTTTTATTAGTTCCAACCACGGATTAAAAGATCCTAATCCGTGGTTCCAACTTTGATTTGGACACCTCGGAAATCTTCTTTGCAAGCCGAATATTTATGAAGAAATTTAAACGCAGTATCCAAAATATTTTCAATATCCCAGTGACTAACTACTTGAGTCATTGCATTCTTGAAGGAATTATGCACAATATGCAAGTTATAAGAACTATGATAAGAGGCAGAAAATCTATCATTTAGTTCACTGTCAATTTCTCCAAGTCATTTTTGATTAACAGGTGGTCCATCAGAGCTTACAGATAGCAATTTATTAACTGGTAACTTATCAAGTACAAGTGTCAAATATATCTTGTTTTTCAAAATATCTGCTGTAGCATGACCCAGTTCAAAAGCATACAGGAAGTTACTAACAATTTGGTTACGCTCTTCACCTTAAAATTTTAAGTATATCTAGTTGCTTTTTTTCCATTATCAGTTGTTTCATCGAAAGCATAGAAAAGAAATTACTTCATAAATCTTCAGAGTATTATTTGTAGAGTAAATTTTTACAGTCTGGATATCATCCAACAGTAGACGTAAAAAAAAAATAATAATATAGGAAATATAGGAGTTTGTGAAAAAATATAGGAGAATATCTGCCAAATTGCGAAAATATAGGAGTCTTTTAGTTTTCAGATACAAAATATTTTGCAATGTAGAAACTGACTTTTCGATAGATAGAAATTTTCTTTTTTAAATAAATAGCACAGTTTATCTGTAAATGGAGTTTGCAGAAAGCAAAAACTAATATTCTGAAGTTAAAATGAGATATGCAATTTCTGATTTTACAACAGCAAGTGTGCTAAAGTAGTTCAGAGACATTTTTTTAAAAACACATAAAGCAAAAATTAAAGTTTATTATTAATTTATGTTTTAATATCTCTCTTTTTTTTATTCAAGTGTGGTTTTCCCTGTATTTTAAAACTACAACAGATGACACACAATCATGAGCTTTTAGAACGTAACACGGTTACAAGTCAACTGAACACATCCAGTATATATTAATTTTAATAACTTACTATAGTTAAAGGTTACGGGGGGGGGGGGGACTACTTTACTACGTTGTTTATTTTATCAAGTTCTTATTTTAGTGATCTACATTTATTATTATTTTATAAATTATCATATTTTTAATTAAATATTAATAAACAACAACAACAAAAAAAAATTAATATAATTTCAATGCTTTATAATAAAAATAAAATTCATTATAAAGCACTAAAATTTTTAAAAACATTAATTAGGAAAAATTTCCTAAAGTTTATCAGATACATTTTAATATTCTCCTAATTTTCACAGTTTATGCCCTGGCACATTTTTTTGAGAACCACTGCTTTACATAAAAAATCTTTTGAAGTGAAAAACTATTTCTATACACAGACTCTCTTGAACATTAAGAAAATATTTACAAATGCTTAAAGTCATCTATACATATATATGGTTCGTTTATTGTAAAAACGAATTATCCTCCTGTAAGTCGATTTTGAAATAATGGGCTTTTTGCAAATTTATGGGTAAGAAAAAAGTCAAGATTAAGTTAAGTGTAACCGATTTTTAGTATTAAAACGTAGTTGTAAGCAGGGCCCGACTTAGACGACCTGGAGCCCCGGGGCAAGCCTATTCTGGGGCACAGATTATTATACAGATAGGACACTCCCGTACATTCTTCGGTACCCAAAATTTGACTACAGCGACCCTATTGTCAACGGCTGTAAGTTTCTCGAGATTTCCGGTTTACGCAATCACTCATCTTATTTTTATTGTATCTATGTTCATTCTAATATTTGTGCAACGTTAAACCCAACATCCAACCAACTAACCATTGTATCGATGTTTACATTTGGCAACTTTGTTATTGTTTACGAAATTGATTGTCGAAAGCAATTTATTTTAAAAAGCAAGTACTAAATATTAAGCAAATAAATTTCGAAAATATATATAAACCAGAAATATTTTTTTTTCATTTTAAAGCATTTTGTATTATTTAAACCAAACAAAGTTAAATATTTAAGATTTTATTCCATACTGCTATTTCAGCATTATAGTTTCTTATATTAATTTGTATACTTGAACACGAATGTGTTTGGCAAAATTTATTTTCAAACATAATAAAAATTAGTTTTATTTTTTAGAAAATAGCTGTAATGTTATGATTTTGTGAATTTAAAAGTAGTAGAAATAGTGAAGCAAAGAAAATTGCACATATGTTTTTATTTGGCAACTTTATTATTGTTTACAAAGTTGATTGTTAAAAGCAATTTATTTTAAGAAGCAAGTGCTAAATATTAAGAAAATAAACTTTGAATATACATAAAATAAAAACATTTTTTTCATTTTAAGGCATTTTGTATTATTTAAAACAAGCAACGTTAAATATTTAATGATTTCATACTGCTATTTCAGAATTACAGTTTGTAATTTTAATTTGTACTTGAATATGAATATGTTTCACAAAGCATATTTTTAAACATTATAAAAAATAATTTTTACTTCTTAGAAGAATAGCTGTGAATGTTTTGAGGATAATTTTGTGAATTCAAAAACAATAGAAAGTGAAGGAAAAGAAAACTTCCCATACTAACACTAACCTGCTACTAACTTCTCGCGAAATAGAAAAACAATTTTCGATCAAAGATGCTATTCATGTAGACTTAACACATGTAGTTCCCCAGTGTTGACACTAGTGGTGCTACTATATTTCCGGTTCGCGTTTTAGCTTCACTGTCCTATCTGTATGATAATCTGTGTTCTGGGGGGCCCCCTTGCAGTGGTATAAGGGGTCTTTAGGTTGCAGAATTTCTGCATTCGCCTGTAGGGGGTCCCTTCCAGAAGGGGGGCCCAGGGCATTTGCCCCCTATGCCCTGCCGTAATTCAGGGCCTGGTTGTAAGAATTTACAAATTATATTAAAAATAATTTGAGGTAACTTAAAAACATGTTTATTGTGAATATTTAGAAGTTACAGTTTCCTGAGAAAAAAAAAAAAAAAAAAAAAAAAAAAAGTAATGTCATTTACAAAACTTTAATGCAATTATTAGAGTTTCTTCATTTTTATAATGAAAGATGTGACCGAATTCAATACAATTAAGCAAAAATATATACGTATTTAAAAAATATGGAGTTACAGCACTTTTACAATGAACTGTCCACATATACCCACACAACACAATACATCCCGATTAGGTTGATATTACGTAATCGCGATCAAGTATGACGTCCCATTACGTTGAAATTTGCTATCTCCCAGGTAGCACAAAAATATCGGCCAATATAAAAATTTCATATTGGCCAACGTAAAATGAACCCCCCCTAAAAGACATCCAGGAATATTATTTTTTGACATTTATTAATGTTGGCCAATATTTACAGACATTTGTAAATATTATATTTTGACATTATTAAATAACATTTTCAGATATTGCCTGATATTATATTTTGTTATTCCTGAATAATATTTTTAAATATTTAGCAATATCTATTTTAGAGATTTTTGAATATTGTTTCAAGATATTTCTCAATATCTTTTTCTAATATTTCTGAATAACATTTTTAAATATTTGGCTATATTGATTTTTGAGATTTTCAAATATTGCTTCTGGATATTTAGAAATATTTTTGTTCTAATATTTCTGAATAATATTTTTAGATATTCAGCTATATCTATTTTTGAGGTCTTTGAATATTACTTCATGATATTCTAAAATATTTTTTTCAAATATTTCTGAATAACATTTTTTGATACTTTTCAATATCAATTTCTTAGATTCGTGAATATTGTTTCCCAGTATTGATATATATTTTTTGGTGATAAACAGTCAGCAGCAAAAGTATCCGAGCACTAGCAATAATCCCTGTACAAAAAAGATACACTTCATACTGCCTTGTTAAATAAACTGATGTCGAGTTATGTTCTTAGTCAGTCTAAGAATATGACCCGACAAGGATTTATTTAACAAAACAGTATTAAGTGTACTTTTTCAATGTCGGAATTATTGGCTAATGTTCGAATACTTTTGCTGCCGACTGTATATCACCAAAAAATGTATATCAATATTGGGAAATCTGAATATAAATTCAGAGAAATGATTTTTTTTTTCCCTAACATTTCAGAACATCAGAATTAATGGCTGTATGTCAGTCAGTTTCAACCATTCATCCACATATTATTCAATGGAACTTTTGTTGCTTAGTTTGATGAGGATCGCTCACTCAAAAATGAAGCTTTTCAAATTCTGTTTAATATTCAATAATTATTATATTGAGTAATATTCTATAACAAACAAATATTACTCTTTGAACATAATCAATGAGCATTTTTTTTAATCAATTGATTTAATATTTTTTAGCTCATTAAGCTAAAAAAAAAAAAAAAAAAAAAAAAAAAGTTCAAAGAATAACTTTCAAAAAACTTCATTTTTCAATGGCAGATCGTAAAAAAATAAGCAACAAAAATCCCATAGGATAACATAGGGAGGGAGAAACAGGGAATTTGATGTGCAACCAGAACGGCCTTCTTCACTTACCCTCGTCGGAAGCCCGAGGCAATGTTATTCTATGGCAACTTTTCTTTACTTATAACTAATAACTAATATATATTTTTAAGGTCTGTTTTTACATTCAGAAATTTCCCAACTGTTAAATTGACGCTCCTTTTATAAAAATGAATTTTTTTTTTATTTTTAACATTTTATTTTGAAATTGCAAAATGAAAAATTTCAGATATTAAAAATTCGTATTTTACAGCTTCGAAATAAAATAGTAAAAATGAAAAAAAATACTTTAAAAAAAAAAAAAGCATCAATTTAACAGTTCGGAATTTTCTGAATGTGAAAACAGAATTTAAAAATATGTATTAGCTAATTAGTTATAAAAAAAGAAAATTTCCTATAGAATATTAGCTTCGGCTTATATGGCGACGGTGAGTGAAGTGGTCCTTTAATGAGCCACTTTTTGCTTCTAGAATAGTATACATTAGCATTGTAATAATGAAAAAAACTGAAGTTAGATTTTGCTGTATCAATACCTTTTGATATTTTCTTCTTAATTCCTCATTATTTGCTATTTATACACAATAGCATAAGAGTGATTCTGAATAAAACAAAATTTTATGAAGCTATTTCATAGATACATACATTTTTATTTAGAAATTTTATACATCAACCTTGAAAATTCATTTCTAATAGATTGGTGTGAAAGGCTGATTTTTTATACCAAATATGTGAAAAATACCAGAGCCGGTAATCAAACCTAGCCTTCTGTTTAAATAAACTAATGTGTATCACCAAAAAAGCGGAAGGCCTGGGTCAGTTTCTGGTTCTGGTATTTTTCACTCAGATAGTATAAATAATCAGCCTTCCACTCCAATCTATCAGAAATGAATTTTCAAGGTTGATGTATAAAATATCTAAATTAAAATTTTGTGGCCTATTGGAGTTGTGCCATGATCAATTTGTCTCTTGAAATCGCCGCGTGTTTGCAGACTCGGTGACCTTGCCAACATATATTATGTGAGAAATGTCGAGCTGGTTATCAGCCAGGGTAGCTCAATGGTTAGAGCATCTGCACATTAAGCAGAAGGCCCAGGTTCGATTAACGGGTCTGGTATTTTTCCCACAGGTTTTCCCCTTCCACTCCAATCTATCAGAAATACACATATATACTGTATTTATGTTTAGTCTATTTTGAATACAAGCTGTAAATTAAAATCTGTAAAAGTAAATGAAAATTAAAAATTAAATAACAAAAACCTATTAAATGAAAAAGGTTAGTTATTCATTTGAATCAAAATAAAAATTTCTAAAATCTTTTGATTTAAATAATTTATGCTTTTAATATTCTATTTACCTGTTCTTTAAAACAAAAATCTAGATTTAAATCAGGGCCTGAAATTTCAACTCAGATTACACTCACAAAAAAAAAAAAAGAAAAGAAAAAAAAAAAGAAATTACTTGTCATAAAATAGATGTTTTTTTTTTTTTTTTTTTTTAAAGTATTTTGGAATTTTAAAAAATGTATTTTGGGTTTTCTTCCCCTAATTATTTGAAATGCTTTTACAAATATTTAATCTCAATTTAAAATCTGTGGTTAAAGCAGGGCATCAGCAAATTTTAAGGAAGCCTGACAACACTTGGGTACAAATGAGATTGATTATGCCTGAATAAACAGAAATGGATAACACAAACATTCAAAATGCGCACACAAAGAGATAACTTTAAATTTTCTTTAAAATTAAAAAGCACTGAAAGTTGAAATTAAAATTAATTAATATACAAACAAAAGTCTGAAAGTACTAATGCATGCATTTATTTCAAAATATGAACAAAACAGATAAATATTACAAATACAATATGAACAATAAAAATACAAAACTTTTTTTTTTTTTAATTTCATAAAAAATTCCTTTTTTATTTACATAAAGTTTTGTATCAACACATACAAATGATATAATAGTAAATATATTATAGGCTGTCTCTAAGCACACTTTGAGGAAGGCTCAACATCATCTTTGCTACCATCAGTGCTCGAATTCGACACTTCATCATCAGTCTACTTGAAACATTCACTTGACGTTGTCGAGATCTTTGTCCAATCTTTACCCACTAACAACTCCTTAAAAAAAAAAAAAAAAAAAAAAAAAAAAAACTATTTTAGAAAAACATTATTTTTTGAGTTTTTCATTTTTATTTAACAGTTCAGCATATGTAAGTAATTGTTTAGTCAATTTCTTTGTTACTATGTTTTAAAGGTTTGATTTTTCTCTTTCTTATGGTACACTTATATACAGGGTCCGACTAGCAAATTTTTATGCCCAGGATACTTTAAACTTTTCATACCCCCTTTGATGATCCACCCCCCCACCCCCTTCCCCCAGAAAATAAAGTTTGTTATTACTATAAAATGATCTATAGCAGGCGATAAAACAGACTGACTGGAAAAAGTATTTGGGCAAAAAAAATAATATTTCTGGCTTTAATAAAATTGCTCCGCTCAGTCAAACGATATTTTTTTTTTAAATTTTATTCATATGAATAAAACACAGTTGAGTTAGAAAACATGTAAAGAAAAAAAAAAAAAACCGGGGGATTTAGATAAGATATTTTTAACTAGAGATGGAACGAAGCTTTGGCCTGGCCGAAAAATGAGCGTGATTCGGCCGATAACAATTTATGTTGAGAATATTCTTTTAACAATTATTATATAAAATAATAATAATAAAAAAAATTATAATAAAATTATAATAATAAAATAATAATAATTTAAGTTATGCATAATAGCACCTTATAATAAAACATAATAGAAATTTATATTTAATATAAAAGTTTGTGACCCTTTGGAACTATAAATCATACAACAATTAATAATATATTCTATTTAAATTGGAAGTTGCTAAGAAATAAGTTGCATTACATTATATTTAGTTAACAATTTAATTATATGAACAGCTTTAGTTGCTTTAAAATGAAGCAATTAAAATATTGCATGAAATATTTTTTAAATATTTCTAGCTTTGAAAGTAGTCAATAATCAAGTAGTAGTCAATAATCAAAATTAACAATAAAGCTAATAATCAAAATTAACAATATAGTCAATAATAATCAAGATTAACAATAACCTAGGATTATAAAACATGCAGAGAATTGTTGAAAAATAAATAAAAGCTGAATTTTTATTTATTTTTTATAAACCAGAATATGAGGAGGGTGCCTATTAATTGCACATCCACCCTGGATCTAAATTCTAACTATTTATTCCAGATAATTAAAGTTATAAATTTTATTCTAGATTAGTTATTATCACATAAAATATTTTCTAGGTTAATAACTGACATACTGTAAATTGTTTTTTATGCTTATTTTCATCATATTACATACAAGGTGATTATGTCACTACACTGCTAATCGCCTTCGAGCGTAGGAGAGATTCCCGCGCTGGCCCTGGGTGTTTTTCCATTTCTTCGTATTGTAATTCTGTCATGTACTATCTGTAATTATCTGACGAAGATTTACAAGCGGACAACTAGTCAAGCATACAAATCTGATGTATATGTTATCAATAAACAAACATACAAGGTTAATTTTACTTCATTTTATCATTTATCACACAATTTTAAATTATGATGAAAAAAAATCAATGTTTTTGCATTTTTAGGAAGGATTCTAATTCCTTTTTACCTCATACACATTTTCAGCTTCAGAAAATAACCTTTCGCTATATATACTGCTACTTGGAGCAGATAAGTAGTATTTGGCCAAATCAGATAATCTGGGAAATATTTTTTTATTCTCTCTCCATCTCCACCAATTCCAACAGACAGTGTGCTCTATTTAAAAGCAGATTGTTTATATGTACTTCCAGCTCTTTAGCCGATGAATTTTCAGAGTGTTCTGTGAGTAATTCATTGTTTGTGATTTCTGAAAATCAATCCCACAATGATGCTGGAGCTTCGGCAATTAGTTGGCCGAAGCTTCGGTATTCGGTGCTTCGGCCAAACTGTGCTTCATGCCATCACTATTTTTAACTATAAGTAAAATTTTGTAGCTTTTTCGTAAAATTTTGTGCCCAGGTACTGCTTATACATGCTGAAAAATTTATATCTTTTTGTCTTTATCTTATATTTTATAGTCTTTAAATGCTTTTTTGAATAAAAAGGTAGACATTTTTACATACCTCAACTTATACATTTCACTACAAAAAAAAAAAAAAAATAAATAAATAAAAAAATAAATAAATAAATACAATCCAGAATATTACAATTTTTTTTTTTGGTGTGTATGTGTGTTGTTATTCAGTTAAGCTAAACAGACTTTCATAAAATTGGACTTAACTTTTTTTACTTTAAACGTTTATACTAGTAAAATTTAGAAATATTTATTTGTAAATTTTATATAACATGTATAGCAATAACTGGAACTTGGTCATGAATTTTTGTAAACATGCATTCAAAACTATATATTTAAAAAATAATTGCAAAAATATTTAGTAGATAAAATTTGGACATTAGATTTTCCAATCTTTTTCGATGATTACATGTTAAAATGGTATTTTTCTATTATATATAAAGGCATCACTTTGTAAATAATATATGCATTATGCAAGATTGCATAAAAAATATTTATGTAAAAAATGTAAATAGATCGACAGTATTAAACATACATATTAAAAAAATATATATATTTTTAATAATATGTGCAAAAGAAGAAAAGAAAGAGCAAAAAAAAAAAAAAAAAAGAAAGAAAAAAAAACCAGTAATTTTGTAAAAACTATAATTACACTGACAATATTTATGTTACCGTTAAGGCTTGAAATCCGTTATTGTGCAGATTACCTAGCTAATCTGCAGATTAACTAAAATGACCTGGAATCAAGACCCCGAAAGTGCGGAATCAAGAGTTTTCCGCATTTTAACTAGGTAATCTGCACATTAGCGGCTTCTGTGTCGTTAAAGTTCAAATGTTTGTTTCGAGCCTTAGTTTTTTTATATTCACTATGACGTCAAACAGTCATGCGATATAGATATGCAAATGACCTTCAAACACAAACTAAAACTTTTATCCCTTCCGCTCCGCTATGATAAACCAGTAACCATATGTGATAAACGTCAAAACATGGAGCATTGAAGCCATGATTAAGTTTCTTATTATGACTAACACAAAATTTAAAGTAACAAGTATGTTATAATTGTTTTAATTTCGATTTAATTTCTTCTCTTTTTTAATTCTGTCAATATAAGTTTAATAAGGCTCTGCATTTTATTAATGGAATCTAATCTTAATTAAAAGCTCTCTCTCGTGAAACTTCATTTTGAATTATGAATATTAAATTTATAACACAGTAATTATTTCCTCCCGAAATAAAACTATTAAACCACAACTTTTTAAAACTAATTTATTTTAAAATTGATTTAAATTAATAATACTTACTGAAAAAAAAAAAAAAAAAAAAAAAAGATGTATTAATTTTTACTCTGAAAAATATGGCATTATTTAATAAATACTTAATATGAAATTTTTATGCATTTTTTAGCATTTCATTACAATTTTTTTTTTGTTGTTGTTTGTTTGTTTCTTTCAATTTCAAGTTTCCTTTATATATTTTATATATCATGATTATATTATTTTTTTAATTTTGTTCGCTTTTTCAGATAATTTCACTCTAGTTTATCGCATAAAATGTGTTAATAAAGTTTTTTTTTCTTATTTATTGTAAAATTAATATATTTGCTAAACTTGTACAGATGCATGCTGCAAAATATAGTTTAATAAAGCATTGGAAAACTGTCATTTTAATTTTTATGTGTTCTAAAAATTATTAAAGCAGTTTTAATTATTTGAAGTACTTCTTAAATAATGCTTCTGATTTAATATTTCTTTAGCAAATTAAAAATTGTTTTTTTTTTTTTTTTTTTAATTTAAAGGGTTAAATATTTTTATTTTGAAAAGAAATCTTTACTGTATTACAATTCTAACTTTTATTTATAAAATAGAATTTATTAAAGTTATTATATTTCATATAATCAAAATGTATAACATCTTCAAACTTATATTGACAGAATGAAAAAGATGAAATAAATAAAAATAAAAAAATAAAGCAAATATAACTTTAAAACACATAAAGATTAAAATAAGTAAAGAAAGAAAGAAAAGAAAACTAATCTTTTTTTTTTTTTTTTTTGTCGAATGAAAAAACAAATACAACACAGCGGGCTGTAAAATTTCAACACCAGAGATCTTATTTTCACTTTAACGAGTACCTAGTATTAATGTGCAGATTATCTAGGTAATTCGCAGATTACCTAGGTAATTTGAGAAATGAAACAATTTTCTTCACTTTAATGGATAACCCTAGTTAATGTGCAAATTACCTAGCTAATCTGCAGATTAACTGATTTCTGCACTTTAGAGGTAACATTTACATATTTCAAAATCACAAATTCATTCATCACAAATATAAAAATAAACAAGTAATATGATTAGAAGCTAGATTAAAACTTGAATGACATTAAGGAAAAAAAAAAAATCCTTTAGTACTTACATTAAAATATTTGAAATTCAAGCCATCATTCTCATAGCTTTGAAACAGGAGGCTAAGGCATGGTAAAAAGATAGCAAAAGAAAATCTATATAAAGAAGCATTAAAAATAAAATTAAAAAGAAATATTTACATGTAATATTTGATTATGTAGCTAAAATTTATTTAGATTGTATTATTTGTAATTTTGAATTTATATATTCATAGTTTAATGTTTCATTTTAATTTATTTAAGCTTATGGAAGCGCTATTAAAGATAAATAAAATAAAGGAAGCTTTTTTATAACTGGTATCATAAACTGCCTAAAGCGCTTTGACATTTTTAATGATTGACTATTACTGAATGAGTTTTTACTACGTCTTAATGATTCTCCATACAAAAATTCCAGACATTTATGCTATATAATGAATGAAGGAATCAGCCTTAATATATTTAATTTAAAATTAAAAAGATAAGGAATACATAAAAACATTTAAAGAGTATATAATTAATTTAATTTACAAATGAATACATGTTTATATGCTCAAGATGTATGGCTTTGATTCAACGAGGACTAATGTCTGAATAACTGCAATGAATTAAAAAAAAAAAAAAAAAAAAAAAAAAAAAAGGAGATAAAACTAATATTTATGAAACTAATACAAGGCCTACAAGTTAATTCTTTACGGTTTGTGCAGATTTCTGGGAGCACATATTTTTCTAAATTTTAAAATGCCGATACTGATACATCCCATTTTTAAAGCTGATAATACCAATAAATATACTTTATACTGTTTGATAGCAATAAAACTAAAGTTTTTAATTTGGTAATATAAAAAGTATCTTAAAAAAAAAAAAAAAAAAAAAAAAAAAAAAAAAAGATTATTATAAAATATTCCAAATTTATTTAAAATTGGGTTTCACGGGTTTTTAACATGCGACAGCTTTTGTTGGTTTTAACCATGGATTCAATCGTCATGTCAAAAACCTCCTTGTCAAAATCTGTCAAAAACCTACATTTATATAGTTTGTTACATAAAAATATTTTGAAAGTAAATTGATTGATGTTCTTTGAAAAACACATTGTTATAACATTTTGATTATAGAAAACAAAACTTCAGTCATTCAAATTTCATTATGAATTATTGTTATATTCACTCAAAATATGCTATGATACTTCCATATATTACTACAAAATGTATTAGAACAAGGAGGACTATTAGTTTCAATTTGGGTAAAAACATCGCCAGTTTTTGTAGACCAGTTTTGTGTAACACCAGAATAAATTAAAAATATCCGTCCTATCGTTATGAATTCAGTACCAAATGAAAGGGACAATTTTTCTGAACCCAGGGTGCAAACAGTTTTTTGAATCAATAATTAATTTTTTTTAAATTAGCTAAAGTATGAAATTTAGGTGGCAACACTTCACTTTAATTCATTTCAGTCATTTAACAAAGTACATGGCCCAGTTTTATGGTCAAAAAATGAGATAAAAAAATAAAGTAAAAATTAAAAATAAAAATTTTACAAACTGAAATTAATAGTCCTCCATACTAAACTAAGTTCTGTCTTTGACAGAATTTTTACTTTATATATATATATATATATATGCTTAACCCTTTAACGTTCACAACTTAATTTATTTAAAAAATTACTAAACTAATTTTAAAAAATATTATAGTTTTAAAAAATTAAAGAACACGCTTTTATAGAAATGTGAACTAAAAAGCACAAAATATCTATCTTAGTATTACAATGCAGGATGAGAAAATCGTGTGAGTGACACACCATAATATTTACATACATTTAAATCTTACCTTTAAGTTCGCAACGCGGCGTTTTACCTCACAGCCACAGCGCTCACGTGGGGAAAGTCTTTTTTTACAATATAGATTTTTCGTTTGCTCCCAGAGCGATTACAAACATACATACATACAGGTGAATCTAATAAAAGCGTGTTAAAATGGCTTTTAGACGCTTAGCTGATCATAAATATTTAAAAAATAAAAAATTAGCATTGCTCCTTTTTGAGAAATTTTTGGTTTGAAACATCTAAAAGTTAACCTTATTAAATTCAAATAATATTTAATTTAATTAATAAAACACTTTGTAAGTAAACATTATCAACTACAAAATATCGTAAAAGTTGTTTCAGATGAAAATAATAGTCCAGCTTTTAATTAAATGAAAAAAAAACTAGACATGAGTGCATCATCAAACCAGCAATTCGCACTCGCACACTCAAAGAAATTTCAAGTGATTTATGCATTTAGCTTCCTTTGAAGCATTACTTGTTAAATTTTGGAATACTGCTGATATCTACAGACAGAAAAGAAACAAAAGTTTAAACTGTGATTAAAACTAGGGGGGGGGATGTTAAAAAAACTGCTGCATAAAAATTCTTAAATTATGTCAAATGTTTGATTTTGCTGTGAAAGCAATGAACGTTAAACAGTTAATATAGTAGGATATTAAATTTAGTTATGTGATACTTTAAAAATTTAGTTGTTTTTAATAAGATATCATTTATAAGTATGTTGGAAAAAAAAAAAAAAAGTAAACAGATTAAAAGCTTTTGAGAAAGACTAATAACGTTTAGATTAATATAAAACAAAACTTTAGGCTTTTAAAAATTCATTATAAAGTATTAATTTTCATGCGCATTAAAAAAAAAAAAAAAAAAAAAAAGTAATATTTTTAAATTATTCAGCAATTAATTTATAATTAATACGTAATTAAGCTTCTTAAATTCTCATAATTAACATGAAGCAAGAGAAATATAAATTCCTTCTGGAAATGCATAAATTATTTAATATTTACTAGTACAGATTTTTTTTATTATAATTATTATTATTAGTTCAAGCTGTAAACAGGCATACATATTTATAAAATCAATAATAATAACAGTAATAAATAAGAGATAGCTACAAAATTATTGATTAATGACAATTGTAATAAATATAGATTAATATAATTATTTTCAAACTCGTTAATTTACTGCGTATGTTATGTTTTGCTTTATTCCTGTGTTTTTAACACTTAGTTTATAAGTTTATATATGATGTCAAAATTTATAATTAACATTTCATAATTAACACTTTGAAATTTTAGAATTTCAGAAATATTAATTATAAATATGTCTATGCATGCTATTCTTACATAATGAAGAATTTTGCGAAGTTATAACTTAATAATAAAACGATTTTATTCATACTGTATACATGTTGATTTATAAAGCAAGTTATAACTACAAATTAAAATTTAAAGAATTTTTTGTTCTGTTTTCGTTTGCTAAAATTTTTTCGATAGTAATTGTGTGGCGACCTAGTGATATTAGTTGAGCATACTAATATCTACCGACTATTTCAAAGTGTTGCATTAAGGAAAGTTAATTTGAAAATTCCTTCACTATTTTAGAATATCAAGAACTAAACCTTTTGGTGCCTATACTTTTATAAATTAAAACAATTATCAAAACATTTAACTTTATACATTCTGCAATAAACAACGTGGCAAGTTTGCTGCTTTGATTAATAAACATACAAATTTTACCAGAGGAAACAATTGAGTGATTATTAAAAATACTCATTCTATAGAAAGCAACAGGTTTAAACAAAAAAAAAAAAAAAAAAAAAAAAATTAAGCACTTACGGTTTTTGGAGATTGATTTCTATGATTAAAACTAACATCTTCACTATACTTAGAAGTATTAACATCGGTTTTATTAGGCCTATATATAGACCTAATGAAACCGATTGATTATCAAAAATAAACGAATATTATTAGAAAATACAACACAAAGTTCAAAATATAAATATTATTAAATACAAACCTTTTATTTTACAGAAATTTTAACAAGATATATTAGCTCCGCGCCAGGCCGTCCACAGCTTGTTTTTAAAAATAATGAGCTGAGATGCGTTCGCGTTGCCGTTGCCAATTGAGAAGCACGGGAAAATCGAGGATTGTTGAATCGTCAAAAATGAGAGTTTTATTTCTGAGAGTGTTACATAAAAATGTTTGTCAATATCCTATGAACATCGGCCAATATTTTGAATGGCGCTGAATCTCAAACTTCGAATTTACAATATCTATTGATATTCACAGATGTAATTCGTAATTATCATTGAAACATAAAGCATTTTACAAAGTTGTTTTCATTACATACAACATTTTATTTAGAAGTAAGAAGAGGTATATCTCTTTATAAAACGATATAAAATGAATGACGTACATATGACTATGACATAATACTGACATGACTTAGTAATATAAACTATAGTAATAAACTATACCAATAACATATAATTTTTTTTTATATCTTGAGAATTCTCAAGATATAAAAAAAAATATTGTTTTACTAATATCAAGAAATATTTCACAACGTCTGAAAATGATATCATTTTCAAGAATATCAAAAGATATCTCTAGATGTCACCAAAGTGATATTGTTTCAACGAATGTCAACAAATATTGCTGAATATCGTACAAATGATATCATTTTTACGATATTGGCCAATGTAAATCAGACATTTAAAAAGAAGATGTGAAATATGATATTTCTTAAAAAGGGACAAACTTCTAAAATTAAATACTTTAATATACTTATTTCTACAAGTAAAAGTTATAAGTTATATAAAAAACTTTGTTAAATGCTTTTTTTAAATAATAATTTTGAATTACATCTGTGAATATCAGCAGATATCATAAATTCGATGTTTTACATTCAGAGGTATTCAAAATATTGGCCAATATTAGCAGGATATTGGCCAATATTTTTGTGCTACCTGGGTAGTTGCAACCCGTGGAAAATACGGTATACGGAATAAATTGAAATAAGTACACATATTTCAATAATATTCTCAGCTTAATATTAAAAATATGGGTACTTAAATAAGTCCATATTGTTATAATAATAATAATAATAAACAAGAAATTAATTGATAATCATAAATTATGAAACATATTCCGAGGCATTTTATTGGGAAAATAGAAAATGTACAAAACGATATCCGTGAAATGTATTGAGTAATCATTGCATCTCACTGGCAAAAAATAGAGAAAGAAATTAAAAAATAGAAAGAATCTCCTATATTATTAAAATCTGTAAGCGTCTGTGTGTCTGTCTGTCTGTGAGAAACGGCTTGAAACAGCTAAGGCTCTGACGCTAATGGTCGCACGGACATCGAACAGGTACCGTCGGACGGAGAATTTATCGCAGATGTACGTTATCTAATTTGCTAAACGATGCTACCCTAATTAGCGGAGATATTAATTAAAATGTCGACCCATGTCAAATCAAAAAACAATTCAAAATAGCAGCCGACCGCCATTTCGTTACGGCGGTCGGCCCACCTGAAAAAAAAAAAAAAAAAAAAAAAAAAGCAAAGAGAGAAAATTTCGTAGGTTTTTGTAAAGCGATCGCTGCCTATCTGTTGGAAATATCGAAAATACACCTATACCACGAGAAAGAGCATTTATTACCGATTCTTACGGTATAATTCTTTTTTTTAAATAAGGATTTTTTATATTTTTAAAAAAAGTTTAAAAAAGGGTCGAAAATTTCTCTTTTTCTCGATCGTCTTTTTTGAAACGCCCTGTACGACCGAGTAACTGTTCCATTTCTTAACAACTGGTATATTCGGAAAGGTCATATAATCCTCTTTCAAACCATATAAACATTTTTACAAGATAAGGATTAGCGATCCATATTTTTAGATTTTACGAAACATCGAATTTTTCACAAAACATTTTATGACTCAAAAGCGTTTAGAGATAAATCATTTTTTTTTTTTTTTTTTTTTTTTTTTTTTGTATATAGATCTCGCTTCAACAATTGAAATCCCAAACGATTGAGAGAAAATTTCAAAAATTGAATGAGTTATAATTTTTTTAATTTTAGGCATTAAAGCATTCATTTGAATAAGACGACCTTCATTCCATGAGATTGTATAATGTGTTCGTTGCCGTTTGTTGTTACCATGGTAACCACTTCAAGGAAGAGAGATGTCTGCTCGGAAGCGAAAAAAAAAACCACCTGCCGTTGATAATCAGATGTATTTTAAGTGGGATAAAAAATTGCAAATTTCTATTTTCTTCAGTTTTTCGAATTCGCACACGACACTTGGTATACAATCTTAACACCACAAAATAAACTTGCAGTTCAAATTTCATCGATTTTCGTCAATAAACAAAAGG
The DNA here is from genome assembly GCA_963930645.1 of Salticus scenicus. Taxonomy (NCBI): domain Eukaryota; kingdom Metazoa; phylum Arthropoda; class Arachnida; order Araneae; family Salticidae; genus Salticus; species Salticus scenicus. The sequence goes on along the minus strand of CAWVNO010000967.1, from coordinate 455,905 downwards.
TTTACATTTTAATTGCAAATTAAATTTTATTCTAATACGTGTATTTCAATTTCTAATTATGATTAAGTTATTTTTAATACATCATTCGAAAAATATTTTAAAGTTCTTTTATATTATCAAAAGTTTTCACCAGATTTACACGTTTTGAGGTCTCCCGAATCAGTTTTCTTTTGTATCTCAGCTACTTATTAAAATAATTTCATAAGTAATACATCATTAGAAAGCTTTGTTGATTTGGAATCGAACTGTACATTACAGAAATTTCTACATCAAGATGGCGTTTTAATATTTTAAAATTTCAATTTCTAATCATGATTAAATTATTTTTAATACATCATTTGAGAGATATTTTAATGTTCTTTTATATTATCGAAAGTTTTCACCTGATTTACACGTTTTGAGGTGTCCTGATTAGGTTTCCTTTTGCATCTCGGCTAATTGAGTTAGACCGTTCAAAATTGGTATACGTAAGTTAATTAGGAGGGTCTGAAAGGGTATGGAAGAAAAAGGTGTGCACCGAGCGTGATGCGCGCGAGATTTCACCCGATTTACACGATTTGAGGTGTCCTGATTGGGTTTTCTTTTGTATCTCAGCTACTAATTAAAATAATTTCATAATAAATCATTAGAACGCTTTTTTGATTTGAATCATACAGTGGAATACAGAAATTTGTACCGCCAGATGGCGCTGTTATATTTTCAAATTTCAATATTTCAATTTCTAATTATGATTAAATTATTTTTAATACATCACTCGAAAGATATTGCAAATTTTTTTTAAATTATCGAAAGTTTTCACCAGATTTACACGTTTTGAGGTGTCCTGAATCAGTTTTCTTTTGTATCTCAACTACTAATTAAAATAATTTAATAAGTAATACATCATTATAAAGCTTTTTTGATTTGGAATCGAACAGTGGAATACAGAAATTTCTACCGCCAGATGGCTCTGTAATATTTTCAAATTTATATATTTCAATTTCTAATTATGATTAAATTATTTTTAATACATCATTCGAAAGATGTTTTAAAGTACTTTTATATTATCGAAAGTTTTCACCAGATTTACACGTTTTGAGGTTTCCTGATTACGTTTTCTTTTGTATCTCAGCTAATTGAGTTAGATCGTTCCAAATTGGTATACGTAGGTTAATTAAGAGGACCTGAAAGGGTGGGGAAGAAATAGGCGTGGAGCGCGCGTATCCCCTAACTTGTGCGGACGCAGCGCGCACGGGACTGAGCTGAAGGCAGTGGGGACACGTCCCGACCTTTTAACCAATGAGAATTGATTTTTTTTTTTTTTTCTTCACTTAAGAATAAATATTTGATTTGAGGAGGAATATGTGCGCTGAGCGCGCGTATACCTTCACACGTGCGCGCGCATGGGTCTGCGCTTCCGAAGGAGGTGGGAGACGGTATGAGTTTTTACCCGATCACAAATGATTTTTTTTTTTTAGGGGCACGAAAGGTCAGGGAAGGAATAGGTGCGCGCAGCGCGTGTATACCTTAACTTGTGCAAGCGCAGCGTGCACGGGACTGCGATGCCGAAGGCAGTGGGGACCCGGTCCGACTTTGTACCAGATGAGAAATGATTTTTTAAATTTTCTTTTTTAAGAATAAAAATTTGACTTGAGAAGTAATATATGGGCGGATCGCACGTATACCTTCTTACGTGCGCTCGCAGCGCGCATGAGTCTGCGCTGCCGAAGGCAGTGGGGACCCGGTATGAGTTTTTACCCGATCAGAAATGATTTTTTTAGGGGACGCGAAGAGTCAGTGAAGGAATGCGCGCACGGGACGGCACTGCCGAAGGCAGTGGGGACCCGGGCCGACTTTTTACCCAATCAGAAATGATTTTTTTTTTTTTTAATTTCTTTTCTTAACACTAAATGATACTGTTACTCATTCATTAATTTTAGCGATTCATTTGAAAATACTGACCCGCTAGCGGGCGAAGCCAGCTAGTAAGACTACTAAAATCTGTTGCAGGCAGGTTTCTATTTTAATAACATATCCACGCATACATGAAAGCAAGCCAAAGTAATAAATATGCGTAAAATATGAATTTTACTATTTAAAAAAAAAATAGGTTTAATAAAGCATTAAGAAGGTATTAAAATTTCTGCAACAATAATGATAAAATATAATAAAGAATTTATATTATGAAGTCTTAAAAAGTAAAAAGAAAGAAAGAAAAGAAAAGGAAAAAGAAATTCATTTTTAGTAAATCGTGCATTTAATTTTCCAATTTCAACACATCTTTTACTTAGTCTGTATATGTCTATATGACATATATACAGAGGGTTTTCCAAAATGATTGAAATTCACTTTAATTTTTTATTAGAAATAAATTGACAAAAGATATTCAAAGTATGTTCAAAATAAAGTAGATAAAAAAGATAGTGTTAGGAAAGCGCTTCCCCCATTAATTTTATAAATGTTACATTTTTTATATATTTCATTAAATTCCTCTAGAAAAATTTGGTCAGTTAGAAATTTTTTATTTTCCACTCAACAAGACCAGTAGAAAAATAATAACTAGTGGATCTGCAGATCAGGAGCTTCAACATCTTATTTCCATCCACATTATTCATTAGATCATTTTTATTTATGCTGTATTATAATGTATATGTATATATTGTTTCGATTGACTTGCTACAAAACGATTGACTTGCTACATTTTTGAGGGGGGGCTGCTACCCCCTCAGTCTTCGTTGTATCTCTCTTTTTATAACTATCTCCCTCTCATTTTTTTTTTTTTCGTATATTGTTCAATAAGAAACCCTATTAAACGTTAAATGATAAATGGTAATGTTGCAATATGTTATTTTTACAAGAAACATAAATTAAAGGAGTTATGTGCCTTAATGAACATACATCTAAATACATATATATATATATATATATAACAAGAAAGGGGAAAAAATCATTTAAAAGCATTATTTCTACTCTTATTTAGTAATTAGATGTTATATATATATATATATATATATATATATATATAACTTTCTAATAAATAAATGTTTAAGAGTGAATTTTCAAATTCAAGTTTAATTACTCACGTTTACTTAATTAATTATACTTTATTCAGATCAAAAATTAAAAGTTTCTACTCATTATGCATATTTAATGTCAGAACTGAAAATTAAGTCAAACACTGTCAATATTCAAAGAAACAACAAGAAGGAGCAGAGCCCCCACCATGACTCAAGACGGGCAAATCGAGTTATTCATAAAAAATTACGTATGGAATTGAAGTTTTATTATAAAGCAAAAGATATTGAAAAGTTACTAAACGTACATAAAATTTTAACTATAGAATAAAAAAGTCACCAAGTTTCGCAAAGCCGAATAGGGGTTGAAAGTCATTAGTAAGAAGATTAGGTTGTCTCAAAAAAAAAAAAGAAAAAAAAAAAAAAAGAAAAAAAAAGAAACCTTGAAATTGCTCCTCCTTCCTGATAAAAAAAAATAATGTAACTGCTATATCTTTATCAGAAGCAATAATAGCAGCAAGATAATAAATTATTTCTGAGACAGTGGTATAAGACATCATACAAAATTACGATCATTGCCACGAATTAAAAGAGATTTAGGACAGAAAAACCAAAAAATCCGTATTTATCTTTATATCGTATAGAGGGTGCATGAAAATACTAATCAGATAGGTGAATTTCCCCCCCCCCTCCCCCCAATTTATTTCATGTTTTTGCATTCATAAATTTTTACTATATTTCATACAATACCAGGGGTGATTGTGACTCAAAGGTAAAAACCCTGAAAATTAGAGCCTCAAATCCCCCCCCCCCAAAAAAAAAAAAAAATCACATAATACTCAAACTGTTTAGGCTAAAAGCCCTCAATCCTTTTACATTTTATTCACATATCACCTGGATAACAAATGAACAACCAATGAAAGCAAAAAATAACTTTATAGGAAATATGAAAATACAGATGGGTTGAGTAAAACCCCTGAAATCAGGAGTAAACCCTGAAATCAGGAGTAGATTAAGAGGTGTTGTTGGAAAATTGCTTGAATGGCATTTTCGTTTACAATAAGCGTTTTTATCACTTTCTAAATGTTTTTAACATTTTCCAATAAAGTTGAAAAGTGTTAATGACTTAGGTTTGTCTGTCTGTCTGTCCGTGCTCTATCTCCCGTAAATATTCATGGAATCAGAGTTACACATACACTACTCAGAAAAGAAGAGTTAAACACGGAGTTACACACTCTGTTATAAAAAGGCAAAGTTACACACACAATTACACACAAACTGTTAATAAAAATGCCGAGTTACACACAATTACACACAAACTGTTAATAAAAATGCTGAGTTACACACACACTGTTAGCAAAAAATTAGCAGTACACACAGCGTTACACACATTGTCAAAAAAAAAAAAAAAAGAGATTTACATACGGAGTTACACACACTGTTAATATAAAGGCGGAATTATACACAGCAAAAAATCAGTGATACACGCAAAGTTACACACATTTTTCAAAAAAAAAAAAAAAAAAAAAAAAAAGAATTGTACATTGAATTACACACACTGCTAATAAAAAGGCAGGATTATATACAGAGTTACATGCACTGTTAATAAAAAGGCACTGTTAATAAAGAGTTACACACAGAGTTAATAAGATGGCAGAGTTGCACACACACTTTTAATTACGTACAGGGTTACACACACTGTTAGTTACACATAAAAAAAAAATTACACACGTTGTTTGCTAAAAATCAGCGATACACACAGTGTTACACACACAATGTTAAAAAAAAAACTGTTAATAAAAAACAAAATTACACATGGAGTTACACACACTGTTATTAAGAAAGAAGAGCTACGCACACACACTGTTAATTGCATACAGGGTTGCACACACAGTGTCAGTTTCACATAGCGTTACGTACAGTGTTAGAAAAGTTCAGCAATACACACAGAATTACGAAGAAGAGTTACAGAAGAAGAAGAGTTACACACTGTTAACAAACAGCAGATTTACACACAAAGTTCCACACACTGTTAATAAAAAGGAAGAGTTACACACACTGTTAAAGGCAGAGTTGCACATAGAGTTACACAACACTTTATCCTGAAATAGTTATGTGGTATTAAGTATTTTATAAACTATGAAAAAAGAACGAAAAATCATGCATTACGCAATGATTATTAACACTTTCCAACTGCACGTAATTGTTGTATTATATAACTTTGAAAGTTCTGTACCTACGTTATCACACAACAAACAAACAGTAGTTCTGAAAGGCATACAGGCAGACTAATTGAATTCCTAATCATTCCTAAACACTGTTTGAAAGTGTTAAAAATGCTTAACACAAAAGAAACCGTCGGCCTTCGATTGTAATTCCACTCCTTAATCTATCTGAAAATTGCAGTGTAGTCCTGTAAATTTGAAGGTTAACAAAATCATATTTTATACAAAACATTATTTTAGCAAATTAACAATAAATGCCAATTTCTTTATGATTTTACAGTTGAAAGTTCTTTAAATGTAAATTATAAAAATGTATGTCCTAAAATGCAATGCATTGGCATTTTTTGCGCGTTCCTGTACATAAACATGTTGTACAGTACCTATTAATGCCCTTTTTATTTGGGAACATTCAATAGTGGATATGAACGACATATATATATATTTAAAAATTCAGAAAATATTTCCGGATGCTAAGTGCGGTACACGGACAGATAGGCAAATGGAGATTCGGGCACATAGATACAGAAATTGAAAACACGTTAAGACTTAAACAAGAAAGAAAAATCATGCAGTACCCATTGGTTAGTAACACCTTCCAACTGTACGTAATTGTTGTATCGAATAACTTTTAATATTCTTTACCTACGTTGTGAGGTTGAGACGTCAGAACGTCACCACAGTTGTTTTAATTAAGCTGGATCCAGCAAAGTAGAAAGTGGGGACGGTTAAAATCTCTTCGTCGCCAGTGACTCGGCGAAAGTTGAGGTCGAGTTAGCTTTGTGTCGGCAGGGTGCTGCAATGAAAGACTTAGATTTTGAATGTTAGATAAATTAGAAGTGATTTTAAAAGGACGGATTGAAATAAAGAGAGAGGAGGATGTAGGAAGAAGTATAAAATGGCCATGGTTTTAGTAGATGGGAGTGGATGTTGGAGGATACTATAGTGGATGTTGGAGGATATTATAGTGGATGTCGGAGCATATTATAGTGTGGATATTGGAGTATTATAGTGGATTGTTGAAAGTCTTACTTTGGCGAATATTGAGTAGTAGAAATTTAGACGAGTGAGGAATAAGTCATGATGAGTTTTAGTACGAGTATTTACTAGCGCTCGTGAAAGTGAATTTCGATCTGTAGGGAATCCTCTGATCGAAAGTGAAGTCGCAGCAGTGGAGTTACGAGAGCAACCGTCGCTACACCTTCAATTGCTTGCTGGGGTGAGATATTTAAGATAATCTAATTTAATTGTTGATATATATATTTTGATTGAGTAATACACTGACTGAGGTAGTTTAATTGCCAGGCCACCCTCCCCATTAATCTGCTCAAATAAACTTTAGTTATTGTTAATTCAAGTCTTGTGTTCTCTTACTTATCCATTTATTGATCTAATTAAGTTAAGATGGAGTTTGCGTCAACGCAAACTTTACAACGTTATCACACAACAGACAGAAGGACTGAAAAATATACAGATAGACTAATTGATTTTAAAATTACTCTTAGGCATTTTGGAAAGAGTTAAAAAGGCTTAACGCAAAATAAAATGCAGCCATTAAATTATAATTACAGCTTTTGATCTCTCTGAATATTTTAGTGTAGCCCTTTAAATCAGAAAGTTAATCATACCATATTCTATACAAAACATTATTGTAGAATATTAACAATACATTTCAATACTCTTATGATTTGTGCAGTAGAAAGACTTAAATTTCAAAAAATTCTGTCCTAAACCGTAATGCGTTGGTATTTTTTTTGTTGTTGTTGTCCCTGTAAACAAATTAGTTGTACAGGGCCTATTAATGTCGTTTTGAATGGGGAACATTCTATAGGGATAATGTTTATAAAAATAACACTCATAAAACACAATGCGTTCGAATGCTTTTGGGTGTCCCGGTACACAAACCAGAAGAGATATTCACTCCATTTTCAATATGGAACATCCGATAGTGAACATCAATAAAATATATCAGTTTCGAGAAATTCCATAAATATTTACAGGAGTTAGAGCGTGGGCAGACAGACGGACAGACAGATACACAAACTGAAATCATATTCACACTTAAAAATGTTAGAAAGTGTTAAAAACGCTTAATGTAAACGAAAGTGCAATTCTAGAATTGTTTTATCAGTAGCTCTTAATAAAAATGGGTATTTTTGTGCCACCCTGTAAATCTAATGCTAATCATGCTATATTCTGTGCAAAGCATTCTTTTGTGCATATAAATAACATATTTTAATTTCCTAAAACTTCGTGGAAAGTAAAGTTATTAAAATTTGATTTATAGAAATATCTCTCATAGAACGTAATGCTTTGGAATACTTTTAACTGTCCCTGTACATAAATCGGTGGTGGTATTTCCGCCATTTTATACATGAAACATCCAGTAGTGAACTTGAATAACATATTTTAATTTAATTGAGATATGTCTACAGTAAAACCAATAGAAATACCTCTCATAGAACACAATGCTTTGAAATGCTTCCGGGTGTCCGTGTACACAAACCAGCATAGGTATAAAGTCCATTTTAAATAGGGAACATCCGATAGTGAACTTGAATAACATATATCACTTTGAAGAAATTCCATAAATATTTATGAGATTTAGAGCTCGGACAGACAGACACGCAGACAAAGAGACGGACAGGCAGATACACAAATCTGAAATCATATTCACCCTTAAAAAATGTTAGAATGAGTTAAAAACGCTTAACGTAAACGAAAGTACAATTCTAGCCATTTTTTTAATAGCTTTTAATGTAACTGGATATTTTTGTGCCACCCTGTAAATCTAATGCTAATCATGCTATATTCTGTGCAAAGCATTCTTTTGTGCATATAAATACCATATTTAAATTTCCAAAAACTACGTGGAAAGTAAAGTGATTAAAATTTGATTTATAGAAATATCTCTAATAGAACGCAATGCTTTGGAATACTTTTGAGTGTCCCTGTATATAAATCGGTGGTGGTATTTCCTCCATTTTATACAGGAAACATCCAATAGGGAATTTGAATAACGTATTTCAATTTCATTAAGATATGTTTACAGTAAAGGTATAAAATATGGTTTATAGAAATACCTATAAAAAATAAACAAAATACTTAGAATAAAGAATATATCAAGTAAACTTTCATTTCACTTAAAAAAAAAAAAAAAAAAAAACAGAGTTTATCATTGCAAGACTGAAAGAGACTAACAATAACAAGATGAAAAATACAGTCAGTCACAAAAGTCTACATACACGTATTAAAACAACGAGATTTAAAAATTTATAAATAATTTTGAATTAATAAATTCAAAACAGTATTAGATTTTATAAGTTGAACAGTATTTTATAAAAGTAATCGATGTAAACTTAATTACTTCTGCAGAATATGCAAAAAACTTTAAAACTGACGTCACAAAAATCTACATACAGAAGCAGTTTGTAGTAAAACGTCACACCAAGTCTTATTTAATGGAAAATGAAATGAAATCATACGTCATATTAGAAAGCAAATATTGAGTTTTCGTATCGCAATTTGAGAGTTTATTACTTCAATCATAATGGATCCTAGGAAGGAAATTACTGTTGACATACGTAATTTAATAGTTAATTTACGAAGAAATAAAAAATCTTATGGTGAAATTGCAAAAATTGTTGGAAAAAGTCGGGCAACTGTTCAGACTGTAATAAGAAACTATTAAAAAACTGGACATGTTTTTAACAAGCCTCGTTGTGGACGGCCAAGGATTTTGAATGATCGAGATACGAGAGCTGTGATTAGAAAAGTTAAGTCGAACCCAAAACTACCTGCTCCTGAAGTAACTGAACATATTGCAGCAACAACGAAAAAGAGTGTAAGTGCAGAAAGAGTTCGAAGAATTTTCAGATCTGAAGGGTATCATGGCAGAGTACCGCGAAGAAAACCACTCATGTTTAAAGTTAATCAAACAAAAAGACTGAAATTTGCCCTTAAATATATCCATAACCATAAGGATTTAAATTTTTGGAAAAATGTTCTTTTCACCGATGAAAGCAAATATAATGTTTTCGGGAGTGATGGAAAAGGTAAAATTTGGCGGCGCAAAAACGAGGAACTAAAACTTGCAAATGTCATTCCCACAGTAAAGCATGGTGGAGGTGGAGTCATGGTTTGGGGGTCAATGTCGGCAGCCGGAGTTGGAAAATTAATTTTCATTGAAGGTACGATGGATCGTTATCAATACCTGAAAATTTTGCAAGATAATGTGCAGGCATCTGTTGACAGTTTACAGCTTGGAAGCCAGTGGATCTTTCAACATGATAACGATCCAAAGCACACAGCTAAGATTGTGAAAGAATGGCTTCTTTACAAAGCACCTGCTCCATTCCCCTCCTCAATCACCCGATCTAAACCCCATTGAACATATTTGGGATGAACTTGACCGAAAAGTTAGAAAATATAGTGTGCACGATAAAGATTCCTTAAAAAATGCATTGCAGCAAGCATGGTCCGAAATAACTCCAGATACAACACACAATTTGGTGGCTTCAATGCCTAGAAGATTACAAGCCGTCATTGATGCACAAGGACAAGTAACACGGTATTAAATTATTTTCTTTTGCAAAAAAATGTCATTTTTTATTTTTTCTTGAAGTGTATGTACACTTATGTGACATGATATTTTTATTTAACAAATTGTTTTTGGTAAACAGTTTAAAATGTTTGTTCTTTTTTTAATAAAATTATGCTTACATAACTTCAATTACTAATTGAAAATTATTTCGCATTTAAATTTTCTATATTTACATGAAAAATGCAGTTTTTTATGGTGTATGTAGACTTTTGTGACTGACTGTACATACTGATAATTAGTAAGCATTTACGATAACAAAACTTTGTTAAAATGATGTTTTATACTTCATTCAAAATAAGATAAATGGGGTGTTGTGTAAATTATTAAAATTTGTACACATCGATTAATTATATGTTGTGGAGCAATGGAAAAGAAAATCACACAAATGAAATGACACATTGTTTGCTATTCGTGATTAAATGCTACTAACCGTAGTGTTTATTTAAAATTAATTTATCCTTATTTATCGTAATTAAAATTCAAAATATGTAAATTTTAAGAAACAATTCGTAATTTCAGACATCATCATAGATAACACCACACGATACGATTTCCCTATTTCCGAGAACGACCAATGAACCGCTACAAATGTAAGTAAACGCGCTGATTGGTAGATTTTCAAGATCTGTTCGCCCTCTATCTGTAAGATGAAAATTACTACTTTTCCGTAGCATTCGTAATATATCCTCTTAAACTCTTAATCCGTGGTTGCGCCGCTTAATTTGTACCCGCTTTGCATTCATCAAATTCATGTTTGTATAGATTGTAAATTGGTCAAGGGTTAATATTAATAAATTTTTTTATGATTATCAAAGTCGCAAATTCTGAAAATAATGCAAAAATTGGAATACTATAGTTACCCGTTTGTTTACTTTTGTTATCAATTTATTTTAAGGGAGCTATAGATTAAGTTTTACATTCATTTTGGAAACACAAATTATTTTGCAAATTTCTTAATTAATTTAATTATTGACAATATTAATATAATCTCTCTATAAACATGGAAGAAAAACCGAATGTGTGCAAAGAATGCTTTAAAGGATTTTCTAATAAAGGTAATCTCATACAACATCTTCGCGTTCATACAGGACAAAATCCTTTTGTGTGCAAAGAATGTTCAGCAAGATTTTCTAAAAAGGGTAACTTAGAAAGACATTTTCGCAGTCATGCAGGTGAAAAACCGCATGTGTGTAAAGAATGTTCAGCAAGATTTTCTGAAAAGGGTAACTTAGAAAGACATTTTCGCATCCATACCGGAGAAAAACCGTATGTGTGTGAACAATGTTCTAAAGTATTTTCTGCCAGGAGCAGTTTAAGATATCATCTTCGCATTCATGCCGGAGGAAAGCCGTATGCCTGTGAAGAATGTTCAAAAGAATTTTCTCGTAAGGATAAGTTAAAATTTCATCTTCGCATCCACATAGGTGAAAAACCGTATGTCTGTGAACAATGTTCTAAAAGATTTTCTGGAACAAGCGATCTAAAGAGGCATCTTCGCGTTCATACAAGAGAAAAACCTTATGTGTGTGAAGAATGTTCTGAAAGATTTTCTCAGAAGAGTAGTTTAACAGGTCATCTTCGCATTCATACGGGAGAAAAACCATTTGTGTGTGAAGAATGTTCTAAAGAATTTTCTACAACAACAAGTCTAATGTTACATCTACGCATTCATACAGGAGAAAAACCTTATGTGTTTAAAGAATGCTCTAAAGCGTTTTCCAATAGCAGTAATTTAAAAAAACATATTCGCATCCATACCAAAGAGAAATCGTATGTGTGTGAAGAATGTTCTAAAGGATTTTCTGTATTAAGTGATCTAAAGACGCATCTTCGCGTGCATACAGGAGGAAAACCGTATGTGTGTGAAGAATGTTCTAAAAGATTTTCTCAGAAGAGTAGTTTAACAGGTCATCTTCGCATTCATACAGGAGAAAAACCATTTGTGTGTGAAGAATGTTCTAAAGAATTTTCACGTAAGAGCAATTTAACAGCACACCTTCGAATACATACAGGAGAAAAGCCGTATGTGTGTGAAAAATGTTTTAAAAATTTTTCTCAATCAAGTGATCTAAAAAAACATGTTCGCATTCATACAAGCGAAAAACCACATGTGTGTGAAGAATGCTCGAAAGGATTTTCTCAAGCAAGTGATTTAAAAAAACATCTCCGCATTCATACACGAGGAAAAACCATATCTGTGTGAAGAACGTTTTAAAGGATTTTCTCATGAGAACAGTCTAATAGCTCATATTTTCGAATGCATACAGGAGAAAACGCATATCTGTGGTATGTGTATTTAAAAGAATTTCTCATAAATGTAGTCTAAAAAGAGTTCTTTCCATTCACGCAGGGGAAAACCCCACGTTTGTGAAAAATTTTTCTAAAAGTAAACATTGAAGTACACATACATTAAAAAATAAATCAATAAAGGAAGTGTGTGTGAGGAACGTTCTAAAGTAATGACGGCAGTTTAAAAATGAACAATCTTCGTAGTGAGTGCTCGTAATATTGGCAAAGAAAAAAATGGCAGTCGGAAATAATGACAACTGAAAGAAAGGCAGTGGTAAAATTGGTAGCAAATACTTATAAATGTGTAGAGTTGTAATTATCTATATAAAAAAAAAAAAAAAAAAATATTTCTGTGTATGTGACAGAGTGATTGTCGTGTGGTCTGAACAGAAGAAAAAAAAAAAATTAGTTTTCGAACAAATGGAATTGCCTCCTAACAAAATCCTTAAATATCATCACCAGTCATGTAATGTTTTAAAATTGAAGATTACTTGTTTGCTTTTAAACTGATTTGCAATGATTTCTTTTGAAAAGAAATAAATCTATCTTGTTTTAGAAATAAATCTTAGATGTAAAGACAAGTATTACATTGTTTAATTTGTTATAATTTTAATAATGCGATGTTATCTTATGACTTAAAATCGTTTAATTCAGCCCGACTTTAATAATTTTAAGCGCGAAATCATTTTTAACTATATAACCGAACTTTTATTATAAATTATACGTTTCATTCTAATTAAAATTAAATTCTTTATTGATGATGACTAAGTCTGCCAATGGCAATTTCTGTCTTGCAATGATAAATTCTAATACTGTGCAGTATATATTATGAATAAACATGTTGTGTGTCAATACCAGATATTGAATTGACAAAAAATTGTCAATTTATCACTGTCATCATCTTCACTATTATCGTCCTCTAAAAGCATCTCCTTATCGTCATCACTTCCGTCATTCTCGTCGTCGTCACTATTTTCACTTACAGCTTTTTTGGGAGATTCTAATGATTTTTTAGACAATATAACAGGTTGAGGGGTTTTATTTTTACACTTTACAACATTATTTAATGTTTCATTTATTTCTGGGGACTTCTCAGAAATTTTATTTTTACAGTTAATGGGAGCGTCAATAGCAATATTCGTCTTAATTTAATTTTTATATGCATTTACTGGAAGAACTGTTACTAAGTTTACCTCAAGAGAACTAGATTTATTCTTCATAAAAATACCCTTTTCATTTATTGTCGTTTCACCCAACATCAGTACATTCAACCCGATGATTACGTCATGTGGTATTACATCATTGTTTACAACATAAAATGTAACTCTGTGTTCAAAACTACCAATTTCCAAATCTTCATCAAATGAGCCTAACGGCTTTACGGAACTTTACCCGATCCCCTTCAAAGTGGTACTCATAGGATTTAATCTATCAACATTCAGTTTATTAAAAGCACTTTTGCGCAACAGTGTTGCTTCACTCCCTGTATCGATAACACCACAGAAATTTACATTGTTAAACAAAATATTTTTGTTTAGGTTTTGATTTACGCCAATGCACAATGCCTCAACTTCGGGTTTCGAACCCGGACATTCCGAGCTCTAGTGCACGAATTGTTTACAAGAAAAACATTTGAAACCTTTCATTCTATGAGGGCAGTCTCTAGACAAATGGTTTTTATCACCACAGTTATAACAAAGTTTGTTTACTTCACTTTTAGGACTAAATTTTTCATGCACATTATACTTCATGGGTTTCAATTTTGTATTAAGCTCAATTTTATCAAATCTATGTTTATTTTTATCACTATCTCTCTTAAACACTTCGTACAATTTTATTTTCTGTTTGAAATCGCGAAGACTTTTTGCACCATACAACATGATTTTATTCTCAGATTTATCATTAATTCCTTGCATCACATAGTGCATAATAGCGGCATCGTCAATGTGCCCATTTTTACTTAATTCACGCATTAAAAAAAAAAAATATTCTGTAACAGATTCATCGCCTTTTATTTTCCTTTTACTTAATATGTCATGTAAAGAGGCGGAATTTATTTCTACCTTAAATTCTTTAATGAGCGTTTTTTTTATTTTTATTTTTATAAGTAAGTAGCTCTTTCTCAGATTTAATAAATAGAAAGAATGGGGAGGGAAAACTCATAAATGATAAATAATCATATCTATTATTAAAAGTATTGATTTTGAATAATTAATGAACAATCGCACAAACACCATCACGTTTAATGAAATAATCTTGTCATTTTAAAATTATAAATTTGTTATTAATATAATCTTCTGTATCAATAATAACATTTCACACACAAAAATAAATATTTTATTTCTCATTGAGAAACGGCAATATCGCCCTCTTAGTTGTGAGAGCGCTTGTGATAGCTTACGGGAGCGCGCAGGCAGTCGCAAATTTTTATGACAACAATCACAACTTTACGATCCAATATGGCCGATGGCGTTACCCATACAGCACACTTTGTTCCAGCGATGTTCCAGGTACATCGCAACGTCTTGTTATCATCACATCTCAGAGAGATGGAAATAGATCATCGCTGAGACACAGAAACAGATCATCGCTGAGATGTAACATTTGCGATGTGTTCAGAACGCGAATTTGGAAAATGCCCACTCTTTAGAACCTTGGCGAGAAAATTCTTGGCGCACAACATATTTTAAGGGAAAAATATGAAAATGTGGAAACTAATCATTGATTGAATCAAACCTGTCAGAATGAATCAAGAATGAATGAATCATCGATTCACATCCACCGTACTTGCGTTCTTATCGTAGTATAAAAATAAAACATTTTGTTTAATAAAATAATAATAATAATAATAATTTTCTTCACATTTAATTGAATGAAAAGCGATTATTTTACAGAAGACATTTTTTTTTTTCTTTTATGTTTAAAATGTGCTAAATAAAAATACAAATTTATTACAGATAACTTTTTTTACCAATATGTAAACGTATCATAATAAATTTCTCCACTAATTTATTAACTTTATCATTCAATATTTTTCGTTATTCAATATAAATTATATTTATTCAAATAAATTAATTTATACTTTTACATATTTCTTCTGAAGTATTCTTTCTTTCTGTCTCATTTTCGTTAAGGGAAAAAAAATTGTAATATTTGGTAAAGTAACGATGTACTTAAGTAATTACAAACATAAGTAATTAAGGAAAATGATTGTTAGGTAATGTTAATTTTGATTAATGCAGATTTTTTTTTTCTTTGCCTAACTCTGAAATTAAGTATAGAATGCACAGTTTTATTTATTAAGCTCGATTAATTTTTAAAATAGCAACACATTGATTTACTTCTATTTACTTATTTAGATTAATAAATAAATAAGGCTCACTTTCTAAAAATTGAACTAATTCAAATGTTTGTGCAGTTATAGATTGATTACATTTATAATATGATTAATTGCATGTATTATAATCTCTTCCTTTGAATGAAATTTCTAATTATTTTTATGTAAATGATTTTTAACTCAATTTATTTCAGTAATAATCTTGCTTTAGTAAAAATGAACTATATCCAAACATTTAAAAGTATTTATATAATCTTAATATGTATATATATACAATAACCTTTCAATTTTAAAATTTCATGCAAACAATTCTCCATTCAGAGGCCTCTTTTGTAGCCTTTTATATTGTTACAACTTGAATGGGGACAAAAAAAAAAAAAAAATGTTATTTGAAAATTAAATTTTTATTATTGAGAAATTTTTAGTTATGTTGATGCAGTAGACTGTGCCAACTAGTCATATAATTTAGGATACTTTGATATAGTTAATATACAAGTGATTAAATAGTATCACAGCCATTTTCTCAGCACATATAATGTTGTCATTACAAAGATTGGCACTAGAAGTTGGCATTACTCACTAGTTGCTCATCATTTTATGTGCATATTATTTTCCCCCTGATAATCGCATGATAATGATGAAATGAATATTTTTAATGAAAATGTTACAATATAAAAGAAATATAAAAATATATTTAATTTAGAAATATATGTTATTCATTAAAAGCTTAATCATAATTCACTGTAAGAAAAACATTGATATCTGTGATAATTTAGATGGATTCCTCAAAATAACTTCTAAAGGCTACATTTTGCTATCTGAAAACATGAAATTAAAAAGTAAAATTTACAGTAATTAAGGATATCCACTTAATTTTCGAAGTATACCTGATATACTCTAATAAAAATGTTGATATAAGTATTTCAGATGTATCCACCAAAATAACTTATTCTAACAATAAATAATCTATATATATAAAAGAGTAAACTCACTGATTACTGACTCAACACAGTCGTGGCGATTCTATGGGAGATACAGGTGCAAATTTTGGTGAGCACGTCGGTTTTAGGACCTTGATGACCACTGGGACGGGATTTTGCAAAATCAGAGAGCAAAAACATTTTTATAAACATAACTCTGCTCCAAATTGATTCACGGTGAAAAAATTTCAGAGGGAGAGACTAGACTTGAGTACAAAAAAAAAAAAATATTTTCTGCAATTTTGGAATTTTAGATTTTTAAGGGGGTAAAAATGATTTTTGGAGGCAAATTTAGAAAATACGCATTTTTTAATTAAGCCTCGCTTTCCCAACATCAAGACGTTACTTCAGAAAAATCGCTTTCAGGTGCCGCTTGGCATGTTTGGCGAAAATCACCAGCGCAGCACCTTTTTGTACAATTTAGAAGTTGGAACATTCCACTGGTTATGTTTGCTATCTCTGACGAATTAGCGCACTTCTTGAATGAGGCAAGCTTAACTAAATTTCACTTCAAAATGAGGTCAAAGTGATACCATCTTGGGAAAGCGAGGGTTAAACTCTACCAATAATAGCAAATAGCACAAAGATATAGAAAACCACTAAGATTTAACTTGAGGATATTTCCAAAAAATCATTATTGGTTTTCTGCAATTTTCGATTTTGGGGAGGAGTTACGAGGGGGCAGATTCAAGTCCCCCTTTTAGCACTAAATTTGTCCGGGGATATATATAGAATCACAAATTTTAGTGTGTGGCTTATTTATGTGTGCCTGACACCTATTGTAACGGGGTTTTGCGAAAGTTCCCAGCTGGGGGGGGGGGGGTCAATAAACCTGTTTCCAAGCATAACTTTGCTTCAATTTATCTCAGCAAGATAAATTTTATGTGTCGGTTGTTTAACACGCACTGTAAAGGGATTTTTACACAATTTCTTCCTCCCTCCTTTGCAGGTGGATAGGGAGGCAAAAATATGTTTATAAGAGTAACTCCGCTCCAAATTATCTCAGGGTAGTGATTTTTTAACATGTCGATTGATTATGCGTTCTCAAGACATACTACAAAGAGATTTTGTAAAATTCCACATTATCCCCCCTTGGGGTTGGAGAGGAGAAAACATATTTCCAAGTGCAAATCTGCTCCGAACAATCTTAGATGATTTTTTATGTGCGGGCTAGTTATGAGTTTCCAACACACACTATGAAGATATTTTGTGAAATTTCCCCTTTCCTCCCTTTAAGGGTGCTGAGTACGGGGCAAAAGCACCTTTTAAAGTGTAACTGCTCCAAATTACATAGATACCAAGTCTACTGTTTTTGGCGGGGACTTCAGACTGGAAAAATTTTATAGCTGATTTTAGTAATACTAATCGTCGAAAATATATATAACATATTCCATTTAAAAATACCAATGTGAATTTTGATTTAAAAGATTAAAAACAGCAGCTATGAAATTATCTCATGAAAGTGATTTTTTGATATGTCGATTGGTTATGTGTATTCAACACACACACAAACTACAAAGAGATTATTTGAAATTCCGTGCCATCTCCTCTCTTGAGGGTTGGGGGGGGGGGATTAAAAAACATGTTTGCATGCGTAACTCTGTTCCAAATAATCTTAGAATGGCAATTTTTGATGTGTGGACTGCTTATGCATATTCCACACACACTACAAAGTGATTTTGTAAAATTCCGCACTACCGCCCCTTGGGGGTGGGGGTAAACTGTGCAGTAACTCTTCATGCGTAACTCTCTTAATGCGTAAATTATCTTAAGAAGGAGATTTTCGATGTGTGGGTCAGTTATATATATCATACTCATAATATAAAATTATTTAGCAAAATTCCCTCCTCCTTCTTCCATTTAAGAGCGGGCAGGGGGTAAAAACATGTTTTAAAATGTAGTGCTGCTTCAAATAATCCCAGGATCCTGATTTTTAATGTGTTGGTTAGGTATGTGTATGCAACATGTACTATAAAGGGATTTTGTGAAGTGTGGCAAGTGGAAAAACCTTTACCGAAGGGAGCGAGAACTTTAACTTAGATTTTGACTGATTTCAATGATTTTTTAAAATAATTAATGGTATAGTGTTTTGAAAATTCATTTCAATATAATGACCAGCGACGCAGGCAAAGCCTGCTAGTATATTATAAAAGAGCATCAAAGAACTGGCGTTTAAAAGTAATAATTACAAAACTTTGAATAAACACCATAAAAGCAAGAACTTCCAACAGTTGTTTAGGGTCAAAAGAAAACCTAGCCCTTCGTCAAGTGAATAAAGTAGGCACGAGTGCTGTGCGGCAACACAGTGCAACCTGCAACAGTGTGTTGTCACTTCTTTTACAGCACTCGTGTGTACTTTTTTTGCCTGATGAAGGTTTTTTTTTTTTTTACCTGAAACAATTGTTGCGAGTGTTTGCTTCTATGGTGTTTATTCAAAGTTTTGTACTTAGTAATAAATAATACATTTTCCTATTAAAAAAAAAAAAAAATTAAAAAGTAAAATTTACTGTCATTCACTTAATTTTCAAAGTACACCTGATCATTTTTTTTTTTTCATAGATTTGGTAAAATAGAAATTTTGGCCAATGACAGTCCTTCGTATGTTGTCATTCTTTCTATCAAGGCACCCTAGTATAACTTACTTGTCAATATTGCAGCCATATTTATTTTAATAATTTAAACTTAAAAAAGAAAATCTTTATTAAATGACGAATTAATTGCCTTAATGATGTTACACGTACATACATTTTAATAAATTATAGCTATATTTTAATACAGTTGTACATATTTTTTTATTAATACTTCCTTAATATGGAAGCCTATTTTTAAGATTAATAAAACAAATATTTAAAATTCAGCTATTTCACTATGCACAGACCCTGATTAACGCCAGGGCATACGGGCAGGGCCGGCGCCAGGGGTGAGGCAACTGAGGGAGCCGCCTCAGGCGCAATGATGCTAGGGGCGGCATTTGGCGAATTTACATTGAACATAATATTCATTATGAGAAGGGAAAAAAAAACTATTTCGTGGTTTATATAGATTATGAAACATTTTCGAAAATTCCACCCCAAAACAAAACTTTCTCTACCATATATATGGATAAGAGAAAGTAATTGCCGAAACGTCAGTATAGGTCCTCTGTTGAGACTCAAAACGGTTTTGGGTTGTGTCTATTTTTCTTTCTGTCTGTCTGTGTGTTTGTCGCGCGATAGCGGACGCAAAAAATCAGCTATTGACTTGAAATTTGGTACCATGATCCCCACGAAATTAACTGTATACTTTTGGGTGTGAATTCAATTTGTAGTTCGTGTACAGGGTCACGCCAAAGTTCTTTTGATCATTACGGCCTATGGGAAGAATTTGTATGTCGTGCGATAGCAGCCGCAAAAATCACGCTATTGACTTGCAATTTGGTACACATATTCATGAGCCCAACGGAGTTAGCTGTACAGTTTTAGGTGTGCATTACATTTGTAGTTCGTGTACAGGGACACGCCAAAGTTTTTCTTATCATTACGGCCTATGGGAAGAATCTGTATGTACCGCGATAGCCACAGCAAAAATCAAGCTATTGGACTTCCAATTTTTGCCAAAACGTCGGTGGAGGCCCTCTGTTGAGACTCAAAAAGATTTTGGGTTCCGTCTGTCTGTCTGTCGTGCGATAGTGGCCACAAAATAACGCTATTGACTTGAAATTTGATACACATGTTCATGATCCCCACAAAATTAGCTGTATAGTTTTGGGTGTGCATTCCGTTTGTAGTTCATATACAGGGACACACCAAAGATTTTCTTATCATTACGGCCTATGGGAAGAATTTGTATGTACCGCGATAGCGGCCGCAAAAGTCACGCTATTGACTTGCAATTTGGTACACATATTCATGATCCATACAGAATTTTTGCTGTCTAGTTTTGGGTGTGTATTCCATTTGTAGTTTGTGTACAGGGACACACAAATTTTTTTCTTATCATTGTGGCCTAAGGGCAGAATTTGTATGTACCGCAATAGCAGCCGATAAAATTCTCCGATTGACTTGCAAATTGATATACACACTCAGGCTCGGAATAGAAATAGCTATATAATTTTTTATGTCTATACTTTTTATGGATTTTGTACAGGGACCCGCCAAAATACTTAACATTACGGCGTATGTGGTGAATTTCGTTTAAACGCATTTTAACATCATTACTTAGCAATCAAGAAAATTAAACTAGCGTACGTGAGTTAGATGCTTAAACATATGTTGTTTGATGAAACTATGTGCTCTTAAGCTTTCTTATTAATGTACAGGATCTTACAAAAGTGTTCTGACAATATCACGTAGTCATCCAAATGATGTTAAATTTGGAACAATTATTAATTTTAAACACAAAATAAGCTGAATAGTTTTTACTGGTGTATACAATGCTTATGGTTCGTTTACAGAGACACACAAAAGAATTTCGTAACATTATAGTCTACGGACAAATTTTTAGTTAAGCGCGCACTTTAATGCGTTTATGCTGCATTGAACTTAATAGAATTAACATACATTATAAAGATGCTTAATATCATGTTTACTCTCAAAAAAAAGGATATGTATAGACTAAATAATTTATGAGCCACACAAAATAATTCCGAGTAAGTACTGTAATTATCCAAATGATGTCCAATTAGTTTGAAAAATTAATGAGATATAATTAATTAGGTGTATTCTTATTATTGGCGTTTATAATAACTGAGGCTACTTTTCCGGGACACATAAAAGAATTTCGTATTATTACGGTCTATAGTCGGTATTTCTTAAAAGTGTATTTTAACATGCTTACACCCCATTAAATATGATGAAATTTTATTAGAATTTTAAAAGCATGTTTTTCTGTTGTAACTTGTGGGCATAGAATTGGTAATTAATTTACAGGGTTACGTAAAATACAATATATTAAAATCACACAATCAACTGATTGCGAAGAAAATCATATGTATTGAAATTTATTTTTCCGACTGAGTGAAAATAATGCCTGGACCGGGAGTCGAACCCCAGATCTTTGACTTACAAGCTCAAGGCTCTAACAATTGAGCTATCCAGGCCGACAACCGGTGGCCATTACTCACTCAGACAAACTTTAGGCAGAAACATCTGGTCTATCATGTAGATAGCTCGACAGAAATAAGCCGCAGGTAAAAGAAAACACCATTAAACAATGGGAGAAAGAAATAAAACATATTAAAATCACACAGGCATTATTTTCACTCAGTCGGAAAAATAAATTTCAATAAATATTACGCAAAATATATCCGATATGCTATGATTTTTTTTTTTTTTTTTCATGAAATTTGGTACTTATGAAATTTGGTATTTATGAATTTCAGGGAAATAATACAAGACAGTCGTTTATTAAGAACTAGCAGGCTACGCCCACTTAGCTGGTTACTATTTTTAAATGAATCACAATAATTAATGAATTCTCAAAATTGCATTAATTTTTATCATGTGATAAAAAAAAGAAAAAACAAATTCTGATCGGGAAAAATGTCGCACCGGGTCCCCACTGCCTTCGGCAGCGTAGACCAGTGCGCTGCGCGCGCGTTTTCCTTCACCATCCTTATGATTTCTCAAAATTCCATGTTATTACTCATAAACTTTCATTCTTAAGAAAAGGATTTAAAGAAAAATATCATTTAGCATCGGATAAAAACCCGCACCGAGACCCCACTGCCTTCGGCAGCGCAGACCCATGAGCGCTGTGCGCGCACGTGTGAGGATACGTGCGCTGTGCACGCATATTCTTTCTCAACTCAAACTTTTATTATAAAATAAATAAATAAATAAATAAAAAATAAAATAAAATCTTTTGTCATCGGGTAAAAACGTGCACCGGGTCTCATGCGCGCTGCGCGCGCACGTGTTAAGATATACGTGCGGTGCGCGCATACATTCCTTCTGAAATCAGACTTTTACTCTTAAGAAAATAAAATAAAAAGAAATCATTTGACATCAGGTAAAAAGTAGGACCGGGTCCCCACAGCCTTCGGCAGCGCAGTCTCGTGCGCGCTGCGCGCACCTATTCCTCCCCCACCCTTCCAAGCCCTCCTAATTAACCTACATATACCAATTTTGAACGGTCTAACTCAATTAGCTGATATGCAAAAGAAAAATTAATCAGGACAAGTTAAAATTGTAAATCAGGTGAAATCTCGAATTCCACTTTCGATAATATAAAAGAACTTTAAAATATCTTTCGAATGATGTATTAGAAATAAATTAATCATAATTAAAATTTGAAATATTGAAATTTTAAAATATTACAGCGCCATCTGCCGGTAGAAATTTCTGTAATCTATTGTTCCATTCCAGATCAACAAAGCTTTCAAATGATGTATTACTTATGAAATTATTTTAATTAGTAGCTGAGATACAAAAGAAAACCTAATCTGGACACCTCAAAACATGTAAATCAGGTGAAATCTCGAATTTCACTTTCGATAATATAAAAGAACTTTAAAATATCTTTGGAATGATGTATTAAAAACAATTTAATCATAATTAGAATTTGAAATATTGAAATTTTAAAATATTACAGCGCCATCTGGCGGTAGAAAATTCTGTAATCTACTGTTCAATTCCAAATCAACAAAGCTTTCAAATAATATATTACTTATAATATTATTTTAATTAGTAGCTGAGATATAAAAGAAAACCTAATTAGGACACCTTAAAACGTGTAAATCACGTGAAATCTCGAATTACATTACTTACGGTAGTCGACTAATGGAATGCGACAAAAATTTGTGGCGTCTGCTCTTGAAATTCAATTCAAATAAGTTTTAAAATGACATATTGAGACTCATTGAAACCTTTGGACAGCCCCTGCCTGCCTGGACTCGCCAAGCTTAACGGGTTGGATGCTGTCCGCCGGAGCGAATAAATCGCCGGATCACTGCATGATAACCACCTACTGCCAGACAGTAATCTAGACGCAACAGAGAATGAGCTGTGTCCGATTGCTCGTTCAGACTTCTAACTTCAGTCGGGAGAGGACCACTCTTCTGCTAAGGACTGGGTGACATCAGAAGACAGCTCTGGTACGACAGGGTTGCGACATCTTCTTCTGGACACATTATGCTCGACTGACACACCACACCTCCAGATCGCACAAGGTAGGAAGCGCACAGTCACGCTACCTGGAAGCAGGAATTTAGAATATGTGCACATTATCGGAAAGCCAGAAGGGGAGAAAAAAAAAAAAAAAAAAAAAAGAGGATTTTGAATTTTGGAGTGGGGGGGAAACTCGGGGGGAGCCAAAATGATAAGTTGTGCACTCAGAATTATGCCAAAGATTGGAGGCTAAAAAGTAATGGGGGGGAGCTAAACACCAAAACTGCTGAACGACAAACATGAGAAAGAGAGAGAGAGAAAAAAAAAAAAAATTAATTTAATACTTGCCACTGGAGGGGGGAAGGAAAACTTTGGTAGCGCATAGTCTAGAGATTTGAAGTGGCTGATCGAGAGAAAAAAAAAAAAAGGGGGAGTGGGACCATGCGCTTAAGGCCTAATAAGAGAGGAAAGAGGGACCATCGCAATTTTGATCCACCACGGGGGGATGGTGCCCCGCGTTGGTAGCCCGACGACTGCTTAACGACCCCATCGAGCACTTGACGGTGCAGCACATTTTTACGAGGACCAGACACCGCCACACCCTCGGAGAGAAAAAAAAAATAAAATAAAAATAGAAATAAAATAAAATAAAGTAAATAAATAAATAATAAAGTAAATTAATAAGTATAAAAAAAAACCACTAAAGAAATATATAATAATAAAAAAAAATATGTATATAAAAAAAAAAAAAAAAAAAAAAAAAAAACTATTTAATAATTATTATTACGGTTAGTTGATTGTTAACCAGACCTTCCGGGCTTCGGAGAACTGCAGGGAGGCGAAAAGAAAACAGCGGAGCTTCAAGGAGCCGGAAGAAAAAAAAAAAAAAAAAAAAAAAACGGGGAGATAGCCGCTCTAGCTTGGCTCCCGGTCACCTTACCCACTCAAGGGTCCGGTTCAGGAAAACCAAGGGGCTAAAAAAAAAAAAAAAAAAAAAAATAGGGAGATAGCCGCTCTAGCTTGGCTCCCGGTCACCTTACCCACTCAAGGGTCCGGTTCGGGAAAACCAAGGGGCTAAAAAAAAAAAAAATAAAAATAAAAAAATTGGGTGAGCTAGCCGCTCTAGCTTGGCTCCCGGTCACCTTACCCACTCAAGGGTCCGGTTCAGGAAAACCAAGGGGCTAAAAAAAAAAAAAAAAAAAAAAAAAAAAAAAAGGGGAGATAGCCGCCCTAGCTTGGCTCCCGGTCACCCTACCCACTCAAGGGTCCGGTTCGGGAAAACCAAGGGGCTAAAAAAAAAAAAAAAAAAAATGGGGAGATAGCCGCTCTAGCTTGGCTCCCGGTCACCTTACCCACTCAAGGGTCCGGTTCGGGAAAACCAAGGGGCTAAAAAAAAAAAAAAAAAAAAAAATGGGGAGATAGCCGCTCTAGCTTGGCTCCCAGTCACCTTACCCACTCAAGGGTCCGGTTCGGGAAAACCAAGGGGCTAAAAAAAAAAAAAAGGAAAGGGGGAAGAGCCGCTCAAGCTTGGCTCCCGGTCGCCTTACCCACTAAGGGGTCCGGTTCAGGAATACCAAGGGGCTCAAAAAAAAAAAAAAAAAAAAAGAGGGGAGAAAGCCGCTCTAGCTTGGCTCCCGGTCACCTTACCCACTCAAGGGTCCGGTTCAGGAATACCAAGGGGCTTAAAAAAAAAGAAAAAAAAAGGGGGGGGGCACCCACAAGGGGGCAAGCCCGGGGACCTGAGCTGGAGACTAAAGCTCTGACTCCTCCCTGCACTAATCCAAACTAACCCGCCGAAGGGGGGGAGGAGAGGAGGGAAAAAAAAAATTATTGTTGGTACATAACAGTTTAGTAATTAGTTTAATCAGTTAAAATTGTTTTATGGAGAGGAAGAAAAAAAAAAAAAAAAAAAAAAAAAAGGGTGCATGATCAAGATTCGAATGAGGCACTACGGACGTAAGGTGGCTTGCGAGGCCCGATGCGAGGATTCAACCTTTGGGTCCCTTCCTGGGATTCTGGAGTTCAGTGTTTCTTCTGTTCGGACCTAAGAATGCTGATAGGTGAATCCAAAGCGGTGTGCTGAGCGGTAGTGCCTAGCTTCTTGATCACGCCATTCATTCGGCTCAAGAAGAGTAAAAAAAAAAAAAAAAAAAAAAAAAAAAAAAATGAAAATTGGGTTTTATACTTAACTGAGATTAATTAAATTCTTAATTTATTAAATTTATGAGATGAGTGAGAGGAGAAAAAAAGAAAAAAAAAAAAAAAAGGTTGGTTCCATAACCCATTCATGCGCGGTCATGAGCTTGGTGCGGACTTACAGACCAGATAAAACCGAGGACCGTTTACATTTTATGCACATTTTTTATACAATTTTTATTTATACATTTTTTATACATTTTTATATTATAGTAGTTTTTTATACATTTTTTTATTTTTTTAATAATTTTTATTTTACAAAGATTTTTTTAATTTTTACATTTTTACTTTTACCGGGCCTCAGGTAATATTGATGCTGGCCGCTTTAACAACAGGGGCCTCGTTCATGACCTAAAATAAACAAAAAGTGGCGGTAGCGGTGGATGCCTCATTGGCTGGTAGGTTCTCTTCTTCCGGTGTTCTACTCCTTTTGCTGCTGAAGAGTGGAGGTTTCTTGCTGATGCTGACACTGCTTATTGTTACTGGGAAATGTCGTCTATGTTGTTTGTGAGCCATCTGACTATGTGTTAAAATGACATATTACTTTTGGAATTATGCTAATTAGAAGCTGAGATAGAAATATGATATAAACACTATTATAAAAAGATTTATGTCTGACTTTTTCGTGGTTTTCTTCGAAACTTGCGTAATTCCGGGCTAAATACTGTTAAAAATCCATAGTAATGAAATGTGAAAGGAGTATCAGTATTCGAAACTCTGCAAAATATAAAAGAATAAAGGAGTTCTGGGTTTTCCGTTGTTTTCTCCGAAACAACCGTTCCTTTTATACATTTTTGCCCTCCCCCCCTTTCCGTCCCTTCTAATAATTTTACACTTGAAAATATCCTCCATCGATTTATCTTGCCTTAAAATCTAATAATACCAATTCCAAACTCTGTAACTCTTTTTTTTTCCTGCCCCCCCCCCTTCCTCAAGCCTTTCCTAATAATTCTACACTTTCAAAAATATCCACAATTGAACTATCGGGCGTTAAAACCAAATATTACGAAATTTCAACGGCATATCTCAATTTAAAATAGTGCAAAATATAATACAAAACTTAATCTTACATTGTGTTTTGGTCACATGAGTCGCGATAAATATAATTCCCAGTAAAAATGCAATTTTTTTTGTTTATCTAGATGTTTTCATGAAAATTGAACAGTAGCTTTATAATATGCTGTCTAGGCCGAATATTAATTAAAATGTAACGTGAATGAAAATTTGAAAAAAAAAATGAAAATTGCAATTTTTCTCCCCATTATAAAACATGTGACATCTTAATCGGTTACAATCATTTCCCTTTTCATCTCAGACAGAAGTCTGGCGTTTGAAATGATGTTGCCACAAAAAATGCATACTTTAGTTAATTTTAAAAAATCTAATTGTTGTACCAATAAGCCGCTTGCATTCTTAGATTCAGAAAATTTGCTTCTTTCATTTGGTACCAAATTCGTAACGATCGGACTAATATTTCTAATTTATTTTCCACTTTTTCTGCTTTCAACTCCGTTAAAATATCTATTTTTATGTAATCGCGGTGAATTCTCAGTCATTGAGATCGCTTTCTGATTAGGCATGATTCTACATTTTAATTAATATCTCCACAACTAATTAAAATTTTTAAATTCTGTTTTGAGGAGGACCTCGGAAAGACTCCAGAGCATCCGTATGTCAATTCTTGTACTTCTGCGTTCAGTAGGGGCTGAACGTATAAAAGAACAGACAGACAAACCTTTCCATTTATTATTATAGATACATATATATGACATACAGATAGGTATACAAAGAGAGATACAGCGGGGGTTTGATGGGGGCTGACGCCACCCTCGGGAATGTATCTGATTATGGTAACAAGTCGATCGAATCAATATATACTATCTATAATAATAAAAGGAAAGGTTTGTCTGTCTGTCTGTCCGTCTGTTCTTTTATACGTTCAGCCCCTACTGAACGCAGAAGTACAAGAATTAACATACTGATGCACTGGAGCCTTTCCGAGTTCCTCCTCGAAACAGAATTTAAAAATTTTAATTAGTTGTGGAGATATTAATTAAAATGTCCACTCATGTCTAATATAAAAGCGATCTCAATGACTGAGAATTCACCGCCAATTGCATAAAAAAAAAAAAAAAATATTTTAACAAAGTTAAAATTAGAAAAAATGGAAAATAAAATAGAAATATTTGTCCGATTTCGGTACCAAATAAAAGGGGATTTTTTTCTGAATTTAAGTGTGCAAGCATATCGGTACAACAATTAGATTTTTTAAAATTAACTAAAGTATGAATTTTTTGTGGCAACATCATTTCAAATGCCAGACGAACGTCTGCATGAAAAAGGATATGATAGTAACCGATCAAGATGTCACATGTTTTACAGTGGGGATAAAAATTGCAATTTTCAAACTTTTTCAAATTTTCATTCACGTTACATTTGAATTAATATTCGGCTTAGACAGCATATTATAAAGCTACTGTTCAATTTTCATGAAAATATCCGGTTAAACAAAAAAAAAATTAGATAAAATTTTGTTTTATATATTGCAGTATATATTTTAAATTGAGATATGCCGTTGAAATTTCGTAATATTTGGTTTTAACGCCCGATAAATTGATTCTGAATATTTTTGAAAGTGTAGAATTATTAGGAAGGGCTTGAGGGGGAGGGGGGGGGCGAAGGAAAAAAAAAAAGAGTTACAGCGTTTGAAATTGGTATTATTAGATTTTAAGGCAAGATAAATCGATGGAGGATATTTTCAAGTGTAAAATTATTGGAAGGGACGGAAAGGGGGGGAAGGGGCAAAAATGTAGAAAAGAAACGGTTGTTTCGGAGAAAACAACGGAAAACCCAGAACGCATTTATTCTTTTATATTTTGCAGAGTTTCAAATTCTGATACTCCTTTCACATTTTATACTGTTGATTTTTAACAGTATTCAGCCCGGAATTACGCAAGTTTCGGAGAAAACCACGAAAAAGTCAGACATAAGTCGTTTTATAATAGTGTTTATATCATTTTTGTATCTCAGCTTCTAATTAGCATAATTTCAAAAGTAATATGTCATTTTAAAATTTATTTGAATTGAATTTCAAGAATAGACGCCACAAATTTTTGTCACCTTCCATTAACCGACTACCGTAAGTGATGGAATTCGAGATTTCACGTGATTTACACGTTTTGAGGTTTCCTGAATCGGTTTTCTTTTGTATCTCAGCTACTAATTAAACTAATTTCATAAGTAATACATTATTTGAAAGCTTTGTTGATTTGGAATCGAACAGCAGATTACAGAATTTTCTACCGCCAGATGGCGCTATAATATTTTAAAATTTCAGTATTTCAAATTCTAATTATTATTAAATTGTTTTTAATACATCATTCGAAAGATATTTTAAAGTACTTTTATATTATCGAAGGTGAAATTTGAGATTTCACGCGATTTACACGTTTTGAGGTCTCCTGATTAGGTTTTCTTTTGTATCTCAGCTACTAATTAATAATAATTTCATAAGTAATACATCATTTGAAAGCTTTGTTGATTTGGAATTGAACGGTAGATTACAGAAATTTCTACCGCCAGATGGCGCTGTAATATTTTAAAATTTCAATATTTCAAATTCTAATTAAATTATATTTAATACTTCATTCGAAAGATATTTTAAAGTACTTTTATATTATCGAAAGTGGAATTCGAGATTTCACCCGATTTGCACGTTTTGAGGTGTCCTGATTAGGTTTTCTTTTGTATCTCTGCGACTAATTAAAATAATTTCATAAGTAATACATCATTTGAAAGCTTTGTTGATCTGGAATGGAAAAATAGATTACAGAAATTTCTACCGCAAGATGGCGCTGTAATATTTTTTATTTTCAATATTTCAAATTCTAATTATGATTAATTTATTTCGAATACATCATTCGAAAGTTATTTTAAAGTTCTTTTATATTATCGAAAGTGGAATTCGAGATTTCACCTGATTTACAATTTTAACTTGTCCTGATTAGGTTTTCTTTTGCATCTCAGCTAATTGAGTTAGACCGTTCAAAATTGGTTATATGTAGGTTAATTGGGAGGGGCTGCAAGGGTGGGGAAGGAATAGGTGCGCGCAGCGCGCACGAGACTGCGCTGCCGAAGGCAGTGGGGACCCGGTCCGACTTTTTACCTGGTGAAAAATGATTTTTTTAATTTTCTTTTCTTAAGAATAAAAGTCTGACTTCAGAAGGAATGTGTGCGCGCGCAGCGCGCTTGGGACCCGGTGCGAGTTTTTACCCGATGATAAAAGATTTTCTTTTTAATTTTATTTTCTTAATAATAAAAGTTTGAGTTGGGAAAGAATATGCGTGCACAGCGCACGTATATCCTCACACGTGGGCGCACAGCGCGCATGGGTCTGCGCTGCCGAAGGCAGTGGGTTCCCGGTGCGAGTTTTTATCCGATGCTAAATGATATTTTTCTTTAATTCCTTTTCTTAAGAATGAAAGTTTATGAGTAATAACATGGGATTTTGAGAAATCATAAGGATGGTGAAGGAATACGCGCGCGCAGCGCATGGGTCTACGCTGCCGAAGGCAGTGGGGACCCGGTGGGACATTTTTCCCGATCAGATTTTGTTTTTTCTTTTTTTATCATATGATAAAAATTAATGCAATTTTGAGAATTCATTAATTATTGTGATTCATTTAAAAATAGTTGACCAGCGAAGCGGGCGTAGCCTGCTAGTTATATAATAAGGAATAAATAAAAATGACCTATTGAATAATGGCTGATGCAAATGGGACGTTGAGGCTCCTGATCTGCAGATCCACTAGTTGCAGAAACGTCAGCGGCTGTTGAGACTCAAAACGGCTTTGGGTTCCGTCTGTTTTTCTGTCTGTGTGTTTATCGCGCGGTAGCGGCCGCACAAATCCTGCTATTTACTTGAAATTTGGTACACATGTTCCTGATCCCCACGAAACTAGCTGTATAGTTTTGGGTGTGCATTCCATTTGTAGTTCATGAATAGGGACACGCCAAAGTTTTTCTTATCATTACGGCCTGTGGGAAGAATGTACCGCGACAGCAGCTGCAAAAATAACGCTATTGACTTGCAATTTGGTACGCATGTTCATGAGTCCAACGGAATTAGCTGTATAGTTTTGGGTGTATATTCGATTTGTAGTTCGTGTACAGGAACACTGCAAAGTTTTTATTATCATTACGGCCTATGGGAATAGTTTGTAAGAACCGCGGTAGCGACCGCAAAAATCCTCCGATTGACTTGTAAATTAGTACATACGTTCAGGCTCTGTATAAAAATAGCTGTATAATTTTTTATATGTATATTGTTTATGAATTGTGTACAGGGACACGCCAAAATTCTTATCATTACGGCATATAGGGTAAATTTTGTTTAAATACATTTTAACATTATTACTTTGCAATCAACAAAGGGAAATTAGCGTGCATTAGTGTGATGTTTAAAGTTATGTTTTTTTTTTTTTTTTTGCAGAAAATATGTGCTGTTAGGCTTCCTAATTAATGTACAGGACCTTACAAAACAGTTCTGACAATGTCACGTAATCACCCAAATTATGTCAAATTTCGAACAATTATTCATGAAAAACGTAGAATAAGCTGAATAGTTTTTACTGGTGGATACAATGTTTATGGTTCGTTTACAGAGACACACAAAAGAATTTCGTGAGATTAGAGCCTATGGTCAAATTTAAGCGTGCACTTTAATGCGTTTATTCTGCATTGAACATAAGAATTAACATACATTATAAAGATACTTAAAATGATGTTTACTCTTAAAAAGTGGATGTATAAATTAATAATTTATGGGACCACGCAAAATTATTGGGAGGACGTACTGTTATCATCCAAATGATATCAAATTAATTTGAAAAATTAATGAGTTATGATTAATTAGGTGTATTCTTATTATTGGTGTTTATAATAACTGTGGCTCCTTTTCCAGACTACATAAAAGAATTTTGTACTATTACAGTCTATTGTCGGTATTTCTTAAAGGTGTATTTTAACATGGTTACACACCATTAAATATAATGAAATTTTATTAGAATTTTAAAAGCATGTTTTTCCGTTAAAAAAACTGTGCGCAATGAATTTGTATTTAGTTTACAGGGTTATGCAAAATATTTCCGATAAGCTATGTAATCTTTTTGCATGAAATTTGGTACAAATATTTATGAATTTCTGGGAAATAATACAAGACAGTCGGTTATGAAGAATACATATATATGATATGCATATAGGTATAGAAAGAGGGATACAGTGTTGGGGGGGGCGGCAGCCCCTTTAAGAATGTATCTGATTATGGTAACAAGTCGATCGAATCAATATATACTATTATATAATGAGGAATAAATAAAAATGACCTGTTGAATAATGTCTGATGCAAATAAGTTCTGCAGATCCACTAGTTAAAGTTAGCATGTTGATTTTCTTATGCTAATAAACATTTGCGTAGTGATGACGTTATATGGGCGGCAGATAAATGCTTGCCTCAGGCGGCAAAATACCTAGCGCCGGCCCTGCATACGGGGCAGTTGCCCTGGGCCCTCTTCTGGAAGAGGCCCCCAACAGGCATAAGTAGAAATATTGCAACCTAGAGACCTCTTATGCCACTGCAAAGGGGCCCCCCAGAATAAGCTTGCCCCGGGGCTCCAAGTAATGTAAGTCGGGCCCTGACTATGCATAAAAATCTGTATAGTAGCGATCACTTCCATGCATGTGAACTCACTTTGCAACCATTAAAACCAAAAGAGAAAAAAACATCACTGGATACAACTTACACATTTTGCATGAAAATCTGTATAGCAGTGGTCACGGTACCATACATATATGCTTGCTTAGCTAGCATTAAAAAAAAAAAAAAAAAGAATCTGATGTGGACACCACGATTTCCTTATACATCTATTGGAATATACATATGGTTATGGAAACATTGATATTTTTGTGTGAGGTAATTGATTTGTAAATAAACAGGCAGGTTTTAGTCCATGAACATTCCTGAAAACAAGCAAAAAAAAAAAAAAAAAAAAAACTCCAACAACAACAGTCTTGATGATAAGATTATATATACCACCAATTGTAAAATTTTCAGGAATTTTCTATGGCTTATTACAGAAAATACCATTGGCAAATACTCAGCTTAGATAGTACAAAAAAAAAAAAAAAAAAAACTGGTCTATAATGAATATTTAAATTAAAAAAACTTTTTTCATACACCATAAAATTATGAAAGCATTACCAGTTTCGAAAAGACATGGCCTTTCTTCTTCAGGTACAAAAACCATCAGTCTTGCTTCTTTCTCCAAGGTAATAGCAAGTGCTTTGCACCTGAAGAAGAAAGACCATGTCCTTTTGAAACTAGTAGTGGTTTTATTAATTTTATGGTATGTGAACAAGTTTTTAGGTTTAATTATTAAACACAGCTTAGTGTTCAATGAAAATTATTTCAGTATAAATTGCCTACTTTTATTCTTGTAGGCAAAAATTAGTGGTGAGAAATGATACATTTTACCAAAACAAATAATTCTGTTAAAATTGAGAAAAGGTTTACAAATTCTGGCTCTCCTGAAGCAATATTTGTCACCAAATTCGATTACTAATCTTGTCAGGCTGCCAAGTTTGTAGCCGACGCAAATGTTGATCTTGGCATCAATTTTGGCGATTTGCTGAAAATTTTTGTAAAGAATAAAACCTTACATTACAGCTTTATGGAAGTTTGAATAGCTGCTTTTGTGAGGGTTTTCCTCCTTCATCAGCTTACTTCCTCGTGGTCCATGCCATCGGTAGTGGATGTTTTCTTCTGTCTCTTGCTTTCTCTTTAATTAGATCGTGTCACTGTCGGTAAGCACAAATGCTGATATCAAAGCGGCAGCGTGTGTTGCCACTTTGCTTGCAGCACTCGTGCTTCCTTTGTTCGCCTGATGAAGGGTCATGTATTCTTTCGATCCAAAACAATTATTGTGAATTTATAGCATTTTATGGTGTTTATTCAAAAATGTGTACTTATTACTTTAAAATGCCAGTTCTTTCTTAGTTTCTCTTCTGTTTTCTTCCGTTTCATGATATTTGTGAAATATGCTAGCAGACCCATAGCTGCAGCCACAAATATTTCACTTTTTAAACATTTTAGGATGCTATGCTTTTTTTTCTTTCTCTCTTGGCGGTAATAATAAACTTATACTTAAATTGTAATTTTTAAATTTACTAGATGAGGCTAAGTCTTCAAAAGCAATTTGTTAAAAATGAAGTATAACTTAAAAATTTTCATGAAATTTGTAAAATTTTGGGTGTGTGGTGATTAAATCTCCAAGTCTCTCATGATTAAGATCCCAGCAGAAGAATTAAAAATTATTTTGCATGGAGCATTTTTAAAAATTTTATCTTATTTAAATTTGTATGTAATATGTAAAATTCTGAGTCAGGGAGTGTAAGCGTAAAGTTGCCAATTAATGAAAAATGTGTTTTTTCTTTGGACTAAAGCTGAATTGTTGCTAATTGATCAAACTATGTTCGATTTGAATGAAACAATTGAATATTACCATAAAAATTAAGTAATAGCAAAATAAATAACACCATAAAATTAAAAAACCTACAAAAGTTCAAATGGCGAACAATTCAAAAGAATGCAAGAAAATTAAATAAATGTTTATCTATTTTAAGAAAAGATTTATTTACTGCATGTCATGATGAACTTTCTTTCTTCAATAAGCTTTTCCTCCCTTTTTTTTCCATCTGACATCAGTGTTAATGAAATGAGCTAGCAAGCCCACATCTACAGGCACGAAAACAATTTTGTGCACTATAGATATGTTCCAGCTGGCGTAGGATGCAAAGACTTCACAAATGGAGAACTTTCTGAGGAAAACTGCTCTTTCTTTTCTTCTTCAGTCTTTTTTAAACAGTAACTATATAAGTACATATTTTAATATTTAAGGATAATGTGCAATTTTTTGGAACTATAGATTTATACACTGAAATTGCTTAGTTCAAATTCGTCAGATAAAGCTATAGGGTAGGTGCTCCAGTGATTGGCATGCTTCACTAATTGACATCTATCCCAAAATAATTAATAAATAAAAAAATAATAAAATATTTTACGTATAAGAATTTTAACATTTTTTGTCAAACACTGGAGCATAGCGTGCTAATAACTGATAAAATAAATAACTAGCAGTGTCAAACAATGAAACATAGGGGTCCAATTACTGATAAAATGAAAAACTGGCAGTGTCAATTACTGGAACATTGAGTGGGTGTCAAATAAAAATTCATAAAAAAAAAATGTTATAAAATGTATATATTTTAACATATATGTGGTTCTGAATGTCTTTCATGCCATATGTACTAACTTAAGATTTCTGAAAATATTTTCTGATGACTAGAAAATTAAAAACATCAGAGATTGCTCTAAAAGTGTCAATCACTGGTGCACTTACCCTATCTACAAAAAAAAAAAAAATAATAATAATAATAATAAATAAATAAATAAAATAAATGAACTATAAATTTCTTTTATAAACAAACACCATAAAATTAAAAAAATATACAAAAGTTCGAATGGCAAACAACTGAAAAGGATACAAGAAAGTCAAATTTCAATGCTGATCTATTTTTAGATTTATTTACAGCATGTCACAAGGAACCGTGTCTTCAATAAGCTTATCCTTCTCTTTCTTCTTCTATCTGATGTCGATATTAATAAAAATCGCTAGCAAGCCCACGTCTACAGGCTCAAAATCAATTTTGTGCACTGAAGCTATGGTCCAGCTGGCATAGGATAAACTCCATAACTAGAGAACTTACCAAGAAACACTGTTCCTTCATTTCTCTTCAATCTTCTTTAAACTGTGATTATTTATAATTTTGAGCTTTTCAACTGTTTTTTTTTTTTTTTTTTTTTTTTTTTAATTGTACTTTATACATTTTTTGCATTTAATTTTTTTAAAAATGTATTTGGATGCAATTTCATTTTCTGCCATTTTGAGTATGGCATTCTTTGATAAACTTTCCTTTCCTAAAGGTTTGTAAATTCCAAGGATAATAGCAAAATTGTGCCAAATTATTGATTTATTAAAAACACGCTAAGTCATACCATAAACTGTATTATTATTCACAATTAACAAAAATTAATTCTTGTTTTTATAAATTCAAATTAACTTCACTCAGAATGTATGTGTACTACTTAATCAGCAGTCTACATAATGCAATCTATTCTATGTAAATATATCTCACTATAATATTCAAAATGTAATGTGTAATAAATATATTCATCGATATTATCATTATAAAAATGATTGAACTGATAACTACATGTTATCATCAGTTCGACCAATTTCATTTCAAACGGTGATATTTAACAAAATAAACATCTAACTAATATACTAATTAAAAGGGAAATGATCACAATTATATCATAATTTTAAGTCAAATTTGTTTTCAAATGTCTAAACAAATTACCTGATATAAGATGAGTCGTCAGGATATAATATAAGATACTAATATTTCAATATGTTATAGCAATAATGTACAAAATATTATCTTTTAATTAAAAAAATAAAAGAAATGTTAATTCTAGGCACTTATACAACTTACAGACATTAAACTAATAATTATAAAACCATTGAATGTTGTGAACATACCTTGCAATGAGTTCTTCACACACACACAAAATAAACATTTGGATTTCCAGCATTATTAATTACTAATTCACTTAAATGCATATGTGAAATAATAACTCATACATAGGCAAAATATAAAATAAATATACGTCAATCTCTTTACAAGTTTATCTCGACATAATAAACACGACAATTTGTTTACATGTAGGATGTTTAGAAACTTATTTAGAAAATAAAAATAGCTATTCAGTTACAAAGTGAATGTTTTAAATCATACTTCAAAGTATCTAATTCAGGAGACAAAAGCACCTAAAATTTATTTAAAATTATTGAACAAATTTCTATTGTTATTGCAAATACGAATTCTGACGTCCGCTTGTCAAAAGACATGCGAGCAACCCTACCGTCTATCATCATGACTCGCGCTCGCCAAAGCCCGATTATGTTTTTTCGCCAAGGTTCTGAGGAGACATTTTCCAAATTCGCATCGGCGCCAGCACGGAAGAAGAGTCTATCCGTGGGCGCCAGCAAAGCCGGCGTATTCTTTTCCTTCTTTTGTTAGCTTTTTCTTGTCTCTTATTTTTATAACTCATTGACTTTATATACAGTCGGCTGCAAAATTATTCGAGCACTAGCCAATAATTTCTATATTTAAAAAGTACACTTAAGACTGTTTTGCTAAGTAAATCCTTGTCGAATCATGTGCTTAGACTGATTAAGAACATGACTCGACAAGGATTTATTTAACAAAGCTGTATTAAGTGTACTTTTTTTTGGCAAGGACTATTGCTAGTGCTCGAATAATTTTGCAGCCGACTGTATATATAGTCAATTAATTTGTAGAGAACGCATGAAATTAATGAATGATTTAAAATGAACATTTTACATTTCTGAGATGATTGAAAATGAAATTTTAATAAATGGAAAAATGAATAAAAAAATCTTCTAAAAGAACATTATATTGATAGATTTATTTTAATAATTATATAGATAATTTTTTTGCCATTATTCCGATATTAACAATTTAAAAATTTAAAGAAGAGAAAAAATAAATAAGAAGAAAAAGAAACTTCTACAAATTTATTCCTTTCTTTAGCTATGTTGATCTGCCATCTAGAATGAATAAAAAACTGGTGATCACGGATTAAAAGACTCTTCTTCCGTGCTGGTGAACAAAAATGAATTAATAAAACCTAAAATGGAGGATGGAGGGAGTTAATGGGTTTTTAATTTTCTTTTTTACTTTTACAAGTAGTTCTTGTATAAATATAATTATGGTGTAAAATCATGATCAGCACAATTTTTAAGTAAGATATCCGAAATTTTTAAACCTAAATCTTAAAAATTGAAATTAGGATTGTTAGTTTTAAAAAATAAGTAAATATAAAGGTAACCAAAAGGTTAAATATAAATCAAAAGGTATGTATATCCGCAACTGATATTAATTTTATGCATGTGTGATTATATAGAATCGTAAATTTAAAAATAAAAAAATATATTTATTACTCTCTAAACATTTAGTACATAATAAAATATGAAAATAAAATAGTTATGTTTAATTATCGTTCGCGTGTCAGTACTTTTATTAAAAAGTTAGTGTAATTTATGTTACATAATTATGAATTTCATAATTTTAAGTTTGTCTAATTAACCCTTTCAGGGTCACCGTTTGCACAGTGTAAACGTAAATTTTAATTCCCAACTGCAAAAACTGGCTCCGGATTTTTTTTTTTTTTAATAATTTTTTTCTTTTATATTTTATCAAGAGACTCGGCAGAGTCTCAAGTGACGCAAGCGCAAAAACAAACGAACGCCACGACACCCAGCGGAAACGGAAAAACGAACGAAACTGCGACACTTATATATACACTAATTTTAAGATCAAAGAAACCGCTGAACGCCGACACTTAATATCTCAGGAAATATGGGAGGTTATGTTCTGATATTTTCAAAATAGAATTTCACCTTCTGTCTGATCCTACCCTGAAATCGCTACATTTCTGCGTGCAATATATTTCGAGATATGAATTGGCTCATTTAAGTTATAAATGGGCGGCCTATGTGTAGAACAAATTTTTCTCGAATATGGCTCGAACGAATGTCGTTTAATTGATATATGATATTAATCGCTTTTATCTGATGTGCCTGACATCTCCCTTTTCCTTAGGAAAACTCTTGTTTTTTTTTTTCTAATTCAGTTTGAAAATCGAACTATTTTTACTACGCGATACACAGGAATCTTCTGATATTTCTCAGAATTCTAAATAGGTGTTATTCGGTTTGGCCTTGTACTTGGTTGGTTGGTTCAATCTGAATGCTGTCAATAAAATATTTAGCTTTCTATTATTAAATGCAAAAAAGAAACTCCATTCTTTGTTTAAAATATCTATTATATATATACTAAATTAAATTTCACTTAAAAAAAAATTTCTGTTCTGTTATGAAGAAAATATTTTAGATTTTAAAATTTCGCATTTCGTGAAAAAATTATTTCGATAATATTTTAAATAAGGAAGTATTTTGTAATTTTAGATATTCCATTTTACCATAATAATGATGAATTTACAATTTTTTAAAGCAAAAAATTTTTAATCATTCATAAACATCGATTTTATAGTAGCTCAAAGATTTGCGATTCCTATTCATGTATCCTTCCGCTCATGGAATGGGGAAAAACAGCAAATGGTGTTTTGGCGCCATCTTTTGTTTTTAATTTAAATTAAAACATACACTTTTGCAAATATATATATATATATATTCCTTTTTAAAAATTAAAAATCTCTTTTTAAAATACAGTTAGTTTATTCATATGTTTACTTTTCAGACTTTAAAATGATACATATTTTAAATATTAGCATAATCAAACTAATTTTTTTTATTTTTATTTAAAGCTATAATGACTAGGGAATGAAAGAAGGGATAACAAAAAAAAAAAAAAAAAAAAAAAAAAAAAAAAACATGAAAATAGAATTAAAATTTATGAAAAATGTGACAAATAGCAATTATTGAAAAACACGTCAAAATAAATAAATAACATCTTTACTTTGAAACCCATAATTTATTTCATAAATATAATTCTCTCTTTCTTTGCTTTTATTTTTTTATTAATTAATTTCTGCATGAAAAATTCCATTTCATGACTATATTTAAAACTACAATAAACACCCTCCTTTAATTTTAAATATCTATTTCTACGTGTTTCTAAGCAATAAAAAGTGTTTTTCTTTTTTTTTTTTTTTAAGAACAATAGCTTAAATATCGGAATGTCTATGGTTTATCATGAAGGTAATAATTTGGCCATCTAGTGGTGCCATCTCGTAGCTTGTATTAAAACCATATACATTCATATATTTAATTTATTTTTCTTAAAAAAAAAGACACTTTTAATTGCTTATAAAAATGTAGAAATAATTATTTAAAATTAAAGGAGGGTTTTTTTTTTTTTTTTTTGCTTATTGTAGTTGTAAATATATTTATGAAATGGAATTTTTCATGCATAAATTAATTAATAAAAAAAAAGAAAGAGAGAATTATACTTTTTAAATAAATTATTATGTGTTTCAAAGTAAAGATGTTATTAATTTATTTTGACGTGTTTTTCAATAATTGCTATTTGACACATTTTTCATGAATTTTAATTCTATTTTCATATATATATATATATATAGCGTATTTATCCCCTCTTTCATCCCTTAGCCATTGTTGCTTTAAATACTAATAAAAAAATTAGTTTATGTTAATATTTAAAATATGTATCATTTTAAAGGTAACTGTATTTCTAACTGTATTTCAAAAAGAGATTTTTAATTTTTAAAAAGAAATATATTTATAACTTGTATTTTCCATAAAACTTAAGCTTAACATGTATTTTAATTAACTTGTATTAACTTTAGCTTAACTTGTATTTCCCATAA
The DNA here is from genome assembly GCA_963930645.1 of Salticus scenicus. Lineage (NCBI taxonomy): Eukaryota > Metazoa > Arthropoda > Arachnida > Araneae > Salticidae > Salticus > Salticus scenicus. The sequence continues at coordinate 415,649 of CAWVNO010000967.1, read as the reverse complement.
TTTTTTTCTCCAAATGATTTTATCTTATTTTTTAAATTATAGAGATGTAGAGCTTAATTTATATTTTGTCTATTTTTTTCCACCAAATATTTTTATGAAATAATTTTTACCTGCACTTTTGATGAAAATTTAAATTGTGAATATTGGAGCTTAGCGTCAAAAGGGAAAAGAAAATAAATAAATTTCCATTTTTAACATTAACTTGATTTTTTTTAATTGTTTAATTTGCATTTGTAATTCTCTAAAAAGAAACTTGCAAAATATAAATTACGTAATTCTAACTTAAATTTGAAATTTCCCACTTATTTTTTTTATTATTATTATTTTAAACAGTTTGAGAATCCCACTCAATATTTTTTTCTAGTGCGAAGCTTCTCCATTTTGTTTCCAAGTGGCAGGCTACTTGAAAATTTGTCTGCATGATAACGTTTGAAATACTGAATTAATTCAAACTAAATTTGTAGTGTGGATTTATCTCAGAAATGTATTTGTTATGTTCATTTGCCAACTTAATCTACCCTCTAGTTTCCCTGTGCCAGCCCACTGAAAATTTCAAATTTACATTAGAAAGGTTCTATGTTAAAACTCCATATATACAAGACTTCATTAATAAATCCACCAAGTCCATTAATAAATTGTAGAATTTTGAAAAAAAAAAAATGGTGGCAACTTTATAATAAAAGATAAATCAGTTTACCCTTCCTAGGAGCCAGAAGGACTTGTTTTAATTTTTTGATCAATAACCCCTAAAAAGTAATGATATCAGTACAAAAAACCCTTAACGGGTTAAAAGTTTGTGACACCGCTACTTTATGGCTATAAGAATTTGAAATATGAGTCTTAAAAATAATGATATAAAATTTTAAGTGACGGTTTGCAATTAGTTAAAATATACATAGATTTTCTTATTTGATCATTTACTTTCTACTTTTATTTATATTTATAATGCAAACGTAATATTTTTAGCTTCAAGATCAGACAGATATATAAAATACACTCACTGATGCTTTTTCATTCACATTTCAAATTCAAAATAACAGTTTTAATAGGAATGATATAAAAATTCCAGTGGCGCCTCGGTGTTATTTTAAAAGATTTGTTTTTAGATTCCATTAAAATTACTTTTGTTTTGTCTAATAAAGTATATTTACATATTGAAACAGTGCTTTTAATTTTCAAATATACTGTCAAATAATTATACTTTCACTGAGTTTGCATTATAAATTATAATTATTTATTTCAATAAATTGATTTATCTTTTGCGTCACGCTATCCAAACCTACAAGTAAAATCTGTGTAAATATTTTCTTTCCGTCACACTACCTCTTTACGCAAATTTTCACTCAGCTGGATACTATGATAATGATACTATGTTTTGGATAGCATGATGCAAAAGATAAATCAATTTATTGAAATAAATAATTTTAATTTATAACGCAAACTCAGTGAAAGTATAATTATTTGACAGTATATTTGAAAATTAAAAGCACTGTTTCAATATGTAAATATACTTTATTAGACAAAACAAAAGTAATTTTAATGGAATCTAAAAACAAATCTTTTAAAATAACACCATGGCGCCATTGGAATTTTTATATCATTCATCCTATTAAAACTGTTATTTTGAATTTGAAATGTGAATGAAAAAGCATCAGTGAGTGTATTTTATATATCTGTCTGATCTTGAAGCTAAAAATATTACGTTTGCATTATAAATATAAATAAAAGTAGAAACTAAATGATCAAATAAGAAAATCTATGTATATTTTAACTAAGTGCAAAGCATCACTTAAAATTTTAAAACATTATTTTTAAGACTCATATTTCAAATTCTTATAGCCATAAAGTAGTGGTGTCACAAACTTTTAAACCGTTAAGGGTTTTTTGTACTGATATGAATACCTTCATTTATTGCTTCTCTTCTAATATTGTTGATGAATTCTGGTGGCTTTTGTTTTGAATGAGATGTGTATGATGAATGTTCTAAAGGATTTCTGATAAAAGTAGTCTGAAAAGACATCTAAGAATTTATACAGGAGGAAAACCATATGCGTGTGAAGAGTGTTCCAAAGGATTTACTCAAGAGTCTAATAAAAAAAAATCATACTCGAATGCATACACGAGAAAAAAGATACGTGTGTGAAGAATGTTCGAAAGGATTTTCTGATAAAAGTAATCTAAAAAGACACCTTAGAATTCATACAGGAGAAAAACCATACGTGTGTGATAAATGTTCAAAAGGTTTTTCTGATAAAAGTAGTCTAAAAAGACATCTGAAAGTTCATACAAGAGAAAAACCATGCGTGTATGAAGAATGTTCTACAGGATTTTCTCAAAAAATTGCCCTGAAATGTCATCTTCTCATTCATACAGGAGAAAAACCATATGTGTGTGAAGAATGTCCCAAAAGATTTTTTCAAGAATCTCACCTAAAATATCATTTTAGAATGCATACAGGAGAAAAACCATATGTATGTGAAGAATGTTGTAGAGGATTTTCTTTAAAAAGCTCACTAAGAAGACATCTTCGTATTCATACTGGAGAAAAGCTATATGTTTGTGAACAATGTTCTAAAAAATTTTCTCTAAAAAGCAGTTTAAGAGATCATCTGAGAATTCATACTGGAGAAAAACCATTTGTGTGCGAAAAATGTTCTAAAGGTTTTACTCAAAAGAGCACACTGAGAAAACATCTTCGCATTCATGTAGGAGAAAAAACATTTATGTGTGAAAAGTGATTTGACGAAAGAGTAAAAAATAAAACCTTGCGTACACATTCCGGTGAAAAACTATAGTAAGCGAAGAATGCACTCATTTTTTTTTTTTTTTTAATCTGCAACTCAATTCACTTGCTAATTTTTCTGCGCTTTTGAGCCGTCGTGCTGAGAAAAGCCGTATGTTTGCGAAATATGTTCTAAGTATTTCTTTGCTATGTGTGTATAAGAAAAAATTATATTCATACATTAGAAAAAACCCATGGTTGTGGTAAAATAAAAATAAAAAATTAAATAGAGATCTGTGCAGTTAAGCCTCAGAATAAGCATACGTGTGTAAAAAATGTTTCTAACGTAAAGAATATACGTTTTCGTCAGCTGTATGCGTCTGAAATATGGTATAAATGATTTTCTTAAAACAAAGATTTAAATAGAAATGTACACACCCATACAGCCAAATTACATCCAGAGAATATCACATGCAGGATAATACTTTATCCGCTGGATGTTCTGAAATATCCTGTCACCATCTGGAGGACGTTCAGTGGTTTCCAGAAGGAGACACCGCTGCATGTCCTTCGGATGTCTTTTATCCGATAATTTTAGGATGAAGTTGTTATTCAAAGGAGATCCTGTGACGAGTAAAAAAGACACCGTTGCGCACCCACCGGATGTCTTTTTGAGATAGTTACAGGATCCTCTGAGGATATTATAACACAGGTCTACATTAAAAATTTTGATTTAATAATTTTAGCTGATCTTTACATTTTTCGGCGAGTTGAAACTAAAAATAAAGCCAGTTTTTCTCTATCACGTATATATTTTTGTTAATACAGGGTGCCTACCTATATAATTTCTTTCATTACTCCTCTACCACTATAATTATATGGTAAGTTTTATAGTATGTTTCCATGATTAATTAATCGTGAGTACCTATTGTTGTTACTGCGCAGCACTAGGGCGACGTAAAACTATCAACCAACCAACCTATTTTCATGATGGTATATGTAAGAAATTATGTCACTTAGCACCTTGTGTTGACAAAAATCTATATGTGATAGAGAAAAACTGGCTGCATTTTCAGTTTCAGCAAATCAAAAAACATCAGCTTAAATGATCAAATCAAAATTTTTTAACGTCATTTTTGTAGACCTGTGTAATTATCAGTACTTATTATCATGTTTTTATTAACTGCGATTAACATCTTGAAGATATCCTGGGGAAGCGATGTGCTGTCTGGGATTCTTGTTTGTTTGTGTGTCCAGAACAAATCTTGCAATCGATTTGTACTTCCCGACTAGCTAGACATTTCAAACTTTCGAAAGAGTTCACAACATGGTGACAATGCATTTTTTCAGTACTTTGTCTATTGTTTAGTGTGTCCGCTGCCGTCGTCAGCCCCTGACAGCACAGAGAACTTGCATTAAGCTATCATCAACATTGACAACTCAAGTCAAGAAACTTGCATTGAGCTTCACATCTCAAGCCTGTAAGTTTAATGCAAGTCAAGATCAAGAATCCTAGTTTACACTTGTCCCACTTGCTTTAGACTTGACAGTTCAAACATGAATCAATTAATATGCATCAAGCATGCACTAAGTTTCCCACAGCTCATACGAATCAAGTAATACACATCAAGTATGAATTATACTTGCTGCACCAAGCATGAATTATACTTGATACTCCAAGTATGAATTATACTTGCTGCATCAAGTATGGATTATATTTGATGCAGCAAACTTGAATCAAATTTTACTTGCCAAGCATGTTCTTAATATGATACAGTCGTCAGCAAAAGTATCCGAGCATTGCAAAAATTCCTATGTAAAAAAAGTACATTTAATACTGTTTTGTTAAATAAATTCTTGTCGAATCATGTTCATAGATTGACTGAGAACAGAACTCAACAAGGATTTATTTAACAAAAGTGTATTAAGTGTAATTTTTTTTACATAGGAATTTTTGCTAGTGCTCGGACACTTTTACTGTCGACTGTACATCAAACGCAAAGGAACTTTCTAGTTATCGTCGCCGGAAGCCAGCTGCAGAGAAATAATCCTCTTCTCTACTCTACAGCATACATGAAGCAATTATTACTTATCAAGCATGCTTTCAATGGCATGCATTCTTCGCCGACAGCTAAAGCTCATGTTATTCTATGCAGAAATTTATTTACAGAATGACTCATAACATAGTGTATTTATTTACATTCTTTTTTCACTTTTGGAAAAACCACAACCGTTTACGAGAACGTTCTCGTTTTCCAAAGAATTATCTTTTAAATTTCAATAACTCCTCGTACAGAAAAAAGAAGCAAAAATTGCAATTGTTTAATTTTTCGTATTTTTAAAGTCAAAAATGAAAACTTTATGAAACTACTTTTAGAAAACATATACAAATTTAAATATTGTGAATTTTCCGAGTATGATTTAAAAAAAAAAAAAAAAAAAAAAAACCAAAAAGTAATGAATTCTATAAATAAATTTCCCCATAGAATAATATGGTTTTTGGCTGTCGGAGAAGATAGTTATTCTACGCTCTTAACCTGATGTAGATAACTTAATACATTCTTATTTCTGGGACGATCAATCACATTTTATGAAGATTATTGGTGAGTTATCCAAATTTAATTTTTACAAGAACAGAAAATCATTTTGTCCAGAATTTGAATTTGGGCACTTACGTTAACTCCCAACCCTCTTTCAACTAAGTTCTAGAATGATAACTCACATGACTCGTTCATATGAAAGTTAAAAATTTTCAATTTGTCTGTTTTGGGAATATGAACTCAGTCTTAGAAGAAAATTATTTGTTTTAACTCCCTAGCTGTTTGATGGCAATTACATGTTTCGAATAATAATTTCCACCATTTATACAATAATTTTTTGGTGTATTGAATAAATAATTTTTTACAGGAGCGAAAAGTGAGACAGCGTTAGGACATTAACTCAGAGGATCTAGGTCTGATCTTGGCCTGATCCCTTTTCGTTGTCGTAAAACATCGACCAACATATTAAAAATTTATTGCATAAATGATCAAAATTATTTTTCTAATTACACTGCTCGACAGGTAAATTGCCTCTGACACCACTTTAGCATATTCTTATGTAAAATGACCGCCTGAATCTGAATTGGACGCTCATTTTGCACTATCGCCCACAATTTCTTAGGAATGGACCCCTATTTTTATCATTTTTGGTGATTTTGTGGCTATAAATTTGATTTTTAGGAGATGGGAGGATTATTTTTACCGTTAAATATCTTCTGAGGGGCTACAGAGTTGGAAAATTCTAAAACATAGACATTTGCAACAAGGGACTTTTTTTTTTGTTGTTGTTGTTGGGGGGGGGGGGGAATATCTCACTAAAATTATGCATTACATATCTTATATTTTTTTAATGTGTTATCAATGTTATTTTTTAAAATTTATATATTTTTTTTGTTTTTAGGTGTTAAATTAATTTTTTTTCATTCTTCAAATCAAAATCATGGTCATAAAATTATCGAACAAGGAAAGAAATTGAGGGAGGAATGGTGTATTTATAAAACTGTGGGTGACTGGGCAAAATGGGAGTTATATTCGGATTCAGGAGGTCATTTTACGTGAGAATCAGCAAAAATGGTATCAGATCTCGAATTTTTTTTTTTTTTTTTTTTTCAGAGCAGTGTTATTTATTACTATCCAGTAATTATGGAATTTAAATGAATTTCTATCATGGTACTGTGTTTGTATTGGCTGAACAAATGGAGAAAAATAAATAAGTAAATAAAATCAACTGTCTTATCAGCAAATCATGCAGGTCAGTTCTCATTCACGAATCGTCAGTTGGTACAGCGTTTGAATCGTTAACTCAAAAGTCTAGATTCAAATCTTGACCTAGACGCTATTCATTCTCGTAAATTTTAATTAGATAAATCCATTAAAAATCTATTGCATATTTTGTCGAAGTTATCATAGTAGTTGGACTGTCAACATAAATTTCAGTTGAACTTCTAGATTTCCCTCCTCCTCTCTCTCTCTCTCTCTTTTTTTTTTCTAAGTGTGCGTGCATGTAGTCAAACTACTTTTAGCATAGCTACAAACATTTTAATTAACCCCGGCTTTATTTTGCACTATTGTATAGAAATTTTTTCTCCGGTGGGTAACTGCAATAAAATAGGAAAAAATTACTCTTAAAAAATAGGTGATATGAAATAAAGGCGGGGCTAAAAATACTTCGAATAAATTAAAATGCTGGCAGCATTGCTTTCATAAAGAAACTTGCCTGAGAATGTTACTTTGTAATGCAAAGCAATATTATTCTCTTATATCTTTTGGAAGGTTTTAAATATTGAGTTAAAAGTTTGAAAGGAGAGGGGAGAATTGCTATACAGATTTTTTTTTTTTTTTTTTTTTTTTTTAAGGCTCGGGGGGGGGGGGGGGGGGGGGGCATTATTACACTGGAACCTACGGTTTAAAGTAGATTCCAAACAAATGCAAATGTCCATGTTTGTACTTGAATTTAAAAGTGTCATGTTCGAATTCTGCTTTAGGCATAGATATTAGTGGTGGTTAGGATTTTCTTTAAAAAACACAGATTTCCGAAATTAAAATATCTAACTATTTTTCTAACAAAAATACTGAGAATCCACTTATATTTCTAAATTTACCATTTATTTTAATTTGGAAAATAAATAAAATATATTGTATCTCCCTTAAAAATAAAAAAAATAAATAAAAATAAACATTTATACTATCATATGAAATTTAATAGCATTATTATTGAAAAGTTTTAAATTATTACAAAATTGATATTTATTAATAATTTAGATGATTTTAATGTTATACACGTTATTAAAAATATATTTTTAATGAGCTAATATCTTCAGTAACATTAATAACCTAAATCTGTTATGTCATATTCTTAATAAAAGAAAAATAGTTTTTGCATACTTCTCTTTTTCCTCATCCCCATGGGATTACTAAAAATTTTCATAATAGCTTTATCATATTAGTAGTAGTACCTTGACCTTGACAGTACATTTTGTTTATAACAGCCCTATAGTATCGTTAAAAAAAAGTACCCCCCCCCCTTTTTTTGTGTGTGTAAACCTAAATTACACACACACACACTCACACACACACATATATATATATATATATATATATATATATATTACCACGTAAAATCATTTATTTCTGCCAAAATAAATATATTTAAAATATTAAATACGTGAGGTGAAAATATTCTTGGATAGCAGGAATATTCTTATGAAACTAACATTTAGAAAATAAGTGAGAATATCCTTTTCTCTTTTAGATAAAATGAAAAACAATTATAAACCTTGCATGTGAAATATAACTCATTCATTGTTCTCAAAACGCGTATATTTAGCTTTATACCCTATATTCTTTTTTCTTTATAGGAAGAGGGGATATTTTCTATGAAATACAGTTTTACGATATTTTATTAAAACAAAAAAATACTTAAGCTTTTTATTTTCATTTTATTTACTCAGTAACAAGAACATTTAAAACTCATAAATGGTTATTAAATGTTTTAGGAAAACCAGAATATAAAATATTAAAGATATTAGGTTTTGAAAGCAAGCTTAAAATCTATTAAGTAAAAAACTTTGAATAAGACACTATAAATTATGCATCATCGCTTTATTTGAGGCACTCGTGTCAACTTAATTGTTTTGGGTTTTTTTGCAGTTTATGGTGTTTATTCAGTTTTTCACTTATTACTTTTCAGCAGTTCTCTGGTGTATTTTTTTTTTTTTTAAGATTAAAAGAAAAGTTAATGGAAAGTATTAAAAAAAAAAAGAGAAAATTCAAATTTTATTAAGAATAAGCTGTTTATTAAAAGCTAGTTTATTTTTTTTTTTTTTAATATTGTATTTAGTGACAGATTGTGGCTTAGGCCCGTGCCTAGGGGCACCTAAGTTTTAAAGATAATTAAAATTTGAACAGTAGTGGCAGTTAAATTAGAAGGACAGCCAGTATTTAATAGGAATGACAAATATTTTTAATTATTTGATTTTATTTTTTGCCAATTATAAAACACTTTATCAATCCCTGTTTAACACCTTACAGATTTTTTAATAGCGGTTTGAAATATATGAATAGATAGTGTTATTGAAAATTGATTTTTCCAACTGAGTGAAAGTAATGCCCGGACCGGGAGTTGAACCCCGGATCTTTGGTTTACACGATCTAAGATCTTTGACCATGTAAGTCAAAGATCTGGGGTTCGACTCTTGGTCCTGCCATTATTTTCACTGAGCTAGAAAAATGAATTTTCTATATATATGATTTTCTTCCCAATCTGTTGATTGTGTGATATTAATAAAAAAAGATAGTGTTATATTTGAACGGTTGATCCTCTGGACTAAGCAACGGCAATATGTAACTAGGGCGATTCTTATGGCGATTAAACGTCCAGCAATGGATTATGCTTAGATCCAGGTAGAGGGTGGCAATTTTTTTTAGGCTTATTTAATTCTTAAAAATGATTTAATTTTGAACACAAATCCAAACATTAGGAGCAATCGAATAGATTTTCAGTCGACAATACAAATTTCAAAGAATGATCTGCTCTCTCTGTCATGAGTCAAACATGTTATGATTTGATGAGTGAAATTATTTTCTGAAAATAATTAAGTATGCAATGATTTAAATATAAAATATTGAACAAGAAGCTTTAAAGAAACTATTTTTAAACAAATTAACTTATATACTTATGTATTAAAATTATTTCTATTTTGATTAATAAAAATATAAAAGGAAAGTTAGTCAGTTCTTCAGTGATTAAATAAAAAATTAAATTCTGCTTATTAACATGTTTTGTAGGAGAAACCAAATAAAGTAATTGATTTTTTTCACGATCAGATATGATTATTTATTTTTTACTTATGTAATGATTATTATATAAAGATTGCTTAGAGACGGATATATCTAAGAAAAATATTTTTCCTTTAGCTGTATCATATTTAATACTATTATTACTATTACAAATGCATAATATACTTCAAAACATGGGAGGGGGAGGGTGCTATATCGAAATAGTTATAGGGTACAATCTAACTCAAATCCGCCTCTGATTGTATTGTTATTTATTGCTACAATCATAATGTAAATAAGCTGTTATTGTTAGTATAAATATCAACAAATGCAGGGGTGAAATTTTCAGGGGCTACCCCTGAATTCAGTGTTTTAAACTTTTTGCTGCTACTGAATTTCATGTTAAATTATTTTGATTTTATAGAAATTTGTCATTTTGATTGTTTGCCTTAAAATGTATTAAGAACTCTTTAAATATTACTTATTACAGGTAGATATATGATATACCATTATTAACCCCCCCCCCCCATCTGCATGCAAATAGCAGATTTCAGGGTTTTTGCATATTAGGTAGTTTCACCCCTCCCTTCAACCTTTCAGCAGAAAGCCTTGAAAAAATAAAAACTGATATATAAATTGATCTCAAACATCTAAAATATTTTTTTTAACAAAAACAAATGATGGCATGTTAATGAATCATTCAAAAAAAAAAAAAAAAAAAAAAAAAAAGGTGAAAATGATAATATGTAAACATAGTTTATGATTCTGATGTCAAAATTTACATTTATGTGTATCAAACATTGCGTACATTAAAATGTACAGGTACAATGTACATTAAAACTAATGACGGATGTATAAAGTATTCAAATTGTATAAGAAAAAACTAATTTTCTGATGTTCATACTAGTAATTGATATTTATACTAACAAAGAAAATTTATTTATTAATTTTAATATCAATAAATTAAGTAACTGATATTTAATGAAAGATAAAAAATGATTTATAAAGCACGGGAAAATTTGTTTCCATAATTATGCATTACTTAATGTATTTTTTTTTAATTCCGTTTTCACATTCAGAAAAAATCACAAACAATAAATTAGTACTCGTTTTACAAAAATTTATTTTTTAAACTTTTAACATTTTATTTTGCAGTTAAAAAATGCAAATGATATACTTGGTTACTTTTTTATATTTAAATTCGAAATATTAAAAGAACCAATTTAAAAGTTGAAAAATTTCTGAATGTCAAAACGAAATTATAATAAATTGGATAATCAATAATTCTTGAAACAAATATCAAAGGTTAGATATAAGTTAAGTATTAACCACTTCGCAGGCTGCAGTAATGTGTAGACGACAGCTGTAGTGTGCCTCTGACCAGTTGGTCAAGTGGTTAAATGAAGATTATTTTATTTTAACATTCAAACTTTAATATTGTCTTTCTACTAATTTATATTAATAAAATCAGAATTTTGTTTGTAAATTTCAGTATCAAAAAATTTGCAATATCTTCACTTTTCACACATCATGAAACCCGAAAATGACTTCAGAAAATTTTCTATGCATTGTTGTGTCTGTAACTTTACTTTTGTCCAAATATCACACGAGAAAGGCTAAACTGAATTGCTGGAGACTTTGCAGGAATTTAGGTCTTAAAGTAACTTAAAATTATATATATAAACTTTTACAACATTTTCCCCCCTTCCATGAGGGCAGGAGGCAATTACATTTTTGTAAGCATAACTCAGCTCCAAATTACTTCACGATGAGGAAATTGCACATGGAGAGACTAGATTTGTGAAACAAAAAAAAAAAAAAAAAAAAAAAAAAAAACTCTCTATGATTTTGAAAATTTTGATTTTTAGGGGGTGGGGAAGAGCTGAAAATAAATTTTTGGCGGAAAATTTCACAAATTCCCGATTTTTGAGTAGAACTTTACCAAAAAATGGTTAAAAAAGATGTTGAAAAGAGCCATCTAATTTCCAAATACCCATTTTTGTTTTTTGCAATTTTTCAGGGATGCACAATGCTAGTGCTTTAGTGCTGAATTTGTCTGGAAAAAACTGTAGGTGCTGAAGTCAAGAATTTCGGTGGGTGGATTATTTATAAGTATCTGACATCTATAGTAATGGAATTTTATGAAATCCCCCCACCTTTCTCCCTGGAGAGCAGGAGGCAAAAACACGTCTGTAATTGTAAGCATAAATCAATGTCACATTACTTCACGGTGTAGTAATTGCACATGTGGAGAGTATTGAGTATAGAGTCCTGCATTAGATTGAGTAACCCGATTTTACCTGAACTCGACCCGAACCACGGGTCAGGTTGACAAATTTTTTTCTCTGGCAGGTCGGGTTCAGTTGGGGTTTAGCTCTCTACGAATCGGGTCGTCTTGAGAAAACCTTTCAAAAAAAAATTTACAATTGAAAGCATAAATTTGTCGACATAATTATAGCTCTTTAACTGATTTTAGACATGTGTCGGAGCTCCGTATTCCTAAACAAGGATATCCACCCCCCCCCCCCCCAAAAAAAAAAAAAAAAAAGAAAAAAAATATATATCCAAATAAGCATGGGAAAAAATATACGTATATGTTCTCTTTTCTTAAACAAATCTAAAACTGATCATATGTAGAAATTGTATGAAAATTTTAGAGTACTGTATAAATTTTTATTGACTATTGCTAATATATATATATATTAGAAATACAATATAACCTCACTTTCACGTTTTGGAAATTTAAGTTATTTCTCAATTTACATTTTTTTTCAAGATATCTTTATTTTCAATGAATTTTAATCCTCGCTTGTATGTTAACGAAATTTTGAATTTTCTTCCATTTACATTTGTATATACAGCAAATATAAAGGGAATACTTGTTGTGATTTAATTAAAAAAAGGAATGTAAAATAAACACATAAAGGAAACGCATACCATCAAGGCAGATTATATTCTTTATCGTCTTCTCTAGAACGAATAAATAATGCACGAAGTAAAACTGAAACGAGAAGAAGCTAAGTTGCTGATTATGTGAATTTAAAGTGATCAGTGATCCTTAAAAAGCAGATGTTTAACTGCGAATCACATACATGCTACACAAATTATTATAGTAAAGTAAACATCTTCATCGGATAAAAGCAATAAAGAATAATACATCTTTGTTTTTTTTTTCAGATTATAAGTATTAACCTTTAAAGGCCGGCTGGTCGGTATTTCAACCAAAGAGTAACACCTCCTAAAAGACGGCTTTGGATTATATATCGACCAAGCTGTCCTTTCCCCCTCAGATATTGTTTACCTGCGTTAGGGGCGGGTATAACTGTCAGACTTGTTAAAAATGATCACCCTTCCGATGTTACTGTTTTTGCTAATCTCAATTCCCTCTTTTTTCCCTAAACCTGAATGCAAAACACATACAAGCAGAACTCCTTTCTTTTGATAACAAAATTTTAGCGGAAATACTTTTAAAATATTTTGAAATGGAATTTCCTGAGTTCCTTTGGGTGAATGATAAATACATTTGCCGTTTGTTGCTTTCTTTATTATTGACAAAACTTTAGAATTCCTACAAATTTCTGTCATACTTAGAGATTATATTTTGATATTTCTTGTTTTATTTTTAATTCACTACACGGAAATAAAAGGAAATCCATATTTTGTATAGTTAAATGCATTATAATTTACTAAAAATATTATATTCATTAATAATGTATTTATTTTTATTTATTTATTTATTTTACAAGCGGACAAATCTATATCTTCTTGGCAACTTTAATATATATAATTATTCTATTTTACGGCTATCTTAATTTTAAATTGCAGCTTACTAGCTTTATTTTTTAATGCGAAATAAGAAATTACCTTTATGATTACGATCCCAGATTTATAGTAAATCTGAAAGCAAAGAAACGTTTTAAAAATTATTATTCGCTGCCTTTGTTTTCTGCCTCGTCACTGCCTCGACCTTCCATAATTTTATCGGAAATTTATATTATTCGTGATCTATTTAAATTGTTATAATATCCTCATGAATTTTAATTATTATTTATTTATTTTGTTTTGTTTAATTAATTATTTTTTTCCTTACTTTTTCTTATAACTTTATTTCTTATTACTATTGTTTTATATTATTTAACCTTTCGTAAATTTAATCTCTGAGTTGCTATTTCTGGACTATGGTTTAAGTTGTTCATATCTATATACTATTATTACAAGAGGTGAAGGAATACCGTTCTTAAGAACCTTAAAAACCGATTTTATGATGATGAGGATTATTATGATTATACTCTTTAAACAATGCATATGTAATCAAGCATATGTAATTTTTTTTTTATATTGGAAGGGGGAAAAAATGTATAATAAATAACTACATTATTGTTTTCAGAAAAAAAAAAAAAAAAAAAAAATCTTATAGAAAAAAAGAAAAAAGGAATTTTTTTTTTTTTAATTAATTGGTGTTGTACTTTACCGTGCACTATATATTATTATTTTATTTTATTTATATATTTATTTTAGCAATTACCACTGTTTTCATTATTTTTTTAATTTAAATATGTATGCGAGAGAAAATTATCTAACACTTTCTTGTTCGAAAATTTTAATTTCAGATAACTATTTTCAAAGAAACATTTTAATTTTTTATAGTAATAATAATAAATAAAATAATTTTAATTTTATTTCACAATATTTAAAAGTTTACATCAAATTTTTATTTTATTTATTTGTTTGTTTGTTTATTTATTTTGATATAAATATGTTTTTTTAGTTCCAATCCTACAATGGGTATGAGGAACATGGGTAACACGTAAAAATTTCGGGCACACATCAGTTGCGCTTGTTAAAAATGCATCAGTTGCGCTCGCGAGAAAAATTACTGATAACGTTCATTGTCATCCCCCTCCCCCTTGTCTACCGGAAGGTAACGAATGATAATTTCTACAAAGGAAAAAATTCTTTGCTTGTTCTGGTAGTATCTCCTGGGTAACGTCAATAGGCTCCAATAAATTCAAACAAGAGTAATTAAAATATATATATATATATTTATATTAGCTTATTTATTTAAAGAAATATTTATATTACACAAATAAAACTTGTCTAATAAATAAAAACAAATAAATACACAAAATAAAGCAAGTCTTGCTTTTGCCTCCAAGGCAGTATCATGTATTTTTTGAACCTGATGAAGAACGGCGACGTCCTTTCAAAACCGGTGGTGCTGGATTGTATTTCATGGTATGTGAAGAAGCTTTAAAGTTTAAATATTGAACATACACTAGATATTTATTTAGTTTTGTCATACGTTTAATGTTTTCAAAATATTTTAACATTTAAATGAAACACAAGTACTTCAAAAAGAAATCCAAAAACCTCATGCCATCAAACTTCATAATTAAAACAGTTCAGATGTTTTTATCAGCTTCTGATGAAAATTGAAACGGGAACTGGGACAGTAAGTCTGTATCTCAAAAAGGTGTTGGTGTTGCGGAATATGGTCGATTGACTACTCTTGGGTCCTAGGCCAGAGGGGAAGGGCCTTGAGTGGAGGTCTTTCTAAGGGGTTCTAGCCCGTATTCACTCAACTTTCGGAGATAACCACGGAAAACTCCGAACGGCTAGGCCAACGAGCGCGACCTTTGATCGAACCCGGCATCTCACTTCTACCATCTTTGAGCGCAGAACCGCTCGGCCTCTAGTGGGCGTATCTCAAAAAGGATGGATTGGATTTGGGAATAAGGCCGATTGACTGTTGTAGGTCCTAGACCTGAAGAATGTGCTCTCCGGGGTCCTAGCCCATATTCACGCAAATTTCGGAGAAAACTACGGAAAATTCCGAACAACTAGGCTGACAAGCGTGACCTGGGATCGAACCAGGCATCTCACGTCTACCAGATTTGAGCGCAGTACCACTCAGCTGCTCGAGGGAGAACCTCAAAAATGAATTCAGCGATTTTCTTCAAAATTGCTATATAAAACCGCTTTTTATATGTCTGCATATATATTAGTTTTTTTTTTTTTTTTTTTTTTTTGTGTGTGTGTGTGAAAAGTTATAGCCTTTTTGTACTTTTAGGTTAATTTTAAATATCGCTTTCGCTGGTTTGTTTCCCTACTCTTTATTTACTGCATTTTGAAATACACATAAAATGCACTGGAAATCTATTTTTTATTTACTAAACAATAATATTTAAAAATATAAGCAATAAAAGGTAGACATATCACTTCATCCTTGTAACTAACGAAAATTTAGTGAAGTAGCATTTTAGTATATCATTGGTTCATAGAATGAGAAAAGAGATTAAAACCTTAAGATATGAAAAACATTATGCATTTTTTTTTATTCTTCATATTTTATCAAATATTAATGGTAGATTCTTGAAGTGTTATATATGTAAATTAATTATAACACACGTAAAAATCGTGAATAATGTCAATCAAAAACAGTAGCAGTGCTTTATAAAATTCATTTCTTGAACAAAAACGGCTACATATAACTAACATGTAGTGATATTGAAGTAAGATATTATATATATATTCTTTTTTAATAAGTACCTTCGAGATTTCTTATGTGAAATAAATTTTATACACTTTTAAATCTAATTTTACTGTAAAGTACTGTCAATAGAAAAAAAAAAAAAAAAAAAAAAAAGAAAGAAAATTAAAGAACGGCTCTACGAATTTTCTTTATATTCGTGATATTAAGTTCTTTGTAGACATCTATGTCCCTGTAAACATCTATAAATGCTAGATTCACCAAAATGCTTATAGTGAGTGCAACAGTGATTTATAATATTCATATAAATTTTCAGCTCAATTGAATAAGGCGTTTAGATGCTATCGTACTTTTAAAAATTTGGTCCCATTGGCCATAATGATAAAAAAATTTTCTTTGTGTCCCTGTAAAAAACCTGTAAGACCTAAATTCACCAAAATCTATACAGTTGGTGGAACTGTAACCTATAACATGTGTACAAATTTTTTGCTCAGATTAATAAGGCGTTTAGACGCTATCACACTTTTAAAAATTTAGTCCCATCGGCCATAATGATAAACAATTTTTCTTTGTGTCCCTGTAAAAAAACTATAAGAGCTAGATTCTCCAAAATCTATACAGATTGAGTATGTTAGACTTATAATATGTGTATAAATTGTTTGCTCAATTGAATAAGGCGTTTAGATGCTATCGCACTTTTAAGATTTTGGTCCCGTAGGCCATAATGATAAAGAATTTTTCTTTGTGTCCCTGAAAAAAAAACTATAAGTGCTAAATTCATCAAAATCAATAGGGTTCGTGCTACGGTGACTTGCAACATGCGTACCAACTTACAGCTCATTCGAGCAAAGCGTTTAGACGCTAGCGTGTTCACTCCCACACATACGCGCACACATACATGCACATATACATACACACATACATACACACACACATACATACATCATCGTAAAAATAGTGAATACGGACTGAGGGGACCTCGAAACGTATAGAAACATCAAAATCTCAAATTCGGATTTTTGACATGATTACAATACTTTCCTCACTATAGTGTTTGGAAAGTAAAAAGAATTTATAATCTGTGTATTAGTGGATAATCACGGTATGTGTTATTACCACAGATTTCATGAGTTGATAAATATCAGAATACTAAGAAAGGCTATTCCTTATTCCGAAGTTTAATATTTTTGAGGAAGAAAAAAAATTCTGTGGAAAATTCAAGGAGGATTTTTTTTTTTTTTTTTTTTTTTTTTTTTAAGGATGGAGGACTATTAGTTTCAATCTACGGATTTTTACCATACCAGTTTTACGACAGTTGAGCATTTATCGAAAATATAATTGAATAATTTGAAAACGATGTTATAGTTTGAAAATAATAATAATAATAATAATAATGTCTTCTTCTGCGCCAAATTTTAAATTTTGACAAGGGGGTCCAATGCAAAAGCTTTTCCTTCCCCTTGAATTTCTCTGAACGATGTAAATAAACATTAGGATCAACTTTAGTAAAGAACTTTAGGTGACTTTTGCTATTTTGTCAACGAAACTGCCTCAGCATTTTTATTTTTATTTACTATTATTATTATTATTATTTTTCTTTCACGATAGAATGAATTTTTATTTTATTAAATGTATATATAACTTTGATTTATCTCAAGAATTAGTCTATTACCTTAAAAGCAAACACGTTTTATTTATGAGACAAAAAAATTTTAAGTTAAAATACACTTAAAAAACAAAAATTACATATAAAAACAATTAAAATCAGACGTTTCGAAACCCGTCCGGGTTTCCTCATCAGTAATACAACACAATATGCAAACAGGACATGAACACTCAAGGAATTTAAAGGAGTACGGAATATTGAGGAGCCAGTGCGCATGCTTCATTGATAGTGTGGAGATGTTTGGCAGTGTGCCAGCTTTCAAGGAAAATACGCGATTTATAATTATGAACACCAGAATTTAAAATTTTTATATTATCGAAGTCAGGAATATGATCGGTTTCTATTGAATGGATTACAATTTTAGAATTTTGGTTGCAATTTTTAAAAGATCGTCTGTGTTCTTGTAGTCTAATTTTTGCTGTACGGCCAGTTTCACCTATATAAACAGATTTGCAATTTTTACAAGGAATTAAATATATTACACCAGTTAAATCCAGAGAAGGGGTTATGGGTTTAAAGTTGAAAAGGACGTTTTTTAATTGTTTAATTGGCCGGAAAGCAGTATAAATGTTATGTTGTTTAAGTAATTTAGAAATAAATTCTGAAGGAAAACCAAAATATGGCATCGAAATATAACTGTTTTTATTAATAAGTGAATTTTTCATTTTCATTGGAGTAGAGGGGGGATTTGCAGGAGGAAACGAAGGAGGGGGGAAGCTGATAATGTTTTCACGATAAATTCGTTTTAACCAATTAAGAGGGTAATCGTTATTTATTAAATCCTGGAAAATTTTTTTAATTTCTAACTTAAAAAGTGTTTCGTTACTACATAACCGAAGAGCTCTATTGACCAAAGTTCGGAAGACTGCGATTTTATGCGAATTAGGATTAGCGGAATGAAAATTTAAATATTGACCTGTAAATGTGGCCTTACGATAAACAGAAGTTTGAAAAGTGCTAGGTGAATTCGAAATGCGTTTAACGAGAACATCAAGAAAAGGCAAACTGTTATTCTGTTCTATTTCCAAAGTAAACTGAATTTCTGGGCATAATGAATTAGAAAAATTAACGACTTCATTTATATGTCTTTCTTCAATTAATAAAAAAATGTCATCTACGTATCTCCGCCAAAAAGGAATTTTATCATTTAAACTATCATTTATTTTATTTTCCAAAAACTGCATAACTATTTCTGCTATGCAAACACTAGCAGGTGAGCCCATAGGCGTGCCACGAATTTGTTTATAGTATAAATCATTAAACTTAAAGCAATTATAAGATAAGCAGAAAAAAACTAATTTAAGAATTGATTCAATATTAAGAGTAGAATGAGTACTATCATTAGGATAAATTTTTCTTATAATATCACAAGCAAATTCAATAGGGATGGAAGTAAAAAGAGATACAACATCTAAAGAAATCATTATACAGTTTGGGGGGGCATTAAAATTTCTTAATTCAGAAACAAACTGAAAAGAAGAATTTAAACTAAAAGGTGAATTTAAAGTAAGAGGTTTAAGCAAAGACGAAATAAATCTAGCAAGGTTAGAAAGAGGGGAACGGGAGTAATCAATTATAGGTCTAAATGGAATATCAGGTTTATGCAATTTTGGCAACCCATAAAAACCCATACCATTCGCACATAAACATAGCACGTTTAACACACAAAGCAGATGTAATTATCATGTTGGCAAGTATAATATTTTAACAAGTTAATATATATTTTTTCTTTTTTTTAGTCATGGAATTTTACAAATATTTTTTAATTATATATATATATTTTTTTTGTGAATTTTCCACTTTTAATGAAACTTATATAAAATATTGTTTAAATGTTGTTTTACATGCTCAAAATTTTGAGAAAAGAAAAAAAAAAGTTTTTTTATTTCTTTCTTTTAAGCCTTTGAAAACCATGTAACCTGTTAATATAATAAAATGTGTAAATAAATAATAATTAGTACTTGATATTACAGAAATAATTATTTAGTTATGCGTAACATTGTTCAGTTTTTATTTTGTAATATTTTTATTAAAACCCTCAACACTTTTTTTTAAAAGTATTATATTTCAAGTAATAAATCTCAGAAAAATTCTTCCAAATACAGTTTATATAGAATTTAAATAAATCTTTCGTTAACTGACGAGACCTGATGATGTGCTAGTAAATAAGCACGAAACATGTTGTCTGTCTTTTAACCTTTTAAAATTCTTTTAAATATTTTTAACGTGCTTCTTACAGCGGATTTTACTCTTTTAAATAGTTATTTCGCACGTGGTTTTTAATTATTTAGTGATCTTTCGTTTTCATTTCTCCTTCTTTTACTTTTTTTTTTTTTTTTTTTTTTTTTTTAATTACATAATTTTAAGCACATTTACAATTTAAGATCAGGATATCGATTAATATTATTTCGCTAGTAATTCCGTATATTTCAAATAAAAAATGAAAAATTATATTGTCAACAGTATAAAATCCCTCTTTAAATAAACATTCATAAACACAATGTAAAAAGATTCGTTCAGAAATCAACAAGTTTTTTCCCTACAAGAGAGTGCAATGGAGATTTCACTGTGAAGGTTTTCCCTTTAAAGGGAAATCGTTTAGTAGAAGATATCACTTTGCTATATGTGTCGGACGGGACTTCCTACAGCCATTGTTAACACCGAGACGCTTGAAGATAAAACACGCCGACAGGGGGGGACTTTCTGTCGTCTTACTGCCGTCTTTATGAACACTATCTGGTCAGAATCTGCCGTCGTGAAAAGGTTAAATAATAAACTATGAACATTTATATTGAAGTGCATTTTTTACTTTCTTCTATATTCAATAGAAGAAAGTATTGGATTCATAAAAATTTTCGACGGATTTACATGTTTTGTGAGGTCTAGAACACGATTTTACCATTTATAGAAAATGTCTGTCTGTGTGTGTGTGTGACAAAAAGTTTGTGTCGACTGTATCTCCAGAACTACTGTTCAAAATTATATATGAATTTATATGTAGAGGCACCTTGACCTAAATTAGTGCCAATCAATTATTGTCAACTGATCAACAGGTGGTGCTGCTATACAGCAATTTCCGAGATTTAAGAGGAGGCTATATCTCGGGTTCTATTGAGTATAATTAAACAAAGTTTGATATGTGAAAAGGCTATTATGAGACATTATGATGATTCAATTTGAATCCTTATTGGCCAACAGGTGGCGCTGCTGCACAGCGATTTCAGCAGTTTAGGGATAGGCTATAACTCAGGAACTACTGCATAAAATTGCATATAAATTTATATGTAGACGCACCTTGACCTAAATTAGTGTCGCAACTGTTGGTGTCAACCGCTCAACAGGTAGCGCTGCTATACAGCGATATTTGCAATTTAATGGGAGGCTATATCTCAGGTTCTATTGTGTATAATCAAACAAAACGATATGTGACAAAGCCATAATGAGACATTCTGTTGAATCAATCTGAATGCTAATCGGCCAATAGGTGGAGCTGCTATACTGCAATATCCCTCGATAATGGGAGGGCTATATCTCAACTTCTATGGTATATAACTCTACGAAACCTGATATGTGAGATAACCATTATAAAAACGTACTTTTTAAGATGCTATTTATAGGCAATAAAACTGCCACTTTGGATATTTAGTGTTAGTTGTCTCTAACATGAAAATCGTTTGCATTCATCCTGTTAGATAATCTTAAAAAATAATATTTTTAATAAATTATTTGCAGTTAGTAAAATATATGAAAGTATAGAACAAAGTCTTGTGGTGGCCAAAACATACTAGTTTACTCTTGAATTTCACAACTCACATAAATGGTTAAGAATTATTATTGATCTTTTTTTCAGTTTTTTTCAGTTTTAAATTAAACAATTAGTAATTACATTTCAAATTCTATTAAAATAATTTACCAACTGTATGACAAGGAAAACATACCTTATTTCATAATTTAAAAAAGTTTTGTTTGATTTTTACATGAAAAAGTAATTTTCATTTAGTTCTCGGGTTTTATGTCAGGTGTGGGTCGGTTCTCGGCTTGATGAAAAATTTTTAGTCAGGTTTGGGTCGATGAAAATTTTTTTGTCGGGTTCAGGTTGATATAAAATTCAGCTGTCGGGTAAAACCCGACCCGCGCAGGACTCTAATTGAGTACAGGAAAGCATTTTCTGTGATTTTGAAATTTTCAATTTTTAAGAGGGGTAGGGGGGATTTTTGAGTAGAGTTTTACAAAAACGTGGTACATATTCGAATGAAAACGCATGGCTGTTGTCAGTACATATCTCCAAAAACCCATTCATGTTTTTGTGACTTTCGATTTTGAGAGGTGTGTTGCAAGGGGGAAATTCGTGACCCCCTCCCCCACTTTTCAGCACTAAATTTGTCTTGGGAAATCTAGGTGAGTTGCAGTCATGTAATTTAATGCATAGTTTATATGTATCCGATACCTATTATAATGAGATTTCTCTCCTTGGGTTCAAGGGGGGGGGGGGGGAGAAAAAAGTTTTTAAGTGTAACTTTGCTCCAAATTATCTCAGTCAGATTAATTTTAATGTGTGGGTTGGTTATTCATACCCAACATGCTTTATAATAGGATTTTGTGAAATTTCCTCCCTTCCCCCTTTTAAAGGTTGGAAGGAAATACATTTTCAAGACTAACTCTGTTCCAAATTATTTTAGGAATGTGATTTTTTGATGTCGATTGGTTATGCATACCCAATACACACACCACAAAGAGATTTTGTGAAACTATTTTCTACCTCCTCCCATAGAAAGGGGGGGGGAGTAAAAAGAAAGTTTTTAAGGTTAAATCTGCTTCAAATTATTGTAGAACAGTAATTGTTTATGTGTGGGCCAGTTATATGTATCCAATACGTAGTATAAAAAGATTTTCCAAAATTCTCCCCTTTTTCCACACTTTAGGATCAGGGCGTGTACAAAGACACGTTTTTAGCATAGCTCTGGTCCAAATTATCCGAGGGAAGCGATTTTTTGATGCATCAATTGGTATGTGTATGCAACACACACTCTAAAGAGGTTTTGCGAAATTGCCCCCCCCCCCCCCCCCCAACACACAGACATACCACCACCATTCGTTGGGGTAAGCCCAGCAAAAAACACAGTTTCAAGTTTGAATATGCTTCAAATTTTCATAGAATGGCGAATTTTGGCATATGAGTTAGAGATGCTGTTTATGTTCTATAGTGCGTAAATTACGTGAAAAATCGGAGGCAGAAACATGGAAAATCTATTGTGGCGGCTTCCAGCGGACACGTAATTTTCATTCTCGAAAAAAGTAATAAATAAATAAGCGAAGAAAGAAAAAAAATGTATTTAAAAATATATTTCTTGTTTAAAACTAATATTTTCTTTATATTTTTAAAGGATTCTGCTCTGAAGAAGGAAAAAAGATCCTTTCCTCCTACATAATATTAGTTTAAGACAATTTCAAAAAGAGCTGGTTAAAAATTCCTAAAAATCTGTTTTTCATCTACAATTAATATATATATATATATCTAATGTATAAATTCATTTATTTGGGGGGGGGACCCATTTTTTGAAAAATTAACCCAGATTTTTTAAATTCATGGGTCCCTAGATTTTGAAATACTAGCGGCATCACTGTGAGCATTGATTAAGAATATGCAATATTCTCTCCGATTCGAGTTCTTGAAAATTCTGATTTTCCCGCCAGTGGCGGATACAGAACTTAACTTTTTTTTTTTTTTTTTTTTTTTTTGGGGGGGGGGGGGTGTCTAAGATTTGTCAAGATGTTATTCCAGATCAATGAAAGTTTTACAATTGTAATATTCAAATGTGAAATGAATACCAGTGTTTTTTTTTTTTTTTTTTTTTTTTTTTTTGGGGGGGGGGGGGGGCTGTAGATCCACTACTGTTTTCTGCTGTGGACAGGGGAGTAAATTAGTGCCGAAGGCAGTGGGAACCTGAACTCTTCATGGTGTAAGCGAGAAAATCTCTACTGAATGCAACATTAACTTAGGTTTCAACTGATCTTAGTATTTTTATTTTTGAGAATTTATAATAATGATATGGAATTTTGAGAATTCGTTTAAATATAGTGTCTAGTGAAGCAGGCAAAGCCTGCTAGTAAGTTATATAGTTCTTCAGAATTATGAAAAGAAATTTGTGATTATTTAGCATGAAACAAAAAAGAAATTAGCACAATTATTTCAATTAAAAATAGATACCATATCTAAATTAAAATTTATTTAAATATGCAGTCATACCTAATTTTTTTAAAGTTTTAGATAATTACGGTTGAATCTGCAGCTACACAAACTGTTCATAAATTGGAATTTTGTAACAATTGATCTGTATTTTTTATTTATAATCTTGCTGGAGATGGAGATTACTGAAATGTTCTGCATAATATTCATACTAGAGATATACCAAATATTTGGCCATATTACTGATTATTTCATTTGGCCGAAAATGAAACTATTTCGCTAGATGAATATTTGGTAAGCTATTCAATTAGCCAAATTTCTAAAACTTAATTTATTACTTTCTTCTACATTTTAATAGAAGAAAGTATTGTATTTGTAAAAATTTTTGACCATGGGTTTTTAATAGATTTTGATTTACGCATTCTGAGAGGAGTAGAACACGATTAGACCAGTTTTAAAAAAATGTGTCTGTGTGTGATACATTTTTGTGGCAATTGTATCTCGGGAACTACTGCATATAATTTCATGCAAATTGGTATTATGTAGTTGCACTTTGACATAAATTAGTGCCTGTCAACTTTTGGTGAAAATAGTCTTAAAGGTGGCTTTGCCAACCTGCTTTTTCTAAAGTTTTAACATGGCGATATATATCAAAATTTCGTGTAAATGTGCATAAAGAGAATTATTTTTTAATAATTATGAAATTAAAAAGAATTGTTTATAACAGTGATAGTCAACTGAGGAAAATTTTTTGTATACGTAGGAGCATTGCATCTGTCTCCTGTAAATTTTCATTATGTACCCAAAGAGCTTTAATTGTGTCAAAAGAGCTCATCAATACCTTTAAAACAAATGATTGAACTATAGATCTGTGATAAAAGTTATTGATTTTTTTCATTAAAAGAAAGAAAAAAATGCATTTTTATAAAATGTTATTTGGAGAATAAAATTGATTTTCTTTAGATATTTAATGTTACGACTTCTCTAGAAATGTAAATCATCTGCATTTATCATGGAAAATAATTTTAATAAATTATTTTTATTGAGAGAATTTGTTTACGAAAATATAGGTTACAACTTCAGTATACACCAACAGCTGAATTTGGCGATTTTTCTTTGGCACTGTTTTGAATGATAACAATGTCGTTCTGGACTGTTTGCGATATAATATGGCAGCCTATATGTTGTTTATTTTAGATTTTACATTTTATGATTTAGCCATAATCGCCAATAAAAAATCGCCGAATATTGTTGTGGGTGTTACTGAAGTTGTTCCAAATGCAGAAGAAAGTCATATAGTGGCCACAACATGCTAGATTTTTTTTTTTTTTTTTTTTTTTTTACATTTTCACATTCAGAAATCTATTAATACTCATTTTAGAAAGACTAATATTTTTAAATTTGAGTTCAAAAATGCGAGTTTTCATTGAGTGCATTTTTCTCAATTACTAGCCATAAAATGAAATACTACTAAAAATTTTAAAATGAATTTTTGGAGAATAAGTACTAATTTAACGATTAAGAATTTTTTGAATGTGAAAATAGAATAAAAAAAGAAAAATACATTACGTAATGAATAATTATGGAAACAAATTTTCCCATACAATAACTGGCAGTGAAATTAGGCATTATATGCTCACAACACGTAAAAAACCTGAAAACTGCTACTTGCATGCAGAATGAATGGCAAGACTTGTTAATGATATATAAAATGGCTATTATTAAAAATATTTATTTACACTAATCATAAATGATATGATATTTGTGAAGTTCTAAGAAAATCACAATGTAAATGAAATATTCAAAATGAAAAATTTCTATAAAAACAAAATAACATGAAATTCAGAGACACAACTGAAGCGAATCCTGCAGATAACATACTATTATTAAGTCTTCCTTCACTATTCATTCTGCATGCAAGTAGCAGTTTACAGTGTTTTGCATTCTAAGTGGTTTTACACCCATGATGTAAATGAAAGCAAATATTTTAAATCTTCCACAGCAATATTAAAAAAGATTAATTACATTTATTATAACAATTAATATTTGAATAAGTACAAATTCTACTATGGTACAAAACAAATAAAAGATATGAGATAAAACTAGCATGTTGCGGCCATGAGAAAACTATGTTCATTTTCCTATAAGAATTCACACAATACAAATAATCTATGAAAAAATATGCAAACGATTTTCATCCCAGAGAAGAATAACGCTAAATATTAAAAAAAGAAAAGTAAATTTTATGTTTTGCAAAATAAATCGATTGTATTTTAAATTATCACAGATCGATGGTTCAATTATTTTCTGATCGAAATCCCGTTCCGAAATCATTATATGAGGGAAATAAATCTCCCACATTGATTTCAACATTTTTTTCATAACACACTAGCCCAAAAAATAAATTAAAATGCCGCATTCAACAAAAAGCAAGGATAGTAAAGCGATCATTTAAAACAAGAAATATAAAAATTGCGTCATGTATGTCAACAACACGTGTGCTGCGAGCACGGATTAGGATACAGAATGATAAACTGGATAGGGCGGCCAGCGTGGGGAACGGAGCTTTATTTTCCGTATTAATTCAGCCGAACAGAGTAAGCGATCCGATCGCCGCCTGGTGTAGTATTTTTGAAACTCATCGGAAGAAAGGGAAAGCCCGCCCCTTCGGCTTCAGTCATCCAACGAAGGAACAGCCAGAAATTTAAAAACGCGCTGATTGGTGTATTTTCGAGATTTGGTCGCCCTCTATCTGTAAGATGAAAATTACTACCTTTCCGTAACATTAGTAATACATCTTTATCTTTTAGGCTGGGATTGCGGTGCCTCGTTCTTAAGTCTTATTTTAAATGTTAAGAACTTTCTTAGATGGGCGTGGTTAAGAACGATCTTAACTTGGTATTGCGGTGCCTCAAGCGTAAGTCCTCCACGTGTCCTCGTAAGAGAAAGCCAGCCAGCCAATGGGAGACGCAGAGCGAGCTATGTTGTGATTGCGCGCGCATCGAGTTACGATTCGACTTAAGATAGCTCTCAGGTTGTCGTAAGATAGTGAGACACTGCAATACGACTTGCGTTTTGTTTACATCTTAAGACAGAGTTTGTGCGTAAGATAGTGTTGAGCGAGGCACCGCAATCCCAGCCTTAATCCGTGGCTGCGAGACTGATTCACAAAAGAGTCGTTCTTGGGAGCGATAAAGATTCGTTGGTGACTGCCGTATATAGAATGGACCATATTCCTCGTTTGGGTTCGAGACTATAAAAAATCAGCTGTTTTGGGGAAACAGTTCTCAACTCTACCATAGCAAAGCATTGTGGCTTGCAAATTTTTATCTTGCAATATTATTTCTAAGAGTTACAGATTATATGAAATTGAAGTAAGAGTGATATAGTGATAACTTTGTTTTGTTTTTAATTCAGTTTTAGTAATATACTTTAATATTAATCAACATATGTAATATTAAAAGATGTCATGTGAACTGTGGCGATGTTAACAAATTTAAATGAATGTTCTATCTAATAGATTCCTTTATTAAAATGATTGAAATTCTAATTATTTAAGCTTTGATGTCTATATATATGTGTGTGTGTGTATAAAATGTTCTTATTAATCTTTTATTCATTATATATATGTATGTTTGTGTGTGTGTATACATAAAATGTTCTGCAATTTTACGTTATGGAATAGTCTTAACTTTATCATTCGATTCAGTTGTTTACATTTCTCTTTTGTTCTTGTTTGAACATTATTATTAAGTTTCACTGCAGAAATATTTACGAAAATGTTATGCGTAGCAATAAAATGGCATGTTGAATCTAATTTGTTTACAAAATATCGGCCACGTGTTCGGCGATTTTACCTACGGTGACGTCACAGGAATATTGTCCATAATAATAAAGGAAGAAGGAGCACGCCAATAGTCTAATTCTTACAAACCCCTTCTAGTGAAATGCCAGCGAAAGCTACTTTTGCTCCTCTCAACCTTGAAGTAGGGCACCCATCCTCAGCGCATTTATCGCTGTTTGTTGTGGGTGCTGCCTCGCAGACTGATTGTCAGAAAGACGAGACGATTCAAAAATCTCGCCAACAAGTCTCCAACCAATCAGATGGAAGCACTGTTACAACCCTATACCCGGCATTCCTGAATTTTACAAACCGAAACCAAAACACGAACGCTCCTTCTTCCTTTATTATTATTCTATGCTGCCGTAACAATAATATTGTTCCGGCTGCCGTAGCAATAGACACTTCGATAAATAAAATAAGCAGTAACAAATATGAAATGAAACATAGTTTAACTCTATGGCATAATTTCCGGCAATTTCACTATATGATTCGCAAGTAGCAATTCGCATATTACCCATTTTTCCATTACCCTTTTTTTCGCTTACGCATTTTTCCGCCTCCCAGAAAAACCACATGTGTGTGAAGAATGTTTTAAAGGATTTTCTGTCAAAGGTAATCTGGTGAAACACTTCAGAATTCATACAGGAGACCGTGCAGGAGAAAAACCATTTGTGTGTGAAAAATTTTCCGAAAAATTTTCTGAATTAGATAGTTTAAGAAAACATTTTAGAAGTCATACTGGAGAAAAACCATATCTGTGTAAAGAATGTTCCAAAGCATTTTCTGAAAGAAGTAATCTAAAAAAATATCTTAGAATTCATACAGGAGAAAAACCGTTTACGTTTCAGGAATGTGCCAAAAAATTTTCTAATAAAAATAAACTAAAAATACATCGTCGCGTCCATGCAGAAGGAAAAACCATTTGTGTGTGAGGCATGTTCTACAGGATTTTCTCGAATGAGTGATCTAAAGAGGCATATTCGAATTCATACAGGAGAAAAGCCATATGTGTGTGAAGAATGTTCCAAAGAATTTTCTGAAAGAAGTAAACTAAGAAAACATCTTACAGTTCATACAGGTGAAAAACCATTTGTGTGTGAAAAATGTTCCAAAGAATTTTCTGAATTAGGTAGTTTAAGAAAACATCTTAAAAGTCATACTGAAGAAAAACCATATGTGTGTGAGGCATGTTCTAAAGGATTTTCTCGAATGAGTGATCTTAAGAGGCATCTTCGAATTTATACAGGAGAAAAACCATATGTTTGTGAAGAATGCTTTAAAGGATTTTCTCAAGAATCTCATCTGAAAAATCATCTTCGCATCCATACAGGGGAAATACCATATGTGTGTGAAGAATGTTCTAAAGGATTTTCTCGAATGAATGATCTAAAGAGGCATTTTCGAATTCATACAGGAGAAAAACCATATGTGTGTGAGGCATGTTCTAAAGCATTTTCTCGAATGAGTGTTTTAAAGAGGCATCGTCGAATTCATACAGGAGAAAAACCATATGTGTGTGAAGAATGTTTTAAAGGATTTTCTCGAATGAGTGACCTAAAGAGGCATCTTACAATTCATACTGGAGAAAAATCATATGTGTGTGAAAACTGTTTCAAAGGTTTTTCTGAAAAGAACAAACTTAGAAAACATCTCCGCATTCATGCAGGAAAAAAATATTTGTGTGTGAAGAATTCTAAGTGATTTGGTAATATCTTTGCGTATATTTAGGTGAAAAACTTTAGTGAGCGAAATATGCACCTTTTTTTTTTTTGTAAAACATTTGTTCATTTACGCATTTTTCTACGCATTTCAGCACTCATGAGAAAATCCTTATGTGGGCAAAAAATGTTCTGAAGTATTTCGTTCATAGGGCTGTATAAAAAATCAGTTCTGAGAAAAACCATGGGTGTGTCAAAAAAAAAAAGGAAAATATAGACTTCTGTGCACTTAAGCCGTAGAATAAGCATAAGTGAGTAAGAAACGTTCGTAACGTTAAAAAACATGTCCGTTTTCATCAGCTGTATGTTTATGAAATATGGTCTAATGGAATTTCTTAAAACAAAAATTTAAATAGACATGTACACACGGATACAGACTTATGTTGTGTTAATATAATCTGAATTTTTTTTTTAAAGATGTCTAAGTGCACAAGTACATTCTCATCGAAAAAAGAAATCTGTCGACTGGTGGACACCACCTCCCCGAAAGGGGGCACTATATAGTGAAAATTTATTATAGGACTTTTCATCAGAAACAGCACTATTGTTATTAATAATATTACTACTGGGCAAATCCATGGTTACGGGTGTGACACTTATACTAACAATAATGCTTATATTTCCACACGAGTTGATAATTTAATTTAAACGAAGTCATGTGTTTATACAGTAGGACATTGTGTATAACTATGAACTAGATCTAATTGTTTATTGTTGAATTTAAATATTTAAAAAATAAAGAATCATTGGTTACGGGTGTGACGTAAAAAAGACATCAGTATTTAGTTCATATGAAATAGTGTCACTTTTCTGTGATTTTATTTTACCTATATACCACATGATTTTTTATGTATACTCCACTTGTCAATTGACATTATATTCAAAACACCAAGTCCAGATACAAAAATTCACAAATTTATTAATTTTTATATTAGGTTACGAGTGTGACATATATGATAAATTTATTTACTATTTTTTATTTAAACTAATTTTTTTTTTCATAAAAGAAGCTTGCAAATTTACACTTATTTAAATACATGAAAATCTGAAATTTTCGATACTTAGGTATCATCCCGTTGACCAAAAAAGAGATTTTCCCCAAATCAGAACACTCGCCAGAAAGTTGCTAAATGACTTTAGACTAGAAAAACTCCAACATAATTTTTAATAACATTAAAAATTAAATTGCAAGAACAGTATTGAAACATATGAATAAAGCAATTATAAATTGCAAATAAATACATGAACATTTGTGTATACATTTGTATTTAAAATAAAACATTTCATTTATTTAAATGTCATGTGCCCTCTGGCATTTATCATCGTAGGTTGCGGTAATTTCCGTAAAACTTGCTGAGGATTTTCCCACGATGTCTCATTTGTGTAAATCCAGACATTTCCTTGTTTCTTTAGATATTTTACTTCAAATACATAATCATCAGAATTTATAACCAGTGCTCTGTACTTTTCGTGACTTCTACCACACTCCTTTGTCAGAGAAATTTCGACAAAATCACCAGGGACAATATCATCAGTAAAGTCATCTTGTGCATGCAGTTTTTCAGGTACACTGCAACTTTCAGCTTCATTTGAAACACATACTATTCGAGAATTTTTACTGCAAGCAACAAATTTTACTTCTAAAGTGTAAGGCATGTTTGGTTTAAAATAATGTAGATGTTGTGTCCCTTGAATTGTTTTTATGTTTTTCCATCTTTCATGCAGCATAGCTTTCCATTCTTCAATATCTGATGCAGATAAAAAGATCACTCTAATATTCTTAAGTTTGTTTTTGGCCCATTCAGCAAATTCAACAGCATTTGTAACAGTAAATCTCCGTGTTCTTACTGCTGTCCTTACTGTTCTTTTAACAACACCTCCTACCCTATCCACAGCTCTTTTGCCGTGAGAGGAAGCAAAAAAAGACCAGTCTCCATTAACACCATAATCATTTTTCATGAATGTCAAGTTTGATAACGTGTACTTATTTTTAAATTGAGCCGCACATCCGTCTGAAAACATTTTTACACGTATGATGGTGGGCTGCAAGAGCAAAATATCTTTCATTAGGTATTTTAAGAAGACCCATACAGAATGCTTACCATGACATAAATCATTGCTAATGATGCCAAAAGAGTAAAGAGTGTGTTGAACTCACACACCAGCTGTAAATATTTTTACTTGCTGATGGGTCCAATGCAGCATCTGAATTTCTTCTTGAACTTTTGCTGTATAATTTTCAGAAAAGTCTATTTGTATAACAGCTTCTTACTCTGTGAAAGATTCTCTGGAGTCTTGAAAATGTTTCTGTTGCATATTTTTTACAAAACAATGCATGCAGCTGGTCTAGCATATACTCAAATAATTCTGCGACAGATCCCATTTCTACAACAATTTTCATACGCCCTTCAGCGTCAGTCCATTTACGCCATTCTGTTTGCTGGCTGAGAGTTTCTTTACAAAAACTTTCATAAAGCATATTCTTTGCTTTGTTATTACATAGGATGCATTTGCTTGTCATGCATTAGCATTCTTCATTCTCACTTGGACAAACAAAACTTTTGCATAGCTGTTTACTATCAGAGGGTATTTCTTCACATATTTGCGAAATGGCTTTTATAGCCATTTCCTGTTAGCAGGGTAACGACACACACACACATTGTGATTGTGAGGCATATCTGAGGAGGGCATAATATTGTTTGGGCGAAGCTTAAAAAAACTAGAGCGACCTATTTGTATGTCTAATTATGTAGTTTTGAAAGTTTCAAATGCTTTATCAATTGTCATAAGCATGATTTTTTTTTTTTTTTTTGCTCAATTTTTTTTTCTTGTTCACGAGTGATTATATGTACAAAGTCCTTACGCCCAGGTGCTTGCCAACTAATATCATCATTCTTGTAAAATTCAATTACTTTAGTTTTGATGGATTCTGAAAGTCCTTTGTCATGTAAAGCAAAAGTTGATTGTTTTGAATCCTGGTGAAACCCTAAAGTTTTGGCTAGACGTGAGACTACTGTTTTACATTTTCTTGGGCTTCGCGGCAGTGCTTTCTTAACAAGTGCTAATGCTTTTCCCAAAGAAAGGTTGTGGTGATTTTTAAAGCACATGTTTAAAAATCTACGATAAAAAACTCATAATCATACATTTATAAGAACTATGATATTCGGATATCATAAAAATCTTTGTTTATTTCAGCCATTGAAGTATCCTTTTATAAAGTTTATGAACTATTGATACATTATGTGTTCAATTCAAGATAAAATTTATTGAATTACAGGTGTATTTTATAATTTACTAAAGTTCACAATTTTATAAAGCTTATCTTTACAAAGTATCAAAATTAGCATTAAAATAATCTAAGCATTCTATTTTTTTTTTTAAATGCTATTACAATCTTTATACAATAGTTCTAATTTATTTTATTCATGTTCTTTTTTCTTTAAATAATTAATTAAATCACATGTAGAGTACAGTTTTTTTAGTGTCACAAGTTACGGGTGTGACTTAATATTTTGTCATATTTTTAATTTTTTCTGTTTAATTGAGCTAGTATTTGTAGAAGAACATTTTTTTTTTTTTTTTTTTTCAATTTCCCTTACCGAAATACGGTAGAGAAGAGTATTGTTTTTGGATCAAATTTCGGAAATTGAGTTTTTGTGATAATTGATAAAATTGAGGTCCCTCCAAATTCTAAAAACAGGCCATTAGCGGTTGGTCTCTATGTGTGTTTGTTATCGTAACTTGGGTTTGAACTTTGGACATCCCGTCTGTCACATAGTTGCCAACATCTTAATTAATATTCAGTAGTACTATTAGTATCCGTCGCTTTTTTCGCAGTGGTTTATTTTTAGAGTAATTCGCTCCAAATATAATTAAGATTAAATAAATAATAAAAAAAATTTCATATTCATGCTGGTTTCGGAGAAAACCACGAACAATTCTGAATGTCTGCGTTAGATCGAGAAGTGTGACTTGGGTTTGAACTCGGGACCTCCCGTCTGGGACATAGTTGCCAATATCCTAATTATGTTCCGTAGTACTATTAGTATCCGCGGCTTTTTTCGCAGTGGTTAATTATCTCAAAATGTAAAAATGATTAAAGAAGGGGAAGAAAACCCTCGAAAATCGCCTGGTGTGAAAATAGGGCGGGAACTAACACTACTACAGAAAATTAATTGGGATGTTGGTAGCTATGCTATCTTCTTCGAGAGCAGAATATTTCTACCACTGAAGGGGAACTCTTTATTTATAATTTTCCATTGATCAAAATTTCCCTATAACTTTTATCTTAAAGAGTATGGAGATATGTAGTTTTTGTTTATCTTTTCGACATAATTCATTGCATTAAAATTATAAGCTAAACATGCATTTAATACTTCTATCAAATAATTCACCAAATAGCCAAAAAATATAAACAATAAATGTACGACACTTTTATCGGCAGCATTAAAATGTATCAGTTTAATATTTTTAAAAATTGGCTGAACTGTAAAGAACTTTGCTCGATAAAAGTTATATTAATGTGCATTAAGCTGTTTTTCTTTATTAGATTTGGTTTAATAAATATTTGAAAGCAAGGAATTTCCTTTCGTTTTGATTTTAAAAGACCATCGTTTTGTTATAAAACCATCTTCTTCAGAAAAACATTCGATATTCGAAGAGCTTGAAAAATAAATAAATAAATAAAATAATGATATACACTATTTGTATAATATACAGATAATATACAGAGCTAAGAGCTACCCAAAATTAAGCGAAATTATGATTATTATTTTATGAATAAAAATCAATGTAATAAAAAAAAATTAAAATTTAATAAAATTGAAATTATTTGTTTCCTAATTACTTACAAGGAAACATTCAAAAGGTGTCATCTTCAAAAAGTATTCAAAAAAATATATGTGATTCTACTCTTCATAAAACACCAGAAAATGAAAAAATTATCGGCTGAAATTAATTACAGCGACCACAAAAAATTTATCAAAATTAAGCATATTTGGCGATTTCACACTGCTAGGCGATTGATTTAGAGTACTTGGCGGAAAAGCGAAACACGGTTCTGTTCGTACACGGCAATCTCGGTGCCAGTGAACTTATCGCCTAGCAGCGCTAAATCGCCAAAAATGATTAATTTTGATAAATTTTTGTGGTCGTTGTAATTAATTTCAGCCGATAATTTTTCACTTTCTGGTGCTTTATGAAGAGTAGAATCACGTATATTTTTTTCAATACTTTTTGAAGATGACATCTTTTGAATGTTTCCTTGTTAGTTATCTGTTATCTATCTCATATCAATAGAGGATTAGTTATCATGCATTATCCATTACTTATTTATTATCTATCTCTTATCTATAAAAAAGAAAAAAAAAAAAGGAAATTTATGTTTTCGGGTCAAATTTTCGGAACTGAGTTTTTCCTATATATACACGGTTTGAGATCAGCTGAATCTGAAAATAAGATTTTTTAAAAATGATCTGTCTATCTGAGAATTTGTTACTTATATAATTCAAAAATAAGTATTAGCAGGAAAACAAAGCTGAGTATTCTAAACATTTTTTTATAAGGGAATGAATCTTACTTAAAAATGATTATTGGGATCAAACACATTGACTTTATGAAATGAACTTTGTCCTCTCCTCTATATACAAGCACACGCATCCTTTTTTTTTTTTTTCTCTTATTGTAGAGAGAGTGTCAGATTTATAAATTTGAAAGGCTCAGATTTATAAATTTGAGTTTTTGCTACACTTACACGTTTTGCAGTTCCCTGAATCCAAAAATCAGGTTTTTAGGAATTGGCCTGTCTATGAGCATGTTAATTTAATAACTCAAAAATAAGTATTAGCAGGAAGTCACAGCTTAATATTCTCAATATTTTTCTTAAGGGAAGGTTACTTAACAAACAGATATTTTCTAAAAATTATAAAATCGTGTTCAGGATTTCTGAAATCGTGTTAATCAGTCGAAAAGCGGAAGTCGAAAATTTTTACGAATCTAATACTTCTTTCTACTGAATATAGCAGAAGTAAAAATGTTTAAAAATCCCGATGGCACCGTATATTTTTTGGTTTTGCACATTTTTGTATTCTATAATGTCA
Source organism: Salticus scenicus (assembly GCA_963930645.1). Taxonomy (NCBI): domain Eukaryota; kingdom Metazoa; phylum Arthropoda; class Arachnida; order Araneae; family Salticidae; genus Salticus; species Salticus scenicus. The sequence goes on along the minus strand of CAWVNO010000967.1, from coordinate 380,106 downwards.
TTATTATTATCTTTTCTATTTTTCTGTATAATAATATCACACATGGAAAGTATGTTTTTTAAATTACTATGTTGTTAATTTTAATTAATTAACAGAAGATCGTACATAATATGAATACTCTAATTACTTTAAAAAAAGGGAGGGGGAACACGGATTTTATTTTTCTAAAATTTCGAATATCAGATTATCAATTTTAGAGGGGGGGGAGGGTGTAGTGCAATTGAAACATAAGCGTTGAAATTAAAGTGAGAGGTGCGCAATTAGTTTGTCTCCGTTTTCGATGGGCTATAAGGGATTAGACTTCTACAGGAACTCTAAGAGTAATTTTTTATCATTTATTGACTGTGAAGTTTGGGCTCAAAAAATAAGAAGTACGATATCTTCTAAACGCTTTAATGAGTTGAGCTAAAATTTCGTATATATATGTTATAAGTCACCATCACACAATTTATATGGATCTTGATGATCACAGAACTTAAAGATCTTTTCATGGTTAAAATGAAAAATACTTTATAATTATGAGTCGCAAACTCGAATTATTTACAACGTGTTTACGTCTAAAACCTATATTTAAATAAGGTATAAATCAGTAGGCACGTTATTGGTTAAGAATGACAGTTCTTTTCAACTGAGAGGCAAAAAAGAATTTTTATATATTAAGGTATATGGGATAAAACTATTTATGATTCAATTTTTATTAAAATCACAATCAACTGATTGGAAGAAAATCATATTTAATGAAATTTTATTTTTCCGACTGAGTGAAAATAATTCCTGGACCGGGAGTCGAACACCGGATCTTTGACTTACAAGGTCAAGACTCTACCAATTGAGCTATCCAGGCTGACAACCGGTCAGCATTACTCACTCAGACAACCTTAAGGCAGAAACATCTGGTCTATCATTTAGATAGCTCAACAGAAATAAGCCGCAGGTAAAGGAAAACACCATTAAACAATGGGAAAAAAATACAATTTTTATTAAAATCGCAATCAACTGATTGGAAGAAAATCATATTTAAGGTTGTCTGAGTGAGTAATGCTGACCGATTGTCGGCCTGGATAGCTCAATTGGTAGAGCCTTGACCTTGTAAGCCAAAGACCCGGGGTTTGACTCCCGGTCCAGGCATTATTTTCACTCAGTCGGAAAAATAAAGTTTCATTAAATATTTATGATTCGTTTTAATACTGTCAAACTATTAAAAACGCATAACAAAATGATTAATAACAATAATAAGATAAATGTTGAATATGGCAAATTTACTGTTTATTGTTTTTCATTGAAACGGATAGAAAAATGTGAATCCTTTAAAAATGATATATAACTTGGGGGAAAATACTGCCCAAATACGACTTTTCTTTTTGTTTATTTTGCGGTTTCTCTGATTTAAATTTATTTAAGTAACTCTTAATTACTAGAATTTCCAGAACGTCAAGCGAAGTCACTTCAGATTTTTCCTGGAAATGGTTTTCAAATATTTTATTTGCAGAGTTAATTTTGGTAAAAAATTATCATTTAGTAAATTAATTTAAATCTCTTAATATTTTTATTCAGTTTATCCGAAACTGTGATTTAATTTTGCATTTGCATGTTGGTTAGTAATTTCATTTATGGTTTTCCCGTATTCAGTATATCAGAAATAATTATTGAACTTCGCATGTGTATATCGGTTTCATTTATAGATTTCTAATACTCAAACTCAACCCGTTTCTTTCATATCCCGAAGTGATTTTTAAATAGGAAATATTTTAGAAAATTATATACAATAAAATCCGAACTGTTTCTATTTTAACTTTTTAGAAAAATATTGTTTAAAAAACAACAGATCATTTTATTTCCTTTGGGTGTGTGTGTAGGGGGGGGGGGAATTAGAAAAGTTCGCTTTATCTACTATTAGATATATATATATATATATATATATATATATATATACATTAATCTGTTACAAATGTAGTAAATACAGTCATTTAGAGACGACGCTAATCTATATGCATGCTCATAATATTAATGATTTTTTTCTTTCATTTGTAATAAATTTTTATTGAGAAGATTTAATTGCTTTTCGAGAAATGAGAATCGCTTTGAAACAAGTTTTATACATATATGATTCAATTATCTAGATTACGCATAGCTGTAACCTAAATACCATTCAGCAACATTAATTTTACTGCCTAATAAATAATGCATTCTAAAGATTACACATACACACAGAAGCATGTATATTTTGGGCCATTTATATTTGATGTAAAAATACAATTTTTTTTTTTTTTTTTCCAAGTATTTTATTCATATGAATGCACTGCTTATCATGACACCTTCTATATTATGGTCTTGGTCAGAATTCAGGAAATCTAAAGTATTATTCATAATTTCATTTAACGGAACACATTTAACGCATCCTGAAATTTAAGATGACCACAAATGAATATTCTATATTTAGAAACAAATGCAAAATTTTGCGTTACTTATAATTTATTATTGAACCTTTTATTTCTTTATTAATCTTGATAGATTTTTTATTACATATTATTATAATTATTATTATTATTATTATTATTATTGTTATCTTCCTTGAAATATATTTTAACAATATTTTTTTAAAACGAGAAAATTAAAATAATATAATACAGATAAACAAAATTTTAAAATTAATATTAGTGTTTCCCTATATTTTAACTTTTAAAATTTAATTTCAAAATATTTTTTTTTTATCAGTTTTGTTAGTGTCCTAATACCCGATTTTGTAAGAAAATACAATGCTATTTTAAATAAAATTAATATATATATATATATATATATATGTGGGAAGTTCCTTGCACAACCAACAGATGGCGCTGTCTCTGATGCTTATCTTTGAACGAGATGACGGACGGGAGTCAGTAGAGATCTGGCTGCAGTGGAAAGCGCGAAGGCTGATGTCGTCATTTAGTCCTAATTTGAGCACAGAATGCTCTTAATAAGTGTGTAGAGCCATGGAGGGCTCATTACTTCAATTTTACTATTTGATAGCACGCGTAGGTGTTTTTGTGAATAAGCACAAGTAGGTGCTTAAATGTTATTTCGTTACGGTTATACTGATGAAGAAAGCTTGTTATGTGCTAAGCCTAGAGATGTAAAAAACCCGGGAATTTTGCTTCTGGGGAATAAACATGGGAATTTTCGGGTTTAAACCGGGAATTTTGGGAACTTTGGAAACTTTGATGGGAAGAAACTAATATTCAATGTTTAGATTTAATTTCACTTCTTTTAGGTGTACCAAACAACTTGTTTCAATATCATTTTTATTCTATTTGCTTAAATGAAAGTGATATCAACAATCATGTTACATTTTACAGAAAAATGTAAAAAAAATAAACGTTTACGTTATTGACAATAATAAATGATGAAGTTTTTTCTGCCTATTTAAATAACTTTAATTTTTTTTTCTTTAATTAATACTATAATAAAATATATTATAAACAATATTGAATGAAATTAAATTATGGTAAGAATACTTTAAAATTATTAAATTTTATTATAATTCATTGAAAAAAATTCACATTAGTTGATGAAATTTTGTTATAATCACTCAAAGAGCGCGTTGAACAAAATTGAACATGACTTCTTTGGTTATTAAGAGTTCAAGCAATAATTTTTTAATGCATTAAATCAATACATAAAATATTCAATAGCTAATAATTAATAATTTGTCTGTTATTTCTTTCATCAATTATTTTTTGCCTATTAATATTGATGAAATTTTAATTGAAATAATATTTCCCAGTGTAATATTATTGATTGTTTTAGTAAATGCAGAATATTTTGAAGCATTTTTGTTTTATTTTTGAAATAAAATGTTAAAGATATACAAGTGAAACATGCGATTGCGATTAAAAAAAAAAGTGTTATATTGAACTCAGTTGGTATACAGTCAGAACTAAAATATGAATAAGGAAAGGGCACGTGACGTCACTCGCAGTCAAGTTATGGGTAAAGTGGCATAACATTGGCATTTCCACCAATACAGGTTGATCATTTGCCACTCGAGAGCAGCAAAGATTGATTGACGGAGCGTTTGTTTGTAAACATGCCCTTTCCTTATATACGGCAATAACAGAGAATAAGTCTGTCAATTAATGAAATTTGAAACTTGTACTTTTTAAATTTATAGACGTTAAAAGCACTATTTAAAAACTGAAAGATCATAAAAAATATCTGAACGTGAGATAATATTTTGAAATGCCTTAGAACATCTCTAATCTAAGAAAAAAAAAAAAAAAAAAGATAAATTCGCAACTTGTGAAAGCTTTCAAAATTCCCTTGTTTTTGAAACTTTCAAAATTCCCTTCCCAAAAAACCGGGTTTATTCCCTGGTTTAAACCCGGGTTTTTTCCCCGCTCACATCTCTAATCGAAACCAGCAGTTGGTTAATATTAGAAAGTCTGCTATTATCATTTTTTCATTGTGTATCCTGTATTGTATGTGTGTTTCGTAATAAATGTTTAGTCTTGTAAGTCGCAACTCATCATTACCCCACCCCTAGACACCCAGCCAAGATTCTACAAGTGGGGGCTCGGCCGGGATATTACCACCAACAAGTTATAAAAGGTAACTGTTATTGTTATATATTTATCATTCTATTTGATAATTAATGATTAATGCATAAATTGAGAAAAAGGGAATTTAATACAGTTTTGAATTAGAAATTAATGGTGAAATATATTTTTTGAGAACACTTTTGGTTTCACTATGTGATGAAATAAAAATAAATACATTACTTGAGAAGAATGAATAGAAATAAGAATTATGATTGAAAAAATATTCTGAGTAATCTTTTATAATTTTGCTTATTACTGTTTGCAATAATATTTTAACAATATTATAACAATATTATTTTAAAACGAAAGTGATAACAATTAATAAATAGAGAACAATAATGATAATGGTGATATTATATGAAATATGTGTAATAATTAAGAAATATATAAGATGATCTAAATATTCTGTTGTATAATACAAATTGTTCTGCATGTGGTTATTTAAAAATCATGATAATTTTGATTTGAGAACAAAAACCATAGAATCATTTTTTGAGAAAATTGTTCTCATATTATTTTGTTTCTATTTAAGTATGATATTAATTTGGTAGAAGTATTGAAATATTTTTTGGTATAAATAATTATTTAGAGTTATAATGGCCCAAAACGTGTTACAAGGCATTAGAAAAGCAGATTTAAGAACAATTGCTGAAGAATTAGGCCTAACTGTTCCGGCGGAAGCTAAGGTACTTGAAATCAAAACTTTAATTGAGAGTTCTGATATTTATAAAAATGATTTAGAATTTGTTAGAGGTGTTATTAAAATGTTAGTAGAAGAACAAAAGTTGAAATCTGTAGAAGAACAAACCAAAATTGAGATAGAAAGAATTAAATTATCCCAGTTAGAAAAAGAAATAGAGTTACAGAATTTAAAGTTACATGCTGCAGCAAATAATTCTAGTAATAATGTTGAGCAATCAAATTCAGAAACTACTTCACAATCATTAGAAAATTTAATTAGAAGTATTCGAACTTTAACCATTTCAGTACCTGAGAAACCGGAAGCTTTGCACTTATTTTTTCAATCCCTTGAAAAAGCATTCTTTTCTAAAAATGAACCGTCTAAATTTAAATCGGAAATATTGATTAATTTATTGGGAGATAAATGTAATCAGGTTCTTGCGTACGTAACCACCGAAGAAATTAACGATTATGAAAAAGTTAAGGAATTAATTTTAAGACAATTTCAACCAACGCCGCGTGAATGTTTAAGTAATTTTAAAAATGCGTTCCGTAATCCTTCAGAATCTCATGTCCAATTCGCTTCACGTCTAAGCGCTTCTTTTGATTACTATTGTAGATTGAGAGGGGTTAACGATGTTAAGCAATTGTGTGATCTTATAGTTTCTGATAAATTATATGAAACGTTGGATTCTAGAACTAAGGAACATATTAGTGTTCGAGAAGGTCAAAATTGGTTTAAACCCAACGAATTAGGTCGGGAGTGTGATTTATTCTACTCTTCTAGAGGGAAATCGTTAATTGAAACTAATAATAATACGCGAAACGAAAGTTCAGAGAATAAGCGGTTTGTAAACAAAACTCCTTTTAGAAAGACACATTATAATAATAAAGATCCCATAGTACGTAATTCGGTATCTAATCAAACTCACGAAAAGCATGAAAGAATGTGTTATATTTGTGGTGCAAAAGGGAAAACATTTCATTTCGCTAGAGTGTGTCCTAAACGTATTTCAGAGAAAAAAGAATTCCGTGAAAATCTTCCAACGAATTCAGTAGTTCAATCCGAAACAAGTCCGATTAACCTAATTGTTAATGAGCTCAAATATGTTGATATTTTAGTGGATGATATTCCACTAAAAGGGTTGAAAGATTCAGGTTCTTCGATTCTAATTGTAAATAAAAATAGCATTCCCCAGACAAAAAATGTTATTTCTTCAACCACTCTAGTTAGCTGTTTTAATGAAAAGAAAGATGCAAATCTGACTGAATTTAAAATATCTTTACCTAATCATGATTCAATAAATGTAATCGGTGCTTTTTGCAACAATTTGTCATGTGACGTAATTCTCCCTCCTAATATCTTTCATATTTTGAAACAACAAAATAAAGAGGAAGCAGATGTTTCGAGTGCCAGCGTAGGGGGGAAAGATAGTTTTCTGAGTTCGGGGGAAAGCAATTTCGATGAAGCAAATGAGTGTTCTTTTCCTGTATTCGATCGAAAGGAAAATGAAATAGATTCTTTTTTTTCAAATATGTGCAATTTTTCAGAAGAAGAAAAATTCGATGTCAGTTATATTTTAGATAAGTCGTTAAAAGAGAGATTAAGCGAATTAATAAAAAGTTATAAGCCAGTTAAAACAAAAAGTACTGATTTAAAAATGTCCATTATTTTATCTGATGATACACCAGTGTGCTTACGCTCTCGCAGATTATCATTTGTAGAGAAATCAGAGGTGGATAGACAAATTGACCAGTGGTTAAAGGATGGTATAATTAGAGAAAGTACATCAAATTATGCTTCGCCAATAGTGGTGTGTAGGAAAAAAGATGGAGGAATAAGGTTATGCTGTGATTATCGTGCTTTAAATAAGAAAATAATTAAAGATAAATACCCGTTGCCAAATATTGAAAATTTATTTGATAGATTAGGGGAGGGTAAAGTTTTTTCGACACTAGATTTAAAGAATGCGTTTTTACAAGTTGATGTAGAGGATAAAAGTAGGAAATATACAGCTTTTGTGACCGATAATGCCCAGTATGAGTTTCTAAAAGTTCCCTATGGATTATGTAATAGTCCCTTAGTATTTCAAAGATATGTAAATTATGTGTTTAAAGACCTATTGAAAGATGGTACTGTAATTATTTATTTAGATGATATAATTATTCCATCTAAAGATGAGAATGAAGGGTTAGATAAATTAAAACGTGTGTTAGAAACGGCATCAAAATTTGGTCTAGAGTTAAATTTAAAGAAATGCCAGTTTTTGAAACGAAAGATCGATTTCTTAGGTCACATAATTGAGAATGGCACGATTAAACCCTCAGTAGAAAAAACTCTTGCAGTACAAAATTTCCCAGAACCCCGTAATGCTAGGGAAGTGCAGAGTTTCTTAGGTTTAACGGGTTACTTTAGAAAATTTATTCGTTCATATGCCAACATAGCAAGACCACTCAGTGACTTATTACGTGCTTCCACTCCATTTAAATTCGAGCAAGAGGAGAAATTAGCTTTTCAAAAGCTGAAAGACATTTTATCTAATACGCCTGTCTTACATCTTTTTAAGCAAGGCTATAAGTTAGAAGTTCATACAGATGCATCTAAATTAGGATTCGGTGCAATCTTATTACAACAAGATGACGATGGACAGTACTATCCAATCCATTATATGAGTAAAAAGACCTCTGTACAAGAAGAAAAATACTGTAGTTATTAGTTAGAAGTGTTAGCGATAGTAGAAGCCCTTAAAAAATTTAGGAACTATTTATTAGGTAGTAAATTTAAAATTTATACTGACTGTCAAGCGTTCACTAAAACTTTAGATAAACGTGAATTGACACCTAAGGTAGCCAGGTGGTCTTTCCTGCTACAGGAATTCGACTACGAAGTAGAACATCGACCTGGTAAACAAATGCAGCATGTTGACGCGCTTAGCAGACACCCTGTAATGGCTGTAAATACTGATACCCTTACTCATCGTATTGCTACTGCTCAAGAAAATGATGAGTTTATCAATACTATGAAATCTCTTTTACAACAAAACCAAAATGACGAATATGTGTTACAAAATAATGTTTTGTATAAAGTGTTAAATGATAGGGATGTACTAATTGTCCCAGAGATCATGCAACTTGAGGTCGTAAAGAAATGTCATGCCTTAGGACATTTTTCGGCTAATAAAACTGAAGAGTTAGTAAAAAGAGATTACTATTTTTCTAATATGAAAAAATGCGTGGATAACGTTGTAAAAAGTTGTGTAGAATGTATACTTGTAAATAAGAAACAGGGAAAAGGAGAAGGTTTTTTGAACCCTATCCCTAAAGGAGATATACCATTATCCACGTATCACATCGATTTTGTGGGTCCATTACCAACCACTAACAAAAACTACAATCACATTTTTACAGTCATCGATGGATTTAGTAAATTTTCGTGGCTATACCCGGTAAAATCAACTTCTTCAGCAGACGCCTTGCAAAAATTAAAACAGCAAGCTGCTATTTTTGGTAACCCCGCAAGAATAATATCTGATCGTGGACCTGCGTTCATATCTAAGGAGTTTGCAGATTACTGTGTATCCGAGGGAATCGAACATGACACCATCACAACTGGAATCCCAAGAGGGAATGGTCAAATTGAGAGACTTCATCGAACAATCATTCCTGTATTATCCAAGTTATGTATAAATGACCCTAACAAGTGGTACAAGTTTGACAAGTCGGCTGTCCAGAGAACAATTAATTCCACCGTATCGAGAAGTACCAAAAGAACTCCGTTCGAATTACTCACTGGAGTAACAATGAGAAGGAAAGAAGATAAGAGAATACTAGAACTTCTCGAAGAGGAAATGATAAATTCCATGCTTGATAATCTTAACACCATTCGTGAAGAAGCAAGAAAAAACATTCTTAAGATTCAAGAAGAAAATCGCCGATGTTACAACAAGAAGAGAAAGAAAGCCCATGTATATAAAATTAATGATCTAGTTACCATCCAGCGAACTCAGTTTGGAACCGGCATGAAACTAAGACCAAAATTCTTAGGTCCTTATAAAGTTGTGCGAGTAAAGTCCAGAGACAGATATGAAGTCGAGAAGATAGGTGATCACGAAGGACCTATACATACTAGTACTTCTGCAGACCATATGAAATTATGGTCCACAGACTAAAGTAAAATCAAATTGGACTGATAAACTTTAAAGAACAAGTTAACTGTGAATTTTTATGTACATAATTTTTTTTAATGTCTGTTTCTCTTTTTTTTTTTTTTTCTTTTAATTGTATTTTGCAGATATCCTTTAGTATCCCAGGCTGGTTTACAGTGAGGTCACCGCACATCAGAATGGCCGAGCGTTGTGGGAAGTTCCTAGCACAACCAACAGATGGCGCTGTGTCTGATGCTTATATTTGAACGAGATGACGGACGGGAGTCAGTAGAGATCTGGCTGCAGTGGAAAGCGGTTGAGACCGTCAGCGCGAAGGCTGATGTCGTCATTTAGTCCTAATTTGAGCACAGAATGCTCTTAATAAGTGTGTAGAGCCATGGAGGGCTCATTACTTCAATTTTACTATTTGATAGCACGCGTAGGTGTTTTTGTGAATAAGCACAAGTAGGTGCTTAAATGTTATTTCGTTACGGTTATACTGATGAAGAAAGCTTGTTATGTGCTAAGCCTCGAAACCAGCAGTTGGTTAATATTAGAAAGTCTGCTATTATCATTTTTTCATTGTGTATCCTGTATTGTATGTGTGTTTCGTAATAAATGTTTAGTCTTGTAAGTCGCAACTCATCATTACCCCACCCCTAGACACCCAGCCAAGATTCTACATATATATATACTCTTTTTTACTTCCTTATACAACGTATAAGGAAGTATAGTAATCCCGATTTGCGAAATGGATTTTGTATTTCACATTGCTCGAAAACGAATGATCGCTGAATGTTGCCAATTTATACGTGTGACAGCCATGATGTCTAGTTGCACACCTGCAAGTTTAGTCTTAACACGAGCTCTCGTTTTAGAGATATAAGCGACTTTACACGATTTTTCGTGACGTCTGTATGTATGTGTGTCTGTGTGTGTGTGTGTGTGTGTGTGGGTGTATGTCGCATAACTCAAAAACGGTTGGACGTAGAAAGTTGCGAATTGGTACATAGGTTTGTTTTATCATCTAGTTGTGCACCTCCCTTTTTGGACTTTATATGATTTTCCGTTTTGGAGATATTTAGAAAAATTAGGTTTATAATGGGCAAAATGTATCAAAAAACGGTAATAGCTCAAAAACGGTTTGGACAAATCTTGCAATTTAACTGACTTCTCGACTAGCTAGACATTTGAAACTTTCAGAAAAGTTCAGAACACGTTGACATGAGTCCCCCCCAAAGACACAACTTTGACATGAGTCCCCCCCAAGGCACAACTTTGACATGAGTCCTCTCCCCAAGGCACGACTTTGACATGAGCCCCCCATGGTACAACTTTGACATGAGTCCCCCAAGGCACAACTTTGACATGAGTACCCTCCCCAAGGTACAACTTTGACATGAGTCCCCCCAAGGCACACGAGTCCCCCTCAAGGCACAACTTTGACATGAGTCCCCCCCAAGGTACAACTTTGACATGAGTCCCCCCAAGGCACAACTTTGACATGAGTCCCCCCAAGGCACAACTTTGACATGAGTCCCCCCAAGGCACAACTTTGACATGAGTCCCCCCCAAGGCACAACTTTGACATGAGTCCCCCCCCCAAGGTACAGCTTTGACATGAGTCCCCCCCCCAAGGTACAACTTTGACATGAGTCCCCCCAAGGTACAACTTTGACATGAGTCCCCCCCAAGGCACAACTTTGACATGAGTCCCCTCAAGGCACAATTTTATTTTTTATTTTTTTTTACGTATGCATGCATTTTTACTTCCTTATACAAAGTATAAGGAAGTATAGTAATCCAGATTTGCGAAATGGATTTTGTATTTCACATTGCTCGAAAACGAATGATCGCTGAATGTTGCCAATTTATACGTGTGACAGTCATGATGTCTAGTTGCACACCTGCAAGTTTCGTCTTAACACGAGCTCTCGTTTTAGAGATATAAGCGACTTTACGCGATTTTTCGTGACGTCTGTATGTATGTGTGTCTGTGTGTGTGTGTGTGTGTATGTTGCATAACTCAAAAACGGTTGGACATAGAAAGTTGCGAATTGGTACATAGGTTAGTTATAACATCTAGTTGTGCACCTGCCTTTTTGGACTTTATATGATTTTCCATTTTGCAGATATTTAGGAAAATTAGGTTCATAATGGGCAAAATGTATCAAAAAACGGTAATAGCTCAAAAACGGTTTGGACAAATCTTGCAATTTAACTGACTTCTCGACTAGCTAGACATTTGAAACTTTCAGAAAAGTTCAGAACACGTTGACATGAGTCCCCCCCCCAAGGCACAACTTTGACATGAGTCCCCCCCAAGGCACAACTTTGACATGAGTCCCCTCCCCAAGGCACGACTTTGACATGAGTCCCCCCCAAAGCAGAACTTTGACATGAGTCCCCTCCCCAAGGTACAAGTTTGACTTGAGTCCCCCCAAGGCACAACTTTGACATGAGTCCCCTCCCCAAGGTACAAGTTTGACTTGAGTCCCCCCCAAGGCCCAACTTTGACATGAGTCCCCCCAAGGCCCAACTTTGACTTGAATCCCCCACCAGGCCCAACTTTGACATGAGTCCCCCCAAGGCCCAACTTTGACATGAGTCCCCCCCCAAGGTACAACTTTGACATGAGTCCCCCCAAGCCACAACTTTGACATGAGTCCCCCCCAAGGCACAACTTTGACATGAGTCCCCCCCCAAGGCACAACTTTGACATGAGTCCCCTCAAGGCACAATTTTATTTTTTATTTTTTTTTTACGTATGTATGCATTTTTTTAAAATATTTTTAGCCAAATGTTTCGGGTCCAGTGGCAATGTTTTTTAACATTATGTATATTTCTAAAAGTGTATAAGGAAGTCATGTGGTGCCCACATCAGATTTTTTAAAAATATTTTTAGCCAAATGTTTCGGCTCCAGTGACAATCTTTTTTAACATTATGTATATTTCTAAAAGTGTATAAGGAAGTCATGTGATGCCCACATCAGATTTTTTAATTATAATATGTAAGCTGTAACATATCTATATTTCATTTTCAGTATAACAAAACAAAATTAGTTCCCATCTCATAGGAGTAAGATTTTCAATTGCATTTCTTATCTGCAATGCACGTGTCGTTACTTTAGAAAAAGGAAAACTACTTGGAATTTTACCTATTGTAAGTTTATCGATATCTCAATAGACACGCGTCAACAGCTCATCTTTATTTTTTGCCGAAAGTTCAACCCCTTGTCAATCACCCAAACTTGCAGTGAGTAAACGATACCTGGGAGATACCTAATCTCGCCGGCAGCCTTCGCCCATGTTATTCTATGGGAAAATTTGTTGCGACAATTACACATTACCTAATGAATATTTTTTAATTCTGTTTTCGCAGTCAGAAAATTCATAACCGTTAAATGAGTACTCATTTTTGAAAAATTCATTTTTTTTTTTTTTTTTTTTACATTTTAATTTTGAGTTCAAAAATGCGATTTTTCACAAAATGCATTTTTCTCATTTTCTAGTCGCAAAATGAAATACTAAAATTTTAAAATATCAATTTTTGGAAAAGAAGTACTAATTTAACGCTAATAAATTTTCTGAATGTGAAAACAGAATTGAAAAATATTCATTAGGTAATGAGTAATTATGTGAACAAATTTTCCCATAGAATAACATGGGCGAAGGCTGCCGGCGAGATTAGGTATTGTCCGCTCTTAAGCGGTAGGCGTAAACCCTGAGATTGTCACTACTTTCAAGATACCGATCGTTCTTTGAAGGAAAATAAAAGGGGATTTCTTTTAATGGGGAAAATGCTGGAAGGGAAAAATAAGAAAACATAGTCCTTTAGAGTGGAAAGTCAGACTTTTTTTGTTAGAAAAGAAGAATTATGAGAAGACAATCATAGGTATTTTAGCTAGTACAATGCATATTAGTACTCAAGAAAATATTTAAATTTCACGCAAAAATTTACACAATGATGAAATATTTGGAAATTTACTCTACATTCATACATTTTTTTAAATAAATAATTGGATGGTTACTATAATTTATTCTTGATCGTGTTCTTATTTTTTAATGGGTATTTTAAAATTGTTAGGGTATGTAAAAAGAAAATATCTCTTTTTTAGATCTTGATGACATAAGAATTTTTAAAAGTGTTGATTAAACATAATTAATGCTTTGAAAAATTTTTAATCAAAAAATGTTAACGAGTGGATTTAGGTTTACTTTTGTAAAATTTGGAAATATTCAATTTTCATTATAGTACTCGTATTCGTAAGTCCGTTTTTTTCCCTTTTCTAAATTATTCCTATGATTCGATATAATTTACTTATTTATTAAATAAATGGCGATGGTTTATTACACGGGTATATTGTTTGTTACCATCTGTAAATCATTTGTGTAAAAAACAAAGATTTCCCAAAGAGAAATTTAAATGCCAGAATTTTTATATAGTATTTTTTTACATATTGATATAAAAGAGCATCAACGATTAGTCAAGTTTAGTATCTATATATATATTTTAAAAAAAAAATTTAAAAAAATGTTTAAAAACTTATCCAACTTAACTTTTCAAAACAATTCAACTAAACTGATTTCACAAATATTTTCAAAACATTCTAATAGAAATGTTAATCCAACGAACATTCTCCAAGCAGTCCAATAATTCTGTTACGCGTAACGCAAGTCATTATGTAAACAGTTGAAGAGGACAGTCACTTTTTTCACAAAAATAAAAGAAACAGCGTTAAATATTTAACTGAGCAGAAATTTCACTGATTCGAAAACTATATTAATCGCTTGGAACAAAGTCTCTGAGAGGCAATCATTCAGAATAGCCCATGAACACAATCTGACTGCGAGATTTACTCTATCTGTTACATATATATATCTTTTAATATGTAGAGTTTGGCAATGATTCATTTGTAGAATTTAATAAAGTGTTCTAGAATTCAGCTTCTATTGAAGAGAGAACTTTGAATCTTCGGGAATCCTAAACTACCATATTTCGTCAAATTTTATCGACAAAGGCCATTTTTATGGAAGTGAATGGACTGTCCCTTTGTTTCGAATTTCAGTGTAAATCAACATTTAGTGCAACAGCACATTTAAGACAGGAAAGGTGTTAAACTTATTGCAAAAATATGTTACTGGTGAAATGTAGTGATGGAATAGTGAGTTCAATTTTAAACATCTCACTTTCTTTCACGCACACAACCAACAAGGGACATGAAATGGACAAGAGGCGTCGGAGTTTTGAGCTCAAAACTTTTCCTCCTGGCTATTGAAATTAAATAATTTTTTATTATTTTTCACCGTTTTTGTGCATTTTTAAGCATTTTACAAAGCATCATGAACTTATGGTCACCTGGCAAAAATTTGAAGCAATATTATTGTTGCGGGGCCCATATTAACTGATTCTTGAGGGCCCGCTTTCCTCTGGGCACGCTGGCAACCTAGTCAGTCTGCCACTGGATGAAAGACAATTATTTTAGTATATTTGGCTTTGAAGTAGGGGTAAAATAAAAAGTTTTTACAATGTACCTCTTTAATTTTTAAGTTTTAGTTTAATGTAGGTACTTTTACTCTATATTACGATTTTATGTATAGAAGAAGTTGCTAAAAACGTGTAGAAATTTTTCAATTTATTTTATTGTCACTACAATTCGCTAAAGTAATATGCTAATACCGTAACGGTCTTGTTTTTTTTTTTCCTTAAAAAGTGGTTCTCTTTAGTCCTATTTTTTTTTTTTTTTTTTAAGTATCGCCTTTTTTACCTTTCTGTAACAAAGATGGAGTGAGAGCCCTGAATTTACATTTGAAAAAAATTTGTTAAATACTAAACAATTTTACTTATTGATTATATTGAAACAATTTTTTGAAAAGGTATTCATAATATGCATTTGTGTATATACCGGGTGATCCAAAAGTCAGGACGAAATTTAAAAATGAATAATTCGAAAACGAATCGAGATACAAAGATACGGTTTGCACTAAACGGATGGAAAAAAAGCCGGGTTTTGTGTGGCAACGAAAAAATAATAGTTCTGTTGGCGACCACCAGATGGCGCTGTCGGATTTCCGATGTAGGATTATGCAAAGCGACAAATGATATAAAAAGGAGCAACTGCACTAGGTAATGGTAGTCGAAGCTTATATGCATAGAAATACTGTCCATAGTTGAGAAAGCCCTCTTAGTTAAACTGTATTATAAGAATTTGGAAAGTGTCACTGCGGCATTGCGAGCATCACTACATGCATTGCATTACATGAAAGTATTATGCGAAATAGCAAAGGATCAATAACGTCTTCTGCATTGAACAAAATGATGAAGAAATATGAAGCTACAGGTTCTTTGCTTTCACGTCCAAGAAGTGATGTCCCTCAACAGCCACTGCTTTTGACACGACTGTGGAGCAGACGGTTCAATCCATGTCGGCGGTTTCTGCACAGTGCTCGAGAAGTTTCGAGGCAGACAGGAGTGTCGTACAGAGCTGTCTGGAGAGCACTGCGAATAACTCTGAAACGGTATCCCTGCAAGTTGCAACATAACCAAGAACTGAAGCCTCCTGACTTCGACTCTCTCCGAGATTTTGCGAATTTGGTATTCAATAAGATGGAAGAGCAGCACGACTGACTTCACACTGTGCTTTGGACAGATGAAGCGCACTTTATACCCTCTGGCGCTGTTAACATTAACAACTGTCGAGTGTCGGCCGCAGAAAACCCACATGCATTTCTTGAGGTACCCTTGCAACTGCCTAAAGTAACAGTCTGGTGTGGCTTCACTGCTGATTTCATAATCCGTCCTTTTTTTTCGAGGAAGTCACACAGACGGGTTACAAAACAGTTTCTGTCACTGGTCAGCTATATGCAGCACTGTTACAGAACAACATTATTCCTGAACTGCAAGCGCGACAGGCACTCCAAACAGTCCCTTTATGCAAGATGGAGCACCACCTCATATTGCTCTGCCATTGCAACGCCTGCTACTCTCAACATTTGGGGAGGATCGCACCCTCAGTCGCCACTTTAATCACGCATGGCCTCCAAGATCTCCCGATCTGACACCCTGTGACTTTTGGCTGTGGGGATTCTTGAAGTCAAAAGTGTACCGCGACCAATTGGCATCACTAGCAGCACTGAAAGATGCCATCCGCCAAAATGTGTCTGACATAATGCAAGAAAAGCTATAAGATGCTGTGAACGATGTGGTGAATCGTCTCAAAGCTGTACTTCTGAATGATGGACAGCACATTGAACAGTTACTGTAGTAGTACTAATTAACTGTAATTAAGCTGACTTGTAAGTTGTCAACTTTTTTTCATTTGTAAATCATCTTTTGGTGAAATAAAAAACTATAGCGCCATCTGTTGGTCACCAACAGAACTATTTTTTTTTTCATTGCCACACAAAACCCGGTTTCTTTTTCATTCGTTTGGTGCAAACCGTATCTTTGTATCTTGATTCGTTTTCGAATTATTCATTTTTAAAGTTCGTCCTGACTATTGGATCACCCGGTGTATAACATAAGAAATGAATACATATATCTAATATAAGAAGTGAAAACTATATGAAACAAAGGCAATATCTAAACAAATGAATCTGAAATAATAATGAGAATGAGCAGAGGCGACTGCAGCTGAAATCATAGCGTGCAATACAGTCGGTAACAAAAGTCTCCGAACACTAGCGAAAATTCCTATGTAAAAAAAGTACACTTAATACAGTTTTGTTAAATAAATCCTTGTCGAATCCTGTTCTTAGTCAATCTAAAAACAGGATTCGACAAGGATTTATTTAACAAAACTGTATTAAGTATACCTTTTTTATATAGGAATTTTTGCTAGTGTTCGGAGACTTTTGTTACCGACTATACATTGAAACCTTGAAGAGTTTTTAATAGCTAATTCAATGAATATAATATATAAATATATTAGTTTACTCTGTTTATTTTACAAAAAGGTAAGGTATTGAAAATATGTACTTATTTTTATTTTGTTGTAAAATGAAATTATTCTTTTACTGATTTTTTTTATATATATAAGCATAATAAAGACTTTCAAAATAAAAATTAAAGTTTGTGATTAATTACAGTGATATTAAGCGCTTGCATTAATGGAACTCCTGTAATTAAAATTTGTTTCTATAACACCAACAGCTCTTTTAGCAATTTGAACTGACAACTTTGCAATATGCATACATAAAAAAATATATATAAGTATGCTCTTTTATAAAGCAATATTTTATTTATTTATTTTTTAAATATTAATGTTTTGTCTAATGTCCATGTTATGCATTTTTCAGAAGGTGCTGCGCGCCCTGCCTTTTTTTTTCAAGTGAAAATGCACTCTTTACTTTTTTCATATGAAAATGCCATAGCAAATAGGCCTAGGGTGCAATCTAATTTAAATCCGCCTGTGATTATAGCAGCAACAATAGTTGCCTATCTGTACTTAGTAAAGTGGAGAAACAATCGTTTATTTGAGAAATTAGCCATGATAAATGTAAATTTTTTTAATATGCCGTAAAGCTATATATTTCGACAACCCACCGCTAGAATATAATGTTGTTTTGTAGTGAATTAATGGCTTATTTCAGCTTATAATTTAAACGGTTAAAAATAAATTTTATCGGTGAAACGCGAATTTTATTAATTAGCAGCGAAATAATAGCAGAATTTAGAAATTAGTTGTGACTAAATGTAAATTTTGACTATAAAAAATTGACAGTTAGTGGTAAGAATAATCCCATATTTCCGAATTTGGCTGCAAAATTATCGCATATTTTGGTATTGAGCTTTGAGAAAAAAAACGCAAATTTCCTCTATTATCGGCGAAATAATTGAGTATTTGGTAATTTAACTTCAAAAACAGAGGAGATTTTATTGATTAACAACGAAAAAAATTACGTATTTTGGCAATCGATTGTAAAAATATCTCACATATTGGGAATCGGTTTTGTAAAAAGATGGGGATTTTATCAATTAATGCCGAAATTACAGCATATTAATTTACGGAAAAAAATACATCTATATGTACATTGAAGCTAGTAATAATTTAAAAATATTTGTAGATTACAAGTGAAATATTTTTGAATAAAGTTTTTGTAAAAAATGAGTAATTTGAAATTATTTAAGTAAAAAGTCTTGAATTGTAAATTACAAATATTTTACCACAAATCAGCTGCTAATTATTTAATTTATACTTTTATGAAATTTCAGCTCTTTTGGACAAGGAGATTTCGAGCTACGCCTAATAAGCTATTGCCACCAGAAGACCCAATTTAAGATTGAAAAATGAATTTAACATTAAAAAACTCAAAAGCCCCAATAAATATAATTACTAAACTTATTGACCAAGTAACTTCAAATTTAGTATCCAATGGTAAAATTTTCTGTAGAATCTATAAAGTCAAAATTGTGTATTTGTTGGAAATGGAAATTTTAACATCATTGCATGTTTATATATGTAAATAATAAATTAAAATAGACATATATCCAAAAAGAATGGTATTCGTTAGTTAGGGGATGAGATAGATGGGGTGTTCTATTTTCATTTATTAATTTATTTTGTGGCGTGTACATTTAATAAACCTATTAACAAGTGGTGAAGAAAGTGTCCTTTCGTTATTAATATGTGCCTTTTTCGAAAAATCCACCCTGCCTTAAAAAAAAAAAAAAAAAATGTGAACACTAGGTTTGCTGCATATTACAATAAAATAAACCATTTTACGAACATTTTTATCTTTCACCTAATTCTTAGTATGCAAACAGGAAAGTCATGGAAAAAATAGTGTTTTGCTTCTTCAGTTACCTAGCAACGGATGGGAGAAGTGAAGTCATAGTTCATCTGAGCATGGTCTTGACATGCCAGCCTATAGAAAAAGAAGTATAGTGAGCAAATGTTTGAAAAAATAAATTGAAATATTTCATTTAATTATCCAAACTTAATTTACTTAATTAAATAAAATATTTAAATTAATCTTTTCAAAAAATTGCTCACTAAGGTATAAGGTGATCTATTCAAAAAGCTTCATTTTTAAGTGAGATATAAAACAAAGCAACAGAAATGCCATAGGATAACATGGGAAGAAAGAAATTTGCCTCTCTAATACCTGCAAATGGAAACTTGATGGAATATTAATTTGGATATAGGTGTATTTGTTATGCTTATACAGGGCATGGCATCCACTACCTGGAAATGAGAAATTTTATCTTCAATGACCTGGAAACAATTTTTAAAAAAAATCTAGAAATTAAGTCCACTACTAATTAAAAAAAAAATAAGTTTCATCTCATTTAGATAGATTGGAGTGAATTTTCATTGTTTATGAATTTATCAATAAAATTTAAGTTTCTTCTCCCCCCCCCCCTACACACACACACACTTAAAAACCAAATCTTGCATGTCATTCACACCTACTATACCCAGTACTTAAACTAGTTTTAGAAACTTTATGTACTTCTATGTAAGGGGATCTACTACTCCCTTTAACCACTCGTTTTATTGTAACTTCCTTCATAAGAAATTTAAAGTTTACCTTTACAGAGCTGTCAAGTGTTCTGATTCTGCATAAAAATAGTCTGATTTTTTAGCTTAAAAAAAGAACTGTGATCAAACACTTTGCAAAAATCTTGCTATTTCCCATCTTTCTTCATTCACAGCATAAATGCAAACGTTCAATGTAAACTTGCTTTATTAGATTCTAGAATTTGTTAGAGAGAGTTCGAATTTCTCAGTATCTCTCACTCATGTAATTTTTTTTTTTTTTTTTTTTTTTTTTTTTTTGTTCCCACCTGCTAGCAACTACGATCAAAAGGATCCTCATGGAATCCTTGCAATTACTAATCTTTCTTCATTCGTGGTACATTATAGCAAATCAGCATATAAGAATTTTTAAAAGATTTTACCGTACAAAAAAAAAACAAAAACTATCCCTATTATTTCTTTTTCATAGTATATTCTCTTCAATGATTACTTAAGGCTTTCAATGCTCATCTGACGTATGGATTGCTAATGAAAGAAACCAAAAGTAAGTTGCAATAAAAATTAAATAGAAATCATTCTATAGAGTTCCTTTGCCGCCATAACCAAGAGGAGTTCTAGGGGTCCAAGTACTTTCGCCTCCCCCTCCCCCCCCCTTCAAAGTTTTTGTTAATTTGTGAAAAAAATTTTGAGTATTTGAGTCAAATTGTTTTTTATGCTCACTGTAATGTACTAAAGCTTTAATTATTCTTTGAGATTTTATTCCGACTAAAGCTTCGAGTCTAAAACCGTATACGCATTCTCAGTGGCTAAAAGTGAACGATATCTGAATGAAAATCCACTGACAGATACTGTTTAACTTGAATGGCTTTTGTCCTTTCTTTCATGAACCAGTTTCAGAAAGGGTGGTGTATTGGGTTTAAATTGACACTTTAAGTAATTCAATGTCCATAAATAAATTTACAGAATTCTTTATTTTGGTAAAAATTAAAAATAAAATAAAATAAAATAAAATAAAGAAGTTAATACAATACACTTAAAAAAAATCATTAACTAAATACATGTCAAAGCAGAACACATTGATGTAGAATGGATGAGGACTGTTTTGGACTTAGAACAGCTCTGACTGCTTCTTCAAAAACCTGAAATCGAAACAGAAAGTACTATAACTCATTTGTGCATGCCAGCTAAAATAAAATTTCTCATTAAAAAAAAAATGGTATCATTTGAGTCCTTTTATACATCCGAACCGTTCAGTCTTCCACCCACAAAAACGGATACGAATGAAAAAATATTTTGGACTGTGATTATTTTATACAAATATTAATATCACTTTAACAAATTGGCCACCTTAAGAAATCCTTTGAATTCCTGAACAAAGAAGTTAGCTATCATGCCGCTTGAATGAACAGCTTAAAACCTATTTCCCATCATGAGACTTATTCAAATTTTTTTGAAATTGAATTGCAAATTTTATTTAAAAAATGAGTTGTAGGAATTTTTATCTCTCTTTATTGTTTTATTATTTTCTTCCACAGTCCATAAAAGAAATTGGTTTTGTAAAAATTTTCTACTTCTGACTTAAGATAGATTGAAGCATTTTGAACCAATTGGATCCTTTTTAGAAAATGTCTGTATGTATGTGTGTGATAAAAATTTTTAGCCACTCTGGCTCAAAAAGTAATAATGTTCAAAACTTCATACAGATTCATACGGAGTGTGCCTTATCTAAAATTAATACATATCAACTTTTGGTGGAAATCACTAACAGATGGCATCATCTTTGTTTTTGTAAAAGCATCATCTCTCCTGGCGGGGGGGGGGGGGGTAATACTCCTGCAGGGGTTGTAAATTTTCATTATGAATATTTTCGCCTTTAAAATGAATGGTTGTTTTAAATTCTTAGAGATCTGTAGTTCAAAGTTATTTCCTTCTCAGAGCCGTAACTAGGAACTCGGGGCCCCTATCTTTATTGTTTCTCCCAAACAATAATTTTTATAAACATTTAAAATCACCTTACTTTACTTCTCGAGTTCGCCTGAGTACTTGCGGGAGGGCCCCCATCAGAGGCAGCATCGTGGTGGCTTGCTTGTTGCTTTATGATGATCTGTTCTTGTGCAGTCTTCCAAACTCTACACCAGTTACGATTGATATCTTGCGCCGGGTCGCTGTATTGCAGGTAAAAGGAATAAATAAAGTTTCGACCGTTTCGCGATTAGCAGCGTAAGTTGCGTTGTTATAATCACCAAGTTAGTGAACTTCATTAAAATTGATATTGATTGGTTCTTTAGCGTTAACTTTGGTAAGTGCTGTAGTTATTTTTCCGAATTTTATGTCTGCGGTGTGTTCTTTTATACGGTTGCTAATTTTCCGTTTTGTCATGCCTATGTAATAGCCAGTATTTTTATTCTTTTTTGTAAACGGGGTTATATAGATACCGGATGTTTCAGCGGATTAATTTTTTCTTTTTCATTTCGTATAGTTTGATAAATAATTTTATTAGGTTTTATAGGGATTTTAACGTTGATTTTATTGGCGGCATTTTTAATTTTCTGTGGGATTCCGCTATCGTATGTTATGGCCGGAGTAAATTTTTGTTTGGGATTTTGAAAACAATCTATAACATTAAGTTTTTTACTTCTTTTACAGTATAGTTTATCCACTAAATCTTTTTTGTACCTCTCTTTAGTAGTAAGTTTTCTGATTGCATTTAGTTCTTTGTTAAGTAAATTTTTATTAGAGCAGTAATATAGTATGATAAACTATATATAGTATAGTAATGGCGCAATTGATGTAAGATCAATCAAGATTGGTAAGATTGATGTAAGATGTTAATAATTTTTATTCGTGTTATGTTTCATAATTTCTTTAATAATTACGTCTGTGCCCTCCTAGCACTCGATTGGTACACACATAATTTCAAATTCATTTTTCCTTGCCAGTTCAAATGACTAGACATTGGTTTATATAATATTTGAAACAAATGGCTTCCTCTTTTACATCATGATACTTATGTTTTCAAGTCCAAACATCTTCTAGAAATGATATCATAATCTTTTAGATCCAATTTTATAACCACGTGTCTATATTTTTATTATTAATTTCTCAGGACGTCGTTTGATTTTTACATATTTAACTTATTAGAATTTTTTATGTTTAATTTATTATTAGAATCCATAAACGAATCTTCCAAAAACATTCAAACCGTGAATAAAATTTTATTTCCTTTATCTTACTACATACTTGCGATGTTCAATTTTTCTTTTTCATTATTTTATTCAGTTTAAATGCAGTATAGAAACCACAGATAAAATTTTACTTTCTTTATTGCAGAACATTATTTTAGCTATGACCTCATTTTCAGTGTTACTTTTGAGAAACTTGGGTTTTTATTATTAAGATAAAAGTATACATTTATACGCTTAATCCAATAAAAACTAGAATGTTGTGTCCACCACAAGAATTTCTTCCTATGCAAATTCATTCAGTAAAAATAATTTATTAAAATCATTATTTAATAAAATTATCTTCCATGATCAAGCAGTACGATTTCCATATTAGAAAAGTAGTATAACACTAAATATCCAAAAAAAAAAAAAAAAAAAAAAAAAAAAAAAATCATTTCAATCTCAATATTACATTTAATTTTTTTTTTTTTTTTTTTTGGTTAAAAATGGAATATAAAAATCAATAGCTTTATTTTAAATTATCACAGATCGATGGTTCAACCATTCATTTTAAAGGTATTGCCGAGCTCTTTTGAAAGATACCCATCACGAAAATTTGGGGGGGGGGGAGGCGATGCTCCTACATATGCAATTTTTTTTCCCAGTTGATTATCTCTATTATAAAAAATTCTTGTAAATTTCATAACGATTATTAAAAAGTAACTCTCTGTGCACATTTATACAAAATTTTGTCCTATACCACCATGTTAAAAATTTAGAAAAAGCGGGATGGCAACGCAACTTGTTAGACAATTTTTACCAAAAGTTGATAGGCACTCATTTAAGTCAAGGTATAACTACATACGAATTTGTATGAAATTCTGTGCAGTAGTTCCTGAAATACAGTTGAGATCCTACATTGTATCCAACGGAACATGTATCTACTCTTTTAAAACGTAATATCTGATTTACTTACTCAAAACCAGACCCAATATTTTTAGTCATAATTTGCGAAGAATTTCTAGGAAAAAATCACATTTGAGCAAAATCACACTTTTCCAATCAAGACTCTCTTTACTCAAAATGAATGTTCAAGTATCAGTTCGGTTCTGAACGAATTTCGATCATTATTCATTTTGGTGCAATAAAAATGCGTAATGATGGTGCCATCAATCGATTCTATTTTGAACGAAAAATGAAAAAATATTTTTAGGTGTATATAATTCATTAATTTATATCTTTAAAAGAAATGTTAAGCACTTCTAATGATTAGAAAAGTAAAATATAAAAGTTAAAAATTATTATAATGAATACAACAAATATTTTATATACAACTGACAAAAAATAGCAGAGTTCTCAAATCACGTGCGTTAGCCAGTTAAAGTGTAAATAGCGTAAATTAGTAGGTAACTGTAAATAATTGTTTTCTTAAAAGGTAGTCTAAAATCAAAAAAGCATAAATGAATTTTTAAAACGGGTATGATACAGATTTCTTTTCAGATTATATCTTTGTGTCATTCTAATATTACTCTGTTGTCATTTTATTCCTTCTTTATTAAAATTAGAAGTGTCAAAAATAGAAACAATTACCTCTTTAACGCCAGTGATTTCTTTGGCAGAGCATTCCATATACTTGTAGGCTTTGATTTCGGAGGCCATCTTCTTGCCCTGCGTGTGACTCACAAAGCGATCTTTTGACTGGCCACAGCCATCTCGTAAGTCTGTCTTGGTTCCTATCAAAAACATTTCAGTCAGATTTCACATTCCCTTGTGTGAGTGGAAATTGGCTGTAGCATCATTATTTTTAAGAAAAACATATCCTTCATTTTTTAAAGATATAACAAATGTTGAAAAGAATAATTTTTTTGTCCTTTCTAATGGTGTAAACTAATTACAATGCGCTCAAAAAAAGGGAAAAAAAAAATTCAACCCCTGATGCCATTTTTGATGATTCGTATGTAAAATGACCTCCTGAATCCGAATATGACCCTCATTTTGCCCCATCACCCACCGTTTTTTCGGGACGCCACCCCCTTTCCCATTTTTTATCACTGTTCGGTAATTTTATAGCAATTAATTTCATTTGGAGAATGAAAAGAGTTATTTAAAATAATAATAATAATAATAATAATAATAAAATCAGCATATTTTTATTTATAATATACAGAGTTTTAAAGAAAATTATTCCCACTTTAGATAAACTGACAAAAACTTTTACAATAATACACTGCAATCGGAATACAAATATCTTAAATATCTCATGAAATATGAACAGATTTATGAAAAACATTTTCATTGCGCATGCACAAAAAAAAAAAAAAAAAAAAAATTATTGCGCAGGTTGAAATCTAGATATATTAGGTAACTTTTGTCAAAAGTTCATTTGAATAAAGTAAAAATTAAGCAAATTGTCGGCAAAAGAACGAGCTGGATTTTAGGTATTTTCCAGAGTTGAAATTTTATAAAGGGTTTTTCGCATGCTGTGTAATTGAATTGAAGATCTAATTATTTCACCGACGCTCCAAAAGTACTTTTTTGTGAAATAAGGGGCTTTTCGCAAAAAAGAATTTTTGTAAAGAAGTTGAAATAATTGGATCTTCAAATTAATTACGCGACATGTGAAAATCCCTTATGAAATTTAAACTCTGAAAAAATACCTAAAAACAAGCTCGTTCTTTTGCCGACAATTTGCTTAATTTTTACTTTATTCAAATGAACTTTTGACTAAAGTTTTCCAATATATCTAGCTTTCAACCTATGCAATAAAAATTTTTCTATCTTTCCCGAATGCTCAGTGAAAACATTTTTTATAAAAGTGTTCCTATTTCATGAGATAATTGTATTGCGATTGCAGTATATTGTTTAAAAAGTATTTCTTGAATTTATCTGAAAGTGGGAATAATTTTCGTTTAAAATTCTGTATATTATATATAAAAAAACTTTTTTTCTTTTTACTTTCTCTTACCCATAAGGTAGAGAAAGTATTGTTTTTGGGTCAAATTTTCGAACGCGAGATTTTGTTATATTTACACATTTTGAGGTCCCCTGACTACGAAAATCATGTTTTTAGTAAATGGTCTGTGTGTATGTCTGTGTGTCTGTGTGTCTGTCTGTTATCAGCATATCTCAAAAACAAATTATGGCAGAAAGTTCAAACTTGGTATTCTAAATGTGTATCATATAGGGATGCTACAGTAAGCTTTTCGTTAAGATCAAGCAAATGGTTCGTGTACAGGGACAATCAAGAGAATTGTAATACATTACGTCTATGGGGGAAATTGCAGGAAAGTAGAGTTTAACGTCTATAGACTGAACTAAACCAAATGAAACGAATATATATTTTTTGTAATAGAGATAGTTAACTGGGAAAAAAATTTTGTGTACCTAGGAGCCCCTCTTCCCTCTCTGGGGGGGAAGTCCCCCCTCGAGGGTAGCAAATTTTCATGATGGGTATATTTCAAAAGAGCTCGCCAATACCTGTAAAACGAATGGTTGAACCATCGATCTGCGATAATTTAAAACAAAGTTATCGATTTTTTTTTTACTTTTAACGAAAAAAAAAAAAAAAATTAGAAAAAAAAACCTTTTTTTTTTTTTTTTTTTTTTTTTTTTTCCCTTCTTTTTAATGATGAGAATAAAATGGACTTTTTAAATTTCAGGGTAAGAGAAAGTCGTGTGAGTGACACACCAGATTATTTACTTTTAAAACAAATACTAACATCTCTGTTATTTAACATGCTATCGTCACACAAATTTATCCACAAATTGTACTGGGTCAATATTAACATATCCTAAAGTTACAGACCATTTCGTTCATTTAACGATACAGGGTGATCACAAACATTATTGATTTTTCTCAATTTGTTACCACAACCTGAATGATTTCTTAAGCCAATCTTCACTGAAAAACATGAGAAAGACCCAGTTCTTTGAATACCCAATGTAAGTTTTTAAATTGAAACTAGTATGTTGTGGCCACCACAAGACATTCTTCTATATTTTCCTATACACATTCAATCAGTAACAATATTAAAAAAATTAAATATTACGATTATTTTTCTGTTTTTTTTTTTTTTTTTTTTTTTTTTTTTTTGTTAAAAGTAAAAAAAATCGATAATTTTGTTTTAAGTTATCACAGATTAATAGTTCAACTATTCGTTTTAAAGGTATTGACGAGATCTTTCGAAAGATACCCATCTTCAAAATTTACCCCACCGCCCGGGAGGGGGGGGTACTTCCCCCCAGGGGGGAAGCGATGCCCCCACATTCACAGAAGTTTTTTCCTAGTTAACTACTACTATTATCAATAATCCATTTTACAATCGCAAGTTAAAAATAACTCCCATTATGCACATTTATACGAAATTTTGTCCTATACTGCCACGTCAAAAATTTAGAAAAAATGCGATCACAGCGCCACCTGTTGAGCTATTGATCCCCAAATGTAATCAACACCAGTTTATGTCGGGGACCAACTAAATACCAAGTTTGGTTAAATTTCGTAAAAAAAAAAAAAAAAAAAAAAAAAAACTATTTTTTTTTCTGTTTTTTTTTTTTTTTTTTTTTTTTTTTTTTTCGTTAAAAGTAAAAAAAAATCGATAACTTTGTTTTAAATTATCACAGATTAAAAGTTCAACCATTCATTTTAAATCGAAAGATACCGATCTTGAAACTTTACTCCCCCTGGGGGGGGGGGAACCGATGCCCCCACATGCACAAAATTTTTTTTCCTAGTTAACTACTACTATTATCAATAAATCATATTAATTTTACAATCACAAGTTTAAAATAACTCTCGTTATGCACATTTATGCAAAATTTTGTCCTATACTGCCATGTTAAATGTTTGCATAAAATGCGATCACAGCGCCACCTGTTGAGCAATTGATCCCAAAATCTAATCAGAACCAGTTTATGTCAGGGTACAAGTAAATACCAAGTTTGGTTAAATTTCATTCATTGGTTCGTGAGATACAGCGTCCACAAAAATGTGATACAGACAAGACAGACATTTTCTAAAAACTATTAATTCGTGTTCTGGACATTCCAAAACAGAAATCCATCAATAAACGGAGGTCGAAAATTTTCAAGAATCCAATACTTTCTCTATATTACATATAGAAGAAAGTAAAAAGAAACTGCAAATCTTGATAAACTTTTGAGCAAGCGTGTATGTATAGAAATGCAGTCTTCGAGCAGGATAGCAATGTTGCAACAGATTTAACCTCTTCCCTGCCTCTAGAGCTTTTGCGTAAAAAGTAGAATTACAGTCAAATGGGGAATAAAGGGGTCGCAATAAACTTGACGACCAACCCAGTGAAGAAACTGGCGACTTCACAATCAAATTTGGCGAAAAGTGGTAGTTTGAGGTTCCGAATTTTTCAATGTTGCAAGTTCAATAGGAGCTCAGATTTGGAATTTCCCATCAAATTTTAGTGCCATACTCCAGCCACCAAAAGGTATGACTAGGGTCGGATTGACTCATAGAGTAAGTTGTGTTCAGAGAGTTGTTTTGAGCGATGGCATGTGGGGAACTGTGTTCCTGAATCGACGAAATTCCTGCTCTGTATGTGAAATATTTAACGTTCTTTGCTTTATTCTTGTTAGTTGACAGTTGACAGTGAAACAAAAATTACATGCAAAAGGACAATTAAAAGGGGGTTAAACATAGCGAGTTTGAAAAAAAAAAAATCTGTTTTTGAGGAAACGCATTTGTGAGACCTGAAATTGAACTATTTATACAGAACACCTATCCATTTTCAAAAACCAACTGATTTATCCAAAAGGACATCTAATAGAGTGTTTATATAGCAATTTTGAAAAAAATCGTTAGAACCGTTTTTGAGATATGGACTTACAGTTCCACTCTCGGTATATCATGTCCCACTTTCGGTTTTCCAATTTTCACCAAAAGTTGGAAAATTCATCTGTACACACCAGACCTGTCTTAAATCAGAAGTTTCATAGTTCTGTCTTTCTTAGTTTTGGAGATAGGATAGACAGAAGATTTTTCACATACATACACACGGACTCATTGCAAAAAACTACTTTTTCGGCCTCAGGAGACCTTAAAACATGTAAATCAGGTGAAAACTTGATATCTAATTTTTGGATAAAATACAATACTTTCATTACCTATACGCAGACATGAGATTCTTCCGCGGATCCGCGATTTTCTGCTTTTATGTGATTTCCGTTAATTACGCTTTTTTTTTTTTTTTTTTTTTTTATCAAACTCCATTAAAGATGAATGTTCAAATGCTCCAAGAAAGACTTTAGGTTCTCAATCTTTCTCCATCCAAAATCTAAATGTCAATTCATTTTAAACATGCTTTATCAGATTCTATAACATATAAAAGAACAGAATTATTCAACATTTCTCATTCATGTAATTTTTATTTGTCCTGCTCCCTCCACCCCCCCCCCCCTTTTTATTTTGCCATCTCTAACCATCGCCGATCAAACATTCTGTGGGAAGCCGTTTATTTTTTAATGATTATCCATCCACAACAAAAATGTCAATATTAATTTTAAACTTACTTTATGATATTCTACAATCCATAAAGAAGTAGAATTGTGTTTAATATTTCTCATTCATGAACTACTTTTTTAACCCCCCCCCCCTTTCCCGTTTTCCACCACAAATCAATGATTAAATGTTGATTGCTAGCTATTTTTTTTTTTTTATATTTTTTTTTACACACGTTTTATTGTGTTGATGTGCTTTATTCTTTTAGTTTAAGGTATCTGCCTACTTTAAAATGACCATTTTTGACAAAAAAATCGATTTTCTCTTTTTTATTTGGTTTTAAAGACTAAACTTTTAGCTTTCCAAAACACATTTACTTTTATTTGTACGCTAATTAGAACCGAAGTTCTAGCATATTAAGTAAAACGGAAGTGAGATTCTTTAAGACAGAAAGTGCTCGATCTCGCCAGTTTAAAGAGCTGGCAATAGGTAAACATTGGTAATTAGACTTGATTTCACATTTATTTTTAATTTAAATTGTTCAGTTTTTTTTTTTATTTTTATTTATTATACCCCATGTATTTATTTATTTTTCCCAACAAATAATTACACATTAAGTAAAATCTTTAAATGCGTTTTCTGAAAAACTACATTTTTCGATTTTTGTGTATGTGATAAACCTGATTTCTCCAAAAGTTTTCAAGTTATTTCTATGAAATTTTTTCACAGTATGTAACAGATTTTCAGTCACGCAATGAACTAAAAGATAAGTTCTATGTACTATTTTCAAGATTTTACATGTGTTTATTTTCTAAAAAACAGATTTTTTTTTTTCGGAAAATTCTGTATTTTTCTCTGTTAGTTACCATATTTCAGTCAATTTTAAGAATATCTCTTAACTTTTAGTTCAATGCACAGATAAGGGTCATACCATTATGTATTTCAATGGATATTGAATTATATTAATTTTTATTGAGTATAGGAGGTTTGGCGTAAACGTGAAATTTTGCTCATTTTTTACACAAAATAACCTATTTTTGTGCATTATAAAGAAATATTTGTTTAAAATGTAAAATTTTTCATCATTCTATGTTCGTTTACAACTAAAAATATAATTACTTAATGCATAGTCTGCTTTTTTAGAAAAAAGTGCTCCGTAAGTAGGCAGATACCTTAATTTGTCACTTTTAAAATATTTTGTATAGTTTTTCCCTGTGGGCATTATTTTTCATTTGAAATAAATTTTATGAACATATTTGTGTAATTTCCCCGCGCGTGCTATTTTTTATTTGAAATTAATTTTATGAACACGCGTATTTCCTCTTTTTTTAATTTTCTGAACTCTCATGCCTGCCTACGGTAGTCGGGTTATGGAAGTAAAATATGGTGAGTAAAAACGACAGGTATACATACTAACAATACTACAGAATAAAAATTAGAAATGTTGGCAGCTATCCATTACTGGATCAAAGTCTAAAACCACAGTCAAAGTAAATTATTTCAAATTTCAACAAACATTTTTTTTTCTTCTAAATGTAGAGATGCGTTAAAAGTAAAACAAATTGAAAATATATAACTGAGTGAATGTAAAATTTATAACTATTTAAAAATCTTGATTATGATTTTATTATTTGAAATATTTAAAAAAAATATATATATTGTCGCTTATTTTGGGATATTAATTTTTTTTCCTTGTCCTAAATGAAATACTGATAATAAAGCGTTATTTTGACTCTAATTATTTTTAATACTAATTAGTTACGAAAGATTTTCGCACTCATTCTTGAAATGCATCAGATCAGGAGAAATGTAATTCCATACCTAACAACTATAAAATTTTAATACTGCTTACGCTATATTTGTAAGATATATGGAAGGGAAAAACGAAACTTTAATGAATGTGATAAGAAATTTAATTTGTGGCATTACTGTGATTCTATTTTCACAAAGTTGGAAAGTGTTAAAGACTTCGTTTTGTCTATCTGTCCGCGCTCTAACTCCCGTAAATATTCATGGAATTTCTTCAAACTGACATACGTTATTCAAGTTCACTATCGGATGTTCCCTATTGAAAATGAAGTGAATACCTCTACTGGTTTGTGTACAGGGACACCCGAAAGTATTTTATAAGAGGTATTTCTATAAACCAAATTTTAATAACTTTACTTTGCATAAATCTTAATGAAATTGAAATATGTTATTCATATGCATTTGAAAAGAAAAAAAAAAGTATATTCGATAGAATATAGCATGATTAGCATTAAGATTTACAGAACCACACAAAAATATTCAGTTATATTAACGGCTATTAGTGCAAATTTGCTGGAATTGCATTTTCGTTTACATTAAATATTCAAAGACACTTTCTAACAATTTTTAAATGTGAATATTATTTCACTTTGTGCATCTGTCTATCTCTCCGTTTGCCCGCCTTCATCGTTCGTAAATATTTTCAGAATAAAAAAAAAAAAAAAAAAAAAAAAAAAACGTGTGGCACTCGAGGACTGCCGCGGTAAAGCTATTGCATAGCATTTTTTTATCAACTTATGCAATTATAATTATTTATTTATTTTATTTATGCAGTATTTTTTTTTTCTTTGATATTAATTCAAGCTTTTTCTTTGATATTAATTCAAGTTACACTTTTTGAGCGTGGTGACCGATAAGAAAACAAATTTTTTTCTTTTATTGAATAAATGAGAATATATCCGCAATGAGAATATATCAAAAATATCCGCAATCGATTTGTAGGTATCGAAAACCTCGATGTACCAAATTTGAATGATCTAACTCTATTTTTTGAGAAAAGGTATTTTAATATGTTTTTAAAGGTCTGCAAGTCGAATGGGGATATTCAAGTGTTTTCTTTGATATAATTTCAAGTTATACTTTTTGAGCGTGGTGACCGATAAGAAAACAAATTTTAATAGAGAAAAAGTATTTAATAGGTTTTAAAGGCCTGCAAGTCGAATGGGGATATTCAAGTTTTTTCTTTGATATTAATGAATAAGATAACAATAATGATAAGAAAACAAAATTTAATAGAGAAAGGGTATTTTAATAGGTTTTAAAGGCCTACAAGTCGAATGGGGATATTCAAGTTATTTCTTTGATATTAATTCAAGTTGCACTTTTTGAGCGTGGTGACCAATAAGAAAACAAATTTTAATAGAGAAAAGGTATTTAATAGGTTTTAAAGGCCTGCAAGTCGAATGGGGATATTCAAGTTTATTCCTTGATATTAATGAATAAGATAACAATAATGATAAGATAACAATAATGATAAGAAAACAAATTTTAATAGAGAAAAGGTAGTTAATAGGTTTTAAAGGCATGCAAGTCGAATGGGGATATTCAAGTTTTTCCTTTGATATTAATTCAAGTTACACTTTTTGAGCGTGGTGACCGATAAGAAAACAAATTTTAATAGAGAAAAGGTATTTAATAGGTTTTAAAGGCCTGCAAGTTGAATGGGGATATTCAAGTTTTTTCTTTGATATTAATTCAAGTTACACTTTTTGAGCGTGGTGACCGATAAGAAAACGAATTTTAATTGAGAAAAGGTATTTAATAGGTTTTAAAGGCCTGCAAGTCGAATGGGGATATTCAAGTTTTTTCTTTGATATTAATTCAAGTTACACTTTTTGAGCGTGGTGACCGATAAGAAAACGAATTTTAATTGAGAAAAGGTATTTAATAGGTTTTAAAGGCCTGCAAGTCGAATGGGGATATTCAAGTTTAGTCTTTGATATTAATTCAAGTTACACTTTTTGAGCGGGGTGACCGATAAGAAAACAAATTTTAATAGAGAAAAGGTATTTAATAGGTTTTAAAGGCCTGCAAGTCGAATGGGGATATTCAAGTTTAGTCTTTGATATTAATGAATAAGATGACAATAATGATAAGAAAACAAATTTTAATAGAGAAAAGGTATTTAATAGGTTTTAAAGGCCTGCAAGTCGAATGGGGATATTCAAGTTTTTTCTTTGATATTAATTCAAGTTACACTTTTTGAGCGTGGTGACCGATAAGAAAACAAATTTTAATAGAGAAAAGGTATTTCAATAGGTTTTAAAGGCCTGCACGTCGAATAGGGATATTCAAGTTTTTTCTTTGATATTAATGAATAAGATAACAATAATGATAAGAAAACAATAATGATAAGAAAACAAATTTTAATAGAGAAAAGGTATTTTAATAGGTTTTAAAGGCCTGCAAGTCGAATGGGGATATTCAAGTTTTTTTCTTCGATATTAATTCAAGTTACACTTTTTGAGCGTGGTGACCGGTAAGAAAACAAATTTTAATAGAGAAAAGGTATTTAATAGGTTTTAAAGGCCTGCAAGTCGAATGGGGATATTCAAGTTTATTCTTTGATATTAATGAATAAGATAACAATAATGATAAGATAACAATAATGATAAGAAAACAAATTTTAATGGAGAAAAGGTAGTTAATAGGTTTTAAAGGCATGCAAGTCGAATGGGGATATTCAAGTTTTTCCTTTGATATTAATTCAAGTTACACTTTTTGAGCGTGGTGACCGATAAGAAAACAAATTTTAATAGAGAAAAGGTATTTAGTAGGTTTTAAAGGCCTGCAAGTTGAATGGGGATATTCAAGTTTTTTCTTTGATATTAATTCAAGTTACACTTTTTGAGCGTGGTGACCGATAAGAAAACGAATTTTAATTGAGAAAAGGTATTTAATAGGTTTTAAAGGCCTGCAAGTCGAATGGGGATATTCAAGTTTTTTCTTTGATATTAATTCAAGTTACACTTTTTGAGCGTGGTGACCGATAAGAAAACAAATTTTAATAGAGAAAAAGTATTTAATAGGTTTTAAAGGCCTGCAAGTCGAATGGGGATATTCAAGTTTTTTCTTTGATATTAATTCAAGTTACACTTTTTGAGCGGGGTGACCGATAAGAAAACAAATTTTAATAGAGAAAAGGTATTTAATAGGTTTTAAAGGCCTGCAAGTCGAATGGGGATATTCAAGTTTAGTCTTTGATATTAATGAATAAGATGACAATAATGATAAGAAAACAAATTTTAATAGAGAAAAGGTATTTAATAGGTTTTAAAGGCCTGCAAGTCGAATGGGGATATTCAAGTTTTTTCTTTGATATTAATTCAAGTTACACTTTTTGAGCGTGGTGACCGATAAGAAAACAAATTTTAATAGAGAAAAGGTATTTCAATAGGTTTTAAAGGCCTGCACGTCGAATAGGGATATTCAAGTTTTTTCTTTGATATTAATGAATAAGATAACAA
Organism: Salticus scenicus; assembly: GCA_963930645.1. Classification (NCBI taxonomy): domain Eukaryota; kingdom Metazoa; phylum Arthropoda; class Arachnida; order Araneae; family Salticidae; genus Salticus; species Salticus scenicus. The sequence goes on along the minus strand of CAWVNO010000967.1, from coordinate 345,313 downwards.
TAATGATAAGATAACAATAATGATAAGAAAACAAATTTTAATAGAGAAAAGGTATTTTAATAGGTTTTAAAGGCCTGCAAGTCGAATGGGGATATTCAAGTTTTTTTCTTCGATATTAATTCAAGTTACACTTTTTGAGCGTGGTGACCGGTAAGAAAACAAATTTTAATAGAGAAAAGGTATTTAATAGGTTTTAAAGGCCTGCACGTCGAATGGGGATATTCAAGGTTTTTCTTTGATATTAATGAATAAGATAACAATAATGATAAGAAAACAAATTTTAATAGAGAAAAGGTATTTAATAGGTTTTAAAGGCCTGCAAGTCGAATGGGGATATTCAAGTTTTTTCTTTGATATTAATTCAAGTTACACTTTTTGAGCGTGGTGACCGATAAGAAAACAAATTTTAATAGAGAAAAGGTATTTCAATAGGTTTTAAATGCCTGCACGTCGAAAAGGGATATTCAAGTTTTTTCTTTGATATTAATTCAAGTTACCTTTTTTTGAGCGTGGTGACCGATAAGCAAACAAATTTCAATAGAGAAAAGGTATTTTAATAGGTTTTAAAGGCCTACAAGTCGAATGGGGATATTCAAGTTTTTTCTTTGATATTAATTCAAGTTACACTTTTTGAGCGTGGTGACCGATAAGAAAACAAATTTTAATAGAGAAAAGGTATTTAATAGGTTTTAAAGGCCTGTAAGTCGAATGGGGATATTCAAGTTTTATCTGATCTACTTTATACACAATATTTTACGCGTACAGCTATTCACTGTTGTACATAGATGATAGATACCTATACACCTATATACTTTCTCACAAACAGCTGCTTACGTATTCGTCCGATTTCGGAGCAGCTCGTCTCGATCCGTGCGAGCTTCGTACAGCCGAAGTCTACCGAAGTCTGCCGAACTGTGTTAGGTTTTTTTATCGTTACGGAATTTTTTGATTCGGTCGCCGCGCTCAAAGCCCGCGATAAAAGCTATACAATAGCTTAAAAAGATATATGTTATTCAAGTTTACTATAGAATGCTCCCTATTTAAAATGGTATTAATAGGTCCTGTACAAATAGTATGTGTACAGGGACACCCAAAAAAATTCCAATGCATTCCGTTTTAGCACAGATATGTTTATAAATAATAGTTAACTAACTTTCTTATGCAAAAACCACAAAGGAAGTAAAATATATTGTTAATATGCTAAAATAATGTTTTGCAAAGAATATGACCTTCAGATTTACAGGGCTACACTAAAATATTCAGATACATTAAGGGCTGCATTTTCTTTTCCGTTAAGCATTTTTAACACTTTGCAACTATGTTCCAGAGTGACTGTGAATTCAGTTAGTCTCTCTGTATGCCTTTCAATCCATCTGTCTGTCCGTTGCAGTGATGCCAGATGGTCGAAAATTATTTCCCCAAACAGATCTTCAAATTTCCCCAAATCTGGGGGGAGGGGGGGCGTCGAAAAAATCCCCAACTTGACTAAAAAGGGAAAAAAAAATTAAATATATATATATATATATATATATATATCAAGCAGATTTAACTGGATTTAAGCTCAGATTTTTCCTCAAATGAAGGCAATTTTTCAAAAAAATCCCCAAATAACAATAAAGCTATTGAAAATCCCTGGTCGTAGGGCTAAATCATTATGGTGCCAGCATTTACAGAAAGTTGAAGAACTCCCCAGATTTGACCCCAAAAAAGTCCCCACAACCACAAACATTTGGTCCCCAAAATTATCCCGAGAAGCCTCAAAAATCCCCAAAATGGGGACAAAATCTCCAATCTGACATCACTGGTCCGTTGTGTGATAACGTAGGTAAAGAACATTACGATACAACAAACACGTACAGTCGGCAAGTGTTAAAAATCAATGCGTACCGCGTAATTCTTCGTTTTTCTTAAGTGTAAAATTTATAAAACTTTTCCAGTGAAAGGAAATCCCGAAATGATAACTTTCCCCTATACTCTAAAGTTAATCATCGGGCTATGCTTCTAATTTATACGTATGCGTTTTTTCTTTCTCCCTTTCTCTCTACAAATCAGAATCTCCCCAAAATTTATTTCTGGGTGAGCCACTGCTGGAAATATAAGTGTTACAGTATTACTAGTTTATTTTTCTGCATACTCGTGCAGAAAAATGAACCTTTTACAGTTGGCATCAAAATTATTGAAACGCTAGCAATAATTCTTACTTAAAAGATAGGCACCTAATACTGTTTTGTTAAGTAAATATTTGTGGAGTCATGATACTGTTTATAAAAAAAAATACACACCTGCTCAAAAGTTTAGCAAGATTTGCAAACGATCAGTTTTTTTTCAATTTAGGAACTTATCTCTTGAATAAATATTTTCAAATATAACTGGCTGTTCCTCATATTTTTCAGTGAAGATTGGTTTAAGACAACATATAGGGGATAGTAACAAATTGAGCAAAATTAATAATATTTGTGATCATCCTGCATCCATTAACAGAACGAAATGATCTGTAATTTTAGGATATGATAATAGAGGCCCAGTACAATTTGTGGATGAAATTGTGTGACGATAGCCTATTAAATAACGGAGATATAAGCATTTATTTAAAAAAAAAAAAAATCTGGTGTGAAACAACCACACAACTTCCATTACCCACTATCACGCGTATTATACGCATTTTTGAGAGATAATGTGATCAGAAAACATAAAAGTTACCTAAAGAAGTAGAAACCTAAAATTTTTCCGGTAAGAGAAACTTATAAAACGAAGCTTACATATAGCGAGGTAAAAAATAAGAGAAAAAAATGGTAGAGTTATTTTTGAAACAAAAATTTCCGACATTTGAAGATGACCTACCTAAGCAGGAAGACTGTTACTTTCCCTCAATAACCACGTAATACACGAGAAAGAAATGAATTTATATAACAATTTTCAAGAAAATCATTAGAGCCGTTTTTCAGATTCCAACTTTTGAAAAACATCAATTATTGACCGGAATAATTACATACAAATGTATATATAAAAGTGAGTTAATATGGCAAGTTTGAAGAAAATCCGTACAGCCGTTTTTAAAGGAACGCGCTTGCGAGACCTTAAATTGAGCTATTTATACAGGACGCCTATCAATTTTCCTGAACTAACCAACTATATCATTCGAAAGGACATCTAATAGAGTGTTTATATAGCAAATTTGAAGAAAATCGTTAGAGCGGTTTTTGAGATACGGACTTATAGTCCCACTTCCGATCTCCCATTTCCGGTTTTTCAATTTTCACCAAAATTTGGAAAATTCATCTGTACACCACATCTGTCTTAACTCTGAAGTTTTGTAGTTCAATTTTTATTAGTTTCAGAGATATGATACCCAGAAGATTTTACACATACATATACACACATACACTGACCAATTTTTAAAAACCAGTCTTTTGGACTCAGGAGAACTTAAAACGTGTAAATCAGGTGAAATCTCGCTATCGAATTTTTAGACCAAATACAATACTTCCATTACCTACGTAGTAGGGTAATGGAAATAAAAATCAGAATGTTTTTTATGCATAATATACAGAGTTTTAAACGAAAATTATTCCCAATTTCAGATAAATTGAAAAAACACTTTTGAAACAATATCCTTCTATCGGAATAAAAAAAATACTTTAAATATCTTATGAAATTGGAGCATTTTTATGAAAAACGTTTTCACTGCGCATGTGCGAAAGATAGAAGCATTTTTATTACATAGGTTGAAAGCTAGATATATTGAGCAACTTTTGTCAAAAGCTCATTTGAATTCAGTAAAAATTAAGCAAATTGTCGGCAAAAGAACGAGCTTGTTTTTAGGTATTTTTTCAGAGTTGAAATTTCCTAAGGGGTTTTTCACATGCCGCATAATTAATTTGAAGATCCAATTATTTTAACCACTTTGCAAAAGTTCTATTTTGTTAAAAACCCCTTATAAGCTTGTAACAGTAACATATTTTTGTTTATTTACTAAGATTTGGGAGATTATAAGGAATTTTTCACGAAAAATAACTTTTGCAAAATAATTAAAATAATTGTATCCTCAAATTAATTACGCGGCATCTGAAAAACCCCTTATGAAACTTCGACTCTTGGAAAATACCTAAAATCTAGCTTGTTCTTTTCCGAACAATTTGCCTAATTTTTACTCAATTCAAATGAACTTTTGACAAAAGTTGTCCAATATATCCAACTTTCAACCTATGAAAAAAGAAATCTTTCTATCTTTTGTACATGCGCAGTGAAAACGTTTTTCGTAAAAATGTTCATATTTCTTGAAATATTTAAAATATTTTTATTCCGATTGCAGTATATTGTTTCAAAAGTGTTTTTTCAGTTTATCGGAAATTGGGAATATTTTTCTTTAAAACTCAGTACATTATAAATAAAAAACATGCTGATTTTTTTTTCTTTTTAATAATTGTTTGCTTATATCTCCATACTGTTAAAAATTTCAACAGAAAACTCTGTGTAATGTATTATCTTAAGTCTTATGTAAAATTACAAAGAAAAATAAACGCAGATGTTAAAAAACTTATTTTATATATTCACTTTAATAACTAATATTAATTTAATTAATTATTGGTGAGAATATATTTCGGACTTACAACGATTTTTCCAAAGTAGAAACAATTATTCTTAATTTTAATTAAAAAATTAAGAAATAAAATTAGGTAAAAATACAGAATAAAGATTGAGAGTCTCGATTATTCACTTTTAACTAAGAATTACTGTAAGTTTACTGAGACTCTGAATAAATATTTACATTCAATTTACAGAAATTTTTAACAGTGCATTATTTAATATGACATGGTCACACAAATTCATCCACAAACTGTACTAAGTCTAATTAACATATCCTAAAGTTACGGATCATTTCGTTCACTTAACGGTACAGGGTGATTACAAACATTATTGATTTCGCTCAATTTGTTACCGGCCCCCTAAATGTTGTCTTAAACCAATCTTCACTGAAAACCATGTGGAAGACCCAGTTCTTTAAATACCCAGTGTTTAAAACATTTCATCGAGGGCTAAGTTTTTTAATTGGAAAAAAAAAAAAAAAAAAAAAACTGATCGTTTTCAAATTTTGCTAAACTTTTGAGCAAGTGTGTAAGTTGATGATGAAAATTAACGATCAAACTTTAAAAAAAAGTATGAAAAGTGTGGATGTGTGCTTCAGTAATTTTGCTGCCGACTGTAAATGTTCCGAGGAAGCACAGTATGGCTTCAATGAAATTAAACTCAACTATTTATTTGTTTTATATTACAGAGTCACAGTTTATGTAACATGTTCATTTTCTGATGAAATAATAAAATTATTTTTACCAAACATTTGCCCCACTCTTTCATTAAAATATGAAATAATAAATTGGTTTGTGGAAGGTGAAGGTGCGTCGTCCAGTCCGAATCTGCCTCGTATAAGGTTCGACTTATGGCAGTCTGGTCTAGCTAGAAAGTAAACTTCACTGGAGAATCGTCTCTAGCAAGATGAATGGGTGCACATATTTCTTCCCACTCATCTCCCTCTTAATGGACAAATATTTTTGGTTTTCTAAACACTCTGTTAAATGAAGACTGTTTTTTTTTTTGGGGGGGGGAGGGAAGGTTAAAATCTACGACAATTAATTGAGTGGAGGTGTCAAGAAAAGCCCAGAACTTTGTTAGAGAAATTGTTGACTTACCGACTAGAATATAAGGTACCCTGGGGCAGTGGTGCTTTATCTCAGGATGCCACTTGGTCGCTATGTTCTCGCACGATCGGTTGTTGTCCACGCTGAAGCACAGCAAGAAACCATCTGTCTGCAAACAAACACACGCTCGTCTTATCGACTGCTTCCGTTATTAATTAAAAATACACATCATTTTCACTCGCATAGTATATAGAAGGTAAATACACCAGGGTTCGCCACCCTCAAAAAACAAATGTTAAAATAAGCGTTTAATAACGTCTATGAATTTAAATCCGACAGCGCTAGATTCTCCAAAGCATTCTGTCCCTTATCACGGAAATAGTTCGCTTTAACATGTTGGGGGAAGCAAAATAAATAACCTAAGCGTTAAACGACAATTGGATAGAATCAGAGTAAAGAAAACGATTAAGGACGCAGGTATGCATTGGTAAAAAAAATTTGTTGTTTGTTGGGTTTGACATTACTCCTAAAGCATTGTTTTCCGTGGAAGACAAAAATTGTGATGGCATGTCTCCGGACCACCTCTAGGGGTGAGTCCCAGGCCGTCGCCAATTGCTCATCTGCTCAGCACTATTGCGACGTATAAACCCAACCAACCAAAAGCATTGTATGTAATTTTTATAAAATGTAGAATACAATTTAGGTGATGATTTTTAAAATGTATCATAATATGTGATATTTAAGGTATGACGGCTACTGGGTCCTATCTTGCATAGTTTTGCCAGTGTTCGCCATCCCTGGAGAATACTGGTGTTTTAACTTTTTTTTTTTTTTTTTTTTTTTTTTACAATAAATTGTTTGATTAAAGAAAAAAAAAAGTACTATAATTTCATTTAGAATTGTAATGATATGACTTTGACTTCGATTTTACTACCGGAACCAGTAGTCGCCAGGGGTATTCGTAAATACAAAGTAAACAAACGCATTTTGTCCCCAAGAACGTGTTTATTCATTTGTATTTGGAAAGCAATAAAATGCAAAGACTTGACTTCATTTTCAGCAAACTTTGAGTGGAAAATATTAAGCATAAATATATTTCTTAGGCATTCTTTCTATTTATAAGTTATATTATTTATATGAGATAAACAAAAGAAATATATTAATTAATCTTTTAGTTGTAAAAACGTTGAATATGTAGTGCATTTTGTTTAATTTATTTATTGAGAGAACGGGTGTGATATATTTAGTAGCAGTATCTTAATTGCTACTGTATAACATTAAGAAGGGCTATCTTTGAAGTGAAAGATTTTTACAAAAACAGAGCAGCACCTGAGTCACAAAAACGGGGAAGAGAGGGGGGGGGGTGTAAAGTAAGAAGACAAGAAAGACTAGAGGTGGGGGGGAAATTTAAACTCGCCCTGTAAAAAAAGGGTAATAGGCCTGCGCATTGCCTGCCTAACATATAGATTGTTATATTATTTGAAATATTAAAAAAATATTTGTTTTTACAGAAAATACTCGTATCTACAGCAGAGAAGGGACAGTAACAGAATGCGAAAAAGCAACTGTTACCGTAGAAGATTTTGAAAATGTGATTGGGCAAGAAACATTGCACTTGCTCAAACCACGCAATTTTTCAAAAAGTAATGAAGAAGACGCATCTTTTATTTGAAGTGTGGAAGAAAATACAAAGCACCGCTTCTGTAACTGAGCAAGAATCAGGACCAAAATTCTTTTCGCCATTTTTTCTCGCCGTTTAAATAAGTGGTGAAAGAAATGATTTTATAGCTGAAATTATTGGAAGGGCCACCGAAAAAACAAATATCTCACAAGAAACAATGAAATCTCTGGAGGCAGCAGTTTCAATAAACTTGACTCAGGAAGTTTTGAGAATATCGAAATCAATTCTGCAAGTCACCTCTCCTCTAACATTTTCCAGATTTGCACCCTATCCTCCGCTTAGCGTACTAAGCTCTTTTAAAAATACTTTCTTTTCCCTGGGACTGCACCTTCCAAACAAAAAGAAAGAACTAAGAAATTTTACCAAGAGTATTCACATCAAATCGTTAGAGAGAATACCACAAGAATGAGGCAATGGGAAAAAAAAAAAAAAAAAAAGAAAGAAAGACATCAAAGAATTAAATAACAAAAGAAGAAAAAAGCGAAATATTACTGAATGTTTCTATTTAAAGAAGCGGTATTTAATTAGGGACCTATGCCTTATAACTAAATGCCCCATGTTATAAGGCCTAAGCGTAAATTAATTTATTAAGTATGTGCCAAAGACATTTTGTTTGATAAAATTTTGCAAAAACACATTTACAATCGATTTATTTAAAAAATTGTTACGTTTTATTGTTATGGCAATTACTAGTGCAAGCACCTGGCGACTACTGGTGAAGCCCGTTTTTCGAATGGCCGAACACTGGTGCAGTTTTATAGGTTCGATTTTTTAAATGAAATTTATGAAAAATTAAAATGTATTGAATAATTGAAAGTGTCTATTGACAACGAGAAGGCTCAGTGTATTAAACAGACACGTGAATACAACGTCTAAAACACGCGAAATAAACAAACATTTTGAAAATAAGGCCTTAAATGGCCCGTTTCACTCACCGTCGCCGGAAGCCGAAGCTAATGTTATTCTATGGCAAATTTTCTTTACTTATAACTAATTATCTAATACATATTTTTAAACTCTGATTTATTCCCAACTGTTAAATTGACAGATCTTTTTTAAAAACGTATATATATATATATATATATATATAATTTATTTATTTATTTATTTTTTAATACTTTATTCTGAAGCTGTAAAATACGAATTTTCAATATGTGAAATTTTTAATTTTGCAATTTTAAAATAAAATATTGAAAATTAAAAAAAAATACGTTTTTAAGAAAGATCCGTGAATTTAACAGTTGAGAATTTTCTGAGTGTGGAAAACAGAATTTAAAAATGTGTATCAGTTATAAGTAAAGAAAATTTCCCATAGAATAACATTGGCTCGGGCTTCCGGCGACGGTACGTGAAGAGGGCCGTTAAGGATGGCGTGCACTGGTGCCTTTCCCTTATTCTTAAGTTTAAATAATCATCAAAATAATAATTCATGATTTTTCAACGTATAAAAAATACAAAATTTTGCTATTAAATCATAACTGCAAATTAGTATAATCAATATATTACGTAAACAGTGATAAATGATAATTAAAAATTATTTTTCACAATGTCATTCGATAACTGAGCTGCATCGAGATACATAGGTTGCAAAATACTGTTTAACTATGCATTTTGCACACAAATTTGAAAGAAATTATGTCCGATGTTAAGAAATTAGTCCCTGTGCACAAATCAGTTTACTCCGCTTTAAATAGGGACCATTCCATAGTGAACCAGAATAAGTTTAAAAATATATATATACTAGTACATAACCCCGTCAAAAATGACGGAATGTGAAATCAGTTAAGGTGGTGAATCAAAGAATGCTTTGCAAGCTTCGCTGGACACTATATTTAAATGGGACTAATGTGCAAGTTGCACCTAACGGGACTAATATGAAAGTTGTACCTCACGCAGCTAATGTGAAAGTTGCACCGAACGAACAAACTATTTATTTTAACGAAAATACCTCCTAACCCTGGACGATAGGTCTAACATAACGTATATTATACATCGTATTTATCGTAATATAACTCAGTACTTATTTCGCTTTCTTCTTCGACTCGTTTTAATAAGTATTTTTTATATGCATGGGCAAATTTAATGTTTTTTATTTTTTAATTTTTCGCGTGAAAACATTATTTTATCTTATGCCCCTCCCCCCCCCTCAATATATATATATATATATATATATATATATATATATATATATATATATATATACATATAACAATAACTGGTAATTTTTTTTTGGCAACAATCATAAATTTAAATGTCCAATTTTGAAATTATTTTCATATAATAATTAATTCTAAAATATCTAATCAAAACTTCGTTACAAATAAGGTACCAAGTGAAAGTGTACCATATTTGTAACAAAGTAACCTTAGGTACCTTATTTGTAACGTTATTTATTTTAACCAATTTGATAAATATGACGTCACAATCATCTGTTTGTTTATATCAGATAAGTACATTATCATGATTGCAAGAAAATGACGTAATAACTATTAGTCCATAATTTTTATGACTGAATTTTATACTACATTTTAATTTTATCCTCCATGGGTATTTTAGAATTGCAATGGTAGTTATAAACTTTCGTTGAAATCCTTTTACATATTGAGATTAAGGGAAAAGTGTAAGCACAAAAAATGTTCAGTTTTGAAAGATCTTTCTAATGATGAAACATTTATGCAGATTTAAAAAAAAAAAAATAGAAATAAAAATACATAGCATTTCTAAAAAAAAAAAAAAAAAAGGCTACCAAAAGTCTCTGTTTTGAAGCGGTCTAAACCGGAATCGTTCCTGGCAGAAGAGGGTCATTATTATTATTGTAATTCTTCCTAATCAAATTATTTATATCCATATTGTTGCGAGTTTGTAAATAATTGTATTCATTTTTGAAGAAATTCTTTCAAAGAGGCTTAGTAAGTCGTTAAAATGTTAATTTTCGGCATTTCTAGTTGTTTTAGCGTTAAAATAATGCATATTATATTATTATAAGAGTAAGAAAGCGTAATTTTCCCTTAAAAACGCATTAGAAATCTCCAGTAAGGCAGGTAATGGATTTGGCGCCAAATTTGGCGACTTTTTCCCTACTTGGCGATTTCTTTGGTGACCTTGGTGAGAAAATCTTTATTAGTGATATACCAAATATGGACGCTGAAATATGATTGGCTGAAGAGATACAGAAATTTCTGGAACATTCCACACTTTTCTACAGGGGTATACAAGGACTGCTTTTTTCGCCAAGGCAGTCAGTTCAGTTCAGTCTGAAATCAGAGTCAGGCAGTTTCGCTAATGCTTGCATTGCATTTGAAGGAGTTCTAAACCTCTTTGAATGAATCTTGCTTTAAGTGCTATTGCTATACAGTTAGTACTGTGGATTTACAGTTGACAGTTGTTAATTAAGCTGTGTTTACTGGTTGAATTGAAGCTGATGCTTGGTTTATAGACCTGTATTTTTCCGGAACTTTCTGTGAATAAATTACTGGATTTTTGCAAGCCTCGCCTTTCATTCTCGGACAACTTACGAACCCCCGAGCACGCAACAATATTACATTTGACTGTACAAATTTGAATACTGGGTATATTCTTCAGAAATAAGTAACATAAAAACCCTGAAAGAAACGCCCACTGGTAGAGTTACAGATATCCAAATGACGTGAATCTACGTCAGCGGTCGCAAAAGTGTTAAGATATATATGAAATATCAATTAAAGAAATACACAGCATTTCTTTAAAAAGAAAATCGCTGCACAAAGTTGAAAAATGATCATTTCATTTTATTTATTTCTCACTTCAATTAGGTTCTAACAACCACGTGACTTCCTTCTTAGAAACCGTACTTTGCTGTTATTACTAAGACCGTGCGAAAATGTCACATTCTATTTATCTCTTCGACAACTTTAAAATTATTATTATTATTATTTTATAGATGTCATTTTCTCATATGCATGAGATAATTTAATATTTTATTATTTTTATTTATTTATTTATTTATTTATTGTCCGTGAAAGCATATTATATCTTATACTGGGGAAAAAAAAAAAAAAATGAAGCTTGATAAAAATAATTAAAGGCTTTAAATATGTTTCTACAAATATTTTAAGAGTTTTAAGGCTTTAATATGTTCCTGAAATATTTTAAGAGTTTTTTTTTTTTTTTTTTTAATAAAACGGTTAAAGAGTCATTCTTTCGGAATTAAAGAGTCGTCCACTTGGAATTTGTATTTTCTGAATGGCAACCGTTTTGGTTTGTTTTTATCAGGAATTGTGTTGTTTATAATCAACGAGATATATAAAGTAGAGTGATAAATGGTAACCCTTGAGAAGGCCCAAGATGAGTCATGTGACATGCTTTCCTTGCACATGCGTATTCGGTGGTTTCCTTGGTAACAGCTCATTTTCAGTACATTTCTATGGCAACGGTTTCAATGTTTTTGTTTACTTTACGTAGTTTAATATTCTTTTGTTCTAAATCATTTTGATTTTGATTTTACTTCTTTTTTATTTCGTGTAGTTGAACTTTAACCGACAAAATGCTTAAAAATAGTTGAAAAATTATTATTTGTTGTTAAATTTAGCTCTTTAAAAGTTTAAATTTTCTTTTATAAACACTTTTAAAGTTTGTTGAGAAACGACGAAAAGAAAGGTATTTTATTATTTATTAAAATGTGAAATATGTGTAAAATTATTTTAAAAGCAATTTATTTCGGTCATAGGACTGTCATGTTACCTAATAATAATGATAATTTGTTGAACTGATATTTTAAATGCCAAAATAGCGATAAAGGGCCAAACACAGCAACCTATTCAAGCATGTCACGTGATTCATCTTGAACCACGGAAAGCTAATCCTTCATCCATTGAATCAGCACTCTAATTTATATATCTCGTTGTTTATAACAGCCAGTGATGCGTTATATTTAATTTATATACCTTTAAACATTCCAATTGAATAGTTTTTCAAGGTATTAAAGGAAATAAGAATAGGTGTGATACAAAATATATTATATGTATGTTTTCGTAAGTTGAACTAACAGAAAAAAATAATAATAATAATAATAATGGCTGCCAAAAGTTTCAGTTTTGAAGCGGTACTAACCGGATTCGTTCATGACAGATGAGGATCATTATATATATTAATGAATAACTACGAGAGTTACAGCGCAGATAGATAAACAGACGGGCAAAAAGACAGACATCTAGGTCAATTTACATTATAATCAGTCAAGACCGACAAATCTCGTCAGGTCTCATTCAAGCCAATAGGTCGAACACGCCTTAGTAAACCTTCGGAATGAATAAACAATGGTCACTGATCTGTGAGGCCCGCTACCAACCCAATCCAATACTGGAATGCAGTATTTCCTAACTTTTATTGGTGGCTATTCTGAGAAAGATGTTGTTTACCCCCTCAAACAGAAAAAATAAGTGTTAATTATTTTAAATGATTCCAAATAAGGGGTGAAATACATTTGAACAGCAAGATAATTTACGTGAAGTCAGAAAATGGGCTAGAATAAATCAATAAAACGTTTTACCAAGGGATACATCCGATTGTAGACGCGCAGGGGTCAAATGGTACTGCGGAGAAATTTCTTTCTACTGGCCGAGATGCTATAAAACCACAGCTTTCGGTCAGAAGCATTACTAACTTTCATGGTGTCATGGTAGTGCAACAAAAACTCCATTCGAATAATTTGGAGGAGGTAAATCATTTCGGATGTATACGGTCTACAAACAGCTCAGCAACAATTTACGATGTATGGGAGCCTAAAAAGTAATAACAGTTGTACAGGCGCTTTTTATTAAAGGTTACCCCAGAAATAAACACAATAGAATCTATGCTACATTTTTAGAAAGGAAGAGCGCAGTGGTGCTGTGCTGGACCGAAAATGAAATAATTACATACCATCGGACGAATCGGACTCTGATTCTCCCGAAGAAAAAAAATGAGAGGTGTAAACTTGAAGAGGATCCTAAGGTCAAAGAATAAAATTAGTATTTTAGATCAAAGTACACATTCTAATGGAAGATTCCCGGTACATCTAAACTAAACAAATGCTGATTCTTCGAAAAATCAGGTTTTATTGCTTTAAGTTGACGATATTGTATTATTCAGAAAAACTAATGAAGATACAAATCAAGTAAACTAAATAATAAATTTGATCTTAAAATACTCGGATAAACCAAGAAACTTTTGAGGAGGCAAACTACACATACATCATTCTGACTATTTTAAAATTTTAGTAAGTTTAAAATCCGAATCTCATCACTACCCATTATATAAAGAGTAATGTTGTCTAAAGTAAATTACTGAGGCATGAAATCCCATACCACAGTTTGGCACGGCAAACAGAACACGATCAGATACTAGTTTTGTCATTCATCTATTTTCGACAAAACCCTGGCTTGCAAAAATTATTAGATCATGTCACAATGATCAATTTGTTGAACGCTTCTAAACCTTCCAACCTCTCCAATATTGAGTGTATCCTGTTAGGGATACGGAGATTATGTTTCAAATTAAATTAGGATGATCACGATTCAAATTCTGTTATTTACTGGTAACTCTCCAATTATTTGGCGCCCTTTCAAACATTAGTCCACCCCACCATAACATCTGACAGAAGCTGCTAACGAGTTACAGTGGGTTATCCATAGTATAGTCGGTAACAAAAGTATCCGAACACTAGAAAAAATTCCTATATAAAAATGTAGAGTTAATACTGCTTTGTTAAATCTTGTCGAATCCTGTTCTTAGACTGACTGAGAACAGGATTCGACAAGGATTTATTTAACAAAACAGTATTAACTCTACTTTTTTTATATAGGAATTTTTGATAGTGTTCGGATACTTTTGTTACCGACTGTATATTATATAGGAATGTATTCGTGGAAACATGCCGCCTAACGAACCCTATTTTTCAAGTCAACTGTTATCTGGTTGACCGATAGACAACATCAGAACCAAACATATGATACCATTTTGTTAGAAATTTATTGACGAGGGCATATATTTAAACTCAAATATATTCAATGCAAGAAAAATATTCGAAACATTCAACTAAACCAAACCTCTTCCTAAAGAGGGTTTCAAAGTTTTTATCTAGAAGTGTTCTTGTGTTTACATATATTTTAGAATATCGATATAATAACTGTATGAAATGTATAAATATCAAGAATATATTATAAGATATATATGTAATATAAAAACCCCTATTTAGGTATTTTTTATATTAAACTAGGGGAACTGTCCCTTGCTCGCTCCGCTGATCAACCCCGCGGGAGGCTTCACCTCTCCCAAACTTGTTTCACTTATTAACCCCTGCGGCGCTACTTTCCGTTTTGAAAATATAAAGTTGTCGACATTTTTGCGTGTAAAAAGAAATTCGTAAATTCATAAGCATGTTCTAATCAACGAATGCACTTTATTCAATGAATATTCTGGAAGCACTTGAATAAAACTTTTTTTTTTTTTTTTTCTTTTTTTTTAACTACAAAAATCAATAATCAACGAATATACTCGAAACAATCCAATAAAACAGTGTCGTACAATAGAACTCAAGTAAATTGAGTTAAATAAGAGCAGGAATATATCGCTAATTTAGAAACAATGATCAATCGCACGGTTCGAAGTATGAATAGAATTTGAATTCATCAAGAGTCTTGTCAGTGGTTTATAGAATTTTCAAAGTAGTTCTGCGCTATAAACCGATGAATCATGACAAAAAACTCCAGAACTCGACTCCTATTGAAGTTAGAGATTTCAAATATTGGAAATCCAAAACTACCACTTTTTTCCAAATTTGGATGCCAAAAGTCAATGCACACCTTTGTGGATTGGTTGTAAGATTTAAGAGCTTGACTGACTACGCTAGGATCCTAGGCTTAAGGATGAAATGCTTTCCCTGTGGGTCTTTTGAAGGGGACCTACACCGTCCCATCTTTGTGGAAAGGAAAAATCTGACCTGTGTCCACTTTTAATGTAATACCGTACCGAAACAAACAAGTTCCTAGCTATAATCATCAGTAATGACTCTTCTTTTTTATAGTTATTTATCGTACTACAGAAACCACTGAATCTTTTCAGAAATTTTCAGAACTCGTTTCTTATTGAAGTTAGATCTTCCAAATTTTGGCAACCCTAAAATACAATTTTTCGCCGAATTTAGTCATCATATCGGCAAATTCAACACCAAATCGAAAATCGACGCCAAGACCAAAATCTACGTTAGCGACAAACTTGGCAACTTGGTGAGATTAGAGACGCAATATGGTGAAAACTATTTCAGTGTAGTTAGAATTAAAGCCCTTTGTCAATTTCAACGAAGATAATTGTTTTCGCATAACGTATCGTTTCTCATTAATTTTCGCGAATGAGAACAAAAGTAGGCCATCTACAATCGAGGAAATTCCAATGAACTTTAAGATGTGTATTTGCCAATGAGAGATTCTGTCATAAGCTGTTAAATGCTATTCCTGAACAAGCTACTATATTCGTTTTCTGCGGTATCTATAATTCTACTATTGTGACTTCTGCGGTTGGAGTTATAGTTTTTTTTTTTTTTTTTTTTTTTTTTTTTTGTGGGGGGGAGGGGGTGAGGGGGTTATTTTTAAGAATATTCATGACTGGAAACTGTCTGTTCATTTACAAACAAGTTACCTCACAGAAAAACGTCAACGTTTTTTCTAACAATATGTATGGGCGTGTATAGTATATTCAATTTTATAGCAAAATCATCAGATTTTTTTTTTTTTTTTTTTTTTTTTTTTGCCATGTTTTTATTAACTTCTATTCTTGTTCGTCCGGTACAAATCTTACAATCTATTTTTAACTAACTTCCCTACTAGACATTTGAAACTTTCAGAATAGCTCGGAATCCGATGACAACACAATACTTCGAAAATCGATTTTCGAATTTTCGATTAGTTTTCTTTTAATTAATTAAAATATGAAAATATCCTCCTACTAGCTTTAAAAATAGTCGTTAAAATATTAACTATAATTTAATTGATGGCAAAAAAAAAAAAAAAAAAAAAAAATTACGAGTTCATTTTCTTTCGACATAAAAATAAATACTTTTAATTCAACGTGAACGTTAAAAAATTGTAAAAAGTTAAATTATGCATCTCACAAAAATGGACGTAATTATCATTTAAAAATTTTTATACACATTGATAAAGTGCTACAGCTAATATTCAACAGAAAATTTAAAAACATGGTACAGTCGAACCTTGTTAACGTGAATCTCAAGGAGGATAAAAAATTTGTTCATGTTAGCAGTCTTACTATCAATAACTAATTTTCGTATAACTAAACCAATCTTCATTTTGACGGGGATCGCGGAAACAGTTCATGTTAAAAGTGATTCACGTTAACGAGGTTCGACTGTATATAAAAAGTTTTTATCTTATAATTATAATGTTGAATTTACTTATTTTCTTTAACCTGATCACGATTGTTATGGTTTAAGCGAAATATTGGCTCCAAAGTAACATTCATATATACAATTTTAATGTATTATTGCAATTCAACTGACTATTTATTTTGAAAGGTAAAAGAATTTTTAATGTCCAGCATTAAGAATGCATTTTCAGGTTAAATTTAACTTTCGTTACATTGAAAAGTTGTGTTTCAATACTTGCATGCTTGAAACTACGAGAAGGTGGTACGGGGACATTATGAAGTGGGTTTATCGGTTTCCCGAACTTTAATTAAACTCATTATTACGTGCCCTGAAATTCCTCCCCCACCCTACCTTTCACTTACCCGAGTTACGAGTAAACTTGTTTCATGCCACTTTTAAGACCAACTGCACCCGGAGGATTTATTTTTAACGATATGTTTCTTCAACATTCAACAACTCGCTTTTCGTGCAAAAATATTTAAAGCGAGAAATGTTCTTCGTAGGATGCTATTAATAGGAGATGAACATTTTCTCATTGTAAATAGGCATTTTATGTTTGGATGGCATTGACCATTTTATAGAAAGATTTTAAATAAAAAGGGAAAAGGTCATCGCCAGCTTTAATGTTGGTGTTCCAAAGCGCAACTCCTGCACTGATTTAATACACAAACCAGTGCTCGTCCTTATTGCCCTATAGATAGATTGAACAATTTAACATCACTAAAACGAATTTTAGTTAGTATGAGCCCACAAACCGCAATGTATAAAAACTTTACTTTGTGTCCCGAAAGCAAGTCCTTCAGAGCCCGATTAACCTTGCAATTGAGGGGAAGCACAAATCCATTTGGGGGCCCCCACTGACTTCTTGGACTAAAGACTCATACAAACATCTTGAAAAATTTATAAATTTTTTAGTTACCTGGAATTAATGACAAGTAAATTCGCTTAAAATATAGACAAGCAAATTCACATGATTTTTGTACCAAGATATAAACTGGTGAAAGCTTACATTCACCAATATATATTAAATTATTCCATTATAAATGAATGTGTAAAAGCTTTATTAGCATATATCCTATATAATCTAGAAATGGTAGTTGTGCAGTCAGGTAGGACTGTGACGTTTTATAACCAGATAACGCTTTTAGACCACAAGCTTACAATTCGGGGCTCATTTTTTTGCTTAATTTGGGGCCTTTTCAAAATTTTCCAAGGAAAGCACATGCTTCTCGTGCCTATTGGGTAATCAGGGCCTGCCTACAGTCATGCCAATTTATACGGTTCTTGCGATGATAGTCGATGATATACCTTCCAATTTATATCTTAATCGAATATAGTATTGAGTTATTAGACTCTAACATCTAACACACTTTAAATAATGCGAGTAATGATTTTTCGTTTTTGTGCGTGCATTTGAGAGAATGATCGTTGAAAAATAAATAAAAAGTTTTCATAAAAATCTATAGAAATTGTGAAACGGTGGCCTATAACATGAGCACAGATTCAAGCAACTTTTAGCTCAATTCAATAAGGCGTTTTGACGTTTTGGCACTTTAAATAATTTGAGTCTATAATTCTTAACGATAAAAAATTTTCTTTGCGTCTCTGTGACCAAAAAAAAAAAAAAAAAAAAAAAAAAAAAAGTGCGACAGTTTATGCGATAATGACTTACAACATATCTACTACGCTTTCAGCTCAATCGATCAAAGAGGTTCGACGTTATCGTGTTCGTTCAAGCGGATACACACATCACCGTAAAAATTGCCAAAAACTTACACTCAGGAAATTTTAAAATATATATACAGGTATATACAGATACACCCAAATCGAATGTTTTCCTTCCATCTAAGGTGTGTTGCAAGCCAAGAGGTCGTACTTACATCCGGGTAGGAGAGCGGCCTGAGTCTGTCGTAGTCCCCCTGGCCGCCCGTATCCCACAGGGTGATGCTCACTCGGACACCGTCTACTTCCATCAGGCCGGCATGGTTCACCCAGCTAGAAAAGAACAACACAATGAATCAGCTCAAGGAAGGAAAAAAATCAATCACCTCGTTAAAAAATGTATCATTGCATAGATAATTCAATAAATAAAATATAAATAACTCTTACTACACTTGACACTTAATCTACAGCATTTCAACTTAGTTTCAAGTATTAAAAATGCCAATAATAAATGAAAATCCGCTTGAAGCAATTTCCATATTTATATTTTTAAAATGTCTGAATAGTTTTGTGTGACCCTGTAAAACAATTGTTATTTCTAATCCTATCCTATTTGATAAGAAATTATGTTTTTATGCATCTGAAAAATGCATATAGAATTTGTTAGGTTTACTGCCATAGGAATGTTTTTTTAACCACTAACCCTCGTACACCATAATGTATCCGATTTGTTTTATGAGTCCCTGTACAAAAATAAGTTTTAACACCATTTGTTGCATAATAATTTTAAAACACTGCAGTTATAGAGTTGTTTTTAAAAGGAAAATATAAAATAAATTGCTTTCGTATACGCCTGCATAGTGTCTAAAAGTATAATTTACCCGATATTGTGCATTAAACTTTGGAGTATGGACGCCCCCCCCCCCCCTTACACACACACACATTCAAGTTGTCATGTAAAAAAATGTCAGTGCTTTATAAAAAAAAAAAAAACCCTAGAAATTATGTTTAAAGTAAGTTGTCGACTAATAAATTAGTTGTTGTTGTCGTGTGCCACTCGGAAATTCCGAGCCCCGGTAGTGGGACTACCGGACTTATTTTAAGGCATCAGGGTTGAGTCTTCCGTTATTAGGAACGCCTCATAGGGAGGAAGTACGACTTCTAGTTCCATAAGCTGGTGAAAGATGGCAGCACCAGCCAAACGACAGAAACTCGAATTTTGATCCGGATCAGAGCGAGTTAGACCCATGTTTGGGTACCCCCAGAGGTATAATTTTTGATGGGAACTTGGAGGACTTTGCGACCACGACGGAATTTAACGTGCACCAGTGAATCATTATTATTAGTCTGTTCACTCATAGCAAATTTTCTTTTTTTTTTTTTTTTTTTTTTGCATGGAAAGTGAATACTCTGAAATTTCGAATGAATTTCTGTACCAATTTTTCAGACATTCTATAAGGACGCAGAACAAGCCTTTCTCGCGCAGAATTAGTACTTACAGTCGGTAACAAAAGTGTCCGAACACTAGCGAAAATTCTTATGTAAAAAAAGTAACTTCATACGGTTTTGTTTAATAAATCCTTGTCGAATCCTATTCTTAGCCAGTCTAAGAACAAGATACGACAAGGATTTATTTAACAAAACACTATTAACTCTATTTTTTTTTATATAGGAATTTTTGCTAGTGCTCGGATACTTTTGTTGTTACCGACTGTACATACCTAATAGGATTTTCATAAAAATCTCATAAAAAAATTATTGGAAATTTTCAAGTTTTTTTTTTTTTTTTATTTATTTTATTTTTTTTTTTTAGAGATTTTAATTTTCAATCGTTGCATTATAATTTCAATTTTATAAAATAAATCTTTTCTCTGCCAAATTAAAATTTCCTAGAATATAATAGTGTACAAGATAAAATTATCGAATTCGTGAAAGTTTCCTATTTCCAATTTACGATGGAATGGAAAGTTTTGCAATGTCCTGACCACAATTTGAGTATTTTTGGAATACGTCTGTGTGTTACTCTCACGGAATAGTAGATGGAATTCTACAAAACTCTATGGACATGGATATAAGTGGGTGCTGATTAGAATTTAGCATTCACTGCCCAGCCAGTGGTGTTGCTAGACAGCCATTTCCTTCATTTACTAAAAGGCTACATCTCGGCTTCTATAGTTTATAAGAGCACAAAGTTTAATTATCGAAAGGCTCATTGCGAAAATCTATGCTGATTTAGTTTGGTGGAAAAAGGTTCGTGGTTGTAATTCATTTCTATCCATTTACTGGATAGCTGTATCTCAGCATCTGGGTTATAAAACTGCATATGTAAATTGTTTATTGAATAAGAAGTCATGTGGATTCCATTTTTATACATGTTATCCGCTAGGTGTCACTCTCCTATAAAATGATGTAGAAGAAAGCCCAACATACTAGTTTCTTTCCTCCATGCGTTATTCATTATGTCCCAAATTCTGCCGAAATTGTAAAATCCTTCATGCAATATATATATATATATATATATATATTAGCAGGCTTTGTCCGCTTCGCTGGCCCTTATATTGAAATGAATCCCCAAAACAGCATATCATTAATAATAAAATATCTAAAAAAATCATTGAAATCCGTCAAAATCTTAAGTTTAAGTTCCTGCTACTTTCTGTAGCGGTATTCCCGCTCGTCACAGTCGAGTCTGGAGCCCTGCTTTTTACTCCCTCTCCCTCGTGGTTAAAATTGAAAGTTTTACAAAATCTCATCAAAGTGCATATTTCACACACTTAATAAGACCCACACACCAAAATTCGGCATTCTTAGGTAATTTGGACGGATTTAAGCTTCAAAATGTGGTTTTTGCCCCACCCGCCCCAAAGGGAAGGGCGGGAGGGGGGAATAAATTTCCAAAATTACTTTATATTGCATGTTGCATACAGGGCCCGATTTAGACTGCCTGGAGCCCCCGGGCAAGCCTATTCTAGGGGGCCCCCTTGCAGTGGCTTAAGAGGTCTTTAGGTTGCAGAATTTCTGCATACGCCTGTAGGGGGGCCCCTTCCAGAAGGGGGGCCCAGGGCACTTGCCCCGTATGCCCTGCCGTTAGTCAGGGCCTGGTTGCATACACATACCTAACCGACACATCAAAAAATTGAGATCCTGAAATTATTTAAAGCCGAGCTATGCTTTAAAACTTTTTTTTTTAAATCTCTCCCCCCGCTCTTAAAGGAGGGAAGGAGGACGGAATTTCGCAAAATCTCTTCATACTATGAGTTAGATACATATAATCGTCCATTACATAAAAAATTTCCTACCTAAGATAATTTAGTGCAGCGTTACGTATGAATACATGTTTTTGCCCCCAATTCTCCAAAGAGCGGTGAGGTGGAATTTCACAAAATACCTTTGTAGTGTGTGTTCAGTTCGATTTCCTTGTGTGTTGAGTACCATTTTTCGAAAACCTTTTCCCTTCCCTCCCCCCTTAAAAATCCAAAATTCCAAAATCGCAGAAAATATTTTTTTTGTACTCAAGTCTGGTCTTTCCATCTGCAATTTCTTCACCGTTAAGTAATTTGGAGCCGAATTATGCCTTCTGCCCCCCAAGGGGGACAGGGGGGTATTTTGCAAAATTCCGTCTTAGTGGGGGGTTAGGCTCCGAAAACCAACCTGGTCACTAAAATTTGTGACCCTCTTTCCCACAGAATCGTCATGGCAGTGTTGAGTCAGTGAATCACTGAGTTTCCTCTTTTATATGTACAGATTTGTTTATATTTTTTATGGACTACTTGGCTTAAAGTTGCTGTCACAAAAATAGAGTCCTGGGCGAAAAATTTCCTATCTACTTCAGTGTTAAAATTAAAAATATACCCAGGATTATTAACAAATAAAGCTCTTTAATACAGATCTGAATTAACTTTCATTTTCTTATTATTTAATTTTGATAATGACGTCATGTTGTCATGTGCCTAAGCAAATTTAATATTTAATAATTTTTTTTTTATTATTATTATTCGCGTGAAATATTCTTTGGTAACAATTAAAAATTAAAATAAATTATTTTAAAGTTTTATTATAGAAGAAATATCTATATTATATAGAAGATTTATTAAAAATTTACATTTTTCTGGTATAAATAGTAGTCTATGTCTTATTCCAGACTATGTATCTGTGTACAAAATTTGTCCAGATCCGTTTAGCCGTTGTAGCGTGATTGAGTAACAAACATCCATCCAAACTTTCGCATTTATAATATTAGTATAGATTAGTTATCATGTGCATGTGTTAGATTGAGTTATTTTGCTGTCAAATTGACAAAATTTTAATTTTAAATTTCAAAACTCTGTCGTTCTTGGCGCTTATTGTATTTGGTGATCAAAAACGTAATACGAAAATATACATGCCAGATGTATACTTTCGTAATATCCATTGTACGAAATATTTTTTTCATATTAATCATTACTCTCTTAATATAAGTTGTTAAAATAACCATGATTTTTGAAAGGAATTAAATTATGTTCGCCAAACACTTTGGCGATATTTTTTTTTTTCTGCCAAGGATGACCGATATCAAATCTATTCCGCTGCAACATATTAGTATCTTATATCTGATACTTTATTTAGACATTTGAAAACAAATTTGACTTCAAATTATGATAGAATATTTATCATTTTCCTTTTAATTAGTATATTATTTGGATATTTATTGTGTAAATATCATCCTTTGAAATGATGTGTTTGTGTTTTTAATCGAATATGGAAGTTTGCCATATTTTTTTCTCTAGAGTTTTGAAATTAAAAATTCAAACTTTGTCAATTTTACAACAAAAATAACTTTATCTAACGGATGGACATGATAACTAATACATATATATATACATAAATATGGGGATTAAAATCGGGAAATAATTTTCCTCGATTTTTAATAATTTTTTACAAAAACCCAATGGGCGTTTAACATAGGAAATATTTTTCTTGCATCCACGAACGCAGGGCCGTGCCTACACTTTTAGCCGCCCTGGGCGAAAGATTTTAGCCGCCCTCCTAGGCAAAAGATTTTAGCCACCATACTCTAGGCACTAAAATTATTTCCCTCCTTCTGCTTCTGAAAACTATCCTTTAAAGCCAAAAACTGCCAGGTTGCCACAGATGAAACGTTATCAAGTTTTTTTTTTTTTTTTTTTTTTTTCTCCGTTTTAAAAATAAGCCTCCAGCGGCCGAGTGGTTATGCGCTCAAAGCTGGTAGACATGAGGTGCTGGATTCAATCCCAAGTCGCGCTTGTCAACCTAGCCGATCGGAGTTTTCCATGGTTTTCTCCGAAACTTGTGTAATTACGGGCTAGGACCCCTTAGAAAGACCCCCACGGAGGGCACTTCCCTTTAGGTCTAGGACCTACAGCAGTCAATCGGCCTTATTCCCAAATCCAATTCAATCCTGCTTTTAAAAAAAATCTAACAATTTTAGTAAACCTAATTTTTAACTGAAATTTTGTCATTTTTAGCCGCCCCTAGCTGTTAGCCGCCCTGGGCGACCGCCCCGGTCGCCCTCCCTAAGCACGGCCCTGCACGAACGGCGAGTGACATCATCATTTCGCTTCCGTATTTCTTTCTATCTTTTCCTTGGCGAAAAATGTCTGATATACTTCAGCATCAAAAATTAAAAAAAAAAGAAAAAAAAAGTCCAGAATTATCAATAGAAAAATACCTATAATATAATGCTGAATTAGCTTTTATGCCAAGCGTGTTCCATCCGCCGTACTAAAAAAAAAAAAAAAAAAAAAAATCTGAAGTTGAGGCATATAAAAAAATGCTGTGAAATAAAATTCAGAAGAAAATGTTCGATTTGTAATATTACTATTTTATTTTAAAATTATAAAGTGTCATTTTCTCATCGAGCAATTTAACATTTAGTATTTTTTTATTTTTCGCGTGACAGCATATTTCATTTTAGAAAAAAAAAAAAAATAAATAAATAAAAAATACCTCGTAAACTTTTTTGGCAACAATTAAAAATTTAAATGGCTTATATTATGTCAATTACCAGTTTATTAATTTCATATTTTAATTAATTTTAAAAAATCTAAACAAATTCCCGGTATAAATAGTAGCCTATGTTCTATTCCAGACTATTCTCTATCTCTGTACCAAATCTCATCCAGATCCGATTAGTCGTTGTGGCATGATTGAGTGACAAACATCCATCTATCCAAACTTTCGTATTTATGATATTAATATAGATAGATAAACGAAGTGATTGCAATAGGTCGATTTCTAAAGAAATCAACCTAAAAATCACCCAGGAGGATCTATAAATAAAACTGATTTTAGTGCCACATATATTAGCATCGTAAACTATATTAGCACTTCATCAATGTGTAAAAGAAATTTTAAATTAAAAATAACGTCAATCTTTGTGAGATGCATAATTTATTTATTTATTTTATATTGTTCATGTTTAGATAAATGCATTTATTTTCCTGTTGAAAAAACAAAACAATAACAAACTCGTTTTTTTTTTTTTTTTTTTTGGCAACAATTAAATTATGGATAAAATTTAAATACAAATATTGCTCACTTAATGGACCATATTCCCACTTTGGTATCGAGGCTACAAGAATATCAGCTGGGTAGGGAAACAATCCTCAACTCTACCATAACAAAGCATTGTGGCTTGCAAATTTTTATCTTGCAATATTATTTATAAGAGTTACTGATTATATGAAATTGAAGTAAGAATGATATAGTGATACCTTTGATTTGTTTTTAATCCAGTTTTAGTAATATACTTTAATATTAATCAACATATATAATATTAAATGTTGCCATTTGAACTGTGGCGATGTTAACAAATTTAAATGGATTTTCCATTTAATAAATTCTTTTATTAAAGTGATTGAAATTCTAATTATTTAAGCTTTGATGTCTATAAATATGTGTGTGTGTATAAAATGTTCTTATTAATCTTTTATTCATTATATATGTGTGTGTGTGTGTATACATAAAATGTTCTGCAATTTTACGATATGCAATAGTCTTAACTTTATCATTCGATTCAGTTGTTTACATTTCCTTTTTGTTCTTGTTTGAACATTATTATTAAGTTTCACTGCAGAAATATTTGGGAAAATGTTATGCGTAACAATAAAATGGCATCTTGAATCTGATTTGTTTACAAAATATCGGCCACGTGTTCGGCGATTTTACCTACGGTGACGTCACAGGAATATTGTCCATAGTATAAGTTTTTTTTTTTTTTTTTTTTGGCAACAATTAAATTATGGATAAAATTTAACACGTTAATCGCCACGATAATATCAGAAAAATTTTCACATGGGCCATGATAACTTTATTAGACAATTTAGTTAAAAATGCGTGTTAAAAATGCGTCAGGCACATATGACTGACATGGCGATTAACGTGTTAATAATTACTCGGCGTATATCATATTTAATAAAGAAGCATCACAAAACTGGCGTTGTGAAAATTATTACTTACAAACTTTGAATAAACACCATAAAATGCAATAAACTCGCAACAATTGTTTCGGGTCGAAAAAACACACGACCCTTCATCAGGCGAACAAAGTAAGCACGAGTGCTGCAGTCAAAGCGGCAACGCACCTGCCGCTTTGACCGCAGCACTCGTGCTTACTTTGTTCGCCTGATGAAGGGTCGTGTGTTTTTTCGACCCGAAACAATTGTTGCGAGTTTATTGCATTTTATGGTGTTTATTCAAAGTTTGTAAGTAATAATATATCATATTCCTTTTAGGGTTATTTCCTAGTTAAAAATGCGTGTTAAAAATGCGTCAGACACATATGACTGACATGGCGATTAACGTGTTAAATACAAATATTGCTCACTTAATAGTATAAGTTTTTTATTATTATTATTATTATTTTTTTTTTATTGGCAACAATTAAATCATGTATTAAATTTAAATTGCTATTTTTTTTGCTATTATTAGCTTATTCTTTTCATATTTTTATTAAATAAAAGAAAACTAAACAAAAATTCGAAATTCTGATTTCGGTTTGTACAATGATCTTTCGGGAGGCACCTTTGTGTTAAATCTCGTGACTGTCCGAACTACCGTTTTCGAGAACAGTGAAATATACAAATATTGCTCACTTAATAGTATAAGATATATATATATTTGTAATTGTTAAAAAAAGTTATTGTACGTACACTGACGGTGTATACACTCCTTCAAAGAAACTTCCAGTGGCGAAGGTGAGGAGCAGGCAAGTCTTTCCCACGGTCCCGTCTCCCACAACGACCAGCTTGATTTGGCGACTTGTCATCTGAAACGGGAAAAGGACCCAACTGCATTTGGGAGAAGAAAAAAAAATATTCCGCCTCAAATATTTTGTATTGAAAAATGCATGACGACAAATGTGACCACTCTAGTGATACGTATAATATTATCTAAAAATCTATGATATGTCAACATAGAAATTAACATGCCCTGCACATTGTCTAGATATTATGTAGGCACAATGCAATGCCCCAAAAATTGGTACATTAAAAAAAATAATAATGATAACACAACATACTAAAAACTCATTTAAGCATTTCCACCAATTAACCGTGATGAATTCGATTTCTTTGCGACCTACTTGTGAAAAACGTATATTCATTTCATGCTGTTTAGCGTAGTTTAAAATGTCGGCAAAGGATTTAAGAGATAGGTCGATATCTCCGCAATTAATTAAAATTTTGAAATTCTATTTTCACTATCCCTTCGGGAAGGCTCCTGAGTATCAGTAGGGGCTGAACGTATAGAAGCTCAGACAGACAGGCATTTTCCTTTATTATTATAGGTAGATAGACATTTTCTACAGCGATAGAATGGGAAATATTCAAACAAGAAATATCCCCACAGAGTAGAGCACTGTGCGGGTCGAGGAAACTAAATCTGCACCCGACGCACAAGATGACATTCGAACCACAACACGATTCGCGACCCGCTCTAAAGTACTGTTCAATTTATGTTATAAGAAATTAAATTGAAATTCTATTAAACAAATCATGGTTGTATATATAAGTTGTGCCCAAGTGAAAAGGAGACCTTAGCTGTAGCGGCGTTATATTAAATCCCAGTGAGTTAATGTGTTGGCCGATATATGGCATGGCGGTATTGCTACATGCACATGCGCAGTTAACGGCTTCTCATTGCAGGAGAGTCATTTCCGCGGTTCGTTACATGATGGATTCTTCCAGATCAGCACAAAAAGAATCGCCGGATCACCACACGTGAAATTGCTGTTGAACTGTCGATAAACAAAAGAACTGCGCATCACATAATCCACAAAAAGCTTGGTAATGGCAAAGTTTGTGCACAATGGGTGCCCAAGCATCTGTCAGAGAATCAGAAGACGGAGAGAATATATGTTTGCCTGACCCCTCTGTTGAGCCATCTACTCCCTTCCTACGTGCTGGTATCAGTGCATCAAATGGCAATTATTTATAGTTGTACTAAACCACATGAACTGTAATTATAATATTGTTATTAAAATTTCTTCACATATAACTTTAGTCTCCTTTTCATTTGGGAACAACATATATTATTCAACAGACATTTCAGATAACATGAAATTGCTTTGATTGTATTAGAAAAGAAGTAAAACAAACAAAGCAAATATGCATTGAAAGATAAATAATTTTCGCAAATAAAGTTTTAAACATTGAGTATTAATATTTAAGTAATTGTAATGAAACTTATGTTAGAAGCCATGTTGCTTTAAATTATTGTCAAGGGTGAGAATACCATCCAATCAAAAAGTTAGATTCCTTAAAAAAAAAAAAAAAAAAAAGATACTTTGAAAAATTTTATTTATTTATTTATTTTATTTTATTTTATTAATTACTAGCATGCTTTGTCCGCTTCGCTGGGCACTATACTTAAATGAGTTGTCAAAACAGTGTTGCCAGATTTGGGGACTTTTTTATTCAACATCCACCATTAAATTTTTATAGCAATAGTTGCCTAATCACAACGAAGATTAATCGTCTATTATGTATGTCAAATTTTATTTCTCAAAATTATTGCTGGTAGCTGAATAAAAAAGTCCCCAAGTCTGGCAACACTGTGTCAAAATCCCATATCATTATCTCATCTATATATATAAAAGAGTTTTTCCACTCACTCACTGACTCATCAACGCACAGCAAAATCTACTGGAGCCACTGACTTGAAACTAGGTCAAGTTATATAACATGTAGTGTAAGCACCCCTTAAGAAGCGATTTTGCGAAATTCGCCCCCCAAGACGGTGGGGGTAGGAAGACGTGATTTCGCAGAAACCTTCATATCTCAAAGAAATAAACAGATATTTGTAAAATTTTTGCATTAAAACATAGCTAACACAAATGCCTAAAAATCAATTTTTTTGAATCTCGGAAATTCGGTCCACAAGAGGGGGTGAGTGGCAAAATGGGATTTCACATGCGCAAAAAGTGATTTAATAAAAAGCCTTCATATCTTAAATAAAAAAACAGATATACGTGAGATTTTTATTTCAAAGTATATCTAATATAAATACCTAAAAACCAATTTCTGGAATTTTAGAAATTCGGCCCCTAAGGGGAGACAGGAGGCAAAACGTGATTTCACAAAAACCTTTATATTTAAAAGAAAAAAACAGATATCCGTAAAATTTTTGCTTTAAAATATAGCTAACACATATACCTAAAAACATTTTTTTTTAATTTTAGAAATGGGAGGGGGAGGAAGTAAAACGTTACCTATATTGTATCTTCTATATAATAATACTAGCTGACCCGTCCGGCTTCGCACTGATGAACAAATTTTAGTTAAAGATGGATTTGATATGTAAAAAATCAAGAAATATATCAGTTTATATGTTATAGTCAGGCAATATTATTAACTGGAAAGTCAAAATATAATTTTACAATTATTTTTTTTAATTAGTTGTTAAATGTTGGCAATTTTTACTTAATGCTATTTATTTATTTATTTATTTCATAAAAAGAAACATTTCTTTACTCATGAATAAAAAATATTGAAAAATAAACCTATGACATGAAAATGTTTTTGATAAAATTGACGTCATAATAGCTTTAATTATTATTTATTTTTTCATTTCGCAAATATATTTAATTTTTTCCATAATTGATTATTATTTTAATAATGTATATTAAAGGAGAAATCAATAATATGAAACAATATTCGTACAATATATACTATTACAGAATCTGGTGTGAAACAACCACACGACTTCCATTACCCACTATTACACGTAATATATACAATTTTTTGGAGATATTACTTGCATTTTTTGAGATTTTCGAGTAAGAGAAACTTGATACACGTATAAAGATACAACAGAGTTTGCATAGCGAGTTAAAAAATAAGGGGAAAAAAATAGATAGTTATTTTTTTAAACACGAATTTCCGAGATCTAAAACTGAACTACCTAATCAGGATGACCGTTAATATTCCTGTAATAAGCACGTAATACTTGAGAAAGGTTATCTAAATTGGATTAAAGAAAAAAATTTCAAGAATACGTTAGAGCCGTTTTTGAGATACCAACTTTTACCAAAACTTAACATACTCAATTATTGACCTAAAAACAATAATTACATACAAAAGGATATTTAATAGGAAGTTAACATGGCGAGTTTGAAAAAAATCCGTACAGGCGTTTTTAAAGGAACGCACTTGCGAAGTCTGAAATTGAGCTGTTTATAGAGGACGCCTATCAATTTTCCTGAACTAAGCAACTTTTATATCGAAAGGGCATCTAATATATTATTTATATAGCAACTTTGAAGAAAATCATTAGAGGTGTTTTTGAATATGGGCTTAGGGTCCCATTTCTGGTTTTCGATGACCCAATTCCGGTTTTTCAATTTTCACGAAAATTTGGAAAATTTATCTGTACACCAGACCTGAATCACTTGTGAAGTTTAGTAGTTCTATTTTTATTAGTTTTGGAGATATGACAGCCAGAAGATTACACACACACGTGCACATATACACACACACTGACCAATTGCCAAAACCTATACAATACTTCCACTACCTACGGTAGTAGGGTAATTGAAGTAAACACATACATCTCGTATTTACTACGATAATATACAGATTTTCGTATTACGTTTTCGATCGCCAAATACAAAAATCGCCAATGACGATAGATATCAAACCTATGCTTTGTTTTCAATTAAAATATTGAAAATTTTAATTAAAAATTTATTTTACCAAAATTCATTATAGCTTCTAGCACTTAGAGAGAGACAGTGTAACTTTTGATTATTGAAAGAAAAAAAAAAAAAAAAAAAAAAAGCAATCGGCTTTTT
Organism: Salticus scenicus; assembly: GCA_963930645.1. Classification (NCBI taxonomy): domain Eukaryota; kingdom Metazoa; phylum Arthropoda; class Arachnida; order Araneae; family Salticidae; genus Salticus; species Salticus scenicus. Next base: position 314,630 of record CAWVNO010000967.1, on the reverse strand, counting down.
AGTTCTAGCGATCGTTCTCTACATATGCATATAAACCTTTCTTTTTTTTTATATTAGTATAGCTATAGAGCATAGGTATATTAAATAGGTTTCCAGTCAACATAATGTAACTCAAACAATTAAATGCTATTTACATTTCAGTAATGGCTGTATGCGCTATGTATATTGAGCTACTTGCCGTAACTGTTAGTTGCTAAAAATAGTCGCCAAATAAATTTAAACATCTCAATACGCAAGCGAAGTATGACATCACTGACCGCCCGTGGATGCAAGAAAAAGATTTTCCATGTTAATCGCTCATTGGATTTTTTTTTTTTTTTTAATTAAAATTCTAGAAGAATTATTTCCCGATTTTAATCCTCATATTTGGGTATAGATATGTATTAGTTATTGTATGCATGCGTTAGATTGAGTTATTTTGCTGTCAAATTGACAAAATTTTAATTTTAAATTTCAAAACTGTCACCCTTAGCGTTTTTCGTATTTGGCGATCAAAAACGTAATACGAAAATATACATGCCAGATGTATATTTTCGTAATATGTATTGTACGAAATATTGTTTCATATTATTCGTTACACTCTTAATGTAAGTTTTTAAAATAACCATGATTTTTGAAAGGAATTAAATTATATTCGCCAGATAATTTGGCGATATTTTTTTTTTCTGCCAAGGATGACGGATATCAAATCTATTCCGCTGCAACATATTAGTATATTATATCAGATACTTTATTTAGACATTTAAAAACAAATTTGACTTCAAATTATGATAGAATATTTATCCTTTCCCTTTTAATTAGTTTATTAGTTGGATGTTTATTGTGTAAATATCATCCTTTGAAATGAAATGTTTATGTTTTCAATCGAATATGGAAATTTGCCATTTTTTTTTTTTTTTTCTAGAGTTTTGAAATTTAAAATTCCAATTTTATCAATTTTACAAAAAAAAAACAATCTAACGGATGCACATGATAACTAATACATATATATATCCAAATATGGGGATTAAAATGGGGAAATAATTTTCCTCGATCTTTATTATTTTTTTACAAAAAAATCCAGTTCACTTTTTATATTATTGTTCGCGTGAAAATATATTTTATTATATGTCTAAAAATAAATTAATTCGTAAATCTTTTTGGCAACAATTATAAATTAAAATAAATAATTTCTTATTTTATTTCATTTTATTTATTATTTATTTTTAAATTCCAATTTCGTTTACACCACGGAGTAAAAAGACAGGAGAAGAAGGTAACGCTGAAATTTTGTGATGTTGTTTTCTAATGTTTACAGATGGCGCCAGCGTGCAATCCTTCCTTCTCTCCAGCTTCCGCAATGTTATTCAATGGGGAAATGTCTCGTTTTAATTATTTTTTTAAAAATAATATCAAGCTGAAAAAATTTCGATTGAAAGCAAATTTCATTAAATAGAGTATTCTAACCAACATGTTTTTTTTAAGAGCCATTTTATACTAATTTTACTTTGAAAGAGAGCTTTTAAAAAATGACGATTCTTATGAACCGAAGCTAGCTAAAACAGATAATTGGGAGGAAGGAGAATGGATGAAATTTTGTAAAGAAAAAAAATAAACTTACTTTAGGTGCAGAAAACACGAACTCGGACTTTATTTTTCTCCTAGGGCTTTTTTTTTGTTTTTCTTATCACTATCATAGCCTGTTTTACAACTAGGAACAAAACATTTATTTGAAACATCTGAATTATGCAGTTTTAAGAACTTACAAAGAAATTAAATTGCTTAAAATAAAAAATTTTAAATGTACTCCAGCAAAATTCTATTGAAAACAACAGTATATCCGCGCCGAGGTAGGGAGGAATGACAAGTGGCGCCCTCAATATTTACCAAAAATTTAGATCACAGTTTCGTAGCTTTCTCCCATTGGACCTTCAACTCCTATTAATATTACTCCGTGGTTTACACACATCAGTTTAAACCACGGAGTAATAAAGACTCCGTGGTTTAAACATTGATGCTTAGATATTATATCATATCATATCAAATTAAATTATTAGAAAAATAAACACTTTTAATTCTATAATGACGTCAGATTTAACGTGTAAGTTTAACAATTAAAAAAGCTTTATATGAATTTCAATTTAATGCACGTGCAAATATATTTCTCTTCTTTTCACGTCAAGATATTTTAAAAACGAAATGAATATGTAAATGTTTCTTTTATGTTGGCAGCAGCTAATTTTTTTAATATTTCATTTTTTCCATTTCTATTACGGCTTCTATGGGGATTTTAATTAAAATGCTCAGATTTTAAACTAAAATTTATTTTATCAAAATTAAATATAGCCTATAACAATATGGCATACTGTAGCTTTCGGTCAGTGAAAGAAGTTTTTAAATCGGTTCAGTAGTTTCAGAGATTACCCTCCACAAACAAACAATTTTTTGCGCTTTATATAATGATATAGATAGATATTTCTTGAATAATAAAATTTTTAAAATCATTATTTTAATTTTTAATTGTTGCCAAAAAAAAAAAAAAAAGAAAAAAGAAAAAAAAAATTACGAGTTGATTTATTTTTCGACATATATATAATATATTTTCACGCGAATGGTAAAAGAAATATTAAGTAATAAATTTGCTTAGGCTATGACAAAATGACGTCATTATCAAAATTAAATAATAATAATAATAATCCAACATATTTATTCAAATTTTGTTCCATAATCTTTTTTAACCTACCTCAATTTTAGATTTCTTTTTATTTATTTATTGACACGTATAATACGTTTGGCATGAAAGCCAATTCAGCATTATATTCAGATTTACTGATTCATATTATAGGGTAATTTTTAAAATTTTGATGCTGAAGTAGATACGACATTTTCGCCAAGGAGCCTACTTTCGGGATAGCCACTTTAAGCCTAACAGCCCACAAACAAATAAATTATAAAATATTGAGGGAAAAAGAAAAGAAAAAGGCTAGAAAGAAAGAAATAAAAACCTCGTAAATTATGTATTTTTGTTTGAAATGGTGCCAAAAATTCAAAAGTCACCAAGGGGAGCTGTAATAAGCCTGTACAATTATAAGAATAAATATTTATTTATTTATTTTTCTATATGCAAACCACTGTTAACTAACTATGAAATACATATAGCCAGAAAAAGTGAGGTGTCTCACAGCATATTGCAATATTATATTTGACGTGAAATTGCTGTCACTTTATGGTCGACCGGAAAAATCGAATAAATATGGGAGATAACGTAAAAGTAAATATTATGTACAGTACGCATAGTGTTGTTCATGTGTAATTAATATTCAAATATAAAAGAGCTACTTCAATTTTTTCCATACTGTCTGTTTCAAAATTGTTATCTGATAAACAGAAAAGTGGTAACCCACTGGTATGGCATTGTCGCATGCAATAGCGACACACACCCGAAGCGAGATTTTGAGTAATTTCAATGAATTTTATTTTTATTTTTAATCTATAAAGCGATATAGAAAAGAATTTTCTTTAAATATAGTGACCAGCCAAGCGGGTAAATTTGTCCGAAGAAATCCATAGGAGCTGAGGCCACAATTTTTAGGTGTGGCTTTTTTACGTGTATCCAACATCCATTGCAACGGGATTTTGAGAATTTCCCCATTTTCCGCCTTAAGGAAAGGAGAGGAATAAAGACGTTTCCAAGAATAACCTTGCTTAAAATTATCACAGTAAGATTAATTTTTATATGTGGGTTGATTATGCGTTCTCAACACACACTATCGAGTAATTTTATGAAATTTCCCGCTGCCTCCCTCCTTTAACGCTGGAGTAGGGGCAAAAATACGTTTTTAAGAGTAACTCTGTTCCAAAGTACCTCAGGAAAGCGATTTTTTGATATGTCGGTTGGTTACGCGTACACACACACTACAAAGGGGTTTTGTGAATTTCCACCCTACTGGTCTTGGGAGGTGGATACAAAAAACATGTATCTATGTGTAACTCTGCACTAAATTATCTTAGGAAGGAGATTTTTGATGTGTGTGTCGGTTATATGTATATCTAACTCATAGAATGAAGAGATTTTGCAAAATTCCCTCCGTCGTCTCTCTTTTATGTGCAGGGAGGGGGGGGGGAGGGACACGCTTTAAAACATAATCCTGTTTCAAATAATCTCAGGATCTGGATTTTTTTTTTTTTTTTTTTTTTTTTTGTATGTCTGGTTAGATATGTTTATGCAAGATGCACTATAAAGGTATTTTGCGAAATTACCCCCCCCCCCACTTCTGGGGCTGGTGGGGGCAAAAAACAAGTTTAAATATTCTCCAGATTACCTAAGAATGATGCATTTTTATGAATGGGTGTTAATTAAGTGTACGCAATATGCACTTTGATGGGAGAAAATTTTCCAAAACTTTCAACATTACCCGTAAGGGAGGAGAGTAAAAATTAGGTAAGGTACTGCCGAAGGCATTGGGGCTCGGTGTTCGAAAAGTGTGGGGAGTAGGAAAACCGCTACCGAAGGTAGCGGGAACTTTAACTTACATTTTGACTGATTTCTTTCTTTCTTTTTTTTTTTTTTTTTTTTTTTTTTTTGAGATTTTTTTTATTATTAATGATATGAAATATTGAGAATTTATTTCGATATAATGACCGGCGAAGCGGGCAAAGCCTGCTAGTATGTAATAAAGGAATACGTCTGAAAGTTCATTTCATTATTTAGGAGGGATTTACGATATGTTCTGCTCTCTAAGCTGGTAGACGAGCTGTGCCGAGCTCGAACCCAGGTTGCACTCGTCCCCTCGCCGTTCGGGTTTTTGGTAATTTTCTCCGAAACTCGCGTAAATACGGGTTAGGACCCGTTAGGAATGTTCCTATGGAGAGCAGTCCGCCTAAGTACCTAGTGGCATAGTCAAGCCGGGGGGAGGGGGGTTGAAGGTTCACACCTCCTCCGAAATTTTGTAGATTTTTAATACTCAACATTATGTATTAAAGTTTGAATCCATTCTGAAATTATTTTCTCGATGCGGCCTTTGCTTAGTGCAGACATCTAGCCTTCACCTTCTCGACAACAATAACACCAAATTTACATTTTTAAATTATAAAACATATTTCTCAAAGAAAAAAGAAATTATATTTCTTGATAGTGCAAAATTATAGTACAATTACTGATTACAAAAATCTCTTAACAGATCTCCTTATTTAAATAGTATTGCAAAACCTTCCATATATTAAAAAAAAATTTAATATGCTCAAAAAAAAAAAAATAATTATTATTATTATTATTATTTTAAGATATCTAAAATTTTTTGTCTAAAGACATTATTCTCTCACTAAATGCAGTTATGGGTTACACTACATTCTGGGAAACTAGAAAATAAACTCTAATTTTAATATAAACAGTTGAAAAGCGCCATCTATCGATCATTTTAAACGCGGATACTTTTTATTATTGCGTTTTTAGTCAATGGACTCTATCGGTATTTTGGGTTCGAGGCTAAACTATACCCAACATGTGACATCTGATTCTCTATTTCCCTATAATTTCACCTCTAGGATGCAAATATTTCCTTGTAGAATGAAAACATTTCCCCATAAAACACAAATATAAACATTATAATTCTGCATTTTTTCCTGTAGTAGTAGTCACGGGTCAAGGGTTTATTACGTAACGCGAATAAAGTCCATTTATGACAAAAAATGATAGGGGGCAATCTTTGCAAGCGTTAACGCTTGCAAAGATTGTAGAAATGCAACTTTTAAAAATACATTTTTCTATAAAATGATCTCTTCAGACAAATGTCGTCCTCCTTTTTTTTTTTTTTTTTCTTAAAAAAATAGGTCTTTGATCTGAGTCCGCGTGCTTAAATATTTAGGTATTATTTTTTATCCTCACGAATTTTATTAAGTCACTATCGTATCGTTTCTAAAAAAAATCGTAACTGGACCATGTTAGAGAAATCCGTATATATATAAAAATTACGTGTCACGATGTTTGTCCGCGATAAACTCCTAAACTATGGAACCGATTTCAATGAAATTTTGCACACTGTGTGCAGTTCGGTCCAACTTGAGAGATAGGACAGTTTTTATCTCAATTTATTGTCACAATATTGTTTTATTGTAATTATTTGTTAATTATAGACCTTTGTTACAGCTGCTCCAAAATATCTGTGAGTTCCATAAGTTAAATTGTTGTCAAAAAGAAAAAATACGAGTTCATTTTCTTTCGACATAAATGTAAATACATTTAATCAAACGTGAACGTTAAAAAATTATAAAAAGTTAAATTATACATCTCACGAAAATTGACGTCATAATCAATTTAAAGATTTTATTCGTACTGATAAAGTATGTAGTTATACACAAGCGAAGTGTGACGTCACTGACCGTCTGTAAAATCAAGAAAAAGATTTCTTATGTTAATCGCCCATTGTATTTTTTGTAAAAAAATATTAAAAAACGAGGAAAATCATTTCCGGATTTTAATCCCTATATTTTTGTATAGATATGTATTATTTATCATGTGCATACGTTAGATTGAGTTATTTTGCTGTCAAATTGACAAAATTTTAATTTTAAATTTCAAAGCTCTGTCGTCCTTTGAGTTTCTCGTATTTGGCGATCAAAAACGTAACACGAAAATATACAAGCTAGATGTATTTTGGTAATATGTATTGTGTGAAATATTGTTTCATATTATTCATTACTCTCTTAATATAAGTTGTTGAAATAACCATGATTTTTGAAAGGAATTAAATGTTTGCGCCAGATAATGTGGCGATATTATTTTTTTTTCGCCAAGGATGATAGATATGAAATTTATTCCGCTGCAACATGTTAATATCTTATATCAGATACATTATGTATATGCTACAATTTATTTCACGTGACACGTGTGTTAAAAATTTATTTACGACATAACCTTGCTTTTTCAATTTTTGTTGCATTATTCTAATCTGTATCACTTCGTTTTCTTTAAGAAATTTGTGATCTATACATAACGTTCTAAATAAAAAGTAACCATTTCAATATTTTAAAACTTATTTAAAAGTCTGTTTTATTTAACATTAAATTTTAAAACTTATTTAAAAGTCTGGAAGAGTTTAAGTCTGTTTATTTGTTTTGTAACGCTAATCTATATGATCGATGTTCGAAACTTTAATTAATTATTTCTCTTATTTTTCTTTACTTTTTCTTTAATAACTTACCAATTGAACGTTCCTGATTAAATTTGTGATTAATATATGCATTTTGCATTAAATTTTGACTCATATTTATTGCTGAAAATGCGATCTTAAAATCTTGCAATTTTCTTATCTTAATCCTCAATGCTTTCCTTCTTGATTAACTTGAATTTACTATTAAAATTTTAACATACTCCGAATCTTCTCACCACTTCGTTAAAAATATTAATCTTTTCAGTAATATATTAATCAGTATATCCCCACAACGATATTTGGCGATTATGGCTAAATCATAAATCTATAAATCATAAATGATAAATGATAATCTAGATCATAAATCAAAAACATAAAATAATAAATCCAAAATAAACAACATATAGGCTGCCATATTATATCACAAACAGTCCAGAGCGACATCGTAATCGTTCAAAACGGCACCAAAGAAAAATCGCCAAATTCAGCTGTGGGGATATACTGAAGTTATAATTATTCGAATATAATTACTGAAGTTATAAGTTGTAGTTGTGGGTAACAACTATAGTATTTCCCCACAACTGGATTTGGCGATTATGGCTAAATCATAAATCTGAAAATCATAAGCTAAATCATAAATCTAAAACAAAAGCATGCAGGTTACCATATTTTATTGCAAAGAATCCAGAACGACTTCGTTATCGTTCAAAAAGGCGCAAAAAAAATCACCAAATCCAGTTGTTAGGAAATACCATATACCTTATCAAATTATCAACGTATTACTTAGCTGGACGCGTGGCCGGGTCTGCTAGTAATATATAGATCATTATTATCATCATCATCATTATTATTTTTTTTTTCGTTTTAACAAGTTAACGCCCGAATTAATTTTGCAAAATATTGTTAGCTGATTATTTCAATTCTAAATTAATATAGACAGCTGACAGTAAAATATATTTACTTGAACAATTCTTTTGATAGTTTTCAATTTAAAGGCTATCCTCATTTATTGACGTTTACTGTTCTAGCGAGAAAACTTTGAGATAACAGATTAATTTCCTATTATATGTTGACAAAGATCTCGAAGGTAAATTATTATAATATATATTATTATTCAACTTGATTTAAGTTAGTATACCTGCGCAAAAAGCAGTTAGACAATCAGCGAACAGACAAACTACAGTCGGACACCATACCCGTTTTGATATTTTTGGATTCCTCACACTTAAAAATGTGTAAAAAAAAGTCAAAAAACCGAGTTCACGATTAAAAATTTCCACAATAACCTAAACGGAATGGAGAACTAAACTTAGGCAACTTAGGTTATTGTGGAAATTTTGAATTGTGAACTCGGTTTTTTGACATTTTTACACATTTTTTGGTGTGAGGAATCCAAAAATATCAAAATGGGTATGGTGTCCGACTTTAGGTTGTCTGTTAGCTGATTGTCTGACTGCTTTTTGCGCAGGTATACTAACTTCGGATAGAACATTCCTTTTAGTGTTGTTTAGATGGAGAACTAAAAGGAATGTCCTATCCTACTAACTTTGTTTCAAGTTCTCGCATTTCTAGCGTTAAACTATTCGTTTTTAATTTATTGATGAGTTGCTTTGAACGATATCTGTATTAGAAATTTTCTCACCCTGGCGAAGAGTAATGTCCCGAAATACACAAACAAATAAAAATCTGACTGTCTATAATTTATATATATATGAATTAAAAATATTTCTCATCATGTAAATTTATATGAACTTCTGTCCTATATAGCCATATTAAAAATTGTGAAAAAAAAAAAAAAAAATTATACAGACACGACATTATTTCATTATTTAAAACATGAAAAATCTGACATTGACAGATTTTAATTTAGTGCCAGAGGCCTACTGCTAAACTTGTTAATATCGACAAATTCTTCTTTAGTTAATTCGGGACGATCTAAATTCCATGATAAAGTTTTCATTAAATCAAACCAATGTGTTTCAGCTGCAGATATTGTAACAAATAACGTTGGAAGTCCAAACTGTCTTATAGCCGCAAAACAACGTTTTTTCTCTTTTTCCCAATGAGGGGGAGGTGTGCCTTGGGGGGAACTCATGTCAAAGGTGTGCCTTGGGGGGGGGACTCATGTCAAAGTTGTACCTTGGGGGGGGGGTCTCATGTAAAAGTTGGGCCTTGGGGGGACTCATGTCAAAGTTGGGCCTGGGGGGGGGACTCATGTCAAAGTTGTACCTTGGGGGGGACTCATGTCAAAGTTGGGCCTGGGGGGGAACTCATGTCAAAGTTTTGCCTTGGGGGGGACTTCATTCAATAAATCCCCATTCAATAAACCGACTGAAATATGCCCTTAGCACTATTAAGAGTGTATTATAAAAATCCGACAACGCTGTACCGACTGAAATAGGGGTACCTTGGGGGGACTCATGTCAAAGTTGGGCCTTGGGGGGACTTCATTCAATAAATCCCCATTCAATAAACCGACTGAAATAGGCCTCTAGCACTAATTAAGAGTGACCTATAAAAAATCGACAACTGTACCGACTGAAATAGGCCTCTAGCACTTAAAAAAAAAAAAAAAAAAAAAAAAAAAAAAAAAAAACCTAAAGAACAGTCCCAACTTCTAAGTGACTGATTCCCAAACGTAATCATCACTAGTTAACCCTTTAACTTTCACTGCTTAATTTATTTAAAAAATTACTTAACTAATTTTTAAAATGGCTTTTAAACACATAGCTGATCATAAATATTTAAAATATAAAAAAATAGCTTTGTTCCTTTTCGAGAAATTTTTGGTTTGATACACCAATAAGTTAACTTTATTAAATTTAAATAATATTTAATTTAATAAATAAAACACTTTGTAAGTAAACATTATCGACTAAAAAATCTCGTAAAAGTTGTTTCAGGTGAAAATAATAGTCCACCTCTTCATTAAATGAAAAAAAAAAAAAAAACTAGACATGAGCGAATCACCAAACTAGCAATTCGCACTCGCGCACACTAAGAAACTTCAAATGTCTTATGCATTTAACTTCCTTTGAAGCATAATTTGTCAAATTTTGAAATAGTGCTGTTAACTACCGAACAGAAAAGTAACAAAAGTTTAAAACCTGATTAAAAAAAGGGGGAAATGTTAAAAAAAAAAACTGCTTCATAAAAATTGTTAAATTATGTCAATTGTTTAGTTTCGCTGCGAAACCAATGAACGTTAAATTCGAAGTCTAACTATATATACCTAGTATGGTTAAATTTTGCTCATTCGTTCGTAAGATACAGTGCCCATGAAATTTTTCTTGGGGGAGTGATATAAGTAGAAATGACATGACTGGAAAAACATGAAGCGAAAATAGTAAATCGCAGAAGCAACTAAATAACACAGTTATATAAGAAATTTTGAACTGAACTGTTATTGTGAAATCATGTAATACGCGACCATTCGAGAAGAAAGACATTGTAACTATAGGTCTTAAAGCTGTCAAATAAATAAAATAGCGCAGTACTGGCCAATGTTTTCATACACTCAATATGGTTCCTGTGGTAGCCTGCCCACCAGCGGCCGAGCGGTTCTGCGCTCAAAGCTGATAGACGTGAGGTGCCGGGTTCGATCACATGTCGCGCTCGTCTGTCGTCTGCCTAGCCGTTCGGAGTTTTCCGTGGTTTTCTCCGAAACTTGCGTAAATACGGGCTAGGACCCCTTAGAAAGACCTCCACGGAAGGCACTCCCCCTCAGGCCCAGGACCTACAGCAGTCAATCGGCCTTAATCCTAAACACCAACACCTGTGGTAGCCTTGGTATTGCGGTAGTCATTTTGACTGATACATCATATGGCAACCCTTCTTATATCAACCTTCCAAGAAGATTTTGATACTCACACAGAGGCAGGCATTTCTTAAAAATGGTCAAATCGTATTCAAGTCATGTTGTAATGTATAAATCCATTGAAAACCGGAGTTAGAAAATTCGTTGCAATTAATAATTTATAATAGCTTGATAGTTTATGCAAATTTAATGCGATTAGTCAAATTATTTCATAATTACGATACTGTCAATGTATATTATACTCATTAGTATAAGGTAAATAAAAATAAATTCTAGAATGGAAAATTAATAGGGAATTTATTTAAATACAAAAAGAAAAAAAAAAAAAAAACAGAATACAAAAAAATTGCTGAAAATTAATAAAGAAAAAATTGTTTTCAGAAATAACTATTTTTTCTAAGCAAATGTTTACTTTCTTTTACCCATAAGGTAGAGAAAATATTGTTTTTGGGTTAAATCTTCGAAAGTGAGATTTTGTTATATTTACACGTTTTGAGGTCTCCTGAGTACTAAAATCATGTTTTTAGCGGTTGGTCCGTGTGTCTGTTTGTGTGTGTGTCTGTCTCTGTGTGTATCTGACTGTTATCAGCATATCTCAAAAACAAATAATGGCAGAAAGTTCAAACTTGGTATTCTAATTGTGTATCATATAAGGATGCTACACTAAACATTTCGTTGAGATGACGCAAATAGTTCGTGTACAGGGACATTCAAAAGTATTCAAATACATTACGTCTATGGGGGAAATTACAGGTAAGTAGAGTTTAACATCTATAGACTGCACTAAACCATATGAAACAAATATATATTTTTTTGTAATAGAGAACCGCTTGCGTCACTCGAAAAACTGCCGTTTTTCATGATTTTTGTAATAGAGATGTCAACTGGGGAAAAAAATTTTGTGTATGTAGGAACCCCGCCGCCCCGCCCACCTAGTGTTATATTACTTCTCTAATATGGAAATCGCCTGTATTATCATAAAATATAATTTTTTAATAATAATTTTAATAAATTATTTTTTTAAAACAGAATTATTTTTTAATAACCGAATTAAATTCTATATAAATGTAGGTGCATTAATGAAACGGGGGGCTGAGGGGGGCGGTAGCCCCCCTCACACAGAACTAATTATCCTATAAAACTCTTCCGAAGCCTAATTTGAATTGTTTAACTTAGGTTTACACAACAATACTCGTTATCTTACCTCTTAATCTCCAACCTATTTATAGTATTAAATTTCAGGGTAAGAGAATGTCGTGTGAGTGACACACCAGATTATTTAAAGATGCAAAGATACAGTTTTGTTAATCTTGCTTTGACGACAATCGCAGTTCTACTTTAACAATGTATATAAAAACAAAATAATGAATATTTATTCACTTACATCTGAAGGAAGATCAACAGTCTCTCCAGGCTCTACACGATGATAATTTGCTAACATCCTGGAATTTTCAACGTTGTTAAGATTTTTCCCTTTTATAATTATGTTTTTCAAACCACTGAAAAAGAAAATTATGGAAATACTGCTAAAATGCATTTTACTGTAATACAATAAAGGTAGATATTACATTTAAACTGCATCAAATTTTTAAAATAACTCAATTTTTGTGTTCGTTTAGTTTATGGCAGAAGACAAATATGAAACTCGAATAAACTACTACGTCAGAAACGCCAAAATATTTTTTTTTTTTTTTTTTTTTTTTTTTTTGCGATGCATACAGCTGTTTCGGTAGCCTTAAGCGTACCGTCTTCAGTGCAAAAAGACTTCTGAAGAATTCTGAATCTGGAGAAGTGCTCGTATATATAGGAGAGGGACCGAATTCGGTCCCTCTCCTATATATACGAGCACTTCTCCAGATTCAGAATTCTTTTTGCACTGAAGACGGTATGCTTAAGGCCACCGAAACAGCTGTTGGCGTTTCTGACGTAGTAGTTTATTCGCGTTTTAATATTCCAACGCCAAGTCTCCTGTTATTATTAAAAGACAAATATGGTTTATGTACATCATATGCAGTCGGCAACAAAATTATTAGAGCTCTAGTAATAATTCCTATATAAAAAAAAGTACAGTTAATACTGCTTTGTTAAATAAATCCTTGTCGAATCATGTTCTTAGTCAGTCTAAGAACATGATTTTTTATAAAGGCGCTGCTGCAAGGTGCACTGTAAAAAATAGGTTCTTAAAAATAAGTATTTACTGTCTCAAAATAGCTCCGAAACAATATATACTTAAATTTGAAAACCCATGTACTCATTTTTGAGTACATTGACATGTCAAACATGGGGATATTGGAATTCTTATTGGTCAACCCAATTTTTGAGCATGTCAATATACTCAAAAATGAGTACATGGGTTAGAGGTCTGCACGGGCCGGGTACTGGCTTAAAATTTTTTTGTAGGCTCGGGCTCAATATTTTTTCTGTGTACTCGGGCCGGGCCGTGCCTGGAGGAAATTTTAAGTTCGAGCCCGGCCCGGCCCGGCCCGGCCCGAATCTTTTTCTAAATTCCTCGTTAATCAACGGAAAAGGAAAATGATAAAATACTTTTTCAGTCATTTATTTTACATAATTTTACAGTATGGTACTTCACATAAAACTTTATTTTGTTAAAAGGTGTCTGTAACAACAATTTAATTGTCTATCAGCTTGACTGTTTGCGATCTGATTTTCCGCAAATATTTTAAACATGTCTCGAAATTAATATATTTTATTTAAAGTAATATTAGATGGTTTCTAATTCAAAATAATATGCATGTTACTACCAGTTTGCGTACATGTAACAAAGAAAAGAAATTAGATACGTTACTGTATATAAGGCTTTGTTTTCTATGGTCTGTAGTGTTTAGGCGGTATGAAAGCTATAAAAATCCTTCCGCTGTAACTTTTCCTCTAAGGCTTCTTTTTCTTTCTCCGGGGCACTGGATGAAAGTAGCATGAATTTTAGCATGTGCAAGAGCATCTTTTCTATTGAATATGGTTGGATTAGCATTAAAGTTTTGTTTACCGGATAACATGAAAGATTTGGATACATTACGGTATATAACAGGAAGTGGTTGAAAGTGTATTTTTACTACTATTAACCATTTTAAGTATCTTCCTATATTGTTTGAGGAATGCTAATATTTTCGATTTGACTTTCTGTCTGTCTTTGTGCCTTCTGTACGTCTGTAATAAAGAAATACCGTTTATATATAAATATCTTGTAAACATTCAGCAGTTTTGTTACAGAACATTCTATTGCTTATTGAAATTTATTTTTCCGACTGAGTGAAAATAATGCCTGGACCGGGAGTCCAACCCCAGATCATTGACTTACAAGGTCAAAGCTCTACCAATTGAGTTATCCAGGCCGACAACCGGTGGCCATTACTCACTCAGACAACCTTTAGGCAGAAACATCTGGTCTATCATGTAGATAGCTCAACAGAAATAAGCCGCAGGTAAAGGAAAACACCATTAAACAATGGGAGAAAGAGATACAATATATTAGAATCACACAATCAACTGATTGGGAAGAAAATCATAGAATCCGCAGGTAAATATTTACCTGCGGCTTATTTCTGTTGAGCTATCTACATGATAGACCAGATGTTTCTGCCTAAAGGTTGTCTGAGTGAGTAATGTCCACCGGTTGTCGGCCTAGATAGCTCAATTGGTAGAGCCTTGACCTTGTAAGTCAAAGATATGGGGTTCGACTCCTGGTCCAGGCATTATTTTCACTCAGTCGGAAAAATAAATTTCAATAAATATGATTTTCTTTCCAATCAGTTGACTGTGTGATTCTAATATATTGTATTCTATTGCTTAGTTATATAAAACCTCTGCCAAACAAATACTAAAAATTTTTTTCGTAGAAAGGCATGTTATTTTTTTTTTTTTTTTTTTTTTTTTTTTTTTTTTTTTGTAATTTTACAAATTTTTGATTCGGGCCGGGCCCGGCCGGGTCGGGCCTGGTTTTATCACTTTTTGTCTGGGATGGGCCTGGGCCGAAATTTTCGATTTCATACCGGGCCGGGCTGGCTTTTTCTTTCCCCTTCTTTGAAGAATTCTTGAAAAGAGAATAAGCACCAAGCGTCAAATTTATTGTATTTTTTATTCTTTACATTATTAGAGCTCTGAGTATTATTTTCTAGGAATTTTAAGATTATTAGTATTACTATTTTTATAATAGCAGGTTATAAGTGGGTATGAAAATAATAATAACTGGCAGGTTTTGCCCGCTTCGCTTGTCACTATATTTAAATGAATTAAACAAAGAATGAATATTTTTTATTACCGTTCTACAAATTAAAACTAAAAAAGAAAATACATTGAAATTGCTTAAAAATTTCGCTTCGGGTCCTCACTGCCTTCGGCAGAAACTTCGTCACCGCAACGTCTTGGTACTGGATAATTAGTTAGACCGATAACTAATAACTGGATTTATTAGTTAGATCCATTTAAAAAATACTTTTCCTTTTATTCCCACTCGCATTACAAAAATATTTAAAATAGAACTGAGAAAAATTGTGCACAAACAATGAAACAGCTTGAACCTCTTGGCGGAATTTGAGATTTGGCACTGAAGTAGCTCGGACGTTTCTCGCCAAAAATGTTTACTTACGCTTTTGCAATACCCGTATAACTCATCGCCAAAATGACAACAAAAATACAAATAATTATAAGATTTAAAAAAAAAAAAAAAAGAAAAAAAACTTTTTATATACCATGTTTTTAAACTTTCTGTTGAATCTTATAGCTATAGAACTACATTAGCACTTTATTAATGAGTAGAAAATTTTTAAAGTGATAATGACGTCAAAATTTGTGAGATGCATAATTTAATTTTTTTACAGTTTTTTAATCTTCACGTTTAATTAAGATATATTTATTTTTATGTCGAAAGAAAATAAACTCGTATTTTTATTTATTTATTTATTTATTATTATTATTATTTTTTGGCAACAATTAAATTATGGCTAATATTTATTTTCATATTTTAATTAATTAAAAGAAAACTTTGCAGCTTAATATCTTTAAATCCAATAACTTGGTGCATATAGCGTCCTCACAAAAAATGAAGTTTTTAGAGCTCTTTTAAAAAAGTATAACATCTGTACAGTATCTTTAAAAAAATTCATTAGTTTTCACAAAAAAATGGCCAAAGTAGTCAAATGTGAAACAGTCAAAAATAGGAGTGGTCCACCCGGATGTGTTCCGCCGACAAACTCTTTGTTTTATTTCTATAGATTGTGACCAGCGAAGCGTGGAAAGCCTGTTAGATTTTAATAAAACATTTAATATTTAAAAAATATTGGGTTCAATTTCATTCAAAAATAGACAAGAAGACCATATATTTCTTTTCAACTAATGCAATTACTTTTAAATTTTTTTGATAGAAAACATATGAAACGTATCAAAATAAATAACACATTTAGCATTTTTTTTTGTATATTATTAATCAAAAAACGAAATTTAAATTTAAAATTAAATAAACAAAAACATGTCAGGTCTTTCTCGCTATTAAATTACTTTTTATGCATTTATTTATTAAAAATTTCAAACTTTTTAAATTTAGATATCAGATGAAATAAAAGTCTTGTTTCTAGAAATAAAAACAATAAAAACCTCTAAACGTTTAATGAGTTTCAGTTTAGAAAAATTGAGTTATAATAAGTTACCGAAAGCATGTCTCTCTCTCTCTCTCTTTCTCTCCCCCCCGCCCCCCCCCCAAAAAAAAAAATGCACTTACTGTCATGGGGGGGGGGGGCAGAATTAAAAATAAATAAATAAATAAATACATTTATTTAAAATGAGGAAAATAAATTAGAAAAATTAGAAAATAAATTAGAAATGTCAGTCGTAGCGTTACAAATAAGGTACCAAATGAAAGGGAAATTTTTTGTGAATCCGATGGATTAAGCAGCTTATCGATCGGACAGTTAGATTTTTTAAAATTAACTAAAGTATGAATTTTAGGTGGCAACAGCAGAAGATTGTTTGGAAATCGTTAGGGTTAGGAGAAAAAAATATATATATCCGCTTCACATGTCTTTGAAGTAGGATTAAAAATTGCAGTTTTCGATTTTTTTTTTTTTTTAATTTTCTCTCACGAACACAAAAATATAATATACAGCCTGTACCCCACAAGAACAACTTGCATTTCAAATTTCATCAATTTTTTTTTGGTTAATAAACAAAAAATTTACTTTTTTTTTTTTTCTATTCTCCCCATCTGCAATGTCTTCACGATGATTCTGCAATGTCTTCACCGCAGATTTAGTAATTTGGAGCCGGGTTATGCCTATAAAGGTGGTTTTTGCCTTCGGCTACCCCGGGGGGGGGCGTGGGGGTATTTCGCAAAATCCCGGCTTAGTGAGCGTCAGGGTCCTAAAATCAACCTGCTCACCAAAAATTGTGACTCTATCTCCTATAGGATCGCCACGGTCGTGTTGAGTCAGTGATCAGTGAGTTTACTGTTTTATATATATAATATAGATGAGTTTCCCTTCTTTTCTTGTGAGTCTCGTACTTTCAAAGGTTTGTTATTTTGACTAAAATTTTTCTGTACGTTCCCACGCATTTTTGGTCATTCGATTTAGACTTTCATTATTCTGTTTTGAAATCGAAATGTCGCCTGGCGTAATAAATTACCTTATGTATCTTGACCATTTCCTCTTAAAGTAACTTTTGTGACTATGTATAACCTTTTATGGAATCGAACAATACCATTTATACTTTACAACGGATTTGTAAAGTGGGGATGTTCTGAATTAAAACCCTCGACTCGAATTCTTAGTTCTTTTCGATTATTATTTATGGGTGTTTTTTCCAATTCCTCGTTGCAGATGTTCACTTATGCTGAGTTAGTATCTCAGCAAGTAAATTGAGAGTTTCAATGGAAATAAGTCATGAAATTATTTTTAGATTAATACCAAATACTCAGGAGTGACTTGATAAATAATTCATTCGAAATTTAACATTAGCAAAATTTTAAATTTATGAGTTCCATTAGCGGCTGTTGCGCATACCAATATTCAAAATTTTGGAGGAAAAGATCTAATCTTGTGCAGACCTGAAAATGAACACCACAATAACATCTAAATTAAGTTATGATCCTGCATTTCAGGAAATAGATGCTAAAATACTAGAAATTTTGTTGATTTGCATCACATACTTTATAAATTTGCATTGGAAATAATAATAATGGCAAAATATTCGAAAATCTGACTTCGAAGTATTGTGTTCTCACTGGGTTCAAAGCTACTGTGAAAGTTTCAAATGTCTATAGCTAGTAGGGAAGTTAGTTAAAAATAGATTGCAAGATTTGTGCCGTACAAACAAACACACAAACAAACAAGAATAGAAGTTAATAAAAACATGGCAAAAAAAAAATAAATAAATAAATAAATAAATAAATAATAATAATAATAATAATAACTTAATCTAACACATGTGCACGATAACTAATTTGTAACTATACCAAATTATGGGAATTAAAATCTGGAAATAATTTTCCTCAATTTTTAATAATTTTTTTACAAAAAATTCAATGGACGATTAACATATAAGAAATCTTTTACTTGGCCCCAACAACGGTCAGTGAGGTCATACTTCGCTTGCGTATATCTTTTACATACATAAGAAGAAAGTATAAGATTTGGAAAAACTTTTGATTTCCGGTTTTCGACGAATTTACACGTTTTGAGATTTTCCTTGCATTTCAATTAACTGAAATTGACTACTTATTTTTAAAAAAGTGGATTTATTACTCTTTCCTCTGCACATACATATAAGAAAAAAGTATAAGATTCAGAAAAAATTTACATTTTCGGTTTTCGATGAAGTTACACGTTTTGAGATTTCCCGAACTCAATTCGACCATTTTTTGCAAAAATATCTGTCTTTTTGATTTCAAACACTGTACCTTATGAACCAATGGAATTAATTTAAACGAAATTGATATTCGGTTGGACCTTGGTTTGACATGGTACCGATTAGCTTTTGGACTGTATCACCCAACAAGAAGCTTTTCCACGTTGCGATTTCCTCTTATTTCAAGAAAGGCTCAACATCTGTAGCGTACCAAACTTAGAGAAATATATTAAGTAAAACTCTGCTGATTCAGTTAGAGTGCCTATCGACAAACAATTGCCGTAGCTGTGTCGCAATTTAATTCCTTTTAAGACAAGGCAATAACTTAGCTTTGCCTTGATTTGCAAAAGAGTGGCCGAGTTTCGACCACTGGGCGATACCAGTTCTAATAAATATATGAAAGGAAATGGGATAAGTTTCCATAAGTAAATTATATTTAACTAATTTATGAAAAATATAATTTTTATAATCGATCGCTTTGTTATTATTATGAAATAATTATTGTCTTTCATATTTAATGGAATCTATTAATACTTTTAATTTTAATATTTCTTAAGATTTTATATTAGTAAGTATTATGGAATTTTCAAAATTCTTTTAAATGTAGTCAGCAGCGGCGCGGCGGAAGTAAAACCCGCAACCGCTATTTGTCTATAACTAGTATGTCGTGGCCACCACAAGACATTCTTCTATATATAATCCTATACAAATTAACGTAATACAAATTTACGTAATACAAATTATTTATTAAATTATAATTTATTAAAATTATTTTCCATGGTAAATGCAGACGATTTTTAACTCAAAGTAGTATAATAATAAATGCCGAAAAAAGTCAGTTTTATGCAGACATGAGTATACTATAGTATAGTAAAAGTAAAAAAAAGAAAAAAAAAAGGAAAAAAGGAAAAAAGAAAAAAAAATGTATATCTGGCGAATTATATCTGGAGTTTTTCATTCACTTTTAGTTTATAAATTTTCCCCGAATAAAAAGAAATCACTTTTTCACCCTCGATGATCAATCTACGTCTTATTACTTATACCTATGTCCGTGGCGCGTTAGTTGATGCCAAATATTTTTTTTTTCCCTACAGAAAAGGAAATATTTTATTTCACTCTTTTTATTTTTATTTATTTATTTTTATTTTTATTTTTATTTTTATTTTTATTCTTATTTTTTATTTTTAGTCGGAAGAAAAAATGAACGTATAACAAATTTCTTTGATTTCAATTAAGAGACAAGACATTTTTTTCTCTTTTTTGTATGTATTGCCATTATAAAAGGGTTTTTCTTTTTTCCTCTCGCCACTTACTTAGAAAATTTGAGAAATTTTTTTTTAGATCACTCGCATCGCCAATCTTATATATTACAAGTAAAAATCCACTCAATATATTAAAAAGTGAGCTTTCGCAGAGGGAGGGGGAGGGGGGAGGAAAAGAAATATATCCTTATCGCAAAAGAAATTCGTCCCCATCTCATCCACATCTCCCCCTCCCTCTGAACACAGGTAAAATCCCAGACCTTATACAGACTTTATATCTGAATGAGGCTTATAATTAAATCAGATCGAGATTGAGAGCGCAACTGATCCATACCCCCCCCCCCCCCCCCCAAAGAAAAAAAAAAAAAAAAACTTTGCCGATTTCTTAAAAATTTTGGGGTTAAACTTTGTTTTTAGCACTCAACATTGAGTATTAAAGTTTGAACCCCCTCCGAATATTTTTTCTGTCAACGGCTTTGCTAATTTTAAAATCCGCTGCCAAGCTCTGCGGATATATCTGAGAGTGTACTGTATATGTTTCTTGCAAAAGTATCGTTCCTGGAAATGACTTGACTCTTCTTTCAGGGAGGCACAAAAGTGTTCATAGCACAAATGTTGGAACATGAGGATAAATGCTCAGTCACATTAAGACACTTTTCCCTTTTGATTATTATTTATTGACTGAATTATTTGATAATCTACATTCGTTTAAACGCCTGCTCCAAATTTTTGTTGTTTGTAAATTTTATCTAATGTACACATGGAACGGCCAATACTACTTGATGTTCTAATCTCCGTCATTCATTCGAGCTTTTAAATAGCATCTATAAAAAAATAAATAAGCTGTTGTAACAAATTTCAGTAAAACTTTTATAAAGTCCAAAAATGTTATTTATTATTTTACACATCTTTATATATTATCAAATCTTAAATTCTACCTTTATGTAAGCCCTCCCCATTTTAAAAATCCATTCTCTTTACTTCATGGCTCATGATAAATATCCTCTCCTGAGCTCAATTTTGCTGTTCATGACTCATTCAGTGAGAAGGAAAAATAACGATTCTGTATGCCGTTGCATAGTAAAATAAGTAAATAATTGAAGAGAAAATGCGCAATTATTAATGTCGTTTCAGAATGCTGCATTTATGGTGGAGTAGATTCATCTTATTTGGTATTGTGGGAGGTGCCCAATGCCTGTTTTGCGCCCACACCCAGAGTCGGACCCTGAAAGAGAAGAAAGAAAGAGAAAACAGTGTTTGCGTACCTGTTGACAGAAGGGCACCAAGTGAAGAGGCAAAGGGGCAGCACCCAGAAAAACCACTTACTTTCGCCGAACGCGGATCTCCTCTCTTTTACGCACCCAACGAGAGGCAACAACCACCAACTTTCGGATGTTGGGTCACTTCCGTCCGTGACGTCTGCGGACCCGTTTTTCCGAAACGGGATGTCACACCGGAATGGCAGAAGAGAGAGGGTGTTGACGCAATCAGAAAACGATAACAGTTGCATTGAAAAGACCGAAGTTTCGTTTACGTTTTAAACAACTACCGGAAAGTTTTACAAGACGAACGCTGCAGCTATCTTCTCTGTCATTTTATTAAAAATAATGGCACACGTATAGGGACACATAAAATATTTTTACTTCTATCAGTAGGCGGCAAGGACGCATCTAGTGGCCCTGGGGCTCATACGACTATAGTCCCCCCACCCTCACTATTTAACTTGCAAAAATTCTTTTATAGCAAACTATGCCTGTTGCTAAAAATGTCTCCCAAACTAAATTCTTCCACAAAAACCTTCCACTCTAAAATTTTCAGTTATTTTTTTCTAACTTCGATTCTTGTCTGTTTGTTTGTTGTCCGGTACAAATCTTGCAATCTATTTTTAACTAACTTCCCTACTAATTAAAATATGAAAATAATAAGTTCTTAATAGCAATAATAATTATAAGCTAAAAAAACTTTTTATAAACCATGTTTTTTAATTTTTTTTTTTTTAATCGTAGCTATAGAACAAACTACATTAGCACTTTATCAATGCGCATGAAATCTTTAAAGTGATAATGACGTCCATTTTTGTTAGATGCATAATTTAACTTTTTACAATCTTTAACGCTCACGTTTAATAAAATGTATTTATTTTTATGTCGAAAGAAAATGAACTCGTAATAATAATAATAATTATTATTATTTATTTATTTATTTACTTTTTGGCAACAATTAAATTATAGCTAATATTTTAATGGCTATTTATAAGGCATTAGGATGTTATTATTTTCATATTTTAATTAATTATAAGAAAACTAATAAAAAATTCGAAAATCTGACTTCGAAGTATTGTGTTGTTACCGGGTTGTGACCTACTGTGAAAGTTTCAAATGTCTAGCTAGTAGGGACGTGAGTTAAAAATGGAATGCAAGATTTGTACCGGACAAACAAGCAAACAAGAATAGAAGTTATAAAAAACATGGTAAAATAGCCATTAAAATATTAGCTGTAATTTAATTGTTGAAAAAAAAAAATACGAGTTCATTTTCCTTCGACATAAAAATAAATACATTTAATTCAACTTGAACGTTAAAAAAATATAAAAGGTTAAAATATACATATCACAAAAATTGACGTTATTATCACTTTAAAAATTTTACACACATTGATAAGTGCTAATGTAGTTCACGATGCTAATACACATTGTTCTGACAGGAGTAATATGTTATTTTTAAAACCAACTTTTTTTTTGCTATTAGTATTATTTCAGTGAACTGAGTCCGCGTGCTTAAATATTGCTTAAATATTATTTTTTATCCTCGCGTATTTTATGAATGATTCATCAGAAAATTTAAAAACATGGTATATAAAAAGTTTTTTTTTTTTTTTTTTTTTTTTTAATATATATATATCTTATAATTATTTACTTTCTGTTACCCGTATATATAGGGTAGAGAAAATATTGATTTGGGATCAATTTTTCAAAATTGAGTTTTAGTTATATTTATATGTTTTGAGGTCCCCTGAACCAAAGTTATATAAAACATGTTTGTTAGAAACATAGCGGTAATAATGCAGTTTTCATTGATTAGAAAAACTTTTCAACTGTATTTACCCACTATATTGTTTAATTTTCAATATCTCTCTCTATATATTTTTTGCCTCGATGAGGACACACTAAAAACATTTTGTTTTCAGTTAAGAAGAAAGAAATTACACAAAAAATATTTTTATACCTTTTTCCTTCTTAAAATAAAAAAAATAAATAATAATAATAATAATAATAATAACAGGTTTCTTTTGTGTAGCTCTCACCTCGAACAGTGATTGACTTTGTAGTATATTGTCGCAAAAAACAAACCTACAAAAGTACATTTTCTTTTAGCTCTGCAGTAAAGAATTTCAAAAAAGATTTTTTAAAGTTCTAAAGAGAAAACGTTATAAAGGTTGTTTTTATGTAGCTCTGTATAGTATAGCGTCTAAATTGGGCTTTCGCACCGTGTGAAATGTGTACTACTTAATGAAATTGAGTACAGTAGAACCTCGATTATCCGAACCTCGATTAACCGAAACTCTCCGTTAACCGAAGTCAGTTTCTTTTTCACTTTTTTTTTTTCACTTTCTACTATCATCCAAAATTTTCTCTTAAGAAACATGCATTTTCTTTCCCCCACATTCCTTTTGTATGCAAGCCGTCCTTTCCAAACTAGGTGTGCATATAAATATTTTGGAATTCCCTTTTTTAGAATTCCTTCTCGCAATCTCAATTCCTGGTATGAGTGTACTCTTCCCCTCTTTCAACCGTCCCTGTTCTAAACAAAAACATACCCCATTTCGAAATTTGGAAGGCCATACTGCCGTGTCCTAGAACAATCGAATGGTATTGCAGCCTCTGATGGTAAGCAAGTGCAAAGAACCTGACCTCTTTAAATTCGGGATAGAGCTGCACGGCAAAGGATGGGCAATTTACACCAGATCAAGCTTCCATTTAAACTATTGTAAGTTTTTGTTTCAGAAATAAATTTATTTTCATTCATAATTTTAATTTATTGAACAGTTAAAATAGTCATAATAACAGTTCAATGGCGATACTACATATTAAACTAGGTGACAGGACAGGGGTCGTAATCTCCGCCCTTTTTCTAGGCCACACTTAAGAATAAGAAATTTTCTCCTTTTTTGCCACCAGTAATTTCATGCAGAAATTTTTATGGTACTTTTTATAGAAATGTCTCCAGATTAATCTGGTTAGAGATCATCGTAAAAAAATAGTGGTAGGAATAGAGGCGGAAATTTGTCATATTTGAGACTGTCTTGAAAAAAGGGCGGAGAGTACGACCCCTGAGATGATTATTGATGAATTCTCGATTATCCGAAAATTTCGATTATCCGAATTAGGTTCGGTCCCAATTACTACGGATAATCGAGGTTCTACTGTATATATTTGATTATTAAAAAAAGTAAATCCTGCTTTATATAAATTAAATTTTTTCTATAATGTACTTCAAATAATGATTAAAATAAAAATATTTTAAATTTGGCAATAATGACTTCCCTTTCTGAATGTCAAAGTTAACAACCTCTGTAAAAGTATTCTTAAATCCATAATGAAGGACAAATAGGCAGCTGTCTAAGTGGCAAATACCCATTTGCCCTTGAATTTGTGTCATATATTTGTAAAAGTTCTTCAGTATATAACAATTTAATTGTGTATCAAACTCCAGGCAAATATCTTTTCTGGTTTGGCACAGTGCCTTTAATGTAACATTTGCTCGATTATAAACAGTTTTAATTTCCAATAAAAGTGGCCAATTATCAGGGGAATATAATAAGCCATCTGGAGAACATTCTAGGTAGAGATGCAAAAAACCCGGGAGTTTTGGGGAAAAAACAAATTAGAAATCTCCAAAGCAAATAATAAGTTGTTTACTTAATATAAATGGCAATTTTAAGGACTTTGATATACTGATAAGCTTATAACATATAATTTAATTTATCTTTTTTTTTTTTTTTTTTTCAATTTATCAGAACTGCAGACATATCATAATTTGAAAAGAAACATAAGCTTTCTTTATTAAATTAGCACTTAAGATAAACGTATCCGTACAATGTTGGATACAATTCCATATTATACAAGCTGAAGAATTAAGGAAACCAATGTAGATAATCCTGTAATAGTTTGAGAAGAGAAATAATTAAGGTTTGAATTTAAAATTAATATTTTAAAAGAATTATTTAAAATAATGAAGTGGTTTTTAAAGCGAAGGGATGACATTTTATGCAATTACTACAGTGGTATAATTTCTTTTACAAGTTATTTTCATAAACATTTCTAATTAGAGTTTGTAAAAAAAATTATGTTAAATTTCCTACAATGAAAATTTTTAGATGAAAATTTATACACATATTGTTTTTCTGATTTTCAGGCATAATAATTAAAAAAAAAAAAAAAAAAAAACGTTTCTGCATTTCTAACACAACAAGCGGAGAAAATTTTCGAATTACTTATATATTTCCCTAAAACAGATTAAATTTAAGAATTCTTTTTCTTTTTATTATTATTACTATTTGTGATTGAAAAAAAAAAAAAAAAAAAAAAAAAAAAGAAGAAGAGAAACAATTTAAATATTGTCAGGTAACAAACTAATTTTTTAAATACTTCATTTGAGTTTAATGAAATATAAATTTAGTTGGGTTTCTTTCTCAAAATCTTAAGTCCAGGTCTCTAATTGTCTCCTAGTACATTCATAAACGAATTATGAATAAAAAAAATTAAATGTTATTGATTCTCATTAAGAATGGAAAGGATATCTCAAGAACATAACAAAATAATATTAATGAATAATGACAGAAACTTACTGTTAGCACCGCATTAATTATAATTAATTATTTTCTTCGTTTTCGGAATAAACATCGAAGATGCTCTAAATAGCGGGAAAGGGAAACGAAAAGGAAATCTATGCAGGAATTAAAGTTGAAGTTAATTTAAAGATTGGAGGCTAAGTAATTAAAAAAAGTTATAAAAATATTCATAAATTCAAAATTCCCAGTTTTGGGGAAATTTCAAAATTCCCATTTTTGTCCTAAATTCTAGGGAAAAAACCCGAGTGTTCTGAAAGCCTTGCATCTCTAATCCTACTCTCTAAAATATGAAGAGTGAGATCTCACTCTAAAAGAGTTGTATATCACTCTTTGAACATGCCAAAATGGAGCCAACCTCTAAAGAGTGAAAAGTCTCTTTTCGAAAGAGTGAGATTTCTCACTCTTTATTAAGAGTGAGATTATTCGCAGCAATTTAAAGAATATGACTGATTATTTTTCTTTAAAAAATTGCGTACACTAGACGATATCGTTTCATTTCGCCTTGCGAATGAACTCTAGTTCAACGGTGGAAATAATGCAGTTTGGATTCGTCGGGAATCGAACCCAGGCCGTCCTCGTAGCAAGCGAGTGTCTTACCACTGAATCACTGAGCACATACACTTGTTGCTTATTTCACATTATTAAATCATTCTTATACGTGATCTATCATATTTTATTTTTTACTTCATTTATCAACAGTATAAAATTACAGAATTCTAATGGATATTTTAAAATTATAATTATTTTGAAATTGTTAAAATTAGAATTATTTTAAAAGAAAATGTGCACTTGAAAACAAATTTCCTAATACAAGCATTCATTTAAAGTAGCTTATAAGGAAAAGAAGTTACTCAAGTGTACATATTAAAAAAAAAAAAAAAATAAATAAATAAATAAATAAATAAATTTTCGCATACAAATCTATAGAGTTTCCTGAAAAGCTTTTCCGTTCAGTAGTATAAAACTCGCTGTTGATTTTAAATATTCGTAAAGAATTATACCCATTTCTTTTAATATTTCACATATGTTAGCTGTCAATGAATATAATAAAAATATGAGTAATTATAGATTTTAAGGCGTTAAATAAAGTGCATTAAATATTTGCACTGATATTTTCTCGTATACTTTATATATTTCTGAATAAAACTATTTACTTTCCAATACGAGTTTCGATATGTTTCTTGAGATTTTCGATTCTTCACTAATAATATTACTTCGATTTTGTCAATCACAAAGAAAAAAAATATTTATCGAATTATCTTTTAACATAATTATTTATAAGTCTAGGAATAAGTTCTGTTAAACAAATGCATGCAACAGATCGTTCAGAAATTGTCCATTTTTCATTCGAATTATGATTAACAGATGGTGGCAGCTATTTCTCACTCCACAAAAGTTTGATCTTGCAATACATGATGACCTCACTCTTTGTGGCAAAGTGACTATACGTCACCCTTTCACAAAAAGTGAGAAATGTCACATTTTCAAGAGTGATAATAGTGTTTGCTCACCTTTATTGGTGTCAAAATAGGGGTCACTTTTTTAAGGAGAGAGATTCTCACTCCAGAAATTTTAGAGAGTAGGTATGGGAATTGAGGATTCACCACAAGCCCAACCGAACGCAACCTCTGATCAGCAAACCGATGCCTTACTATATTCCTAATCACTGGCTCCATCTCTATGCTATATTTTATAGCAGGAATGCGGCTGATATCTTTAGGTGTAAAAAAGTCTGCTGAAAGCAACTCCTGGTTATGCATGCTCTTTGCTATTCTGTGAAACTTTGAAGCCGTTATTCTCTTCTGTCGCTCTTGATGCCATAAAACATTCTTCGTTTGTCCAATAGTCTGTTTCTCAAGCTCTGTGCATTCATTAATAGAAAAAAACAAATGATTTCTTAAAAAGAAAACCTCGTCAAATGCCAAATATTCACAGAACTGCGAATTTACATTTCCATCAAATGGTATGGCTGAAAGTGCCAGGCTAAAACTATAATGGATTTCTTCTGTGTTTGCAATGACATGAAATATTGACATATTTCCTTTCATATGTTGGAAAGCGGGAAATTTAAAATTCTTACTTACCTGCTTATTTAATGCTTTGACTCCAAATGCTTCTTCTGCCTTTTTTGGTGAAAACTGCTGTTTGGTTGGTTTATGCCAGCTTTGCAACTTTTCTGTAGGTGCCTCAAACAGCTTTTGTCGAGAATAATACTGTAATAAATATGCCAAAGCAAAAAAAAAATTACATATAGCTGGATTAGTTCCAGCTGGGCATTCACAAAAGCTGTTCAAAATCTGAAAGCACAATTAAAAAAATATATTCATTTAGGAAAAAATAAATTACATTACAATATTAATATTTTAAAACAACAGGTCTTTAGGTAGATATATACTTTCATCTATTTCTTCAGATTTCTCTTTTAAATGATTAATGAAAAAAAAAATGCAATAGAAAAAAATAAAATAAAAACACGCAAACAAACAGACAAAAAAATTACGTTTTTATTACTTGTACTGATGCTTGGAAAAAACATATTTTCAGTGAACTGTTCATTTATTTATTTATTTTTAAAATGGTAATCTAACAATATATTAAAAATATTCAAATGTTACAATTACCCCCCCCCCCCCCCATCGAAAAAAAAAAAAAAAAAAAAACTGATTTTTTAATTAAAGTCGACCTGAAATATATTTGTTAGATATTTCAGTTTCCTCTCATAGTGTGCATCAATAGATATTTCACTTATGCATAATCCATAAAAGCATTTGTTGCATACATTTCCAGTTTCGAGGCATTTGTTTTAAAATTTATAAAATAAATATAATGTTTCGAAAAGGCATCTTCACAGAGAATTCCTAAAATCTTTTTTTACGTACCATTGGAAAGTAGGTACATGTCATCATTTTAAATGGAGAATTAAGAATAATAACAAAATAATAAATTACAATATAAAATTCAAATGCATGTAAACGACAAAATTCATATTTTTCATTATTTCTTAAAAATGTCAGATGAATTAGTATTTTGCAATTAACTGTTATCATTATTTTTAATTATAATCTTTATATATTTTATATTTAAAAACATTAGAATAATCTATTATTTGATCAGAGAAATGTGTTACAAATATTTTTGTACACACATAATAAATATACTAAGAAAGTCACAAGAATCACACACAGGTGTGTTTTTACCCAGCCACTAAATTTAGAGTCTAGTACTGAAAATCACCAAATTAGATTTTTGAAGACCCAAAATCAATCTGTCCCCCAAAAAGGAAAATTAACTTTTTGCATCTGGAACAGTCGTTAGTTGATGTAATAAAATCAGGAAATGAACGAAAGAAATGCCTTAAATTAGCTCAAAGAAACTATTAAACTTGATATTAAACATTATATACAATGATTGTAAAAATGAAAGATTTTACACACTATTTTATTTTCTCACAAAAATATTTTATTCTAAACAAAAATAAACAAAAATTTCACAAAAAAGGAACCCAAAAATTAAAATCTGGATTGACCCCTGATTCAGGTAAATTTACCTGGAATGTATATTTAAATTAGTTTGTGGAAAATGGTAAGAAATAAATTTAAAAAATATAAAAACAGGATTTTAAAGTTTTATCTATACTATATCAGCATTATATAAGGGTTCTTATATCTAAAATATTTTATTTTTGTTGTCTGTTTTACAGATACAATTTTATGTACTAAGTTGTCATAAAACTAGAATGTTGTGGCTACCAAATGACTTTCTTCTATTTTTTCTTTGCAAATTCACTCAGTAAAAATAATTTATTACAATCATTATTTAATAAAATTATCTTCCATGATAATGCAGTACGATTTCCATATTAGAGAAGTACAGTCGGTAACAAAAGTGTCCGAACACTAGCAAAAATTCCTATGTAAGAAAAGTACACTTCATACGGTTTTGTTAAATAAATCCTTGTTGAATCCTGTTCTTAGTCAGTGTAAGAACACAATTCGATAAGGATTTATACAAAACCATATGAAGTGTACTTTTTTTACATAGGAATTTTTGCTAGTGTTCGGACACTTTTGTTACCGACTGTAGTATAACACTAAATGTAAAAAAAAAAAAAAAAAAAAAAAAAAAAAGTTCATTTTATTCTCGATATTACATTTAAAAAAAAAATCGATAATTTTATTTTAAATTATCTCAGATAACTATTCGTTTTAAAGGTATTAGCGAGCTGTTTTGAAAGATACCCATTATGAAAATTTATTCCCCTTGAGGGAAGACCCCCCCCCCCCCACCCTACATATAAAAAAATTTTCATAGTTGACTATCTCTATTATAAATATTTCTTCTAAATTTCATAATGATTATTAAACAATAATTCTCTTTATGCACATTTATACAAAATTTTGTTCTACACCACAATGTTAAAAATTTAAAAAAAGCAGGATGGCAACGAAACCTGTAAGATATTTTTTACCAAACGTTGACAGGCACTAATTAATATCAAGGTGTAACTACATACCAATTTGTATTACATTCTGTGCAGTAGTTCCTGAGATACAGTTGCCACAAAATTTTGCCACACACACAGAGACATACAGACAGACATTTTCTAAAAATGGTCAAATCGTGTTCAACTCTCAAAACGTGTAAATCCATCAAAAACCTGAGGTTGAAAATTTTTATGAATCCAATACTTTTTTCTATTGAATATAGAAGAAAGTAAAAATTCGCATATTACACACATTCAAGATGGTTATACTTAAATTCTTTTAACTAAAAGGGATAAGCTCATATCATGAATTGTCTCTATACCAAGTTTGGTGGCAATCTACTCGCCCGTTTTAACTACAGAAGGCTTTTGCAGCAAAAGTTTAATGACTCCATATTTATATTTACATATTAGTTTAGTTATTAATAAACAACTCTTATGAATACATTTCTTCTAATAATACATAAAAATAATGAAATTCTTACAACTACTCGGTATTGGCCGAATACTTAGTCCAAATTAGGCCGAGTAACGAGTACTCGGCAAATTGGCCGAGTACCGAGTATATACCGAGTACTCGGTACAGCTCTATATCACAATAAAGATTTTATATGTGGTTGATGTAATTTTAATCAAAAGTAACAGAGATATAACAATGCCAAAAATCACAGAAAGTAAAAAACTAAAAGTAATGAAAACTTTAAAAGAATTATAAAACAGCCTTACTTTAAGTAAACAGCAGGAGCAGGAAAAAAACTGAGGTCACCTGTGGTCCAACATAGGATGCCTACGATGAATAAACATATATATACTTTTTTAATCTATCTATTGATACATTTTTATATTATACGAGGTGAGACATCATGTCATATAAAAATTTAGTTTAACAAAATATGATTTATAAAGATATTCTGAAAAATAAACAGATTAAGTTCTTTGAAAAACACATTGTTATAACATTTTGATTAACGTAGGAATCAAAACTTTAGACTTTTAAAATTTCATTATGAATTATTGTTATGTTCATTTAAAATACACTGTTATACTTTTATATATTACAACGAAATATTTTTATAATTATGCTTAAAGTATACGATAAACTTATGTGATAATTTAAAAATTTAGTTGTTTTTAATAAGATGCTTATAAATATGTTTTAAAAAGTAAACGGATTAAAGGTTTAGCTACACATGCTATGAAGAAAACCACAGAAAACTAAAAAAAAAATATTCACCTGGTGGAGTGTTGTATAAGGGAACGGTGGTCTTTCTTAGGGGCTTCAGACTGTATTTACGTGCTTTTGAAGAAGATTACAGAAAATTCCCAACTCCTGGGCCGATAAAAGTGACCTGGGTTCGAACCCGACACTTCCTTCCTACCATCTTAAAGAGTAGAAACTATAAACCTTTGATGGAGTGTTCTTTATAGGGGTCCCAGTTCTTATTCATGTGCTTTTTGGAGAAAACCACAGAAAACTCCGAACAGTTAGGTCAACGTGCGAGACCTGGGATTGAACCCAGCAATGCATTTTAGTATTTGCATCACTGTTTTCAAAGTCCTTAATATAGATAATATGTACATAAATACATAACTCCATAAAATAATTCAGATTTTGAAATTATATTCATAAATATTATTTAGTTGTCAATGATAACTTACTGTTCAGTTTTTAAAAACTTATAAAAAATCAGATCTTTAAATAAGATTTATTTAAAAAAAGGAAAAAAAATATGAATTATAGTAAAAATGTAATAGTATAGTACTCTTAAAAAAATTATTAATTATATATTATCAGGAGTCTTAGCCCGTATTCACACACGTTTCGGAGAAAACCACGGAAAACTCCGAATAACTAGACCGACGTACCTGTACCTGACCTGGGATTGAACCTGGCACTACTTCTGTATCAAGAAATTTTGTGTATTTAGTTTTTTAAATCTTTAGAAGATTATCTGTAAATAATTAACTTATTTTAGTTGTATCAAATTCTTTGAATACCTTATAATAAACATTTATTTTAATATTTAAATTGATAAAAATTATTATATGAGAAGAAAATTAAATAATACAAAAAAAATTAAAATTTTTCTATTGCTAATCGAAAAATAAAGTATGGAAAAAATTATATTAAAAATCAAATTTTGCAAAGATCTTTAAATTAGTGAGAAGTTCTTCAATAAAATAATCAACTCCTATTTGACGAAAAAATAGCATTTAAATGCTGTTGAAATATTATAAAACATCGTGAATCTTATCTTTAAATTGCATTTATAGCAATGTATTTGTATATTTTTTTGGCTAAAATATGAAATTTTATTTATAAGTAAATATTTGTTTACAACATTATTTTCCTTTAAAATTGAAATAATTAAAAATATTTAGTAAAACATAGGCAGAAACACAACACATTATTAATGTAATTAAAGGGGAAAATCGGAATGTTTGTTCTGAACGCTGGCGCCATCTGCAGCCGTTTTCCGGCATAACAGTACACGGTTATTTCAAAGGAAAACCGCTGAATGAACAGGCAGTGATGCCAGATTGGGGATTTTGTCCCCATTTTGGGGACCAAATATTTGTGGGGACATTTTTGGGGAATTCTAAAATTTTTGGGGACAAATCTGGGGAGTTCTTCAACTTTCTGTCAATGTTGGCAACGTAATGATTTATCCCTACGACCAGAGATTTTCAATAGCTTTATTGTTATTTGGGGAGTTTTTTCCAAAAATTGCCTTCATTTGGGGAAAAATCTGAGCTTAAATCAACTTAAATCTGCTGGATATTTTTTTTTTTTTGAAAAATTTTTTTTTTCCCTTTTTAGTAGAAATCAAGTTGGGGATTTTTTCGAAAAAACCCCCTGATTTGGGGAAATTTGAAGACCTATTTGGGGAAATAATTTTCGACCATCTGGCATCACTGTGAACAGGTCTTTAGTATCACATGTGGGTCCAGC
The DNA here is from genome assembly GCA_963930645.1 of Salticus scenicus. NCBI lineage: Eukaryota > Metazoa > Arthropoda > Arachnida > Araneae > Salticidae > Salticus > Salticus scenicus. The sequence goes on along the minus strand of CAWVNO010000967.1, from coordinate 281,284 downwards.
TAACACTAACGGTAAGTTTCTGTCACTATTAATATTAGCTGTCACTATTCATTAATATAATTTTTAATACTTAGTTGTTTTACTAACTGAAGCGTAAGTGGAAAGTCTATAATTTTATTCTTTATATAATACTTTATATTAATAACATTTATAATATAAAAATTTGTAGTGCTTAACGGAAAAAAAAAAAATGTTTTTACTGAGTACAAAAGTAGCTAATACGTGTTATTTTATCTAGAATAATGTAGTGAAATTATTTGAATTTTAGGCTTAAAAAATAACGTTATCTTGTGGAATTAAAAACTATATATAAGAGGTGTCTGTGGAGAAAAATGCTTATAAGGATCCTAAGTCTAATTTTTGCCAATCATCAAGCCTAAGAAAAGTAACATGTTATGATTCAAAGAATTATTTTTTCTTAATCATACCATTATCTTTTAAGCTTATATATTTTGTAATTATATTTAGTTATATAAATATCACCATATATCTAGTAAAAAAGGGTTTTACATTGGAATATCTTTTCAGATATATAAAGTATGAGTTGTTTACATATGAAATGCTAATGATTTGGTTACAGTTCTAATAAATTGAAAATAAAACGATAAACCAGACAGATTACTCCACCAGTGGAAGAATTTTTTTTTTTTTTTTTTTTTTTTGTATTTTATATTTATGGTTTTCCCTTATGCTCATTAAGAGTAATTCATTAGTTCATTAAGTATGATATTCATTAAAGGTGTCGAACATAAATGCACCCGCGTAGCGCACAAAGCCCTGCCCCGCCGAAGGCAGTGGAGATCCGGTGCAACATTTTTTCCAATAATTTTTTTAATCTCCTTATTTTTTTTTCGCATGATAAATATTAATGCAATTTTTAGAATTCATTAATTATAGTAATTCATCTAAAAATAGTGACCAGCGAAGCGAGCGTAGCCTGCTAGTTAATTAATAAATTAAAATGGAACAACATTATCCATAGAATAACATTGGCATGGGTTTCCAGCAAACATGAGTGCGTCAGAATTTTAACATCACCTTACCAATGCAATGACAGTAAAATGCATGAAAAAAGAAAATAATAATAATAATAGTGCTGGAAAAGAAAGTAATGAACTTTATAAGCAAGCGCCACAAATTGCAGAAGAATTACATGAATTATTTCATACTAAAAAAATCTTAAACCTTCATTGGGCAAAAAAATGAGCACAAGTTCAGTTAGCAGCATTAAAGCTGTTTAACATGTTCACGCTGGCGCATTTTGCTTACATAGTATTCTCAAATGTATCCGAGCATTGGCTAATAATTCCGATATCAGAACAGTACACTTAAAACTGTTTTATTCAATAAATACTTGTCGAATAATGTTCTTATGTCATTCATGTTAAGAACATGACTATATGTCGTATAAATGAATTCCTGACATATGCGTTGTGTTGAGGAGTCGAGGTGTTTCTTACATTACTCACAACTGTGAGGCTTCTCAGTAAAGTGAATAAGTCTGTGAGTATTCAGATTAGATATATCAGAAAAACCTTTATTGCATATTTCACAAATAAAAGACATCTGACTATTATGAATAAATTGGTGTGTTTTTAAAAGAGATTTTCGAGAAAATCCTTTCGTGCATAATTCACAACTAAAAGGTTTTTTCCCAGTATGGACAAAAAGATGCTTATTTAGATCAGATCTTCGAGAATATCCCTTTCTGCATATTTCACAAGAGTAGGGTTTTACATCCATATGAACAGAATGATGAGTATTTAGAGAAGATTTATCATAAAATTGTTTATTGCATATTTCACAATTGAAAATCTTCCTATCAGTATGAATAAGTTCGTGCCTGTTTAAATGAGATTTATCAGAAAATTCTTTATTGCATACGTGGCAACTGAAAGGCTTCTCACCAGTATGAACTCGAAGATGCCTATTTAAAGCAGACTTTTGTGAAAATCTTTTACTGCATATTTCACAACAAAATGGTTTTTCTCCAGTATGAATAAGTTGGTGCTTATTTAGGTTACATTTTCTAGGAAATGCCTTATTGCATACTTCACAAATGAAAGGTTTCTCTCCAATGTGACTTTGAAGGTGCGTTTTCAAAGCAGACTTTTGAGAAAATCCTTTCCTGCATAGTTCACAAATGAATGGCTTTTCATTGTCATGAATTTGGAGGTGCTGTAATAAGTGATTTTTTCTATGAAATCCTTTACTGCATATATTGCATACAAAAGACATGTTTTTTTTTTTGTTTTTTTTTTTATCTAGGAAATACAGATGATTAATCGAATTCTATTTCTATGTTACTTAACCTTACTAAGAATTAGAAGATTGTAAATATATTTTAGATTTCTACGATTTTTTTTTTTTTCTTTCACTAAATATTATAAGAATTATTTGTGGAAGGAAATGCTTATTATGGATTTTTGAGAGAAATATTTCAGTACAGCAGAAAAATAAAAAATCCTGTTTTGAGATGAACTTCAATGAAGAAATTCATACTGGAATATTGAACAAAATATTTATTCTTTATGCAATTAAAATTTTTGATGCTACATACTTCACACAAAAATGGTTCATTCTGAGGAGACATTTACTAATTTAAGAGACACTATGTTCCAGTTATAACCATTCGTTTATTTCACTTTTGTTAATAGAATAAATGGGCTAAAATGAAATTTTGCATTAATATAAATGACAAATTCTCAAACCATATAAAAATGAAATCATTCACTAGACATAAATAAGGCTCCTATATATACGAACTGGCGCATCAGGCATTTTGTTGCCTTAGGGTTGTCACGTGTACCCAGCGTGTCAAACATTTTTTTTTTTATCGTCTTACGTTACTTTAAAGTAACTTGTTTTATTATATTACATAATTTTAGCTAAGTAAACGATGATATGGAAGTTTGTTTAGCGATCAACTGCTATAATCATTCAAGAAGTGAATATAAAGTGTTCACAGACATTCTATTACTGTGTATTTGAGTTTTGGCGACATTTTGTGAAAGAAACAGAAATCGCCCTAACAACACATCTTACCCTAGTTCATCCATAGGATATCCTCAGAATAAAATGACTTCCTGAGAATAGACTGTGAAAAAAAATGTGTTTTTAGGAATATTATTGTTGTTTCTTGCTCTTATCTTGACCGGATAAGCTTCAGCCCCCACATTCAGATGTCCGCTGTTAAGGATCCTTAACTAAAGATCTTTAAAAAGATGCATTTTCATTGGTCAATCAAAATGTAAACAATCTTTATTTCCGACTTTCCTTAAAATAGAAATTCAGATGTCCGTTTAAAGATCTTTAACTTTAAGGATCCTTAAATTCTTAAAGATAGCTCTTCACCTCTCCTTAAACTTAAAGATCGGCAGCCATGTTGTTTTTCTGTGTGTGATGATTTTGCATTATTTTTTATCATTTTTTTTTTCCGAATATTTTCCATTAATCCATTTTTTTTTTCCGTAAGTAATAAAGTATTTTTCTCAAGTCCTTACTTATACTGTCCTTCTGTATGAGATATTATAGATGCATTTGTACTGCCTTAATAAAACAATTTCGATTTTTTTCGTATGCACTGCGAACGCGAACAAGGCTTATCTCGCATGGCTTATCTATAGTTAAAAGTAAATAGTTGTCCTTCCGTTCAAAAACGATTTCATTTTTCATTTCTTTCAATGGGCTACCGGTACCGTATAATAGGATGAAACCGTATGGTTATTTAAATAGTCAATTTCATAATAACAGGCTCATTATTATAAGATATCGCTTCAGTTAAGATACTGATGCAATAACATTATTGTTTACGTTTAATCGGTTTCATGAAAGTTTGAAATATAGAAAGTATTCATTTGACTGTAGGTACCGTTTACTTATTATTATTAAGGAGCATTGTTATTTAAATAGTCATTTCCATAATAACGTGCTCATTATTATAAGATATTGCTTCAGTTAAGATCCTGATGCAAAAAGATTATTATAGTTTACGTTTAATCTGTTTCATGGAAGTATGAAATATAGAAAGTATTCATTTGACTGTAGCTACTGTTTAGTTATTATTAAATAGCACGGTTATTTAAATAGTCAATTTCATAATATGCTCATTATTATAAGGTATTGCTTCAGTTAAGATCCTATGATACAATAGTATTATTATTGTTTACGTTTAATCTTCCATCTTTTGTAATGTATAAATTTAATGTGTGACTGATTTTATTGAGTGATATTTCTGCAGTAAATAACCACATGAACAGGTTTTTTTTTTTTTTTTTTTTTTTTTTTTAGAAAAGATAAAAAGACCTGAAAACATTTCAATTTTTAACTATCATGATAATGGTAGTAAGTTTATATTTGTTAAAAGAAGTATACTTTCCCACACCATGCAGATTTTCACTTAAAATTTTTGAATTTATATATACAAATATTCAAAATTTTGTTATGTTCATATTGAACAAGAATGGAAATAAATGCTATTTTCATCTGTTTGATATGTTTCTGATTCCAAAATAAGTGAAGTGAGGGTTATTAAATTACAGATGCGAAAATTTTATATCTTTTATGAAAACACTTATTCATAAGATTTATTATAAATTTGTAAGATATACGTGAATATATTTTTATGTAGTTATCTATGATAAATATTTTTATTACCTATACTATGAATTTCATGACTGTAAAAATTATTAAGCATAATTTAATTTGTATAGTTAATAATAAAAATTTATACTAACACTCATTTAAGACATTCTCAGAAGAAATAAATAGAATTTTTAAAAATAATATTCATTAAATCACATATGACGGTATGGAAAAGAAACTGATTATTAGAATAGAAGAAGATGCTACCTGAGCCAGAGGAAGTCGAGAATATCATCAGTCACGCTAGCTGGTAGAATTTTGCAGGGTATTAAATTTTATTACTTTATGCCTTGCAAGATCACTACTTGCTGGCTTTAAAATGAAGAATGTGCTGTCCTTAAAACAGAGATGGTAATCAAGAGCTAATTAAGGTATGTACTCCATTCAGCATTTTTAAAATATATAATTAATTATATAAGTTTCATCACATAAATTGTGCTTTTTATTTTTAGTATTCATAGATTTATTTAGGGACCTGTGTGCATACTTAAAGTCTCTTTATTACCTAGTATACTTTCTATTTTAAATTTTGTAATTACTGTGTATGTATGAATATCTGAATAACTTTCATACGTGGAGGAAGCGTTATTCAACTTGGACATTCATGCTAGCTAGTATAATTTTGGAAGGCATGTAATGTTTTACTACCATGCCATCCAAGATGACTACTTGCTAGCATTTAAAAGAAGAATGTTTAGAATTCGATGTTGATGAAAATCAAAATAAAGGTATGTATTCTGCATTTTTATATAATTATAAAAGCTGGCTCACATGTTCTGAATTATTCTTTTTATTTTTGCTTTGCATATTTAAAATATAACTTACTCTGTGTATTAGTTATTTTAATTTAAAATTCATGTGTGTATATATACTATATATATTTAACAGGTGTGTTATGTATTGCAATTACATAAGAATATAATTGTCAAAGGAAAAAAAATATATATATATATATTTATTCATGATTTTGTTTTGTTGTCGATTGTGAAGAATTTCTTCTCAGTACAAACCTAATGCTACATCCAAACAAAAATACTAAATAACAGATAAAGATTTTAAAATATTCGGTAAAACCTTTAATAAAGAAAAAAATATATATATACGCATATGTATGTACTACATTATTATTATTATTTCTAAAGCTATTTTTCATAAAAGGTTAAAAGTGAGTATTTTAACATATTTTTACTTTCTCTTACCCATAGGGTCGAGAAAGTATTGTTTTAGGGTCAAATTTTCAAACGTGAGTTTTTGTTATATTTACATGTTCTGGGGTGCCCTGAATACGAAAATCATGTTTTTAGCGAATGGTTTGTGTGTCTGTTATCAGCATATCTCAAGAACAAATAGTAGCAGAAATTCTAAACTCGGTATTCTAAATGTGCATCATATAGGGATGCTGCAGTAAGCTTTTTGTTGAGATGAAGCAAATGGTTCATGTACAGGGACACTCAAAAGTATTCCAATACTTTGAGGTCTATGGGGGAAATTGCAGGTAAGTAGAGTTTAACATCTATAGACTGCACTAAACCAAATGAAACAAATATATATTTTTTGTTATTAAGATATTCAACTGGGAAAATTTTTTTGTGTATGTAGGAGCGGGGAGAAGCCCCCCCCCCCCTTGAGGGGAGTAAATTTTCATGATGGGTATCTTTCAAAAGAGCTCGCCAATACCTTTAAAACGAATGGTTAAACCATCGATCTGCGATAATCTATAATAATAAAAGGAAAGGTTTGTCTGTCTGTCTGTTCTTTTATACGTTCAGCCCCTATTGAACACATAAGTACAAGAATTGACATACGGATGCTGTGGAGCCTTTCCAAGGTCCTTCTGAAAACAGAATTTAAAAACTTTAATTGGTTATGGAGATATTAATTAAAATGTCGACTCATGTCTAATCAAAAGAAAAAGTGGGAAATAAATTAGAAATATTAGTCTGATCGTTAAAAATTTAGTATCAAATGAAAGGGGCAGTTTTTCTGAATCTTAGAGTGCAAGCGGCTTATCGGTACAGTCGGGGAAAAAAAAACGCAACACCCGCTGTAATTTCGTTATTAATTGACGCAGGAACATCTAATAGACATAATTCAACAGAAAATTAAAAGCACTTTCTGGATATGTCGTCAAATTTTGAATTAGGGGTCATCTACATATTGAAATGAGTGCCAACTTTGATTTTTTCAATAGCAACACCCAATTTTGACTTCATTTTCGAATTTCTGAGAGTCTGGCAGTGCGGAAAGGTATACTGTTTGTATACTATATCTTTAGTTTTATAGAGTTATAATCAAAAATGTGTTAGGGGGTTATCTGTAAATATAGAAAAATAAAATTAAGATCCTATAAGAAATAGACAAAATTTTAATGTTTCACACCGGAAATCTTTCAGGAAAAAAAATATTATAAAAATTAATAGAACGTTGCCTCTTTTCCTGTTCCTTAATTATCCTGAATTCAATATTTTGGATTTGTATACACTTCAGTACTTTTTTAGATAATTTTAGGTCTATTTAAATATATTACACTTGCGATTAGTCCATACAGTACTCTTTGAAAAAAGTGCAATATTTTTCAAGTAAAAGTGTATATTATGGCTGTACTGATCACCAATAAAGATTAAATTTTCTTTTGTAGGTGTAACATAATATACGAAATGAAATAATATAGATATATATCTAGACAACAACGCATAAACAAAATCTTTTCGGATAAAAGATTGTAAGGGTTCATGAAGTAAATATTAAACAATTTTCTTCGCACTTACTAGTTTTGGGTCAGTTGAACTCTTTGGAACTGTACGATTCATTTTATAATTTGTATGAAAATATAATATCTTAATTAACCCTTTCGCGACTGCTGACGTAGATTCACGCCATTTGAAAATCTGTAACTCTCTTAGTGGGCGTTTCTTTTGTAATTTGTGTGTTACATTTTCTTAAGTGTGTACCCAGTGCTCATAATCTATAATAATAATTTTGTAATAAAATATACTATGGATAGAAATATATTGATTAGAAAGAATATAATTATAATGTATATCCATTTGTAATATAATTGTGAATACAGAAAATCTGTTCTGAAATATTTTATTTTGAGAGTAAAACGCCCGTAGGCGGGTCTTACTGTCAAAAAGACAAAATCCTGCGGTCGCAAAAAGTGTTAAAATATATTTATAAAAGTTAAAGTATGTTTTTAAAAATTTATAAAGTTCAAATATATTAATAAAATTTTAAAGACTAAAGTGCCCTTAAAATAATAATCCTCCCCCCTACAAAATAAATAAATAATATAAAACAAAGCAATATATGAAGCAAATTATTAAGCCTTTTTTTAACTATGACGGTAGTTAAGAAACGATTTTACAAGTCTGTCTCGTAAAAAAAAAAAATTATATCGATCAAGTTATTTTTTGTGAAGATATTACTAAAAGTTTGAAATATGAATTTAACATTAGCACCTTCAAACTTTGAACGCTTATAACTCTGTGAAAAAATAAGTAAAATACACAACCAATATACTTTTTCGCGTTGTCGCGATACAAGAAATTCAAATATAAAATAAAAATAGGGTGTTACTATTGAAAAAATCAAAGTTGGTGCGCGTTTTAATATGTAGACGACCCCCAATTGAAAATTTCAGTTCATTTTCTGAAACTACTTACAATTCCCCGTCGAATGATACCTATTACATTTTTCTACATCGATTAGCAACGAAGTTACGTTGAGTGTTGCGTTTTTTTTTTCCCCGACTGTACAACAATTAGATTTTTTAAAATTAACTAAAGTATGAATTTTTTGTGGCAACATCATTTCAAATGTCAGACTAGTGTCTGAGAGGAAAAAGGAAATGATTGTAACCAATTAAGATGTCATGTGTTTTATAGTGGAGGGGGGGGGGATTGCAATTTTCAAATTTTTATTCACGTTACATTTGAAATAATATTCCACCTAGACAGCGTATTATAAAGCTACTGTTCAGTTTTCTTGAAAATGTGTGAATAAACAAAAAAATTACATTTTTATTGGGAAATATATTTATCACGACTCATGTGACCAAAACACAATGTAAGATTAAGTTTTGTTTTAAATTTTCAGTATTTTAAATTGAGATATACCGTTGAAAATTCATAATATTTAATTTTAACGCCCGATAATTCAATTGTAAATATTTTTGGAAGTGTAGAATTATTAGGAAGGGCTTGAGAAGGGGAAGGGGCAAAAAAAGAAAAATGAGTTACAGCGTTTGAAATTGGTATTATTAGGTTTTAAGGCAAGATAAATCGATTGCGGATATTTTCAAGTGTAAAATTATTAGAAGGGACGGAAAGGGGGGGGGGAGGCAAAAATGTATAAACATGAGTTTAACTCGTTCTGATCCGGAACAAAATTCGAGTTTTTGTTGTTTGGCTGGTGCTGCCATCTTTCATCAGCTTATGGAGCTAGAAGTCGTACTTCCTCCCTATGAGGCTCTCCTAATAACGGAAGACGAAACCCTCATGCCTTAAAATAAGTCCGGTAGTTCCACTACCGGTGCTCGGAATTTCCGAGTGGCACACGGCAACAACAACAGGAACGGTTGTTTCAGAGAAAATGACGGAAAATCCAGAATGCTTTTATTCTTTTATATTTTGCAGAGTTTCGAATTCTGATACTCCGTTCACATTTCATACTACGGATTTTTAACAGTATTTAGCCCAGAATTACGTAAGTTTTGAAGAAAACCACGAAAAAGCCAGACATAAATCGTTTTATCATTTTTGTATCTCAGCTTCTAATTCGCATAATTTCAAAAGTAATATGTCATTTTAAAACTTATTTGAATTGAATTTCAAGAGTAGACGCCACAAATCTCTGTCGCCTTAAATTAATCGACTACCATATGTAATGGAATTTGAGATTTCACATGATTTACACGTTTTAAGGTGTCCTGATTAGGTTTTCTTTTGTATCTCAGCTACTAATTAAAATAATTTCATAAGTAATACATCATTTGAAAGCTTTGTTTATTTGGAATCGAACAGTAGATTACAGAAATTTCTACCGCCAGATGGCGCTGTAATATTTTAAAATTTCAATATTTCAGATTCTAATTATGATTACATTTTTTTTAATACATCATTCAAAAGATATTTTAAAGTACATTTATATTATCGAAAGTGGAATTCGAGATTTCACCCCATTTACACGTTTTGAGGTTTCCTGATTAGGATTATTTTGCATCTCAGCTAATTGAGTTACACCGTTCAAAATTGGTATATGTATGTTAATTAGGAGGGGCTGAAAGTGTGGGAAGAAATAGGCATGCACCATGCGCATATCCCCTAACTTGTGCGCGCTCAGCACGCATGGGTCTGCGCTGCCACAGGCAGTGGGGAACCCGGTGTGAGTTTTTTTTTTTTTTTAGGGGAACGAAGGGTCAGGGAAGGAATACACGCAAGCAGCACGTGTATTCCTTAACTTGTGCACGGGACTGCGCTGCCGAAGGCAGTGGGGACCGGGAGCGAATTTTTACCCAATCAGAAATGTTTTTTTTTTAATTTCTTTTCTTAACACTAAAAGTTACTGTTAGTGATTCATTACTTTTAGTGATTCATTTGAAAATACTGACCCGCTAGTACACAATAACCAATAAATGCACCTAAATCATGGTTCATGATTTAAAAAATCTTACATATAATACGAAGTGCAGAAAATGCATGAAAAATCTATACTGTAGCAATGACTATCATGTCTCCCTTTCCCGTCTTTTTAATATAATTAAAAAACATAAAATACACTGAAAAAATTAAGTTTTAAACCTTAAAAAAACATTTAATACACTAAAATCTTATTTACAGATACTAGGATGATGGTTTCAAAAAAGAAACAGAAGCGAAAATAAAAGCCACCTAAAACAATTAATTATCCTCAGCCAAATGGCAGATTTTTGATTAATTTAATTAAAAATTGCCTCTGTTACGAAAGCAAAACCAATAAGCTCCCGCTAAGCGGCTAAACTAATGAGATGGAAGTGCCGATAGGGTTACACAAGGAGAAGGAAGAGAACAAATTCTCGCGACCGCCCGATGGGTTTGCCAGGTACAGTGCGTTACCGCCAGTTTGGGGGCACTGGATTCTGGGATGAAACCAAAAAGTCATTATTGATGATTTTGTTTGTTTTCAACATATTTAGTTAATTTTTTTGGTTTGCCAAAAAAGGATAATATCTTATATACAAAAGAGACTCCAGATATAACACAGAATTTTGCCATTGTGGCGAGTTTTTGAAAATATGAACAAAACAACAATGAACTAGATTTTTTCCAGAGCTTTTAAAATGTTTAATAACAGGTATTTGTGTGGTATTTACATCCAATGCTTAAAATATTTTTGTTAATATCTATGGAATTTCATGATTTTTGAAGAAAACTATTTTTTTAAATTGTCTTTTGTGTTGAATTTGTCCTTTAAGCAAACCGGAAAAGTCCTATCCCACACCATGTTAAATTCATTAACTTTATATACCTTTCTCTAAGATGTAGTGAAAAATAGTCATAAATTTTTCATGGCAGTCAGAATGCGAATTTGGAAAATGCCTACTCCTCAGAACCTTGGCGAAAAAACATAATCGGGCTTTGGCGAGCGCGAGTCATGATGATAGACGGTAGGGTTGCTCGCATGTCTGATGACAAGCGGACGTCAGAACAGAATTCGTATTAGCAATAACAATAGAAATTTTTTCGATAATTTTAAATTACTTTGAAGTATGATTTAAAACATTCATTTTGTAATTGAATAGCTATTTTTATTTTCTAAATAAGTTTCTAAACGTTCATAGCTAATTGGAAACATCCTACATGTAAACAAATTGTCGTGTTTATTATGTCGAGATAAACTTAAAAAGAGATTGACGTATATTTATTTTATATTTTGCCTATGGATGAGTTATTATTTCACATATGCATTTAAGTGAATTAGTAATTAATAATGCTGGAATCCAAATGTTTATTTTGTGTGTGTGTGAAGAACTTATTGCAAGGTATGTTCCCAACATTCAATGGTTTTATAATTATTAGTTTAATGTCTGTAAGTTGTATAAGTGCCTAGAATTAACATTTCTTTTATTTTTTTAATTAAAAGATAATATTTTGTACATTAATGTACATATTGAAATATTAGTATCTGATATTATATCCTGATGACTCATCTTATATCAGGTAATTTGTTTAGACATTTGAAAACAAATTTGACTTAAAATTATGATATAATTGTGATCATTCGCTTTTTAATTAGTATATTAGTTAGATGTTTATTTTGTTAAATATCACCGTTTGAAATGAAATTGGTCGAACTGATGATAACATGTAATTATCAGTTCAATCATTTTTATAATGATAATATCGATGAATATATTTATTACACACTACATTTTGAATATTATAGTGAGATATATTTACATAGAATAGATTGCATTATGTAGACTGCTGATTAAGTAGTAGACATACATTCTGAGTGAAGTTAATTTGAATTTTTTAAAAACAAGAATTAATTTTTGTTAATTGTGAATAATAATACAGTTTATGGTATGACTTAGCGTGTTTTTAATAAATCAATAATTTGAAATAATTTTGGTATTATCCTTGGAATTTACAAACCTTTAGGAAAGGAAAGTTTATCAAAGAATGCCATACTCAGAATGGCAGAAAATGAAATTTCATCAAAATACATTAAAAAAAAAATTAAATGCAAAAAATGTATAAAGTACAATTAAAAAACAGTTGAAAAGCTCAAAATTATAAATAATCACAGTTTAAAGAAGATCTAAGAGAAATGAAGGAACAGTGTTTCTTGGAAAGTTCTCTAGTTATGAAGTTTATCCTATGCCAGCTGGACCATAGCTTCAGTGCACGAAATTGATTTTGTGCCTGTAGACGTGGGCTTGCTAGCGATTTTTATTAATATCGACATCAGATAGAAGAAGAAAGAGGAGGATAAGCTTATTGAAGACACGGTTCCTTGTGACATGCTGTAAATAAATCTAAAAATAGATCAGCATTGACATTTGATTTTCTTGTATCCTTTTCAGTTGTTTGCCATTCGAACTTTTGTATGTTTTTTTTAATTTTATGGTGTTTGTTTATAAAAATTTTGTTATAGTTCATTTATTTTACTTATTATTATTATTATTTATTTGTAGATAGGGTAAGTGCACCAGTGATTGACACTTTTAGAGCAATCTCTGATGTTTTTAATGTTCTAGTCATCAGAAAATATTTTCAGAAATCTTAAGTTAGTACATATGGCATGAAAGACATTCAGAGCCACATATATGTTAAAATATATACATTTTATAATAATTATTTTTTTTTATTAATTTGACACCCACTCAATGTTCCAGTGATTGACACTGCCAGTTTTTAATTTTATCAGTCATTGGACCCCTATGTTTCATTGTTTGACACTGCTAGTTATTCATTTTATCAGTTATTAGCACCCTATGCTCCAGTGTTTGACAAAAAATATAAAAATTCTTATACGTAAAATATGATTTTATTATTTTTCTTATTTATTAATTATTTCGAGATAGATGTCAATTAGTGGAGCATGCCAATCACTGGAGCACCTACCCTATAGCTTTATCTGATGAATTTGAAATGAGCAATTTCAGTGTATAAATCTATAGTTCCAAAAAATTGCACATTATCCTTAAATATTAAAATATGTATTTATATAGTTACTGTTTAAAAAAGACTGAAGAAGAAAAGAAAGAGCAGTTTTCCTCAGAAAGTTCTCCATTTGTGAAGTCTTTGCATCCTACGCCAGCTGGAACATATCTATAGTGCACAAAATTGTTTTCGTGCCTGTAGATGTGGGCTTGCTAGCTCATTTCATTAATACTGATGTCAGATGGAAGACAAGGGAGGAAAAGCTTATTGAAGAAAGAAAGTTCATCATGACATGCAGTAAATAAATCTTTTCTTAAAATAGATAAACATTTATCATTTAATTTTCTTGCATTCTTTTGAATTGTTTGCCATTTGAACTTTTGTATGTTTTTTAATTTTATGGTGTTATTTATTTTGCTATTACTTAATTTTGATGGTAATATTCAATTGTTTCATTCAAATCGAACATAGTTTGATCAATTAGCAACAATTCATCTTTAGTCCAAAGAAAAAACACATTTTTCATTAATTGGCAACTTTTCGCTTACACTCCCTGACTCAGAATTTTTCATATTACATATAAATTTAATAAGATAAAATTTTTAAAAATGCTCCATGCAAAATAATTTTTAATTCTTCTGCTGAGATCTTAATCATGAGAGACTTGGAGATTTAATCACCACACACCCAAAATTTTACAAATTTCATGAAAATTTTTAAGTTATACTTCATTTTCAACAAATTGTTTTTGAAGACTTAGCCTCATCTAGTAAATTTAAAAATTACAATTTAAGTATAAGTTTATTATTACCGCCAAGAGAGAAAGAAAAAAAAGCATAGCATCCTAAAATGTTTAAAAAGTGAAATATTTGTGGCTGCAGCTATGGGTCTGCTAGCATATTTCACAAATATCATGAAACGGAAGAAAACAGAAGAGAAACTAAGAAAGAACTGGCGTTTTAAAGTAATAAGTACACAACTTTGAATAAACACCATAAAATGCTATAAATTCACAATAATTGTTTTGGATCGAAAGAATACATGACCCTTCATCAGGCGAACAAAGGAAGCACGAGTGCTGCAAGCAAAGTGGCAACACACGCTGCCGCTTTGATATCAGCATTTGTGCTTACCGATAGTGACAAGATCTAATTAAAGAGAAAGCAAGAGACAGAAGAAAACATCCACTACTGATGGCATGGACCACGAGGAAGTAAGCTGACGAAGGAGGAAACCCCCTCACAAAAGCAACTATTCAGACTTCCATAAAGCTGTAATGTAAGATTTTATTCTGTACAAAAATTTTCAGGAAATCGCTAAAATTGATGCCAAGATCAACATTTGCGTCGGCTACAAACTTGGCAGCCTGACGAGATTAGTAATCGAATTTGGTGACAAATATTGCTTCAGGAGAGCCAGAATTTGTAAACCTTTTCTCAATTTTAACAGAATTATTTGTTTTGGTAAAATGTATCATTTCTCACCACTAATTTTTGCCTACAAGAATAAAAGTAGGCAATTTATACTGAAATGATTTTCATTGAACACTAAGCTGTGTTTAATATTTAAACTTAAAAACTTGTTCACATACCATAAAATTAATAAAACCACTACCAGTTTCAAAAGGACATGGTCTTTCTTCTTCAGGTGCAAAGCACATGCTATTACCTTGGAGAAAAAAGCAAGACTAGTGGTTTTTGTACCTGAAGAAGAAGAAAGGCCATGTCTTTTCGAAACTGGTAATGCTTTCATAATTTTATGGTGTATGAAAAAGTTTTTTAAATTTAAATATTCATTGTGCACTAGTTTTTTTTAATTTTTGTACTGTCTAAGCTGAGTATTTGCCAATGGTATTTTCTGTAATAAGCCATAGAGAATTCCTGAAAATTTTACAATTGGTGGTATATATAATCTTATCATCAGGGCTGAGTTGTGGTCGGAGTAGCTTTTTTTTTTTTTTGCTTGTTTTCAGGAATGTTCATGGACTAGAACCTGCCTGTTTATTTACAAATCAATTACCTCACACAAAAATATCAATGTTTCCATAACCATATGTATATTCCAATAGATGTATAAGGAAATCGTGGTGTCCACGTCAGATTCTTTTTTTTTTTTTTTTTTTTAATGGTAGTTAAGCAAGCATACATGTATGGTACCGTGACCACTGCTATACAGATTTTCATGCAAAATGTGTAAGTTGTATCCAGTGATATTTTTTTCTCTTTCGGTTTTAATGGTTGCAAAGTGAGTTCACATGCATGGAAGTGATCGCTACTATACAGATTTCTATGCATAGTGAAATAGTTCAATTTTAAATATTTGTTTTATTAATCTTAAAAATAGGCTTCCATATTAAGGAAGTATTGATAAAAAATATGTACAACTGTATTAAAATATAGCTATAATTTATTAAAATGTATGTACGTGTAACATCGTTAAGGCAATTAATTCGTCATTTAATAAAGATTTTCTTTTTCAAGTTTAAATTATTAATATAAATATGGCTGCAATATTGACAAGTAAGTTATACTAGGGTGCCTTGATAGAAAGAATGACAACATACGAAGGACTGTCATTGGCCAAAATTTCTATTTTACCAAATCTATGAAAAAAAAAAAATGATCAGGTGTACTTTGAAAATTAAGTGAATGACAGTAAATTTTACTCTTTAAATTTTTTTTTTAATAGGAAAATGTATTATTACTAAGTACAAAACTTTGAATAAACACCATAGAAGCAAACACTCGCAACAATTGTTTCAGGTAAAAAAAAAAAAAAACCCTTCATCAGGCAAAAAAAGTACTCACGAGTGCTGTAAAAGAAGCGACAACACACTGTTGCAGGTAGCACTGTGTTGCTGCTTTGTTACAGCACTCGTGCCTACTTTATTCCCTTGACGAAGGGCTAGGTTTTCTTTTGACCCGAAACAACTGTTGGAAGTTCTTGCTTTTATGGTGTTTATTCAAAGTTTTGTAATTATTACTTTTAAACGCCAGTTCTTTGATGCTCTTTTATAATGTACTAGCATGCTTTGCCTGCTTCGCTGGTCATTATATTGAAATGAATTTTCAAAACGCTATACCATTAATAATTTTAAAAAATCATTGAAATCAGTCAAAAATCTAAGTTAAAGTTCTCGCTACCTTCGGTAAAGGTTTTTCCACTTGCCACACTTCACAAAATCCCTTTATAGTACATGTTGCATACACATACCTAACCAACACATTAAAAATCAGGATCCTGAGATTATTTGAAGCAGCACTACATTTTAAAATGTGTTTTTACTCCCTCCCCACTCTTAAATGGAAGAAGGAGGAGGGAATTTTGCTGAATAATTTTATATTATGAGTTCGATATATATAACTGACCCACACATCGAAAATCTCCTTCTTACGATAATTTACTGCAGAGTTACGCATGAAGAGTTACTGCAGAGTTTACCCCCACCCCTAAGGGGCGGTAGTGTGGAATTTCACAAAATCACTTTGTAGTGTGTGCGGAATATGCATAAGCAGTCCACACATCAAAAGTTGCCATTCTAAGATTATTTGGAACAGAGTTACGCATGCAAACATGTTTTTTAATCTCCCCCCAACCCTCAAGAGGGGAGATGGCACGAAATTTCAAATAATCTCTTTGTAGTTTGTGTGTGTTGAATACACATAACCAATCGACATATCAAAAAATCACTTTCATGAGATAATTTCATAGCTGCTGTTTTTAATCTTTTAAATCAAAATTCACATTAGTGTTTTTAAATGGAATATGTTATATATATTTTCGACGATTAGTATTACTAAAATCAGCTATACAATTTTTCCAGTCTGAAGTCCCCGCCAAAAACAGTAGACTTGGTATCTATGTACTTTGGAGCAGTTACACTTTAAAAGGTGCTTTTGCCCCCTACTCAACACCCTTAAAGGGAGGAAAGGGGAAATTTCACAAAATACCTTCATAGTGTGTGTTGGAAACTCATAACCAGCCCGCACATAAAAAATCACCTAAGATAGCTCGGAGCAGATTTGCACTTGGAAATATGTTTTCTCCTCGACAACCCCCAAGGGGGATAGTGTGGAATTTTACAAAATCTCTTTGTAGTATATGTCTTGAGAACACATAGTCAATCGACATGTTAAAAAATCACTACCCTGAGATAATTTGAAGCGGAGTTACTCTTATAAACATATTTTTGCCTCCCTATCCACCTGGATAGGAAGAAATTGCATACAAATCCCTTTACAGTGCGTGTTGGGAAGGCATAAACAACTGACACATAAAATGAATCTTGCTGAGACAATTTGAAGCAAAGTTATGCTTGGAAACAGGTTTATTGCCCCCCCCCCCTCAATTGGGAACTTTCGCAAAATCCCATTACAATAGGTGTCAGGCACACATAAATAAGCCACACACTAAAATTTGTTATTCTATATATTTCCCCAGACAAATTTAGTGCTAAAAGGGGGACTTGAATTTGCCCCCTCGTAACTTCTCCCCAAAATCGAAAATTGCAGAAAACCAATAATGATTTTTTGGAAATATCCTCAAGTTGACTCTTAGTGGTTTTCTATATCTTTGTGCTATTATTGGTAGAGTTTAACCCTCGCTTTCCCAAGATGGGTTAAACTTTGACCCCATTTTGAAGTGAAATTTAGTTAAGCCCGCCTCATTCAAGAAGTGCGCTAATTCGTCAGGAGATAGCAAACATAACCAGTGGAATGTTGCAACTTCTAAATTGTACAAAAAGGTGCTGTGCTGGTGATTTTCGCCAAACATGCCAAGCGGCACCTGAAAGCGATTTTTCTGCAGTAACGCCTTGATGTTGGGAAAGCGAGGCTTAATTAAAAAATGCGTATTTTCTAAATTTGCCTCCAAAAATCATTTTTACCAACATAACTATAAATTTCTCAATAATAAAAATTTAATTTTCAAATATCAGTTTTTGATTTAGAAATTTTTTATTCATGAATTGATCAACCGTGAATATTTATTTAAATCAAATTGGAGTGTACAGGTTGATATTTTTTATTTATTACCAACTATTTGAAAAATACCAGAGCCGGGAATCGAACCCGGGCCCTCCGCTAAACGCACGGATGCTCTACTACTGAGCTACCCTGGCTGATAACCAGCTAGGTATTTCTCACATAATATACGTTGGCAAAGTCACCGAGTCTGCAAACGCAGATATATCAGGTGAAACAATAATAATCGTAGCACAACTCCATAGACCACGAAATTTCAATTTAAAAATTTTTTATTCCTGGTTATCGGCCAGGGTAGCTCAGTGGTAGAGCATCCGTGCGTTAAGCGGAGGGCCCGGGTTCGATTCCCGGCTCTGGTATTTTTCACATAGTTGGTAATAAATAAAAAATATCAACCTGTACACTCCAATTTGATTTAAATAAATATTCACGGTTGATCAATTCATGAATAAAAATTTTCTAAATTGAAATTTCGTGGTCTATGGAGTTGTGCTACGATTATTATTGTTTCACCTGATATATCTGCGTTTGCAGACTCGGTGACTTTGCCAACGTATATTATGTGAGAAATACCTCGCTGGTTATCGGCCAGGGTAGCTCAGTGGTAGAGCATCCGTGCGTTAAGCGGAGGGCCCGGGTTCGATTCCCGGCTCTGGTATTTTTCACATAATTGGTAATAAATAAAAAATATCAACCTGTACACTCCAATTTGATTTAAATATCATTTTTTGTTTTGTTTCTTTTTGTCCACATTCAAGTTGTAACAATATAAAAGGCTACAAAAAAGGCCTCTGAATGGAGAATTGTTTGCATGAAATTTTAAAAATGAAAAGGTTATATATATATACTAGCAGGCTTTGCCCACTTCGCTGGTCACTATATTTAAAGGAAACTCTTTTCTATATAGCTTTATTAAAAAAAGAAAAAAAAAAATACTGAAATCGCTCAAAAGCTCGCTTTGAGTTCCCGCTCCTTTGGCATCGAACTGTTTGTCCTCGCAGTCTCCGGTGCCTGTCCCTATTGCCTGCGACAATAGCTTACCCGTGGGCTTCCATTTGGGTGCTTATCATATATGACAGTTTCGATACAGACAGTATCGAAAAATTTGAAGTAGCTTTTTTATATTTGAATACCAATTACATAAGAACAACATTATGCGTGCTGTACATAATATTTGCTTTCAAGTTATTTCCTATATTTATTTGATTTAATCGATCAACCATAAAATGACAGCAATTTCAAGCCAAATTTAATATTACAATATGCTATGATCGGCTATGTCTATCGCATGAGACAATTATTATTATTATTATTTTGTGGTTATATATACTTCATTCTTAGTTAATAGTAGTTGGTATATAGAAAAATAAATTAATTAATATGTAAATCTCATCATGGTACAAACTTAATATAGCTCCCCTTGACGTTATTTGAATTTTGTCGCCGTTTTAGACCAAAATATAATTTATGCGATTATTGTTCCTATATCTTTCTATCTCTTTTTCAGTACTTTATAATTTAGTTATATTTTTGATGAGCTACTTGGCTTTAAGTGGCTGTCCTAGGCGAAATATGTCCGATCTACTTCAGCATCAAAATTTAAAAATTTGTCCAGTATTATCAATAAGTAAATACCTTTAATATAATGCTGAATTATCTTTTATGCCTAGCGTAATTCATCCATGCAATATATATACATATACAGTTGAGGTATATAAAAAATGCTATGAAATAAAATTCAGATCATATTACTATTAATATTTTATTTTAATTATAAAGGCGTTATTTTCTCATTCACCAATTTAACATTTAGAAATTTTTATTTTTCGCGTGAAAGTATATTTCATTTTATGTTGAAAAAAAAAAAAATAAATAAATAAAAATACCTCGTAAACTTTTTTGGCAACAATTAAAAATTTAAATGGCTTATATTAAGGTTAATTTTAAAAAATCTAATCAAATAGTAGCATATGTCCTATTTCAGATTATCTATCTATCTCGGTACCAAATTTTATCCAGATTCTAAATAGTAGCATATGTCCTATTCTAGATTATTATCTATCTCGGTACCAAATTTTATCCAGATCCGTTTAACCGTTGTGACGTGATTGAATAACAAACATCCATACATCCAACGGACAACTCACGCCATCTAGGTAGAAAAGTTGTTGAAAGAGTTGGTTAAAAATTAATTAAGAAAGAACTAATTAAGTTACAACTTTCATTAATAGATAAAAACCTATTCGCAGACCTACCGAATGTACATACAAAATTTCATTAAAATAGGTTAAGCCGTTTTGGAGGAGTATGGTAACAAACACTGTGACACGAGAATTTTATATATTATATATATATATATATATATATATATATATATTAAGATTATATAAATACTTTTAAATGTTTGGACATAGTTCATTTTTACTAAAGCAAGATTATTACTGAAATAAATTGAATTAAAAATCATTTACATAAAAATAATTAGAAATTTCATTCAAAAGGAAGAGATTATAATACATGCAATTAATCATAATATCAATGTAATCAATCTATACCTGCACAAACATTTGAATTAGTTAAATTTTTAGAAAGTGAGCCTTATTTATTTATTAATCTAAATAAGTAAATAGAAGAAAATCAATGTGTTGCTATTTTAAAAATTACAAAATAAAACTGTGCATGCTATACTTAATTTCAGAGTTAGGCAAAGAAAAAAAAAACTCTGCATTAATCAAAATTAATATTACCTAACAAACATTTTACTTAATTACTTATGTTAGTAATTACTTAAGTACATCATTACTTTACCAAGGATTACAATTTTTTTTTTCCCTTTACGAAAATGAGACAGAAAGAAAGAATACTTCAGAAGAAATATGTAAAAGTATAAATTAATTTATTTGAATAAAAATAATCTATATTGAATAACGGAAAATATTGAATGATAAAATTAATAAATTAGTGGAGAAATTTATTATGATACGTTTACATATTGGTAAAAAAAGTTATCTGTAATAAACTTGTATTTTTATTTAGCACATTTTAAACACAAAAGAAAAAAAAATGTCTTCTGTAAAATAATCGCTTTTCATTCAATTAAATGTGAAGAAAATTATTTTTTTTTATTAAACAAAATGTTTTATTTTTATACTATGATACAAATGCAAGTACGGTGGATGTGAATCGATGATTCATTCATTCTTGATTCATTCTGACAGGTTTGATTCAATCAATGATTAGTTTCCACATTTTCATATTTTTCCCTTAAAATATGTTGTGCGCCAAGAATTCTCTCGCCAAGGTTCTGAGGAGTAGGCATTTTCCAAATTCGCAGTCAGAATAGCATGTTTTAGATACTTTAATAATAGACCATTCTTTTTCTTGTGAAACTAAAAAATTATTAATAATTACTTATTGAAAATCACTTTTGAATTAACATTTTTGGTAAAATTTCACTGCCTAAAATAAATAATTCTTAAGAAATCATCAAACCCCTGGTTAAGATACAATATAACCTAATATAAGTGTCAGTAAAAATCTGTTCTAAAGTTTCATAGATATTTAAAAAATAGGAACATGAAGCTGAAAAATCCTGTGTTTGATAAAAACTCATTTAATATTTTAATTGACAATAGTAAGTTATGAAGTGTACTTAGAAAAAAAAAATTAACATTCATTTTGTATACATAAACATGTGTGATACATCATTGGAAAGATAATAAGTTTAAACTATTAAATGATATAAAAACAAATATATATATATATCTCTTCCCCTTTGAATTGTTTTGGGTACGGGTTTGTTTTGTTTGTTGGAAAAGATAAAACCATGTTTTAGAAACATTTTTTTGTTTTAAGAAGAAAAACGCAGACGCATATAAACAATTTTCATAATAAACTATCATACATCAGTTCTCGCTACTAAGTATATTTTTAGAGTCTTTTCTCCAATAAATTTTGAATAATATGCAAATGCATATTTTATTCCCAAAATATCCTACATTTATAATTAAAACAAAACATATATAAAATAATTTATTAAAGTATTATTTAACGAAGTTGTTTTAAAATCAAGGTAATCTGAATATATTATAAATTATCTATAATTTCAGATAAATAGATGTTTGTAACAAAATGTATCAACAGAAAAAATATTAAAATTTTCTTCTGAAATCTAAATTTACGATCTGTAAATTGTAAATAATAACAACAAACTTATTCAAATTCGAGATTTATTCGTATTATTCGATATGTGTATGATGCGATTCTGTATTCTCATTGGCTTATCAGTCGTATAATCGATATTAGAGCCCGAAGATTGCCGAAGATAAAATCGGAAGTAAAGAAAGCCGAGATAGCCCGAAATCGTGACGTAGCCGTTAAGGATCTTTATTCTCGACCGGTCTGAATTGCATTTTAAGGAAAAATCTTTAACTTTGAGTTAAAGATCTTTAGTTAAGGATCTTTAACAGCGGACATCTGAATATGGGGGCAGATCAAGGTTTCTTAAAATCATTAGGGAAGTGATAAGGACGCCTAGCGGGAATGCTGTCCTCTTCGGAGGCGAAAAAATTGCGGTGATGCCCCGGCCTATTATTTTATTTAGGGGCTCTAGATATTAAGGAATGTATGCATGATGTATGATGTTCTTTGAATGATGTATTACTTGAAATGTTGCAGTTTGTACTCCTAAAAAAAAAGAATTAATACGTTATTATTTGTCAGTAAAATAGTGAACTTAAAATAATAATTGAGATTTCTGCATATCTACTGAAAGAGAGCTGATAAAAGAGATTAAAAAATAAAGCATATGAATAAGTATTTTTTAATCACAATCCAACCTATACTAATTAAATGCAGAAACAAATACATTAACTAAAATGAAATATTTTAATTATATAAATTTAGGACTAAAATTTTCACAAAACTGTTGGCTTAGAAATACACTCATATATATATATATATATATTGAGTGATTCCATCTCACCTCAGGCAGGGCATGTCCGGTCACCATCATAGATTATTTTGAAAAAAATAGAGTATTAAGAACTAAGTGAAATACGAAGTAACCCACAAAAATTTTCCTAACAAAATTTTTTTTTTTCTGTTTACAGCGTAGTAAAACTTAGCCTAAAGTTGAGCTTTTTCGGAAAATTAAAGAAAACTTCATTTTCAAATGAGTGCTGTTTAAAAAATATTTAACTTTTTCAATCAATTTTTTTTTTTTTACAAGTAGCTCTTAAGCTGAATTTAAATTTAGTTTAATTTTGAAAATTCTATTTGCCTTATGAATTAAGAAAAAAAATTCGTTTTGATGGAAAAAAAATTGATCTTTACCGATTTTTGGAATTTTTTTTCCTAATAAAAATTTTAATTGAAACTAAAATACAAGTTGGGATTCTGAAGACCTTTTATGCTAACTTCACAGCAAATTTTATTTTAATCATAGCATACATGCAATCTTTAAAATTAATTTTTTAATTTTGCAATTTTTAAAAATATGACCATATTTGAAGTGAAATTACTCAAAAACACCATTTTTAAAAAATCTGAAAGTTTGCTAATTTGAAGCCCTATCTGTGCTTAGTAAATAAATTATAACCAAATATTCTATTTTTGCCCAGAAGATTTTATGTGATTTTTTGTAAATAGCATGAATTGCATTTTTTTCGCAAGACTAGAAATTCAAAATTTTCGCTAATTATACTCATGCGGAAATAATATTACATGCGGAAATTAATTTTTATTTTAATAAAATTTAGAATTATGTGACAGAATTATGACCGTTGAGAAATATTTAACCTAAAATAATAATAATAATAATAAATAACAAAAAGCATCAAAAGAATTTATATAACGATTTTTTTTTCAACTCTTCTTTATATACTTATTCTAAAAAATTTTAAAGGATTAATTTACTGATAATATAAAATATTAATCCTAACTAACCATAATTAAAGTGAATTTCAATAGTAATAAATAAGTTTGGATTTTTTTCACTAAAAGGTCGTTTTAGTTGTGTAAAATTTCCACTGCTATTTTCTAATATATAGTGCAGAATTTAGGATATTTTCTTTTTATATGTTTGTATAAATCTGTTGTTCAAAGTAGTTCTTTTGACAAACTGGGATTTGATTGTGCCGGCACAAATAGGTTCTTGTGGTTTATGAAGGAAGGGGAAGAGACAGCTGCTCATTTTTCTATACAAACAGATGTGTCTTTTTCAGCATCAATTAAACAATATTCGAACACTACATTTTATTCATTTCTTTGTAAAATGAAATTCTGCTTTTATGTATTAGGCAGCTAAATATGAATATTTACTATTAGATTAATAAGTGATTTTTTTTAGTTTACAGAGTTTAAATTATAAAAATAAATAAATAAATAAATATTGCTTTAAGTGAATTTTACTATGTATAATTATGTCTGATAGTTCTCAAAGAATTCTGTGCATTGACTATCTTAAGAGACATAAAAAAGTTGTGTATGAAATAAAGTTTGCTACGTTTCGTACTATTGGTGATTCAGCTGATGAAATTAAAAAAGTTTTTGGCCCTTCTCTTTCTGTTAATCGAGATGACACATTATGTTCTAACTGTTTTGTGTTTTATAAAAAGAAATTTTTAGAACTTGAACACAAATCTGAAAAAGCAATATTAGTTTCTGAGGAACCATTTAATCCAGAAAATGATTGTGGATGCTTTAAATATTAGTATTAAAACCCTTGATGCAGAAATGTCTCCATTGAAATACCCTTCAGAAATTAGATCAGACAGAAGAGAAAGTTATGTAAAAAAAAAAAAAAAAAAAAAGATAAAACTGAAGAGCACATTAATAACTTCAGCTGTTGACAAATTAGAAGCTGCATATGAAGTCAATATTTCACGGCAGTCATCATCTTTTCAAGATACTAACTGCTTCGATTGCGATGAATGGTTTGGTAATATCAAAAAAGCCTTATATAGTTGTGATTACAACGAAAAAATACGATTACTTACATTGTTGCCAGATAATTTTAGTAAGGACTAGTACAAGAGAAACTACCTGGTCTAACAAAATATATGATTGATAAGTCTCGAAAGATCAAAATAAAAAAAAGGAATTTATGCACAAAGTGATCCTTATGTTGGACATCCTTTATCAGCAGAAACACTGGATGTAGCCCTTTCCTATTACTTAGAAGATAGTAAAGATTGCAGTAAAAATAGCTCAAACAAAAGTGATGTTATTAATATTAAAAATAACTATGGCGAGAAAATTAAAAGAGTAAAACGTTTTATGACACGATCTATTAAAGAAACATATAATTTAATGAAAAAAGAAAATCCATCAATTAAAATAGGCATCTCAAAATTTTATTCATTGCGTCCAAAATTTGTGAAAGTTCAGCCAATACAAGCAGTATGTTGTTGTATTTACTGCAGTAATTTGAAATTAATCTGCATAGCTCTAAAGAATCTTACAGGCATCTTAATTGATGAAGAAAATCTTCTAATGAAATGCTTATGCCATATAAGCAATGAAAAATGTTGGCTAGAAGAGTGTCCGGAGTGCCCCGGTACTGAAATTCTTACAGCAGAAACATTTGACTTGG
The DNA here is from genome assembly GCA_963930645.1 of Salticus scenicus. Taxonomy (NCBI): domain Eukaryota; kingdom Metazoa; phylum Arthropoda; class Arachnida; order Araneae; family Salticidae; genus Salticus; species Salticus scenicus. The sequence continues at coordinate 255,416 of CAWVNO010000967.1, read as the reverse complement.
ATGAAGAAGAAAATGTACTATATGCTATATGGGAAGGTAGAGACTTAATAAAGAAATCTGTACCCTTAAGAAAATTTTTAGAAGACATAAAGTACTCGGTTAAAAAGGGTATTTCGCATAAATATATTTAAAAAGTTCAAAGAGAAGGAATTGCAGAGGCAAAGTTAATGACAAAAGCAGATTCAATACTGACAATGCATTTCGATTTCGCGGAAAACTGGTCTATAATTTTGCTTGATGAAATTCAGAGTTATCACTGGCAAAATACACAAATATCTCTATTTACATGCATTGCATACATTCAGGATAAGACAAGAAGTTCCATTGCCATTTCTGACGACGCAACCCATGATACAGCTCATGCTCTCTGTGCTATAAATGCAGTGAAAAATGAAATATTTCAGTTGTACGACTTGAAAAATATAAAATCTTTGGTATATATATCAGATGGTGCATCAGCACATTTTAAAAACAAGTACCAGTTTCATGAATTTTTAATAAATCATGAAGTTGAAGTAAGAAAGTGGATTTTTTCAGCTACTGGTCATGGAAAAAATGCATGTGATGCTATTGGTGGATTGTGCAAACACCACGCAACAAAATATAATCTCCAAAAGGAACCAGTAAAAGCCATTGAAGACTCTGCTTCATTTGTTAATGCACTCTATAGTGTAGTACCAAACATAACATTAATACACATCGAGAGAAAAACTATTAAAGATTACAGATTGAAAACATGAAATGAATGGGCTAATGTTAAACTTATTACAGGAATACAATCAAAGCATTATTAGTTGTTTCAAAATAACGAATCCTATATGGGACGCACAGTTAAGCATTCAATAACAAAAGTGGAATCTTCCAAATATGTAAAGAAAAGATACTTAAATTACGTCAAAATGTAAATCTTAATACTGCTAATGCTATGCTTTCTGAAATTTACTTTAATGTTTATTATTATTATTTATTTATAGAAAACTTATCATTTTATCATATTATTTCACAGCTGTAATACCTATCTACCACTATTTTATATTTTGTTAAAATAAAAATTAGTTTTCTCATGTATTTAGTTAGTAAAAATACAAAAATCTTGAATTTCTAGTCTTGTGAAAAAAATGCAATTCATGCTATTTTCAAAAAATTACATAAAATCTTCTGGGCAAAAATAGAATATTTGGTTATAATTTATTTATTAAGCACAGATAGGGCTTCAAATTAGCAAACTTTCAGATTTTTTAAAAATGGTGTTTTTGAGTAACTGCACTTCAAATATGGTCATATTTTTAAAAATTGCAAAATTAAAAAATTAATTTTAAAGATTGTATGTATGCTATGATAAAAATAAAATTTGCTGTGAAGTTAGCATAAAAGGTCTTCAGATTCCCAACTTTTATTTTAGTTTCAAATAAAATTTTTATTAGGAAAAAAATTCCAAAAATCGGTAAAAATCAATTTTTTTCCTAGCAAAACGAATTTTTTTTTCTTAATTCATAAGGCAAACAGATTTTTAAAAATTAAACTAAATTTAAATTCAGCTTAAGAGCTACTTGTAAAAAAAAATTTGATAGAAAAAGTTAAATATTTTTTAAACAGCGCTCCTTTAAAAATGAAGTTTTTTTTTTATTTTTCGAAAAAGCTCAGTTTTAGACCAAGTTTTACTGCCCTGTAAACAGAAAAAAAAAAATTTTTTGAGAAAAATTATTGTGAGATATTTCGTATTTCACTTAGCTCTTAATACCCTATTTTTTTAAAAATAATCTGTGATGGTCATATGACACATTTTGTTACTGCCTGCCTGAATTGAGATGGAATGACTCTATTGGACTATATGAATACACTTAGTATCTGGAACAGTTGGTGATAAAGGCGCGCTTGCGTGTCACCTCTCTATGTATATATGATTCTTGCACTAAACAATTTTATCGACCAGTAAAGGAGTTTGGATCTGAGTCATCTTTCGACGATCGAAACGTTTGGATGTATTCGTGGTAGCACCATAATTCCCAAATAGTATAAATGTAAATACAGGCATACACTCATTATTAGAATTCATTTCATTTTCAAATTTACTTAAAGAATAATTTTGAATGGAAAATATGAATACATACTTTCGCAGGGAAAAAAATCTATTATGAATAAAATGTGCTAAAGTATTTTCCAAAGAAAGAAATTCATGCAAATGCATATTATTCAAAAATACAGAAATAAAGCTTTAGTGTAAAGTAAGTTCTAAAAAATTTTCCAAAATGGACAGTTTAAATGAAGATTTATGTTCTCAGTCTGGACAGAAAATGCATGGGAACAAAACATGTTCAGAAGATTATTTAGGTAAACGAAACCAAAATACATATTTACGCTTTTGTATTGATGAAAAGCCCCATGTGTGTGATTTAAGTTTTAAGAATATTTATGAAAATAGTAACTTAAATACACAACTACATAGTAATATTATAGAAAAGCCGCATGTGTGTGAAATAAATTGTAAAGAATTTTCTCATAAAAGACATCTAAATACACATGTACAGGATCATAGAGGAGACAGGCCGCATTTATGTGGAATATGTTCCAAATCGTTTTCTAAAAAGGGTACCTTAAATAAGCATGTGCGCATTCATACTGGAGAAAAGCCATATGGATGTGAAATATGTTCTAAAGAATTTTCTGAAAAGACTGGTCTAAATAAACATCTATATACTCATTCTGGAGAAAAGCCTTATGTGTGTGGAATATGCTCTAAAAGTTTGTCTGCTAAGAGTGATCTAAGTGAACATCTACTCATCCATACTGGAGAAAAGCCGCATGTATGTGAAATATGTTTCAAAGGATTTTCTCATAAAGGACATCTAAACACACATGTACGAAATCATAGGAGAGAGAAGCCGCATGTATGTGAAGTATGTTCTAATAAATTTTCTGAAAAGAGTACCTTGAATAAGCATCTACGCACACATACTGGTGAGAAGCCACATGTTTGTGAAGTATGTTCTAAAAAATTTTCTGAAAAGGGTAATTTGAATAGACATCTACGCACTCATACCGGAGAAAAACCACATGTGTGTGAAATATGTTTTAAAGGATTTTCTCAAAAAGGAAATCTAAATAAACATCTACGCTCACATGTCGACGAAAATTAGCATTTGTATTGATTATGTTTTCTTAAAAGAAGTCATGAAACAATGTACATCTCTTCAGGTGTACTAAAGAAAGACATATGAAAGCACGTTTTCTAGCCATTTACTCTTGAGGATGCCGGTTGCTGTTGGTTGCGATTTGATAAATATCTAGGCATTTGGCGTTCCCTTATGATTTTTTTGCCCTATTTGAATACTAAGCTTATTGCGCTGTGTCATCCATGGTAGCAAAAAGTTTTCTTGCAAGAAATACTGCGTGAAATTTGTTCTGAATATTTTCGTGAAAAGAGTAGTTTAAATAGAGATTTAGTTTCTAATGCCGGAAAAAATCAGTAAAAGTGTAGTAGGATAACTTAGATATTTCCTTAATGTACCTTTTTAGAAATGCATATGAAATATTTTCTGAGACCTTTCGGAAAATCTAATATGCGTTTACGTACTTATAATAATGAAAATTCCAGTTTGTACGCTCTTATTGAATAGCTAGACATTTTACAGAAAAATAAGCTGTAATGAAAAATTGGCCGGTTCGAATTAGATCGACATTTGCCAATGATCAAATGACAACGTTGGACAATCTCGGCAAAAAAGTTTGTCATTCTGCGCCGGCCAGTGTCGATAAACAGTGATGCCAGATGGTCGAAAATTATTTCCCCAAACAGGTCTTCAAATTTCCCCAAATCAGAGGTTTTTTTTCGAAAAAATCCGCAACTTGATTTCTACTGAAAAGGGAAAATAAAAAAAATTTCCAAAAAATATCAAGCAGATTTTTCTATGATTTAAGCTCAGATTTTTCCCCAAATGAGGGCAATTTTTGAAAAAAATCCCCAAATAACAATACAGCTATTGAAAGTATTTCATCGTAGGGATAAATCATTACGTTGCCAACATTGACAGAAAGTTGAAGAACTCCCTGTTTTGTCCCCAAAAATTTTTGAAATCCCCAAAAAAGTCCCCACAAACATTTGGTCCCCAAAATTGTCCCCAGTAGCTTCAAAAATCCCCAAAATGGGGACAAAATCCCCAATCTGGTATCTAGAGATGTAAAAAACCCGGGAATTTTGCTTCAGGGGAATAAACATGGGAATTTTCGGGTTTAAACCGGGAACTTTGGAAACTTTGATGGGAAGAAACTAATATTCAGTGTTTAGAATTATTTTCCCTTTTTTTAAGTGTACAAAGAACTTGTTTCAATATCATTTTTATTCTATTTGCTTAAATAAAAGTGATATAAAAAATTATGTGATTAATGTACAAAAAATTGTAAAAAATTAAACATTTACGTTATTGACAATAATAAATGATGAAGTTTTGTCTGCCTATTTAAATAACTTTAGAATATATACATATATATTTTAATGAATACCATAATAAAATATGTTATAAAAGATAATACAACGAAATTAAATTATGGTTAGAATACTTTAAAATTATTAAATTTTATTATAATTCATCGAACAAAATTTCACAATAGTTCATGAAATCTCGTTATAATCAGTTAAAGATCACGGGAAACAAAATCGAACATGAGTTCTTCGGTTATTAAGAGTTAGAGCAATAATTTTTTAATGCATCAAATCAATAGGGCAGTTCCTTGTTTGTAAACAAACATCTCAACTTTTATGAGTGGTTGGCAAAAGGTCTTGGGAAAAGCATAGCAAAAGTCGTAACCAGGCCCTGACTTACGGCAGGGCATACGGGGCAAATGCCCTGGGCCCCCCTTCTAGAAGGGGCCCCCCTACAGGCGAATGCAGAAATTCTGCAAACTAAAGACCTCTTATGCCACTGCAAGGGGGTCCCCCAGAATAGGCTTGCCCTGGGGCTCCACGTAGTCTAAGTCGGGCCCTGGTCGTAACGCTGAAAACAAAAGCAGGAAAATCAATGGTGGGCGGGGGCGGGAAAGTCGAGCGCGCTTTTTTGCCAACCACCAGACGTCACGAGGAAATGCTCTATACATAAAATATTCAATAGCTAATAATTAATAAGTTGGCTGTTATTTCTTTCTTTATTTTTTGCATATTAATATTGTTGAAATTTTAATTGAAATAATATTTTCTATTGTAATATTATTGATTGTTTTAGTAAATGCAGAAAATTTTGAAGCATTTTTGTTTTATTTTTGAAATAAAATGTTAAAGATATACAACTGAAACATGATAAATGCCGATTGCGAAAAAAAAAAAAAAAAAGTGTTATATTGAACTCAGTGTGTATACAGTCAGAACTAAGATATAAATATACTGCAAAAACCGAAAATAAGTCTATTAATTAATGACATTCGAAACTTGCACTTTTTAAATTTATAGACGTTAAAAGCACTATTTAAAAACTGAAAGATCATAAAAAAAACATCTAAATGTGAGATAACATTTTGAAATGCCTTAGAACATATCTAATCCCAGAAAGAAAAAAAGCTAATTTGTAACTTTTGAAAACTTTCAAAATTCCCTTGTTTTGGAAACTTTCAAAATTCCCTTCCCAAAAAACCGGGTTTATTCCCAGGTTTAAACCCGGGTTTTTTCCCCGCTCACATCTCTACTGGCATCACTGTTACATTGGCCAATGTAATATCTCATTACACGGCATTGGCGAATTTTGTTGTGCTACTGTGAAATTTTCTTATTTAAAGTTAAAAATGCAGTGAAAAGGGCTAAAAACTTATAAGAAATATATTCATTACAAGTACCTAAATATAAAATAAATTAGCAATGGTGTAAATTGCTGTCTGTTTGAAATGATAAAAATATTTATTTTTATTACTTGGTTCTGTTCACAAGAAGAAAGCCTTGAATTCGTGAAAATTTTTGACTTCTAGTTTTCGATGCAATTGCATGTTTTGAAGTGGACCCCCTTATCATAAATAAGACCTGTCCGTTGGAACTGCTTCCCGGTCCGCTGATATTCGTAGGTAGCGCTGCAAGACGGGCGGTTTGTTTTGAAAATAATAGCTTCAGGCAGCCGGCCGGCATTCCAGCCATTCCATTCCAACGTTTCCGATATCTGTGATTAGCGTCTTAGCTTTACATCTGCGTTCATATTATTAGTTGATTTTTATATTATCAACGGTTACATTCAAACGGAACACACTTCTGCCTGCAAATACGTTTGCAATGATTATTTCAATTCAAACGCAACATTTCCCTTGCAAAACCAATTGCAAAGGCGGTGGATTTTGCAAGTGCTCGAAACCTCTTGCAAACAACCTGCAATAGACAAATTAAAGATGGCGGATGTATTACTAGTTAAGAAGTTGCGTGCTAGACGACAGAAAATAAATATTTCCAGGCCATTAAAGAATTTTTTAAGTCCCTTTGACGTAGAAGAATGGAGATTCATTCAAAAATACCGATTATCAAAGGATGCCGCACGATTTCTGATATGAGAATTATCTCCTTACATAAAACCAGCTCCAAATGGACTATCAGCTGAGCTGCAAGTATGTTTTTACCTGTAATTTTGTTAAATATCAATCATAAATATACGAAATCCTATGCGTATTTAGTATGTACATTGATACAGTTTATTATTATTAGTCAACATATTTCATTTACTAATTTAATTCTAGTCTTATACCCGCTTATAATACTATTAAGAAAATTTGAAATTATCGTCTACTGTCAACATTGCGATACTTTATTGTTAATAAATTATTTCCCTATCCAAAACATTTATTAGAATTTTTTTTTCTATTTCACCGTCATTGAAATGATGTAAACAACGACACATAGTTTTATATCTGTATTGCTATCTTGCCCGATAATGTATGTAAAATGTAATAGCATTGTAACCTATTCCCAAGTACATTGTTTGCATTAATACACTTTGCAATTTCAATATGTATTGTTTGTATAATATTTATTATTTTGTTTGATGACTTTAGCTTTATTAAACTTTCATTTATCGATTATATATATATATATATATATATTTGACATGACAATGTTATGGTATTGTTTTAAGAAAACAATAATAAATAAATAAATAAAACATCTTTTTTTTTTAAATTGTGTTTAGTAATGTATACATTCTTTTTATTTAGGTACTGATGGTATTAAAGTTATTTGGAAGCGGTAGTTTTCAGCATATTATTGCTGAAGGTTTTTCTTCCAGCCAGCCAAGCTTGTCAAGATATGTTGACAATGTGGTGGATGCAATTGTCAATATTGCAAAACAACATATTATTTTCCCCACAGCAGAAGAAGAGATAGCTGCTAATAAAGTAAAATTTTTTAACAAACTTGGCTTCCCAAACACCATTGGAGCAGTGGATTGTACACACGTAGAAATTCAACGACCTAATGTTGATGACTGGTTTGTTTATCTAAACAGAAAAGGAAAATTTTCAATTAATGTACAAATGGTAAGTGTTGATTTCTCTTATTATAATTTAAAAATTTGTATTTATTTACTTTTTTTTTCCCTAGACATTATTCCAATACATACATGTACAAATTTTTAAGGGGGGGGGGGGGGGAAAACAAAATAATGAAAAAAAAATTACATGTATTACTTTACATGTACTTTTTCTTTTTAAATATTCTAAAGTACATATTGTACTATCTTGAAATTTCAGGGATGTAAACAATGTTATACTCAGGAGTGGGGAATCCTACCAATTTTCTCTCCAGTGTCAAGTACATTTTTGTATGTGGGAATTGAAAGTAATGGAAAAACACACTAAAAACTTTCACCTGCTTAACATATTCTTAATTTCCCCGCTTCAAAATGCAGCAATGCTTTTAGAGCTATTACACAGGAGATGCAAAATTTGAACCCAGATAGCACTTGTTGACCTTGTTGTCATAGCTTTACCTTTTGAAATTTGCATGAATGCAAGCTAGTAACCTTTAGAAAGATTTCACCATGAAGCATTAAATATCTGTGAAATACTAGCATTTTTACTGAATATTTAACTATGCATGTTAGGAGCTTTAACAAAGTTTCATTTTATTCCAATCAAGTTATTTCATCCATTCAAGGTTTTTATAAATTTTATTAGCCAAACATATAAAGTTATTTAAAGCCTTTTAAGTTTTATTGGTTTCATATTAAAATCAAATGCAACCTTAATTTTTTATTTTATTTTTGTGTGTGTATGTGTAAAAAAATTTTTACATTTTTTTTCTTGTTTTGAGTAATTTTTGAAACTTTTGTTTATTCTTTGTTCAGTAGATAGTAATATCACTCTGAAATTTAACGAATAGTGTTAAAATAAAACTAAATTCAAAAATAACCTGAGATTTGAGTGAACCTTGTTGGTTTGAGGATGTATTTTTACATAGTTAGAATCTTTTTTTTTTTTTTTTTTTTTTTTTTTTTCTCAATAATAAGTTATTGCTGCTACTGTTTTTCTTTTTGTGTCTGCAGCCCTAACTCCTAGGGAATGAGTTTGAGGACCTCGGTAGCCCAGTCGGTAGAGCGCCGGGCTCATAATTGGAAGATTGCTGATTCGATACTCGAGCTGACCAAAGACCGTCGTGTACACTAATTGTGGCTGGTGCACGTAAAATCTGTCGTGGCCGCAAAGTCCTCCAAGTTCCCATTAAAATTATACCTCTGGGGGTTACCGAAGTAGGGGAGCCATCCTCTCCGTGTAGGATCAAAATTGTGATGGCATGTCTCCGGACCACCAGGGCCCGACTTAGACTACCTGGAGCCCCGGGGCAAGCCTATTCTGGGGGGCCCCCTTGCAGTGGCATAAGAGCTCTTTAGGTTGCAGAATTTCTGCATACGCCTGTAGGGGGGCCCCTTCCAGAAGGGGGGCCCAGGGCATTTGCCCTGTATGCCCTGTTGTTAGTCAGGGCCTGCGGACCACCTCTAGGGGTGAATCCCAGACCGTCGCCAATTGCCCAAATCTTCAGCACTAGTGCGACGTAAAACCCAATCAACCAACCAACCACACTGGAGAATGAGAGGATCCTCAGCTTCACGAGACATACAGGACCCCTTGTCACAAGAGATCAAAAACTAATTTTAAAAAAGTGCATCTCCTGAAACATATAAGTGCAATAAAATTTTTTGGCAGCCTGCTCACTTGCATTTGCAATAGGAAACTAGGAAATTACTAGTTTATGCATAATCCTTATTTAATAATAATAAAAAAAAAACTAACAGCATCATATTAAAATTTATAAAGGATAAATTTTTATTGTATTTTAAATATATGCCTGCAAAAATAAAATAATTTCACTTTTATTTTTTAGATTTGTGATGCAGACATGAAGGTCATTGACGTAGTAGCCCGTTGGCCTGGCAGCTGTCATGACTCCACTATTTGGAAATTTAGCGGAAGTCGAAAATTATTTGAAAGTAGAGTACTGCCTTCAAATACATTAATACTTGGAGACAGTGGCTACCCTCTCGAGCCCTGGTTAATCACACCATTTTTGGATCCGACTGGCCTTGCTGAAGAGATATTCAATGTAAAACAACGTTCAGCCCGAAATGTGATTGAACGTTGTTTTGGTGTAATCAAATCCAGATTCCGGATCCTGAGTAGTAGTGGTGGAGGTCGATTGTGCTATAACCCAAAAAAAACTTGTCTCTTAATAATAGCGATTGCAGTGTTGCACAATATTTGTTTGAAATTTAATGTAACCCAACCAGACATTCCAGAGGTGGAGAATAATGAAAACAATGAAGAAACTACTACATGTAATGTACTGCAGCTTACCAGCTACAGTACTTATTAGATATGAAATCGCTAATAGATTTCAATGCATGAGATAAAGTGTAAAATTGTAACTTATTAAAATGTTTAATTTAAGTTTGATTTTGTATTACTACTTCATTACCAATAGTAAAAGAATTTTAGAAATTTAATATGTTACTTCAAAATCATCAAAAATTATAATTTCGAGGATCTTTGAAAGTATTATAATCATCTATTGGAAAGAAAAATTATTTATAATTTCAAAAGTACAGACTATTGAAAGTAAGTTTTTCTTTCTTTTTTGAAAACGCAGAAAATATTATGTATGCTTATTATATATATTAATTATTACTACAGTTCATTCTAGTAGCTATCAGAATTTTGATATTCTTTTTCAACTCTAAGTGAAGTATCTGTTTAGAAAATTTTATGTAATGATCTTGAATTAGAAGTAATTAACTTTCCTTTAATGTTGTTTACCGATAGCTTGCCCGTATAGCTATAATGTTTTTTATTGTTTTCGTTTTATATATGTATAATACAGGTTATCGGTATATCTGTTTATGAAGAATTTTTATAATTGAATCACCACAGAAATGTTTATAACCAACATCATATAGATATAGATATTATTCTATTTAATTCGTAGAACAGCTACCATAATAAACTTCAATTATTTAATAAAATATGATTTCTTTATCTTATGCTAAAGAATAAACGTTGCATTAAATGTCAAATATGTCTGTTGTTTGTACTGTTTGTTCAATCTGCATTTAAATATTTATTAATTTTTTAACCTTATTAGTTTGTACATGGTTTGAAAATATCCTTTTAATTATTATAAGGAGAGAGTGGAAGAGTAAAATTGCAAAGATTAAATTCTAAATAGCAAGAAATTAAAACTTCTTCACACACCATAAATTTTAAATCAGCACAACCGGTTTCGAAAGGACGTAGCCTTTCTTCATCAGGTGCAAACACGTGCAACTGCCTTGGAGGCAAAAGCAAGACTGAAAACAGGACAAAATCAAGAGGGGGAGGAGCAACACAAACAACCAATAGGAAGCAACATGCAGGGCAGGACCAATCAGAGAGGAACACAAGTACATACACACCACAAAAAGAGGAGGGAGAAAAGGAGAAAACAAAATTTTTTTTTTTTTTTTTTTTTTTTTTTTTTAAATATATAAATTTCAATAAAATTAAACTAATAAGTAAATTTAATAAAATTTATCCATTAATTATTATTATTTTTTTTTTATTATTATTTAATTAGAATTATTTTATTTTATTGAATTAAACAAATTTTTCCAGGCTGTAGACAGCAAAGTGGAATCAGATTTCTCATTGACAATTTTATCACGATTAAGGTAAATAGCTAAATTTTCCAAAAAATCCAGTTCGGAAACGCGTTTGGCATGAAAGATAATTTTGGCACTCTTAAAATTAAAACTATGATCAAATTCCCAACTGTGCTTCGCAATAGAAGATTTAGAAATTTCTTGATTAACAACATACCGAGAATGTTCACGTAAACGACATTCAAGATTTCTTTTAGTTTGACCAATATAAGATAAATCACAGTTATTACAAGGGACGTTATAGATACCCCATTTTTGAAGCTCAGGAACAGGGGATTTGGTTGAAGGGAATTGGAATTTATTGACAGGTTTAAAAATAACGTGAAAATTGAAACGCTTCAAAACTTTGGCTAATTTAAAACATAAGGGGGGATAAAAAGGTAAGACAACAATATTATCAGGTTTAATTTTATCATCAATGGAAAGAGTAGAATTATAATTTGGCCTACTGAACTTTTTGAGAGCTTTATCAATTATAGAGGGCCTAAAACCTCTTTTAATAGCAACAGACTTTAAATAATTCAGTTCTTCTTTAAGAGAAGAAGTATCAGAACAAATTTTAAGGGCACGATACACGTAAGTGTAAAAGGTGCCAATTTTTTGTTTAGCCGGATGATTAGAGAGAGCATGGGGAGGGTTAGAAACAGAGAGAAATTTGGAAAAAAACTGGAAAAATTTGTTTAATTCAATAAAATAAAATAATTCTAATTAAATAATAATAAAAAAAAAAATAATAATAATTAATGGATAAATTTTATTAAATTTACTTATTAGTTTAATTTTATTGAAATTTATATATTTAAAAAAAAAAAAAAAAAAAAAAAAAAAAAAAATTTGTTTTCTCCTTTTCTCCCTCCTCTTTTTGTGGTGTGTATGTACTTGTGTTCCTCTCTGATTGGTCCTGCCCTGCATGTTGCTTCCTATTGGTTGTTTGTGTTGCTCCTGCCCCTCTTGATTTTGTCCTGTTTTCAGTCTTGCTTTTGCCTCCAAGGCAGTTGCACGTGTTTGCACCTGATGAAGAAAGGCTACGTCCTTTCGAAACCGGTTGTGCTGATTTAAAATTTATGGTGTGTGAAGAAGTTTTAATTTCTTGCTATTATCTGTACACCAGTTTTTTTGAATTTATTTTTGGTAAATTCTAAATATTTTGTTTTAATAACAAACATGTTTGCAGATTTAATATACTGTGTATTAGATTCGATACTCTTAAAATATTTCATCCTCAGTTATTTGTCCATTTTTAACTGATATATAAATTGTTTAAAGTGCTGCTCAATTTGCCTTCAGAAAACTGACTGTAATGTGATTATTTTCTTAATCACTTTATTTACTTTTTAAAAAATTTGATAGTAATAAATATATAGAACATTGATTTATAGCTCTAAATAATATCAATATTTTGTACTTCAATTTGCTCATTAGATATTTTATTTTATTTTAGATTTTATCTGTATTGAAAGCCTGACCACATGAAGAATGAAGTGAATTTCTAATTTATAAAATGGGATTTGTCTGACTGAGAACCGATAAGCTATGTTAGGGCGTGTTCAGTAGAGCGCCCGATCCACGACCGGTCGAAAGATTCCGAGCCAAAGCGTTCAGTGGTGTCGACCGATCCAGAGTTACATCGTTCAGTGGAATGGACCGATCTCGACCGGTCGTGGATCAGAAAGCCCAGAAAAATTTCTTGATCCATTGGGTCTCGTGATGGATCAAATGCGCAATAGGTTAAAAATCAGGCTCTGATTGACATTACGCAGTGAAAACCTGAACAATGAACAAATGTTTTTGACAATGATTGTTTATTTGTTTGATTAGCTGAGGATTAATACAGATGTACCTATTTATATGCATTGTTTGTGCTGTAGAAATTAAGGTAAGTAATTCCATAAAATGCTAAACTATATTATGTTTATTTATTTATTGTGTAAAAAAGATTTTTTACGTAATAACGATTTTCAATACGTAATTTTTTTTATTGATGAACGTAACATTCAAACATAAAATTAAAACAAAAATTTACACAATTTTAATTGAAACAAAAAAAAATATATTTTTTTAATTCGGACGCTATCATATTTTGTTAATTTAATATATAAAAATAAGCTGGGAAAAATTATATTTCTTTTTTTTTTTCTTTCAGACAAAGCTTTTCATTCCTGCGATTGTTTTTTGTTTACAAATAGAAAAGTTTGTAAACGATTGTATTTTTTACCTTTAAAACAATAAGTTAACTATAAGTAAATAAATTAAAATCCTTCCATATATTTTTAATTTAGGTAAAAATAAGTTTAAGATGTCAATTATTAAATTTAATAAACAAAACAGACTGTAAAAAAAGTAGCTATAAAATTATGCAGTGTTGTTTACATTGCTAGTTTATTTTAATATTCAGTCGGTAATAACAGAAAAAGCTCTTTATATTGATTCATAAATCGAAGAAGAAAATAAGATTATTTTTTATATAAATCCATTATATTAACTGAACAGCATATTTCATATTTTATATAATTTATTTATTTATTTTTTTCAAAAACGTTTTTGTTGTACATTTCTGTTCATAATAAAATTCGAAGAGAAAGAAAGGTGTTTTAAGTGCTCATTTAAGATAAATCTACTCTGCTCCTTTAAAAATAAGTGTAACGTAACATTCTTAACATTTTCATGATTAAAATTTATACGTGAATTTAGAAAAATCATAACCAAAGTAATGTATATTAGTAATTTGTCAGTACAATCAATTAATAGCTTCTTATTTTTTGTTAGCAGAGTACAGAATTCTACATTAATAAGAAAGAAGTAAAACTGTTTGTTATTACATAAAAGATCTTTCTTTCTTTCTTTCTTTTTTTTTTTTTTTTTTTTTTTTTTAAGAAAAAACGTAATATAGTTTAGCATTTTATGGAATTACGTATTAAAAGTCCACACAAAATAAACAACAGAAATACAATAATACAGGTCAAATTAGATAGATGGCGCTGCTCCTATCACGTCAAAATTGTTCCAAAGCATTCAGTAGATTCCTGGCCCGATCCAAGACCGGTCCAGGATCAGTGACGTCATCGCCCGGTCGAATTGATCCATCTCGGGCGCTCTACTGAACACGCTCTTAGTTTTGATGTTTTAATGTAACAAATTAGATTCTTTTTCGGATTCTTATATAATGTGTCTGCTTTACCCCAAAATATTTTTTCAAGAATTGTGGGAAAACGACTGAAGAAAATCATTCACTATATAGCTGGATAGTTTTCAAAAGGATCTCAAGCTGAATGAGGGCTAGTGCTTAAGAAGAAAAGGATTGAAAAAAACTTTAAGGATTATCATATTTATTTTTGTAAGTACTTTACTATTTAAATTATCAAAGACCATGCAGTTTGTTTCATAGTGAATATCAAAAAGTAAGTTGTAATTTTATCCTAGTTATAATTCTATACTGCTCTATTTAAGTTGTCTTGATCAAATATATCATACCCCGATAAGGAAAGTAAATAAAAAATGCAGTATTTGAAAAAAATCAACATCGGGATAACAATAAAGCATTGACTTGCATTATTGTAAAACTGACATAACTATCTCTCATGTGGATAATTTTTGATATAGAGATAAGCTTTTCTACACGTTAAGACACTTCATACACATTTTCAGTTACATAAATTCAAAATTGCCATTTTTTGATTTGTCAGGGTGTGATATCTAAAATAGAATATGTGATGTCTATATTTACTCGTGTTTTAAGCAATTATTTAGAAACTCACTCTTTTTTAAATTCGATTCAGGATATTAGACAGTGAGTCAATACAACAAATTTTAAAATACAGTGTTATCTCCAACTGTGTGGTCTCAACTTGAATTAAAGTAATGGGATTCCTATAATAATGTTCTACTGCTATCTTGTGTTACACACTCTTAATATTTTAAATAGTGAAAAGCAGAGTTGAGATAAATAGGGTAGAACCTCTACAGGCATTGATAAACTGAGCCCCTTAATTGCTTTAAAAATTTCTATTTGCAATAAATAACAAAGCTATTTCACTTAAAATATTTTTTTTTCTCTCGTATGAAAAAGGGAAAAATTATTCTACTTACATGAGTTTAATGACCATCCTTAAATGTGACAAAAAATAATTATAAAAACATGATGTCTATTTTTGTTTCCTGAGTGTTAATAGATATAAATTTCTGTACAAAACAGAAATTAATTTAGTACAATGGGACTTTTTATTAAATTCCCTTCCATAAAAATTCATAAGGTATCTCTGTTTCGATCTTTAGCAACAGTTACTTGGTAGAGCTTTAGTATAGGGATTTTTTGGGGGAAGGGGGATTTTATTGTGCATAAAGGGTACAAACGTGCATGATAGTGATTGCAGCGGAATCATGCTTTGTGCACTTCGAGATTGATGCACAGTGAAGTTTCAGTACCCAATGATGTTTTTATTTTTGTTTTTATGTACACAAAGCATGCATACGTGTATGATAGTATTTGCTAGCAAAATAAGTTTTTTGTAATTTGAGATCCGTGCACAGCGAGGTAAGAGCATCCGAGGGATTATTATTATTTTTTAAATATACATATATATTTGTGCATATATGCGTGATAGTGGTTGTTGCGGAACTGAGTTGAGATTCACGCACACTAAGGCAGCGGTATCCAGTATAGACTTTTTAAAAATGTATTTATTACTTTCTTCTATATTCAATAGAAGAAAGTATTGGATTCATAAAAATTTTCGACTTCGGGTTTTTGATGGATTTACACGTTTTGAGAACACAATTTCATCATTTTTAGAAAATGTCTGTCTGTGCGTGTGTGACAAAATTTTGTAGCAACCGTATCTCAGGTACTACTGCACAGAATTCCATACATATTGGTATGTAGTTACACATTGACATAAATTAGTGTCTATCAACTTTTGGTAAAAATTGTCCAAAAGCTTCCGTTACCATCCTCCTTTTTCTAAATTTTTAGCTTGGTGGTATAGGACAAAATTTTTTATAAATGTGCATGAAGAGAATTATTTTTTAATAATCATTATGAAGTTTAAAAAAAAATTGTGTATATAGGAGCCTCGTCTCCCCATCTGGGGGGGGGGGGGGAGTCCCCCTCGACGGGAGTGTATTTTCTTGATGGGTATCTTTCAAAAGAGCTCGCCAATACCTTTAAAATGAACGGTTGAACCATTGATCTGCAATAATTTAAAATAAAGTTATATATATATATTTTCATTTTTAGCAAAAAGAAAAAAAAATGTAAGTGTAATATTGAGAACAAAATTGACTGTTTTTGAATATTTAGTGTTATACTACTTCTCTAATACAGATTTTTTTTTAATAATTTTAATAAATTATTTTTACTGAGTGAATTTGTATAGGAAAATATGGAAGAAAGTCATGTGGTGGTCACAACATACTAGTTTTTATTTATTTTTGTTTGTTGTGAGCAAAGTTTATCCTTACTAAATATGCAGTGATAGTTATTACTGCGGAATCAAGCTTTGTGCATTTTGAGATTCATGCACAGCGAAGTCGCAACACCCAATGATGTTTTTACTTTTGCTTTCATATACACAAAGCATACATACGTATATAATTAATAGCATTTGCTAATCAAATAAGTTTTTTACACTTTCAGATTTGTGCACAAAAAGGTAAAAGCATCTGATTTTTTTTTTTTTAAGTATATGGCTGTACACATATGCGTGTTAGTGACTGCTGCGGAGCTGAGTTGAGATTCATGCTTAATAAGGCAGCGACATTCAGTGAGGGTTTTTTTTTTTTGTGAACAAAGTGTGCATATGCGATGATAGTGATTGCTGCAGTATTAAGCTTTGTGCATTTTGAGATTCATGCACAGCGAAGTTGCAACACCCAATGATGTTTTTACTTTTGTTTTCATATACCGTACCACAAAGCATACAAAAATGATAGTATTTGCTAATGAAATAAGTTTTTTGCATTTTCAGATTCGAGCACAGCAAGGTAACAGCATCTGACTTTTTTTTAAACATTTTTGTGCATATGTGCACGATAGTGATTGCTGCAGAATTGAGTTGAGATTCATGCACACTAAAACAGCAGCATCCAATGAAAGTTTTTGTTTTGTTTACTGTGAGCAAAGTGTACACATATGCGGGTGATAGGGAATGTTGTGGTCAGAATTTCATGCAATTTGGGAATTAGGAGAGGAACACAGGTGTATACATTGATAATTCTCTTAATCATTTTACTTAGTATATTCTTACCTCTCTAACCATTTTGTTTGAGTATGTATAATGATAAGTACTACTATAGGAAAATACATTAGAAAAAATCACAATACAATTGAACTCTTTTTTTAAATACCAGTCATTTGTACAGTCGGGGAAAAAAAAAAACGCAACACCCGCTGTAATTTCGTTATTAATTGACGCAGGAACATCTAATACACATCATTCAACAGGAAATTCAAAGCACTTTCTGAATATGTCGTCAAATTTTGAATTAGGGGTCATCAACATATTGAAGTGAGCGCCAACTTTGATTTTTTCAATAGCAACACCAAATTTTGACTTCATTTTCGAATTTCTGAGAGTCTGGCAGTGCGGAAAAGTATACTGTTTGTATACTTTATCTTTAGTATTTATAGAGTTATAATCAAAAATGTGTTAGGGGGGTATCTATAAAGGTAGAAAAATAAAATTAAGATCCTATAAGAAATAGAAAAAATTTTAATGTTTCACACCGGAAATGTTTCAGGAGAAAAAAATATTTATAGCAATTAATAAAACGTTGCCTCGTTTTGATTTCCTTAATTATCCTGAATTCAATTTTTTAGATTTATATATACATCAGTACTGTTTTAGATAATTTTAGGTCTATTTAAATACATTACACTTGCGATTACTCCATACAGTACTCTGTGAAAAAAGCGCAATATTTTTCAAGTAAAAGTGTCTATTATGGCTGTACTGATCACCAATAAAGCTTAAATTTTCTTTCGTAGGTGTAACATAATATACGAAATGAAATAATATATATATATATATATATATATATATATACAACAACGCATAAACTAAATCTTTTCGATTAAATTATTTTAAGTGTTCATGAAGTAAATATTAAACAATTTTAATCGCGCTTACCAGTTTTGGATCAGTTGAAATCTTTGGAACTGTACGATTCGTTTTATAATTTCTATGAAAATATAATTTCTTAATTAACCCTTTCGCGACCGCTTACGTAGATTCGCGCTATTTGAAAATCTATAACTCGGTCAGTGGGCGTTTCTTGTGTAATTTATGTGTTACATATTTCTTAAGTGTGTACCCAGTGTTCATATTTTTGCAATAAAATATACTATGGATAGAAATATATTGATTAGAAAGAATATAACTATAATGTATATCTATTTGTAATATAATTGTGAATACAGAAAATTTGTTCTGATATATTTTATTTTGAGAGTATAATGCCCGTAGGCGGGTCTTACTGTCAAAAAGACAAAATCCTGCAGTCGCAAAAAGTGTTAAAATATATTTATAAAATTTAAAGTGTGTTTTTAAAAATGTATAAAGTTAAAATATATTAATAAAATTTTAAAGAATAAAGTGTCCTTGAAATAATAATCGTCCCCCTACAAAATAAATAAATAAGTAAATAAATAAAATAAAATAAAACATTATATGAAGCAAATGATCAAGCTTTTTTTAACTATGACGGTAGTTAAGAAACGATTTTACAGGTCTGTCTTGCATTCCAATTCCATTCGTTTTTTTATATTTGACAATTTCACAGTAAGCCTATTTTTCTATTTAAAACAGTAAACCCCGCCTATTTAGTTAATTTTTTTTTCTTCTAGTGTTTGTTTAAAAGATTCAAAATTAATCACCAATTAATCGATGAAGTAAATACCACTTGTGCATATTTTTGTCAACATAAAATAAGTTGTTTAACACGAATACTCAATGTCACATTTACTTTTCTTTACTGTATTGTTTTGTTTTGAAGAACGATGAAGGCGGGACTTGTCTTCTATAGAAAACAGAAATTCTAATGTCTAAAAATCATCATTTTTGTTTCATTTCTTTACGTTTGAAGTTGTTGTTATACAATTTGACCCGTAAATAAAAAATAAAAATATTTTGTCTAATTTTCTTTGTTATTTTTTAAGATTTGATTCGTTATCTCATGCAAAACTATATAAGAGACGGCCCCCTAAACCACTCTAAAAGAAAGATTTATTTATATCTCGAAAACTAATAATTGGAATGAGCTGCAAATTTGCACACCCATATTTTTCAGCATTAGGATTCATTTTATGTAAAAATTAATATAGGTCATAATTCATAATTTTTATGAATATGAATTTATTAATATTTTTCAGAATTAAAAATATTTTTCAGAATCAAAAGTAATGATGGATTATGTTTGGGTTTCTTCATTGTATCTCGTAAAAAAAAAATTATATCGATCAAGTTATTTTTTATGAAGATATTAATAAAAGTTTGAAATATGAATTTAACATTAGCACCTCCAAACTTTGAACGCTTGTAACTCTGTGAAAAAATGAGTAAAATATACAACCAATATACTTTTTCGTGTTGTCGCGATCCCAGGAATTCAAATATAAAATAAAAATAGGGTGTTACCATTGAAAAAATCAAAGTTGGTGCGCGTTTTAATATGTAGACGACCCCCAATTCAAAATTCCAGTTCATTTTCTGAAACTACTCACAATTCCCCGTCGAATGATACCTATTACATTTTTCTACATTGATTAGCAACGAAGTTACGTTGAGTGTTGCGTTTTTTTTTTCCCCGACTGTACATTATTGCTTATTCAATTTTGTAAAATCTCGATGTTTGATTCTCGAAAGTTGCTTAGAAGAAATTTTTTAATGTTTTCCATTCTGTACAATAGAAAATAATAATAATAAGAAGAAGAAGAATTCTTAAATTTAATCTGTTTTAGGGAAATATATAAGTAATTCGAAAAATTTCCCCACTTGTTGTGTTAGAAATGTAGAAACTTTTTTTTTTTTTTTTTTTTTTTTTTTTTTTTATGCATAAAAATCAGGAAAACGATTTGTGTATAAATTTTCATAAAAAAATGTTCATTGTAGGAAATTTACCATCAATTTTTTAAAAACTTTATTTAGAAATATTTATGAAATTAACTCGTAAAAGAAACTATACTACTGTAGTAATTGCACAAAATGTCATCCCTTCTTTTTAAAAAACACTTCATTATTTTAAATAATTCTTTAAAAATAGAAATTTTTAAAGAAGTTTTCAAACCTTAATTATTTCTCTTCTCTAACTATTACAGGATTATGTACATTGGTTTCTTAATTCTTCAGCTTGTATAATATGGAAATTGTATCCAACATTGTACGGATACATTTATCTTAAGTGCTAATTTAATAAAGAAAGCTTAAGTTTCTTTTCAAATTATGATTTGGCTGCATAAATTGATAAATTGAAAATAAAATGATAAATTAAAATAATGTTATAAGCTTATCAGTATATCAAAGTCTTTAAATTGCCATTTATATTAAGTAGACAACTTATTATTTGCTTTAGAGATTTCTAATTCGTCTTTTCCCCACAAAATTCCCAAATTTCCCAGTTTTTTCCCCAAAACTCCCGGGTTTTTTCTTTTGGTTTTAAATTCCCGGGTTTTTTGCAACTCTACTCTCAGCTAGACGATTAATGGCCGTATTCACCATTAATTTTGACTCCCGGTTCAAGACAAAAACTTGAAAAGCGTCTGAAGGCAAGGTACAGCTTTCCAGCAAAGTCTGGCACGCTGTTTCTGCCATCTAGCGTCTAGGATTTCATATAATTTTTGATTGGTTATTTTCACGTAAAAAATCTGAAAATATGTGTACCGCTAGATGGCAGAAACAACACGTCAAAATTTGCTGAAAATTTTCACCCCGCCTTTATGCGCTTTTCAAATTTTTGTGTTCAACCGGGAGTCGAAGTTATTGGTGAATAACAGCCATAGTGCTGTAATAAAGACATTAACTCTTTCTCCTTCGAGTTGAATACGCTTATTAAACTGCGCTCGCTCGAAAATAGTATTCTTTTTTACTACAAAATGGTCATTGAATTTTTTTAGGATTATTTGATAATCTTCTGCTTCTTCTGTGCTTAACTGGAACGAAGCAAAAATATCTTCTGCTTTATTGCCCATGATGTAAATCAATGAGTTTATTTGCTCACCATCCGATTGCTTGTTCAAACCAGGGGGTCTATTCTCCGATCCGACCGCAATCCCGATCGTCGTTAAATAAGGATGGTCGTTAAATACCAGTTTTACCGACCTTCACTCCCACGAATGCTAAATAGCAATTCTCCCCCTCTAGTTGTTATCTTTGGTAGGAAACAAAACGATCTTCTGACGAGGCTACCGATTGCTACGATTTCAGCCAATAGCGTTCAAGTAAATATTGCTGATGGCGTGCTTGCTTCTTGCTTGTGTTGTTTTTGTTTTTCTCCTCTAGTGTTTGTGTTGTTTTGCTTTTAATTGCGTATTTTTCAATAAAAAATGGCAGAAAAAAAGCCTCGAGGTTAAAAAACAACAGCGAGGCAGTTTGAAGTAATGCTGTCGTTCATTGAGGCGCACCCAGAGATAATCCAAAATAAAATTACCAATGCAAGTGCTACAGAAAGAAAAGAAAAGCTGTGGCAGGAACTTACAGAAATACTAAATGCTGACGGCATAGAACCCCAAAAAGTCCCTGCTAAATGGCGTAGAGTAAGTACATTACTTCCTTAACAATTATTAATCTGTTGAATTTTTATGCTTCTATTTATATTTTATTGTATATTCCTTCTTTTTTTAAGAATTTTACTCTACAAAAAGTTCGCTTGTATTTTTTTTTCTTTTTTAGAAATGCGATTTCTTTATGAGATTACCGCTGTAATTTTACATTTAATGATGTAATTCTACGAAGATTCTTTTTGCTTTCTTCCTTGCTATTGATTACCATTTAATGTAAATAAGCTTATAGGAAGGATTGTTAGGTTGTATAGCTTAGGAAAAAGCTCT
This sequence comes from Salticus scenicus, assembly GCA_963930645.1. Lineage (NCBI taxonomy): Eukaryota > Metazoa > Arthropoda > Arachnida > Araneae > Salticidae > Salticus > Salticus scenicus. The sequence continues at coordinate 233,231 of CAWVNO010000967.1, read as the reverse complement.
TTTGTTATATCAAAGTCATTGTTAAAACTCAAACTTTTTATCATATTTTTAGTGTGTCTTTGAATTTCCATATGAGTTTTCCAAATTTAATTTTTTGTTTATAACCAATGTTGTATTCATAAACTTTTTACTTTAATTATGATTCATGAAAAAAAAAAAAAAAAAATCTTGTATTAATATTAGAAGTGAAAGTGACTAGTGTGTACAATTTTTAATAGGGGGAGGGGAATGTTCAATTTTGCGATTAATATTGTATAACTTTGTTTAGTTTGGTATTTTAAATTGAAATCCTTTTTTGGACTGTGAAACTAAAAGGCTCTCATGTGCTCAAGCTGCCTTATTTGTTACATTAAAATTCAAATGCGCCATTTTACATTATGTTAAGTTAGTTTTTAATTTTAAGAAGGTATATATTTTACTAAAATTTCTGTTACCAAAGATTTGCTAATTTATTTTATGAAGAAAAGATAATTTTTCTAAAAGTAAACTCAACGTAATCTATTTTAGTGTATAAGCTGACAATTTTAGGTATTTTGAGTAAAACTATATAACCAGAGATAAGCCTTATATGTATCTATTTATTACCAAAGTTAATCTATCATCTGCTTTGATTTTGTAAATGTAAGTTGATTGTCTCAAAAATTATCAGTGTTATTAACATGTACTGCACTATGTTTACGAATTAAAATCTTATTGTAGTTTACTATTTCTTTTTACAGATAATTATATAAAGTCAATAAATCACTTTTTATTATTTTCCTATTTAATTTTTTAAGTTATATAAATTGTCATTAAAATGTACGCTGTAAAAGTACTTAGCGAAGATTTTCTTTTCTCATTTAAACTTTTTAATAGAAATGCGGACAGAAAAAACAGTTTCGTAGATCTGAATCATAATAAGTTAGTGTAATATTTTATGTTATATATGTTTTATTTACTTAAAGATTAATTTGCTAAATTATCATTAAAAAAGGTATTAAATAAAATTTTATTATTTATTATTATTATTATTATTATTACTACTATTATTATATATATATCAAACAAAAACTTATGTAATAAAGCTTTTTTTTTTTTTTTTTTTTCTCTCAATCTTCCTGTTAGCAGTTTTTAAATATTTTAAATGTAAATAATAATAATGATGTTGTGAATAATTTTTTATACACATTATGCATTTCTTGAAATAAATAATTTAGAAACATATAAATATGTATGCGTATTTACATTTATTTTCTTTCCTATTAGACATGGATTAGCTTAAGATCTGAAGTGAAAAGTAAAGGTGCTGAAATTGCATCACTGCGTCGGAAGACTGGCGGTGGTGCACCTCCACCAAAAATGTCTCCACTGTTCGAAAAAGTTTTTGCTTTGATTGAACCAATATTGGTTGAAGAAACAGATGGAATACTAATGGTAATTTTTTTCTTTTTTTAAGTCATTTATTTAATGCATGTTACATATTTTGCAAGATTTTATTTAAAATAAAGATAAAAGAAAATATGTTTACATGCTAAGTAGAATCGCATTTAGTGTTCAATTAGTGTATCATTTAAAATAAAAAATGGCTGTAATTTATTCGTTTAAATCCAAAATAGTTTTCTTAATAAATCATTTAAAATAGCGAAATTATATTTAAAATACAGTTTATGAATAATTATAATTTTAAAATTCTGTGTTTTGGAATAAAGCAAGCATTTTATTTAGCATTTTATTTAGCCTTTTTTTTTTTTTTTTTTTTTTTTTTTTTAACATGATTTGTATCTATTTATATAATTTGCAAGAGAAATGATGATTCAGGTGCGTATCCACTTTATAACAAATTGCCTTTGATACTTTAGTTAATTTTTAAAAATCTAATTGTCCGATCAGTAAGCTGTTTAGTCCGACAGATTCAGAAAAATTGCCTTTTTCATTTGGTACCTTATTTGCAACCAGATTTGACCAGAAAGGTACCATTGACAAGAAAGTTTTGACCAGATTTTTTTAAAATTAATAAAATATGAAAATAATAACTGGAAATAACTTCAGAATTTGGACATTTAAATTTATAATTGTTGCGAAAAAAATTTACGTTTTTTTTTTTTTTTTTTTTTTTTTTTTTTTTTCTTTCCCCAAGCATAAAATGAAATGTTCTTTCACGTGAAAAAAAATAAATAAATAAATAAATATATATATATATATATTAAATTTGCTCATACATATAAAAGAATTAAAATATGAAAATGGAGCAAAAAAAACAACCATAATCTTTTTTAATGTACTTAATTTTAGATTTTCTTTTTTGTTTTGTTTAAATAGTATGTTAAATATAATAGTTACGATTCTATTTTGTCGAAATGATATGATAGTGAGAATAAAATACGCAATAATTAAAGAAAAAAATACTTAAGCATTATTTAAGCACGCAGACTCACTTCAGTGATCAGATAATAATAATAAATGACAACATTTTTGTGATGAGATAATTTTACAGAAAAATTTACTTTAAAATTTGCATGTTTAAAATCTTTGCAAGCATCGTTTTAAACTTAGCAACACTTTAAACAAAATATGAACTTTTGTGTCATAAATTAACTAAAAAATGCAAAAATAAGAAGTTTAATCAAAATAGGTACTAAATTATATATATATATATATATAAAACAGATGCAAAATGAATAATTAAAAAAATAAATTAAAAAGCATCGCCAACACAACGTAAAAATATAAAACACATATATATATATTTTTTCATAGGAAAGCCAAGAAGAAAATGTAAATGATACTGAAATCCCAGCTACAAGTGAGACAGTTGAGGAGGAGGATTTGCCATCAACACAAGTATTTGATCAGAATACTCCTTCAAGTGAGTTTTCAAATTTTAACTGTCTTTATAGAATAACCTTACAAAGCCTGATTTTAATTATCATTAAATTGGAATCATTCATAATAATTATACTTATTAACAATTCAATTAAATAAAGGCAATTGTATTGTATAACTTTTAATCTAACATTACTAAATTATTATTTCAGTTAATCATAACAATTTCTGACAAAAGTTATTCTTATTAATAATAGTAATTTAATAAAGTTTAAAGTCGACTTAACAAGGAGTGCATGTAATCAAATACGGTGTTACTATTTATTACTTTTGGAAATGTCAAAAAAAGATCACATAGTACCCCAAAAAAGAAAAGTAATGGAAATCAAAAAATAGTAAATTTTAGTTTGTCATTGCAAAATGTGCATGAAGTGCCCAACATGCATGAAAATAATATGTATTTTTTATGTATCATTTATTATGTAATTTCTATTCATTTCTTCTCACTTTTTTAGGCTCAAATAACAGGCTCTCCAATAAGAAAAAAGAAATTGGCAAAAAAAGCTGCCAACACCATGAACATTTCCTTAGTATTGAACAAAAAAAAAAAAAAAAAAAAATAGAGTTCAAAGAGAGGAAATTAGATATGGAAGAAAGGAGGCTAGAAATAGCAGAGGAAGAATTGCTGTTAAAAGAAAGAGAGATAGTAGCTCACGAATTACATAATGCTTTATACAGGGAGAGAAATGAAATATTTGTGAATATTGCTAATGCATTTTTACAAAAAAAAAAAAAAAAACTATTTTTTTTTTCCTTTTCTTTCTTAAATAAAGTTGTTTTCAAATTATTGTATTTTTATTTTTTTACGAAATTATTCAATTACTTATCTAAGTATGTGAATTTAAATTATTTGTAAATTAGCTATTCACAAGCAACAAGATAAAAAAAAAATAATAATAATAATTAAGTTGAAATATCTGTATGTTAGTCTCATTAAACCAAAATTGTAATGTATTTAGTTTCAATGCTCATTCCTCAACATTGAACAGAAAAAAAAGATTTAAAAGAGAGGAAAATCGGTATTAAAGGAAAGAAAGTAAAAAAAGAAAAGAAAAGCAGACTAATTTTAAAATAAAAACAAATTGTAGCCACTGTAAAACATGATGATTTATATAGTGACAGAAATGAGATTTTTGTAAATATTGCAAATGCATTTTTAACTTTTTTTTTTTAATAAAGTTGTGTTTTTAAGAAATTGTATTTATTTATAAGATTATCTTATTGCTTATCTAAATACATGAATTTAAATTATTTGCAAATTAATGATTCACATAATTAAATAATTTACTTTAGGTTCGATGTTCTTTTATACTAGTATTATAAATATAGGTTAAAAAATAAAATAAAGGAGTAATGGATATTAATAACATTTCCTAGAATTGGTAATGTGCTGCAAAATTTGTAAGAAGTGCTCCAACTTTCCTGAAGCGTCACATCTCTATCTTGAACTTTCAAAGCTTGTTGTGCTTGTTACTTCTAGCTTTTCCGGCATATTTTGATTTATTGTAGGATGTCAGCTGATATTAGGAACAAATCAAAAGCAAAATTTTTTCATGCTTGTAACTTCATTATCAAGATGAATATATTAATAATCTGGTGTGTCACTCATACGACTTTCTCTTACCCTGAAATTTATAACTATAAATACAGGTTGGAGGTTAAGAGGTAAGATAACGAGAACTGTTATGTAAACCTATGTTAAACAATTCAAATTAGGCTTCGGAAGAGGTTTATATGATAATTAGTTCTGTGTGAGGGGGGCTGTCGCCCCCCCCCTCAACCCCTCCGTTTCATGAATGCACCTTTATATAGAACTTAATTCTGTTTTTAAAAAATAATTTATTAAAATTATTTAAACCAATTATCTTTTATGATAATGCAGACAATTTCCATATTAGAGAAGTAGTATAACACTAATTGAAAGATACTCATCATGAAAATTTACTCCCCTCATGGGGGGACTTTCCCCCAGGCGGGGAGGCGAGGCTCCTACATAAACAAAAAAATTTTCCCAGTTGACTATCTCTATTATAAAATATATATATTCGTTTCGTTTGGTTTAGTGCAGTCTATAGATGTTAAACTCTACTTACCTGCAATTTTCCCCATACACGTAATGTATTTGAATACTTTTGAGTGTCCCTGTACATGAACCATTTGCTTCATCTCAATGAAAATCTTACTGTAGCATCCCTATATGATCCACATTTAGAATACCAAGTATGAATCCAAAATTTTATCAGATTTAAATTTTAAAGAACACATGCAATTTTCTTGTAAATTTTTGAGCTCTGGTGGAATTAAAAATTTAAATGCTGTTTTTTCAGAACGATATTACTTTGCGGATTCATTGATGCAATTAAAATATGTATATTTGATTGTTAAAAATTTTCATTGAAATTTCAGCATTCAACAAAATTTTAAAAATTAACCTATAATTAAATTCACAAACTAAGAAAGGAACATTCAAAAGGTGTCGTCTTCAAAAAATATTGAAAAAAATATGTGTGATACTACTTTTCATAAAATGCCAGAAAGTGAAATGTTAACGGTGGGAAATTTTAAAAAAAATCTGGAACACGCACTTGAAATTTGAGCACCTTTAATATTTTTGTAAAAAAAAAAAAAATGCTATAATAAGGTATATTAAAACGTCAAATGAAAGCGCAATTTTTAATAATGATTAAAAAAAAAAAAAAAAAAACTTGGATCTTTTGAAGTCTGGCAAAAATTAAACCAACATTGCCTTTGAATCAAAACTTAAGTACAAAAATTCAATTTACACATTCAGAAAATTTACAAAAGCTTAATCTGCTTTTCAATATTTATTTTTATAGTTGTGAAGAACGAATACTACATTAAAGGGATTTGCTACCTTTTACTTTACAGCTTTAAAATATTAAATTTGTTGAAAAAGATGAGAAAAATGCACGGTTGAGAGTTTTTGAATCTAAAAACAATATAGTCCCTTAGCTGCCAAGTGGTATACGTCTAAAATTTACTATATTGAGTTAGAGGTATAATGTTGTTTCTCGAAGTCCTCTATTCTTTAGCTAAGTGGTGTAAGTTCTAGTTTATGCCACTGCGAGCAATTAGAATTAGTTGTGAGCTTGAACACAAAAGTTTTTTTCTCAAAATGGTAATTTTGGACTTGCACCACTTGGCAGCTAAAGGGGGCAGGGGCGTAGGAAAGGGAGGGGCTCAAGCCCCCCCCCCTATTCATTATTACGAAATTTCCTTTTCATGCCTAATAAAAGAATCACCAAATTAAAACCAAAATTAATGTGTTATAAATGTTCATAATTTGGTAATATTTTATAATTAATACTAATAATTAGTGAATGTTAATTAACATCTAATTATTGATTTTATTAAGGTTAATCAGGCTGGCTAGCAGTCAGGGAAAATCCAAGAATCAGGGAATTTAGAAAATCTGGAAAAGTCAGGGAATTTCCTTTAAAGTCAGGGAATTTTATCAAATTTTGTGAAAATAGCTATATTAATCATTAAAATATTAATGATATTTTTAATTGCTAATTTTTTGGCTAATGTCGTGAAATTTTCATCGAAAATAAACAGCCAGGGGAAAATGGAAGAAAATCTCGAAAAATAGTCAGGGAATTTGAAAAGGTTTAAATGCTAGCCACCCTGTTAATTTTGAGTCATTTTTAAAATGAAGTTTCTTGAGCCCCTCCCATGATTTTTGAATTGCTACGCCCTTGAAAGGGGGGGCTTATTTATAATCAAACATTAGTTCATAAGTAATCCAGATACCCAATTCCTTCAAAATATTTGTTTTGGCTGTAATAAAAATTATGGCTCAATATGACCTAAAATTGGAATATATCTTGTGAAATATTTAAGAAATAATCAGTTTGCTGGAAGCTAAAAAATAATGCATTTATTGAACAGTTTTTATACATTAAAGATACCTTGATTTTATAATTAAAAAAAAAAAAAAAATTACTTTCATTACATGTGTGTGAATGACAATTTGTAAATTTGTAAAATGGTTTTGAATTAGCAATTGTCTTGTGCTATTTCCATCTGTACAAGTACCAACTATATCTGCAGAAACATAATTATCATCACCATCATCTTCTTCTTCATCGTCTGTTACTTCTAGCTTTTCCGGCATATTTTGATTTATTGTAGGATGTCAGCTGATATTAGGAACAAATCAAAAGCAAAATTTTTTTATGCTTGTAACTTCTTTATCAAGATGAATATATTAATAATCTGGTGTGTCAATCACATGACTTTCTCTTACCCTGAAATTTAATACTATAAATACAGGTTGGAAGTTAAGAGGTAAGATAACGAGAACTGTTATGTAAACCTATGTTAAACAATTCAAATTATTCTTCGGAAGAGGTTTATATGATAATTAGTTCTGTGTGAGGGGGGCTGTCGCCCCCCCTCAACCCCTCCGTTTCATGAATGCACCTTTATATAGAACTTAATTCTGTTTTTAAAAAATAATTTATTAAAATTATTTAAACCAATTATCTTTTATGATAATGCAGACAATTTCCATATTAGAGAAGTAGTATAACACTAATTGAAAGATACTCATCATGAAAATTTACTCCCCTCATGGGGGGACTTTCCCCAGGCGGGGAGGCGAGGCTCCTACATAAACAAAAAAATTTTCCCAGTTGACTATCTCTATTATAAAATATATATATTCGTTTCGTTTGGTTTAGTGCAGTCTATAGATGTTAAACTCTACTTACCTGCAATTTTCCCCATACACGTAATGTATTTGAATACTTTTGAGTGTCCCTGTACATGAACCATTTGCTTCATCTCAATGAAAATCTTACTGTAGCATCCCTATATGATCCACATTTAGAATACCAAGTATGAATCCAAAATTTTATCAGATTTAAATTTTAAAGAACACATGCAATTTTCTTGTAAATTTTTGAGCTCTGGTGGAATTAAAACTTTAAATGCTGTTTTTTCAGAACGATATTACTTTGCGGATTCATTGATGCAATTAAAATATGTATATTTGATTGTTAAAAATTTTCATTGAAATTTCAGCATTCAACAAAATTTTAAAAATTAACCTATAATTAAATTCACAAACTAAGAAAGGAACATTCGAAAGGTGTCGTCTTCAAAAAATATTGAAAAAAATATATGTGATACTACTTTTCATAAAATGCCAGAAAGTGAAATGTTAACGGTGGGAAATTTAAAAAAAAATCTGGAACACGCACTTGAAATTTGAGCACCTTTAATATTTTTGTAAAAAAAAAAAAAAAAAAAAAAAAAAAAAAATGCTATAATAAGGTATATTAAAACGTCAAATGAAAGTGCAATTTTTAATAATGATTAAAAAAAAAAAAAAAAAAAAAAAAAAAACTTGGATCTTTTGAAGTCTGGCAAAAATTAAACCAACATTGCCTTTGAATCAAAACTTAAGTACAAAAATTCAATTTACACATTCAGAAAATTTACAAAAGCTTAATCTGCTTTTCAATATTTATTTTTATAGTTGTGAAGAACGAATACTACATTAAAGGGATTTACTACCTTTTACTTTACAGCTTTAAAATATTAAATTTGTTGAAAAAGATGAGAAAAATGCACGGTTGAGAGTTTTTGAATCTAAAAACAATATAGTTTCTTAGCTGCCAAGTGGTATACGTCTAAAATTTACTATATTGAGTTAGAGGTATAATGTTGTTTCTCGAAGTCCTCTATTCTTTAGCTAAGTGGTGTAAGTTCTAGTTTATGCCACTGCGAGCAATTAGAATTAGTTGTGAGCTTGAACACAAAAGTTTTTTTCTCAAAATGGTAATTTTGGACTTGCACCACTTGGCAGCTAAAGGGGGCAGGGGCGTAGGAAAGGGAGGGGCTCAAGCCCCCCCCCCCCATTCATTATTACGAAATTTCCTTTTCATGCCTAATAAAAGAATCACCAAATTAAAACCAAAATTAATGTGTTATAAATGTTCATAATTTGGTAATATTTTATAATTAATACTAATAATTAGTGAATGTTAATTAACATCTAATTATTGATTTTATTAAGGTTAATCAGGGTGGCTAGCAGTCAGGGAAAATCCAAGAATCAGGGAATTTAGAAAATCTAGAAAAGTCAGGGAATTTCCTTTAAAGTCAGGGAATTTTATCAAATTTTGTGAAAATAGCTATAATAATCATTAAAATATTAATGATATTTTTAATTGCTAATTTTTTGGCTAATGTCGTGAAATTTTCATCGAAAATAAACAGTGAGAGTCAGGGGAAAATGGAGGAAAATCTCGAAAAATAGTCAGGGAATTTGAAAAGGTTTAAATGCTAGCCACCCTGTTAATTTTGAGTCATTTTTAAAATGAAGTTTCTTGAGCCCCTCCCATGATTTTTGAATTGCTACGCCCTTGAAAGGGGGGGCTTATTTATAATCAAACATTAGTTCATAAGTAATCCAGATACCCAATTTCTCCAAAATATTTGTTTTGGCTGTAATAAAAATTATGGCTCAATATGACCTAAAATTGGAATATATCTTGTGAAATATTTAAGAAATAATCAGTTTGCTGGAAGCTAAAAAATAATGCATTTATTGAACAGTTTTTATACATTAAAGATACCTTGATTTTATAATAAAAAAAAATAAAAATACTTTCATTACATGTGTGTGAATGACAATTTATTAATTTGTAAAATGGTTTTGAATTAGCAATTGTCTTGTGCTATTTCCATCTGTACAAGTACCAACTATATCTGCAGAACCATAATTATCATCACCATCATCTTCTTCTTCATCGTCTGTAGCATCCAATTCCATTCTGTTCTCTATGCATAAATTATGTAATATAACACAGGCATTTGATATTTTTGATGCCATTGTTGGGCTGTAGTTGAGCACCCTATGTTTTTTCAAACATCTGAATCGGGATTTCAACAACCCATTACACCTCTCTATAACACTCCGTGTGCGACAATGTGCAGCATTATATCTTCTTTTGGGTGCTGACACTGGATGCATGATAGGTGTCATCAGCCACGATTCCAGCGGATAACCAGTATCACCTGAAACAGACGTAATACATTTAAACTTCATAAATAGATATTGTAAATCAGAATACATATTAGATTTTCCAAATTATCTGTAGGATTTTATTTTAAGAGTTATTATATGATCTTTAATTAATCATTAACTTAATAGTTAATGTTTATATTTCAAGCTAACACATTGAATATTATGTTTTTATTCTGATAATTAATCTCTAATGAACCTTTAATTATATGCAGTGGGTTACAGAGCAGTAATTGTAGGTAGAGATACAATATTGTATACAGTTAAAATTAAATTAGAAATACTATTATTAAAATTGAATTATTTAAAATTAAGTAAAAGCAATTACGTAGCTGTAATATGCTTGCTTTCGTCCTTTTTATTAAATTTTTCAATTATGCCTATTTTTGAACTATTTATGAACTTGGTGAGAAAAAACTGTAGTGTTTTTTCACATCAAATAGTTAAAAAAAAAAAAAAAATACATTGTTTCTGAATTAGTTAAAACTAAGAAAAAAAGGACATAACATTTATTTGCATTTATTAAATATGGAATAAAAAAAAATTCAAAAAACTCGATTAAAATTTTATTTTAGAAAGTAATTACAGAAAAAATGAAGCAGAGAAATGCATTATACCTAATAACCGTAACTTTTCATTTGAACTTTCACAAAATTGAGAAAGTCTTCTTCGCAGTACTGAGTATCGCCAAATAAAGGCATCATGGTTTCTGCCAGGATGTTTAGCATTTATGTTTAAAATTTTCATGAGAGCATCACATATCTGGAAAAAAAAAAAGAAAGAAAAAAAAAATTCTCAACCTATATAACTTCTCATACATAAATAGAATTATACACACAATGCAAATGGCTTTTCTTTAACCTGTGGATTAAAAAAGCTGACAAATTGAGAATGAGTAACATAAAAATTTCTTTTTCTCAATCTGGTCTTAATCTGTGCATTAATTTAACCATTTTACTTTTGCTATTTTCTCCAACTGAACAAGACTTTTAACACTATGTCTATGTTAATTTAGCATACTGCCTTTCATCACACCTCTAAGTTTGTCAGTTGAATTCAGCAACACCCTGTGTCTACGTATATATACACATAAGTATAGAGTTGCATTTTACACTAGTTATGGCATGCAGTTAATACGAAAGTACTGTAAAATTTGAAAGTTTTCAGAATTCAAGATATACATAAAATATGATTTTTAGAGCACTCCCCCCCCCCTTTAAATGTAAATAAAACTATTGCATATGACATTCAGCATTCATTCATGTATTACTAACAAGGAACATTAAACCTAAAAAAATATTAACATTTAAAATATTTCTTTTATTTGTTTTTACAGCTGAATTTTGAAATTCTCTCAATTTTAATTATTAAATGTGCACTTAAAAATCCATACTGCCCCCAATATTCTAAATAGTGTCCTTTTATTACTAACACCAACCACCCATTTATTAACACGTTCATGAAGGCGTATTTTGTTGATATAAAAAAAGTACACTTAAAACTGTTTTGTTCAATAAATCCTTGTCGAATCATGTTCTTAGACTGACTAAAGACATGACTTCGATAAGGATTTATTTAACAAAGCAGTATTAAGAGTACTTTTTTTGTATAAGGATTACTGCTAATGCTCGGATACTTTTGCTGCCGATTGTAGCTGTGATCTATCGGTGGGTCACGCTGGCGTGAACATGTTAAACATTCAGGAAGCTTTGTAAAATATGACAGAGCTAATTGAAAATAATGTTGTAATGCAGATAAGAATCTAAAATAAATTAATGAACAAACAGAATTTACTTACAAGCTGAACATTTATTGAGTGATAACCTTTTCTGTTGATGTAGGCCTCTTCCAAATCTTCCTTAGGTGCTATAATCGCTATATATGTGCAATCGATTGCTCCAATTACACCAGGAAAAGCACTCAATTCCATAAATTTTCTCTTAATTTCTGAGAATTGGAGGAAATTTTATTTCCCGATGCAGCATAACATAATTCAGGGCCTCTGTAACTTTCCTTATAGATCTGCTGACAAAGGCTTGACTAAGTGTTAATGTTAAATCCTGAGCCACACATTGCTGATATGAGCCAGTCGCAAAAAAATTTAATGTACACAAAACCTAAAATATAAGATAATAATTAGTAAAAGTTATTTACCTAGTAGATACTGTTACCAAAAAAAAAAAAAAAAAAAAAAGGTTTAAAATCCATAAATTTTTAAAAATGGAATTTTTCTACTATTGTCTAAAATTGTAATTAAGGAAAACATATTGTAACGTGATACATTTAAAACCTTAAAATGATTTTTTTCAAAATCCCTTAGCTCTAGCTTTCGATAGAAATATATTTCATTTATACGTACTTTTGAACTTTACTTTTAATATCATGTGAAAATATGAAAATTTTTATGTTGGAGTATTCTGCGCTGAAAACTTTATTTAAAAAAAAAATAAATAAATAAAGGAAAAAAAAAAGTGAAATATTTTTATTTAATGTACAAAAGAAGCAACAAAAATACATTTGAAAATAATAATAAGTCTATTAAATGTCATGTGTTTTTAATACATTGTTACTTATTTTTCGCTAAGAAAAATAAATAAATAAACTGAGCATTTACTTTTCTTTCATTTATTAATTAATAAATTTGTTTACATATCGAGTAACTAATTTACAAATAATAATAATAATAATTAGTTGTACTGTTGGACGCATACACAATTATTACAGTGGCGTTGATTGGGTGCATATAAATAAACAACGCGAAAAGTGTTATTTAAAAAAATCCATTTACCTAATTAGGGGTGCGGTTGGTGTGTGAAGTTCGGCCGACTGATCACTCTCTTGGCCTGACAGATCCTAGCTTTTATTTACACAAATTTCGGAAAAAAATCGTTTATTTTTATATAAGTTTATGCATACATACATTAAAAATACTGGGATTGATTGTTATTTTATTTACACGCACTCAATGCCGATAATAATGCATACATATTAAAAACGGGAGATCGATTGAATATATAAAAATAAATTAACAATGCGGATAATTTAACAAAAAATGAAAAGAAAATAATCGAAACTTACTTGATTTTCAACTGAGAGAACGTGTGGATGACTGGATTGTGGCTGCAACTCCGATCTTAAATCATCACATAAAGCTCGCACCATCTCTTTATTCAACCGAAATAAATTTGTAAAAGAATCATCTGCAAGAGAAAATGCATCACTCCTGCTTCTATAAATTCTTTCTCTCCATTCCGTCTCTTCATCATAAAAAAAAAAAAAAAAAAAAAAATACAGGCCATTCTCTTTCTTTTCTCGCAGCTTCGCGCGTCGGTATTCGTATAACGATCCGCGCTGAGCAGTCAGAATTATAAGGACGAAAACAAAACGGGGAGAATAGCAAACGGTCGGAATGTCATGTCACGTGATCAAAATAACGACTTTGACAGTCGGAATTGAGATATACAGCCCGATTCACAGCGCGGCCGAGTAGAAAAGTGAGTGAGACGTGACCACGGATTAGGCTACAGGATGATAAACTAGATAGGGCGGTCAGCGTGGGGAACGGAGCTTTATTTTCCGCATTAATTCAGCCGAACAGAGTAAGCGATCCGATCGCCGCCTGGTGTAGTATCTTTGAAACTCATCGGAAGAAAGGGAAAGCCCGCCCCTTCGGCTTCAGTCATCCAACGAAGGAACAGCCAGAAATGTAAAAACGCGCTGATTGGTGTATTTTCGAGATTTGGTCGCCCTCTATCTGTAAGATGAAAATTACTACCTTTCCGTAACATTAGTAATACATCCTTCTCTTTTAATCCGTGGACGTGACGTAGCCGAAAGGCTCATTTCTACTCCATCGTTGTTCTCGGTAGTAGGAGAAATAGCTATTCCGGGGCCCGTTTTCACTCGCACACAAGTCGTGCCAGCTGATCGATAAAGGAAGCGTGAAGGCGTGACGTCACTTTACCGATTATGATAGAAAACGTAACGATATAACCAATGGAAGAGTTTTATCGAAATAATGTTTGTTTATAAACATTGCCATTCTGTAAATTTACGACAGGATGTATGTTAAGGGATAGCGTTGTGCGGGTGTTTGAAATTCGATCTGAGAGACTCCGATTGAAAAATATGTGTGGTTCGGGGTTTGTTCTATGTTTATTTTACACAGGTAAGATAAGAATTCCCCCCTTTTGTGAAAATGATGATGAGTTTTTCAGACTTGGGAGTGGGGTAAGTATTTTTCATTTCTTATTTAGGTCTAGAGGAAGCAAGAAGATGTCGAAAAAAGTGAGTGCCAGAATCAGCGCGGATCAGCTTGAATATTTGGTATCCTTCATGGAATTAAACCCCACATTTTATAGTGGAATTTTATCGCCCACTTTTTCAAAAAGTGACCGAAAAAAAATGTGGGAGAATTTAAACAACACTTTGAATGCGGCAGGGCCACCTATTAAAAGTCCCGAACTTTGGAGAAAAGTGAGTACTTTTTTTTTTGTATAGATTAGTAATAATCATATGAACCAATTTATATTATTTTTGTTATTGCAATGCTTCCTTAAATATTTAATATCTACAAAATGCTTGCTACAGGGCCTGCCAGAGACCTATAGGTCCTGTACTGAAGCTGGTAGTCGCCTGGTTCGATCCCAGGTCGTGCTCGTCGACCTAGCCGTTTGGAATTTTACATGGTTTTCTCTGAAACTACGGGCGAGGTCCTTCTAGAATGATAACTTCCCCACAGATGTAGAAACTTAGTACATTCAGTTGCCTTAGACTGTAACACCATGATAAAAAAATTTTTTGCAAATTTATTAATATATGTCGCAGTTCTTAAATACTATGATTATGCATATTTTTTTAACCGTCCAATATTTAATAATTATATTGTTAGGTGAATGCTTGTGAAGAATGAAATCTTTATCCAGTTAAAGTGTTTTGTAACCCCCTCCCCCCTCATACTGCTGACAGTGATGAATCCTAAAGTCAGGGTTGTTAATTTGTCCCTTTTTTTTCGGAAATGTTTGTGACAGTGGACAAAATGTAATCCATTAAATAGTTTTTTACACCTAAAGTTATTTTATTAAAGCAATAAAATGTACTTTAACTTTTCATTAGTAATTAAGCAATAGAAGAATGTTATTACCAATTCGTAATTTATAAATAACAAGATATTTCATCTAAAAATATGACATAGAAAATGCTAATAATATAGGTTTGCAGATGTGGAAAAAAAAGAAGGGAAAAAAAAAAAGAGTTATTTCATTCTCTAACCTAAAACTTTAAGGACAAAAGAAAGAGACTACTTTCAATATTACATGTTTTCATGACTCATAACTATTTAGCACATAGACAATTAATTATCTTGTATGAAAAATTGCAAAATTTCATTTTAATTAGTTATATTTCATTTACATATTACTATATTACAAATTCTGGCAAGTTTGGATTATTTTTATATGAATCTAGAAAATAAATTAAGCTGTTTACTTATCATTTTATACATCATATAAAACCTTTTATTTAATATTTCTGATCTAGATAAAGTAAAATATTTCATAAATAGAAGTTGAATATTGACAACATATGTTAAAGAAAGGGAAGAGGACTTAAATTTGAAACAATCATTGTGCATTCATTTACTGTTTGGAAAAAAAAAAAGAAAAAAAATATATTTATTTAATATTATTAATTTTGTTGATTTATTTATTTTGATTATACATAATTACAGATTAATAAAGATTTGTTTTATAAATAGGAAAAGAATCAATACATTAATTTACAACTCATTACCCATAAAATGATATTTTGTCCAGGACAGTTTTAACTAGATTTTTTTTTTTTTTTTCTATTATGGGGAAAAAGAGAACAGCAAGCCTGACAAAAAAATAAATAAAATTTCAGTATAATACTAATTTTTATGCATTATTAAAGGTGGATTTTGCAAAACCTATGCTTAAAATCAGAATAACATCAAATAATTTTTATATTTAAAAAGTGTAATAAATTGATTTTTTTTTTTTTTCTTTCTTGAATCTACATAAAGACAATAATGTATTCATTTTTATAGTAATCTCAAATTTATGCGGAATTTTGTGAAAAGTATTAAATTTTCTCATTACTATTTTAATAAAGAAACTTTTACCCACAATTAGCTTATCAGTGTATTATTTGGAGAGTGAGGGATGGGGGATATTGTCAATATTTAAAATGCTGTATTAAAAAGTTGTTCTGTTAAAAATAATAATTGCTGATATCTAATTATATATTGGTGTCACACATGTTAACAAAATCACACGTTGTTGCTCAAGAGTGAAAATGTTCACTCCTGACAAGTTTCTCTTAACCGTTCTCAGCTATTCCTAATTGAAAAATAATTTGTATATAAAATCGTGTCTTAACTGTTTATTTTTTCATTGCTTGTTTGTATCTTTTCTTTGGAGTTGCATGTTGTTTTAATGCACAGACAATTTTATTTAATTAGCAACTAATATTCTTGGAATAAATTTAATGTGAGATTGAAGCTAAATTATATAATAAATAAATAAAAATGAAATTTTTAATGCATAACAATCAGTCTTCTGAGGTAATTTCAATTTGTTAAATTCCATCTTATTGGTGTATGTGGTTTTAGGAATCTTATACCTGTTGCTCGACAAAAAATCTTTAACACATCTACATATATATAGAGAGAGAGAATAAAAAGAGAATAATTGTATTCCTGTAGTGTAAATTTATACATTTATTTCATTTTAATATGATATTTGGGTTAACAGTCACTGGGTAAGGTTTCATTTTAGTGTTATTGAAGAATTACTTTCTTATTTACAAATTTTAGTTTGTTTTAAAATGCACATATATATATATATATTTTTTTTTTCTACAGACTTGGAATGACAAAAAGGCATATGTCCGGGCAAAATCAGCCAGATTTCGGGAAAGTCAAATGTCTACCGGTGGAGGAGAGTATTGTGCTGAGCCATTGACGTCCATAGAGGAACGAATTTTAAATTTGGCTGGGCAAGTTTCCTCCACCGGAGATGATACAGTGGAGGAGTATGGTGTACCCTCCCAAGTAAGTAAGAAATTTTTTCAATCATATTTGCCGGCCAGGTGGTTCGGTCGGTAGGCCGCTGCCTTCCGAATCTACTGGTCCCAGGTTCGAATCCTGGTGCGGGCATGGATGTTTGTGTTGTCTTATGTCTTCAAAATATTGTGTACTTGTATAATAAAAACTTGTAAACCCTTGTGATGTGGATTTTTCGAGATATAAGCGGCAAGCAATAAATCTCAGTACTCCTCAAATCAATCATATTTTTGTTTGTAAACAATGATGGGCATGGAAGTTTTTTTTTTTTTTTTTTTTTTTTTTACTGAATGTAATTGCAAAGTTTTCTGCTCTTACAATGCCACTATTTTTACATAAAAATACTTACAGTTTTCATTGATAAAAATCAATGAAAACTGAAAAAAAGATGAAAAGTTGGTAATTATATAATTATTTTAACATTCTGATGTACTACGCAGCAGTGGCTGCTCCTGAACCGAAAATAGGTGAAGAGCTCAAAATTAATATTTAAGTTTTTTTAATCATAATTTTTATTAAGCATGGTCTTAAATTAAATTAACTAAAAATACTTATTTAAATGCAAATTTATATTCTGTAACTGAATACAGCTTAAAATACAGTGTGCCTCTTCACCAATTTTCGGTGCACGAGCCGCCACTGCTACGTAGACAACTCCTGATTACTGTTAACTATTTCTTCTTTTATTACTCTTTTTAATATTTATTAAAATTTTCAATGGTTTGTTTGTCAATTTTATAATATTTAACAGCAAGAAAATTGAAACCATAAAACAAATCATTTTATTATCTCCTGTTCATATTAAAGGATAATACAAATTACTTAAATTGCATACAGCATCTGAGGGTATTTAAAGTTTCATTATTTTTACTGCAAATAATTTTGCAGTTTATATTCATATTCGAGAATGTAATCACAAAGTTGGACCTATTATGGTATTTTTTAATTACAACTAAATAATGCTTGATTTTGTTGCAATGTGCATTAAATAAATATAATATGAAATAATTAGTTGAAAATATGAAATGATGTGAAATGAAACTCTCAAAATATGCTGTCAGCCAATCAATGGTTGACAAGTTCTCAAAGTTTGTAGATAAGAGGTGAATTATGTATTAAAATATTGTTTCTATTTAAAAGAAAGTAATATATTGTACTTTATATGATATTATTTGAATGATAATGTTTACTTCCTATATTTTTTTTTCAAGATGATGGTTTCCTTGTGTAAGATTTTTCTACTTTCTCACTTTTAGAGCACAGAAATTCCAGTGAACATACTAGAAGGCTTTAGGGAGGAAGAGGTCATAGCCGAGGCCAGTGAAGATGAAGAATTATTCATTCAAAGCACTGGTCTGCCAGGAACCTCAGCTGAACCATCCCAGCCAGGGACCTCAGCTGGACCATCATCAGCTGTACCCTCCGATAGAACCTCCCTACCGCCTCGTAAGAAAAATTACATTTTTCTTATTTTACTTTCTTGCTGAAAAATGCAATTGGTTTATTTTTCATCCTTTTAATAAAAAAATAAAAATAAAAAAAATCTGGAATGACTTCACTTGACTTTCCTAACATTAAGCAATTAACAATTGTATAAATAAAGTGAGAGAAATCATTAAAGAAACAAAAAGGAAAATCATAATAAGGGATTAGAGTATTTTTCTTATTGTTTAATTTTACGCTATTGTTCTTCAAATAATTTGAACTCATAGATCATAATGATAAAGAATTTTTCATTGTCTCTCTTTAAAAACTAATAAAGGCTAGATTCACAGAAATCTATACAATTCATCAGATGTTGAGCTGCAACATGTGTATAAATTTTCAGTACAATCGGATAAGGCATTTACACGCTATCGCACTTTAGAAAATATGGACACGTAGCCCATAATGCTAAAGAATGATTCTTTGTGTCCCTGTAAGAAAAAATATAAGTACTAGATTCACCAAAATGTATACAGTTTGTGCGACGGCGATTTATAACATATGTTTAAATTTTCAGTTCAAACGGATGAGGCATTTACACGCTATTGCACTTTAAAAAATTTGGTCCCATAAGCTATTATGATAAACAATTTTTTCTTTGTGTTCCTGTAAAAAAACTATAAGTTCTAGATTCACCAAAATTAGTAGGATCCATGCTATGGCGACCTACAGGCCCTGACTAATGCCAGGGCATGTGGTGCAGCTGCCCTGGGCCCCCCTCTGGAAGAGGCCCCCCCAACAGGGATAAACAGAAATTCTGCAACCTGATTACAATACTTTCTTTACCTATGATTTTTGAAAAGTAAAAATTTTTGGAAACGAGTAAATTACTAATTTAATTGTTGGCAATTTTTTGAATATGAAATTGGAATAAAAACTACATAATAGATAATGAGTAATTATGGAGACAAATTTCCCCAAAGAATAATATGGCTTGTAGCTGTCAGTGCAATTATACAAGCACCTTATTTGACAGTTCAACATTTCTTTATGCTAAATGCTATGAACACAGTTGTCTGCTATATCATTATTCAATTTGGCATCCAAAACATTAAATATTTTTCAAATGTTTAAACAAAGAAGGTGCATCTGTTTTCATTATATTATTCATGATTTAAAATAGATTCAGTACATGTTCGCTTTAAAACAACCACAGTAATTATTTACATATCTAGGCATTTATTATTTCTGTTGCAACAGAAAAAATGAGAGATCGATAGGTTAAAAACTGATAAAATGGAGAAAATGCTTAACAGTCAGTACTAAAAATGAAGGAAAAAAAGAAAAGTCAAATTACGTGTGATGGTATCTTGAGATTATAAAAAAAGAGCACAAGTGTAGTGTAAAAGCAGAAATGTACTTATAAACCTACTTCACTATTTTTTATTTCTAATTTCACTTTTTTTACACAGGATACAGAGCTAATTAGGCTATTCTACACAGAAAAAAGAAATCCATTTAATATTTCCTTGAATTACAAAAAATACATCATTATTGAGTTTTTTAAGGCAAACCAACTACACATTTGAGGCATCTTCTTAATAATAAAAGCTAACGTTCTTTAAAACTAATGCTCAAAACTTATAATGCTGCTAAAATAATTTGTGGCCATTAAGTAGTGCTACAGATTCTTTATCAATAGTGTCCATCAAATTATAGTGATTAATTTATTTTTTAAGTGAGTAAATTATTTCTTTTAAATAAAAATAGGTGTGATAAATAATATATCACGCCTTTTGTAATATATTTCCATATGAAACTTTCTTACTAGAATTTGATATTTTTTAATTTTGTATTTTTGTTACAGCCAAAAGACGTAGGATGACGCTGTCGGGAAAGACAGAACTGGTGCTGGCAGAACTGCAACGACAAAACCAGCTGCTCACAAGATCTGCCCAGGCAGCAGAAAGAGTAGCAGAAAATACGTCGGACATTTCCCAAACTTTAAGGGAAATGAAAGACATATTTTCTGCTATCTGCCAGCACATAACCAAAAAATAATTTTTTTCTTTCTTTTTTTCTTTTTTGTATAGAGTGCATTTGGTGTAAGTGTAACCTCAGCGTATAATTGTACTGATAAGCTGAATTTAGAGCTAATACTCATCACTTTTTGTTTATTTGAATTCTGTAACAAGCAGAGCTATTTTAAAAATTTAAACAGTTGTTTCATAGTTATGAAGGTTTTCACTATATAGGAGAAACATTGCTAAATTATAAATGTTTTTTTTTTTTTTTTTTTTTTTTTTTTTTTTAAAGAAAAAGAGTTTATGCCTAAAAATTTTCAGAAATGTAAGTATGATTGCAACTGAGCAACATGTGGTCAAAATGTTGTTACACTTACACCATTTCACCCTTTACTATATTATGTAGACAGGTGACTCCCAGAAAATCATATTATTAAAATAAATTTCCAGAAATACACACATCCAAACTGATGTAAGCAATGATATTTATAGTAAAGTTTTTTAAGAAAAAATGCAAGATGGTGCTGGTATTAACAGTGATTTAAGAAAAATTAAAAAAACTTAATTTTGTACAAAGTTTCTTGCAAAAAGTGAATAAAAATTTTCATTCAATCTATTATTTTAGTACAAACATTTGTGAGAGAAACAGGGAAAAAAAAATATATATATATACATTATTTGGGGGGGGGGGGGGGGGGGCCCTCACATGTTTTTTCATGATTTTTTTTTTCTTTCTTTTTCAGAATGGATTTTAAAATGTTGTATTTTGTTTTAATTAGTAAATTGTAATTTGTTAAATAATAAATAAAATAAAATAAAAACGTGATATGCAAATTACTTTTATGCATATTGTTTAATCAATTTATTTTTATCTAAATATTTATTTTAAAATATACAAATCTTTAAAATCTGTGCACATTTCTGGGAGTCTTCTGTATTTCATAAATGTAAATTATATACTATACAGTCAACTCTCAAAAATCCACAATTCTCTAAAATCTGCATATCATTGACAATGTAAACAAACATTATAGTGATTGTTTGTTGCTTAATGGATTGCAGAAATTCAGAAGTTGGTGTAGGAGGTAAAGCAATTATTAAGATTTGTGTTGATGAATGACCAATCACTCAGATTACTACAGAGGAGAAAATAATAAGTGTAATTATGCAAACATTAAAATAATAATAATTAAGACCTTGAATTAGGAGAAGAAAAAGAATTTACTAGAAGAATAAGTCGATTTTTCTTAAGGTCGAAGAATTGTTGGCTTATTCCACAAGTTGTAGAATTATGTTTTAATATTATATATATTAAGACCAAAAAAAAAGAATCTTACCCTGTTATTGATGAGAAAAATCTGGAGAATTTATAACAGTAATTAAATGTGTAAAAATTTACCTTAAAATTAATTTCTTTAATTCGTTATAATTTTACTATGCATAGTTTACAACACTGTATTTATAACATAGAAATTGTTTTATAATGATTTGCTATTCAAATGAGGCTCTAAAATGTAAATAAAGACATTATCCTATAATCTGCAAAATTCAGAAATCCGCAAAACTTTTCATTTTTAACTGTGTGGATTTTTGAGAGTGTACTGTAATTTATTTGTATATTGTAAATAGTGTATTTGTTATATAATATTATGCTTAAAAATGTTGTTAATATTGTTATAAAAATTGTATAATTGTAAATAAAATAAATGTGAAATAAATAACTTGTTCATAAATTTATGTCTATTAATAAATCTTGCTGTTTGCAGTAATTTAAAAACTGAAACAAATGTACCCATATGGTTACTGAAAACACTTTTTACAAAAATTCAGATTTTTTTTTTTTTTTGTCTTTTGAATTGATTTAGTATTACCAATCTTTAGAAACATAGGATTGGTAGGTAAAGAGAAAGATGTTTTTTGTTGTGAATGGTTGTTATGAATGAAAATGTGAAATTAATGTAATATACTTATTTTTTAAAATAGGTTTTAAATGGAAGGAAAAAAAAACCTTTAAAAGTAGAAATCTATTGATTACGTATTTTATAAAAGTGAATGGCAGTTTACATCATATGTAAGAAAAAAAAAAAATGTTTGTAACAAAATTTACAGCAATATCAGAAGTACAAGTATACTACATCTTACAGAATCTAAATAATAAAAGAATAATTCTATAGAAATTCTAAATTAACTGTGCCATATATGCTACTGGAAAGTTTGGTTCCCTGGGATACAACTTTGAAAGATCTGCCCCCCCCCCCCCTTTTTTCCCCCTTTCCAAAAAGCAGGTCCTTGTATTAATAATGATGCAAAGTGTTGTTTAAATCAAGAGCATTTTTTAAAAATAGACTTTCAAAGCAGAAATAAAACCTGAATCAGTAATTTATTAGGAAATAATGTTGTGAAGAAAGATATCTTTGTAAAATTATCAAAAGACCCTTCTATTTAAATGTAGCCATTTATCATGCTGATTAGTTAATTTTAAGCACAATTACTTTTTTCTGGAATCTATTTTTTTCCTTTCCATATTTTACATGATATACAATTCTTATGACATTGCTCTTCATATTTAAGAGTGAAAATCTAACACTCATTAATCTTCAACTGAATCCTTGATAGTTAAACAAATTATGTATTGTAAAGGCATGAAAAAAATCTAGGAAAGAGACTGATTGAAGAGACAGAGAGAAAACTTAAAAAGCCAATCTCTGCTTGGTAGTAATCAGGATATAACCAGCAAGGGACCTTAAAAGGGAGGGCTGAAAAAAAAATAAAATCATTAACTACTGCATCATTTTTGTAGTAGTTCTAAATATCAAAGATGTCAAAGGCAAAAGTATGTTGTTTCCAAACGTTTTCTTGGGAAAATCTTAGCTTTAAAATTTAACTTATTTAAAAAAAGTAAAATAAAATCCTACATTAATAAACAAAATAAAAAATTGTACATAACAATATGTAATTGTATAACCCTATTAAAAAAGGTAAATACATTTTTAATTAAAAAAAATTAAAAAGATTGCCACATAAATAATTATATAGTGAAATCAGGAAATAATATGACATAATCCGATTATTATTATGATTTATGATGTTTAAAAAGTTTTTTTTTTTTTTTTTCCTTAAACATAAGAAAATTCTTAAGGTATTGGCTGATAATTTTTGTAGTGTTTTCAGAAAAAGAGATATTGATTCCCCCCACCCTCCTCCCCAACCTATATTTTATTTTACTTCTAAGTCATGAGACTGAATTCCACTGATTTGGTTAAAATGCATTAGTAAAATTTCTCTGTCATTGTCGTTTTAGATACAAACTTATTACAACTTTTAAACTTGTTTTGCCTGTAATAAGGAAGAAATTTGGAAAAACTTATGTAAAACAAATAAACTGCTAAAAGTACTCTCAAGTCTCTACCTTTTTTAATAGACACATCTCTAGCTCAGCCAAATCTTATGTTATCCTAAAGAAAAATTTGTTTTCAGATTTACTCATTACTTTATGTCCATTTTAAAATTCTGCATTCACATTCAGAAAATTTGTAACTGTTAAATTAGTTCTTGTTTTCTAAAAATTAATTTTTTGAACTTTTTTCTTTTGAAGTTTTAAAAGCTATTATTTATCTTGTTGCTAAAATATAAGAAAAATGCACAATAAGGAAGTTGTGAATTTTCTGAATGTGAAAAGAAATTAATCAAATATATATACATTAGGTAATGAATAATTCTCTTAACAAATTCCCCCATACAATAACTTAGTGTTTGGTTGTTTTGCAGGGATAAATAGAGCCCACCAATGAGGAACGTGTGATGCATCTTTATTGTCGGCTCAGTCAAACCCTATGTTATACTAAATGAAAATTTATCAGAATTATTTATTATCTAATACATTTTTTAATTCTGTTTTCTTATTCAAAACGTATCACAACCGTTAAATCAGTTTTGCTCCACTCCTTTTTTTTTAAATATATTTTGGGGCCAAAATGTAAGAAAAATGCACTCTATTTTAGCAGATGTGAATTTTCTAAATATTAGGGGAAAACAGAATATTAAAAATAATATTAAATACTATAAAATTCTCATAACAAATTTCCCATAGAATAACATAGGGTTTGTTTGCATACGGAGATAAATAATGTACTCCCTTAAGACCCCAGTGATGTAGGAAATTTTTAATTTGCTTTGAACAGCCAGTTTTTAATCATGTATATTAACTCCAGTTCTAATTATCAATGAAGAATTTTTAATTTCTCTTTGTCAATGTTTACCTGTAAAGTGCTGGTTTTATCACATTAGTTAATTTTAAACGTGTAGCAGATTTTTTGTACCATTTTAGCTATATTAAACTTAAAAAAAAAAAAAAATGCATGACTTAAGTATTTCAAGTATCATTGTGTTGCAGTTTTCTACAAAAATTTTAAATCATTCTTAAATATCTATACAAGCTTCATAAATATTAAATAGAAATATACCTCTCAAAAAGTGTAAATCCATTAATAACCTGATGTATAAAATTTTTAAGTATCTAATCTATCTTCTTTTGAATATTAAGAAATATATATATATATATATATATATTCTTTAGAAACAGTGGCATATTTAAAAGTAGAAAATAATTTGATAATATTTCTATACATGAATAGTGGTGTGATGCTGTGTTAAAAGTAAAGGAAATTATTAACAGTTAGGTTTTTTTTTTAATAAACACTTATCATGTTTTGGATCACAACATCATTTGATCCTTGATTAATCTCTTGAGGGCCCTCCGTGGCCGAGTGGATATGTCACCACGCTGCTAATCGCCTTCGAGCGTAGGAGAGCGGGTTGGATTCCCGCGCTGGCCCTGGATGTTTTCTCCAATTCTTTGTATTGTAATTCTATCATGTGCTATCTCTCGTTATCTGACGAAGATTTACAAGCGGACTACGAGTCAAGCATGCAAATCTGATGTATATGTTATGTTATCTCTTGAAGCCATTGTCATGTTGATTGTGTACACTCATCATTAATTCCAATTCAAAAGGTATACACATAAAAAATAACTGTCATGCCACAAATTTCTTTAAACCAATTTTCTGACTAGAGAGATGGAAAGTTTCATTTATTTAAAGATCCTATCAATTTATTGACTATAAGAAATTACTTAACTTTTTGTAACTATCATGAATCGATAAGTAATCTTTTTTCTTGTTACTAAGGTATATAAAGATGAGAATAAAGCCAAATAAAGTTGCTCATAATTATATTTCTTAAATACTTAGAAATTAATTTACTGATAGTTAAAATTAGCAGTTATGTATGTATGTATGTATGTATGTATATATATATATATATATATATATATATATATATATATATATATTTTTTTTTTTTTTTTTTTTTTTTTTCAAACAGTTGCAAAATTTTTAAAACCGAATTTTTATAGATTCAGTTAACTGAATATTTTTTGATTTAGCCAAACTGAATATTCAGTACATTCCTAATTTTCAGATTCCTCATATTTCAATTATTTATTTATTTATTTATTTATTTATTTATTTATTTATTTTTGAAAGTCGGAATTTTTAACAAATATCTAAGTTATCCATATCTACAGAATCATATAGGCCATGCATCCCTCTCGTTATCAGTCTGCAACATACCTAGTACAAAACTTTAAATGAATATTGTAAAATGCAAGAATTTATAATAATTATTTTGGTTCAAAAAAAGACATGACCCTTCATCAGGTGAAAAAAGTAGGCGTGACTGCTGTAAACTATTGTTGCAAGTTCCTGCTTTTTATAGTGTTTATTCAAAGTTTTGTACTCATTACTAAAAATTGCACTAATAATAAAGGGAAAAAAAATGAAAATTGTTATATATTTCTTATGTTTAATTTCTATTTCAAAAGAAATGAAAAAATAAAATAAATAAACACATATAATGAAAAAAGAGAAGCAGGTATAACGTTTAAATATGGAATTTTATTGTTATATACAAATTGATTTCTGCATAACAACTCATCAATTGAATATTTATTTATGAATCATAAACATAAAAATGAAAATAGCCAATTTAACCCATTTTTCGCTGGTGTTGCATTCACGCAACACCAGATGTAATTGCATTTAACAATTAACTAAAAAAGTTATTTTATATTAACTATGCTTTCAAATAAGGAAAGGATAGATATATATTTTATTACAAAAAAATTTGATCTGAAAAATTATTTTGTATTTAAAAATGATTTTCAAACTTGAAGCACTAATCAATCCAAAATTTTTGGAAATCTTCATATTTGAATAAGTTTACATAACTTGTAAAAAAAAGTGTTTCATAATAAAATAATTACTTTTGAAGTTTTATGCTCCCTCAAGAAAATTTCCGTAAATGTTTATTTGTATTCATTCTATATTCTTATTCCACTAAAGTTGTACAAATATGACACCCTGTATTTAGTACAATAAGCATATTTTAATAATTTTGTTTTAATTTACTGTTATATATGATCAAAATAATTACTGTTTGTAAAAAAAAAAATAAAAAAAAAAAAAAAATCATTATTTCTAGTTTTTCGTAGTTAACGGGTCAAAATAATAACATTTCTGTAGAAAATATAATACAACATGTAGTATTTAACAATATGAAAGGGATATATGTAGAAAAAGATGGCACAAGACGATATTTACATATTTTGAGGGTATTCGAGGAAGCAAGATGATGGCATATGAATGTACAAGATGAAAATATGTTACAAGATGACACAGATATTTGCATATTTTGAAGGCATTCGAGGAAGCAAGACGATGACATACAATATGATAATATGTTACAATCTCAAAAATCTGCAATGTTTAAAAATATATATATTCTATCTTTATCACAGTAGCAAAATGAAAAAAAAATAGAAAGAAAATTATAATTAATTAAAAATTATTAATATTTAAAATAAACACTTGGAGCGTGTTCAGTAGAGCGCCCGATCCACGACCGGTCGATTGATTCCGAGCCAAAGCGTTCAGTGGTGTCGACCGATCCAGAGTCACATCGTTCAGTGGAATGAACCGAACTCGACCGGTCGTGGATCAGAAAGCCCAGAAAAATTTCTTGATCCATTGGGTCACGTGATGGATCAAATACGCAATAGGATGAAAATCAGGCTCTGACTGACCCTACGCAGTAAAAACCTGAACAATGAACATCTGTTTTTGACAATGATTGTTTATTTGTTTAATTAGCTGAGGATTAATACAGATGTACCTATTTATGTGCATTGTTTGTGCTGTAGAAAATAAGGTAAGTAATTCCATAAAATGCTAAACTATATAATGTTTATTTATTTATTGTGTAAAAAAGATTTTTTACGTAATAACGATTTTCGATACGTAATTTCTTTTATTGATGAACGTAACATTTAAACATAAAATTAAAACAAAAATTTACACAATTTTAATTGAAACAAAAATTTTTCTTTTCTTTTTTCTTTTCTTTTCTTTTTTTTTTTTTTAATTCGGACGCTATTATATTTTGTTAATTTAATATATAAAAATAAGCTGGGAAAAATTAATTATTTCATTTTTTTTTTTCAGACAAAGCTTTTCATTCATGCGATTGTTTTTTGTTTATGTTTTTTATTGTTTTGTTTGTTTAAGAAGCTATTAATTGATTGTGCTGATAAATTACTAATATACATTACTTTGGTTATGATTTTTCTAAATTTACGTATAAATTTTAATCATAAAAATGTTACGTTACATTTATTTTTAAAGGAGCAGAGTGGATTTATCTTAAATGAGCACTTCTTGATATAAGAAAACATCTTTCTTTCTCTTCGAATTTTATTATGAACAGAAATGTACAACAAAAACGTTTTTGATAAATATATAAATAAATAAATTACTAGTTGATATCCCTCATTCTGGCAGAATTCTCTGTGGGCTTTATGATTGCAACATGCGTGCAATCTATAGCCCCTACGGTTCCTGGAATACCGAATTTTTTATAAAATCGTTCCTTGACCACAGTTTTTCTGCCAGAGAGGGAAACTGGATGGTTCTTTGGCCAATGACATTGAGTATGGCATTGGTAACCCCATCAATCAGCTGCTAACAGTTGATTGGCTTACTTTTGTAAGGTCACCAATGCCAACCTGATAGTCGCCCCTCGCAAAAAAAGTAAGGGCTGTGTTAATAGAATACATAAGAGGAAATTACAATTCTATGTACAGTCGGGGAAAAAAAAAAAAAACGCAGCACTCGATGTAACTCCGTTGCTAATCAAAGCACAAAAATCTAATAGGTATCATTCGACGGGGAATTGAGAGTAGATTCAGAAAATGAACGGAAATTTTGAATTGGGGGTTGTCTGCATATTAAAACGCGCACCAACTTCGATTTTTTAAATGGTAATGCCCCATTTTTATTTTATATTTGAATTCCTGGGATCGCGACAATGCGAAAAAGTATATTGGTTGTATATTTTGCTTATTTTTTCATGGAGTTATAAGCGTTCAAAGTTTGAAGGTGCTAATGTTAAATTCATATTTCAAACTTTTATTAATATCTTCACAAAAAATAACTTGATCGATATAATTCTTTTTTTACGAGATACAGTGAAGAAACCCAAACATAATCCATCATTACTTTTGATTCTGAAAAATATTTTTAATTCTGAAAAATATTAATAAATTCATATTCATAAAAATTATGAATTATGACCTATATTAATTTTTACATAAAATGAATCGTAATGCTGAAAAATATGGGTGTGCAAATTTGCAGCTCATTCCAATTATTAGTTTTCGAGATATAAATAAATCTTTCTTTTGGAGTGGTTTAGGGGGCCGTCTCTTAAAAAATTTTGAATGAGATAACGAAGCAAATCTTAAAAAATAACGGAGAAAATTGAACAAAATATTTTTATTTTTTATTTAAGGGTCAAATTATATAACAACAACGCCAAATGCAAAGAAATGAAACAAAAATGTTGATTTTTAGACATTTGTGTTAGTATCAAGAATTCCTGTTCTCTAAAGCTCCGCCTTTTATCGTTCTTCAAAACAAAACAATGCAGAAACGAAAAGAGAACGTGACTTTGAGTATTCGTGTTAAACCCCTTATTTCACACTGACAAAAATATACACAAGTGGTATTTACTTCATCGATTACTGGTGATAAATTTAGAATCCTTTAAACGAAAAGTAGTAGAAAAAAATTAACAAATAGGCGGGGTTTACTGTGGATATACATTATAACTATATTCTTTCTAATTAATATATTTCTATCCATAGTATATTTTATTGGAAAAATATGAACACTGGGTACGTGCTTAAGAAATAAGTAACACACAAATTACGAAAGAAACACCCACTGGCATTGTTACAGATTTTCAAATGATGTGAATCTACATCAGCAGTCGCGAAAGCGTTAATTAAGAAATTATATTTTCATAGAAATTATAAAACAAATCTTAGAGCTCCAAAGAGTTCAGCTGACCAAAAACTGGTAAGTGCTATTAAAATTGTTTAACATTTACTTTATGAAACCTTACAATAATTTATCCGAAAAGATTTAATTTATGCGTTGTTGTATATATATATATAGCTATATTATTTCAGTTTGTATATTATGTTACACGTACGAAAGAAAATTTAAGCTTTATTGGTTATCAGTATGTCCATGATAGATACTTTTTAATTGAAAAATATTGCACTTTTATAAAAAGTATTGTCTGACCAATCGTAAGTGTAATGTATTTAAATATACCTAAAATTATCTAAAAAAGTACTAAAGTATATACATATCCAAAAAACTAAATTCATGATAATTAAGATACTGCAATAGTGTTAATATTTTTATTTCTTTTTATAACTCTTTTTTTCTTGAAATATTTCCGGTGTGAAACAGTATAATTTTGTCTAGTTCTTGTAGGATCTTAATTTTATTTTTCTATATTTAGAGATAGCTCCCTAACACATTTTTGATCATAACTCTATGAATACTAAAGCTAAAGTATACAAACAGTATACTTTTCCGCACTGCCAGACTCTCAGAAATTCGAATATGAAGCCAAAATTGGGTGTTGCTATTGAAAAAATCAAAGTTGGCGCTCATTTTAATATGTTGATGACCCCTAATTCAAAATTCGACGACATTTTCAGAAAGTGCATTTCATTTCCTGTTGAATGGTGTCTGTTAAATTTTTCTGCGTCAATTAATAACGAAATACCATCAAGTGCTGCGTTTTTTTTTTTCCCCGACTGTACAATAATCAATACATGTAACAGAAAAAAAAAAAAAATAAGGTATTTCAATATTAAACACCACACTCCAATATTTTATTAGCCAAATTTATATCAAATATGAAATTATAGTAAATTATTTAAAATTATAATTTATGGATTTAGAAAAAAAATAGTTAAATTATGTACCAAATAAAAGTTGGTGTTTGGAATACGGCCGATTGACAACCCTAGGGTCCTAGACCTGAGGGGGGGGTGCCTTCTGTGAAGGGCTTTCTAAGGGGTCCTAGCCTGTATTGATGCAAATTTCAGAGAAAAACATGGAAAACTCCAAACAGATAGGCCGAGAAGTGTGACCTGGGATCGAACCCGGCACCTCACGTCTATCAGCTTTGAGAGCAGAACCGCTTAGCTGCAGGTGGGCCGTACCAATTAAAACAGTCAAAAGACATTTGCTAATGAAATAGTGGTAAATGTGTAATATGAAAAAAAAAAAGGTTTATAAATTGGTATTAGATTACAGAGTTATACAATACAGTACATATGTGCATGGGCCTGGTTATTAGACTTAATGTTATTTTAATACATACAAAACTTTGACTAAACACTATAAAATGCAATAATTTTGCATCAATTGTTTTGGGTCGAAAGAGCACATGACCTTTCATCATGTGAAAACAAAGTATGCCCGAGTAGTGCAGTTAAAGCAGCAGCATAAGTGCATTGCCTATCTGAAGAAATTATGAAATACTGAACCCCAGTAGCAGAAAGTTTTGTAGCTGTCTGCGACAGGCTCTTAAAATTTCATAATCTGTCTGCAAAATTTGCATGTAATTAGGGGTGAAAATGGCTTACACTCAAAAAGCTGATTGGGGGAGGGGGGCTTAACATCAGTGGTGATCTCGTGCAACAATACATGAACACAATTTTACTGCAGAACAATATAGTATAAACAATTGTGTGTATTGATTCAATTCACCTCATTCAATTAAATATTTTATAGCAATGTTTGACACAACACAATATAAATAATTATAAATAATAAAAGTATTAGTTTTAGTTTTGATTCAGAAATTTTTTTAAAGTGAATTGTTATTCGAAAGTTGCAGACAAATTTTTTTATCAGTGCAGACAAAAACTGTCTGCAAGCCGTTTTTGTGTGCCCGCGACTATGTCGCCGTGTTTCTGCCACTGGGACTATAGTTATCTATTTACCAATACTTTAATTATTAAAATAAAATTCCCATACTTAATTTATTTTGCAGCAATGCAGATTCTCTCAAATTTCAAGTAAATTAGTATATTACATTATGTCGCAATTATATTCACAATCTTTTAGTGCATTATGCTAATTTGATATCAAATTATGTGATGTCCTCCTGCACACAGAAGCCAATAATCTCAATGCATGTATTAGAATCTGCCAGCTGTAATATTAAGGGTTACATACAAACGGAACGCTTGCAATTTCGATGGCGTAAATTTTGCAAGTTTTTTGCAAATACAGTCGGCAGCAAAAGTAACAGAGCACTAGCGAAAATTCCTATGTAAAAAAAGTACACTCAATGCAGATTTGTTAAATAAAGCCTTGTCGAATCCTGTTCTTAGTCAGTCTAAGCACACGATTCGACAAGGATTTATTTAACAAAACAGTGTTAAGTGTGCTTTTTTCATACAGGAATTTTTGCTAGTGCTCGGATACTTTTGCTTCCGACTGCAGTCATACATTTGGAACGCCTGCAAACGGCTTTGCAACTGGAAGTGTTTCATTTGTATGTACCCCTTAGTGTTTTATTTTATTTATTTACTTGCGTTCACATATTGTAGTTAGATCTGTTAAACTCTTCATTATCAAATGAATGTATATACTTCAAAAATCCTCTTACTTTATAAGAAGTCTGAATAGAAGTTGAATTCACTGAGAATCTTGTTAGTAGTTTATAGAATTTTTGAGGTAGTTCTGCACTAGAAACAAATTAACACATTCGGTGATGATCTCCCATGACTGCCATCAGAAACAACACTCCACATCATGTGCTGATGGTGATGTGAGATTAGCTGCGAATGTGCTAATCATTAAACAAAAAGTGGGGGGGGGGGGCTATGTTTTTTTGTTCAAAAACAGAAAAAATTTATTTTAAAATTTAATTTCAGAAAAATAGTTTTCATTAGCAATCAAAAGGTTATAGTATACATACACTGTTTCGAGAGTTTACAAAAAATCAAATATTAGAAGTCTCTTGTGCATTGAAATTGATCCTATATGTTATACGATTGTCACCTATTCATCTCAGTGTAAGAGATGTTGTACAATTTATGTTTTATTGATTTCAATATAACCTTAAATCAGAAGCACCCCATATTTTATTTTGCTAATGGTTATTTACTAACTCCATAAATTATAAAAACATGCAACAAATGTTTCTGGTTAAAATAACTCAGCATGACCCTTTATTAGGTGAAGCAAAGTAAATTCAAATGCAGCATAAAAGTGAAAGGATCAAGTGTGTTGTTACTTTGATACTTCATGTCTATTTTTTGTCTAAAGATGAGGGATCAAAATTAACTATTCTGATCCAAAGCAATTGTTACAAGTTTTATAAATTTATGAAGTCTGCTTACTAAGCTTTTATTCCTATTCATTCAACAGCACTGATTTGGTACATAATTCTCCCGTTAAGAATCAAGATTTTTTTTTCCAAAAACTGATTTAAAAAAAGAAAAAAAAAAGATTTAAGTGCAAATCTCTGAAATTTCTGCTTTTGATGTATAATTTATGAAAAATGCCATATTTTTGCTGACTGATTCCGAAATGTTGGATATTATGATGTTAGGTACTTTACTAAATTTAGTTTTAATTGTAGAAATGCACAATGTTTACACTGACAATGGAATGATACTCATTTTTATGATGGACATGGGAGGGAAGCAAATTATTAAAGTCACCACTTTATCTTGTTTATTCACTATGTGGCAAGTGGATATTTTTAGGTGGTGTAGTTCATTGTACATTAACCTCCAAAATACAGTTTGAAAATATGGCAAAAAGAAAAAAAATCCACTTGTGGACCACTGGATACTGTAAAAGGTACATTCCCTCTTACAATTTTTCCGCCTCTGGTCATAAAATTCCATCAGCTCTATGACAAAATTTGTTTATAGAATAACTCATTACCTAATGTTATTGAATATATTGAAGTACTAAAAACGAAACTTTCGAGATGTCACACGCCTCATTAAAAATAATGAAATAACAGAAAGTTAGGCGTCAAAAAAGACGACTGGTCACGGTCGTCAAAGCAAAATTTATAGTTGTTATTGTTTATCTGTCCAGACTTTTCAGACAGGGTCCTGCTTTTACGAAATTGTGAAAAATCTGTACGTAGTTTTGTGAATCTAAATTTAGCGTGAAAATAAATCTCTTACGAATTTCTTGGCACGAGTCCTCTTTTTGTGAAATTGTGAAAAATGTAATTTTGAAAATTAAAATTACAATTAAGCCCAGTGACAGAAACGTCTGCGAGAGGTTTTTAAAATTTCATAATCTGTCTGAGAAATTTGCATGTAGTCTGGGATGAAAATGGCTTGCACTCAAAAAGCTTGAAATATGATAGCAGCAATCTGGGGGAGGGAGCTTAACAACGGTGGGGATCTCGTGCAACAATACACAATACTATTTTACTACAGAACAATATAGTATAAACAATTATAAAATATTTTATAGCAATGGTTCACACAACACAATAAAAATAATTATAAATAATAAAAGTATTAGTTTTAGTTTTGATACAGAAATTTTTATAAGTTAATTTTGAAGTGCAGGAGAAGTTTTGGAGCACTTTTAAATGAAATTAACATTTTTCTACTTTCCCCTAGAATCTCAGTAACAGGTAACAAGTATGACGCTGCCTATAAAGGGAGATCTAGGCTCCTAGGTCCTTCTGTTTTGTGTGTTTCTACCAAGGCACCTATAGGAGGCTCTAGAGCTCCTACCAGAGAGCGTCTAAGACGTCATACATCGGTAGCGCATTATCGTGGGCAAAAAATGTCCATAAATTGCAGACAATTTTTTATGACTTAAGACAAAAACTGTCTGAAAGTTGTGGGCAATTTTTTTTATTAGTACGGACGAAGAGTGTCTGAAAGTTGCGGACTAATTTTTTTATTAGTGCAGACCAAAAACTGTCTGCAAGCTGTTTTTCTGTGTCCGCGACTATGTCGCCGTGTCGCGGCGTTTCTGCCACTGGGTACTGAACAATATTTCAAATATGGTGTACCATACAAATTATATAGTTCTCCCATAATACACATGCAATACATTCTTTGCTACTATCTGCCAAAATGTTTCTTGTTTTTTTTTTTTACAACACAAATTTAATAATGTATGAGAAATCATCCTAATAGAAGGTGGTATCCTCTCACTTGGTAAAGTGTCTTTTATACTGTCAATAAGGAACATTGCTAGTTCCTTATTAACCCTAAACCTTCGAATGAACATCCTTTCATTCATATTTTGACACGGGTCGCTTCTATCAACAATAGGACGGGGAATTTGGCGCTCCTCTGCTTCCTCTAACTGCAATCATTGTGCTATGGGGTAAAAATAATAATTTACAAATTATACATATTGTTTAAGTAGAAGATAATTACAAAAATATAATTGTATAAAACATATAGAATGGAGGGTACTCCATTCTAGATTATTAGTTCCTTAGCCTTATAATCCCTACATATAGGCACATATAAAAATAAAATAATTACTCATTTATACTCATTAGATCAATATTTCAATCAATATGTAAAACCTACTCATAACAAAATAAATAAATAGAAGGTCAGCATTCTTTTAAAAAAATTATAAAATAAATAAATCAATAAAAATATTTTTAAATAAAGTAAAAACTGTGTTATAAAAAGTGCATGTACAACTTGAAAACGCAATTTCAAAAAATAAATAAATAAATAAATAAATAAAAAATAAAAATAAAAATAATATATATATATATATATATATATATATATATTGGATTTGGGAAAAAGGCCAATTGACTGCTGTAGGTCCTAGGCCTGAGGAGGAGTGCCCTCGGTGGGTTTATTTAAGGGGCCCTAGCGCGTATTTACCCAAGTTTCGGAGAAAATCAAGGAAAAATCCGAACGGCTAGGCCAACTAGCGCGACCTGGGATCGAACCCGGCACCTCACGCCTACCAGCTTTGAGCGCAGAACCGCTTGGCCGCTGGTGGGCCAGCAAACAAAAGAAATTAGATTGAAAATTATTTGCCCTAATAAATGAAAGTACACATCAGATTAATCTTTCTACCACTAGATATAAGTATAGTATTTCATATACTAAAGTAGCTAGCAATGACTTTATTATTTTACAAATGAATATCTAACAAAGGAGGATGAAAGTACTCCCGGAATCAGCTCGAACGTAATAATGTTAAAATTTCTAAATATAAGTAATTCATTTATATATATATTATTTACAGAAAAGTAAACATAATATTTAAAAATTGGGTTATTTAAAAAAAAGTAAAACAAATGCAATGACAAATCGAAAACGCAATAAAGGATTTTGCAGCCGACAAAAGAAAGGAGATGTAAAAACTTTATAATGAATAACGAATGAAATGTCATAATAAATGAAATTACTCATCAGATTCATCTTTCTGTCAATAGACAGAAGTACAAAATTAATGGTATTTCGAATAATTAATAAGTATTAATGATTTTATAACTTTTTACATCTAACAAAAGAAAATGGAAATACAGCTTGTGATCGGTAGCATAAAGAAAACTTGAAAAATAATTAAAACAATGCATTTTTTTAGCTAAATATTTACAAAAAAAAAAAAAAAAAAAAATCAATTAACATTTCTTAAAATATTAAAAATTGAGTAAAAAACATGCACTTACCAATTCAAACAGAATAAAAATTCAAAACGCAACAGCAGACAAACCAACGGCACTTGAAGAAACGAAGCTAACTGCTTCTCACTACGCCTGAGGCAGCCGAGTTCAAACAGACGAGACCTTGTAAACAAGCGAGACATTTAACTCAACGAAGGAGTAGAGAAAATGTGCCATGAATTGCCTTTTCTCACTCGCAGGAAAGGCTGACGTCAAAATGACGTCAGAGACGGACTTTGTCACTGACATTTCTTCACTCGTACGTACTGTGAATCGGCCTGAAAATCTTAAAACTTCCTTCCTTTTTTTTTGGGAGGGGGGGGGGGTAGAGAATTAGATTCATTTTCCAATACTAGCAGAACTAGGATTTTGTGTTTGCAAGTTATGCTTAAAAATAAAACAAATAAAATCAAAATCAAAAGAATTTTGATGAAATGCACTATTACATGGTCTGAACTATCCCTTGCCAATCACCTTGTACAATTTCTCTGCCGATGGCAGCTAAAACCCATGTTATTCTATGAAGAAATCCGTTATGAAATTTACTCATTAGCCAAGGTTTATTTATTTATTTTTTTATTTAAATTCAAAAAATTTATAACTGTTATATTTTTTCTTGTTTTTCTAAAACTGTTTTTATTTTTAATTTTTTATGTTTCATTTTGAACTTATAAAGTGCAAAAGGGAATTTTGTTTAATTTTTTTTTTTTTTTTTTTGCACTTCATAGCTTCAAAGTGAATTATTAAAAATTAAGCAAATTTTGGGAAAAGCAAAAACCAAATTCAATTATTCTGGAATTTTTAGCTTAAAACAGGGCAGCCATCCCCTCTGTAGAGGATCAAAATTGTAATGGCATGGTTTGGTTTGATGAGTACTGAGATTTATTGCTTGCCTCTAGGGCTGCTTATATCTCGAAAATCCACACCACACGGGTTTACAAGGTTTTATTATAACAAGAACAGATACATGAAATTCATAAACAAGGGCAATACATCCACGCCTTAACTGGGATTCGAACCCGGGCCCAACTGTATAGAAGACAGAGACGTAACCA
Source organism: Salticus scenicus (assembly GCA_963930645.1). Classification (NCBI taxonomy): domain Eukaryota; kingdom Metazoa; phylum Arthropoda; class Arachnida; order Araneae; family Salticidae; genus Salticus; species Salticus scenicus. The sequence continues at coordinate 195,599 of CAWVNO010000967.1, read as the reverse complement.
CTATACCGCCTGGGCGGCCGTGTAATGGCATGTCTAGAGACCAATCTTAGGGGTGTCATTTACCGATAGCATAGCACTAGTGTGACATGAATACTTCTCAACCTCTAGATTATTATTATTATTATTATTATTATTATAAAAACAGAATAAAAAAAAAAAACTGACAAGGGAACATTCAAAAGGTGCCGTCTTCAAAAAATATTGAAAACAATATATGTGATTCTACTCTTCATAAAACAGCAGAAAGTGAAAAAATTATCGGCTGAAATGAATTACAGCGACCACAAAAAAATATCAAGATTATGCATTTTTAGCGATTTAGCGTTGTTAGGCGATAAGTTTGCTAGCACCGAGGTTGCCGAGTATGGACAGAACTGTGTTTTACTTCTCCGCCAAGTACTCAAAATTAATCGCCTAACACTGTGAAACCGCCAAATATGCTTAATTTTGATAATTTTTTGTGCTCGTTGTATTGTACTCATTTCAGCCGATAAATTTTTCACTTTTTGGTGTTTTATGAAGAGTAGAATCACATATATTTTTTTCAATATTTTTTGAAGACGACACCTTTTGAATGTTTCCTTATGAGTAATTCTTAAAACTATTTTCTCTTATATAATTAAATGGGATTGAGCTACCGTCAATGATATGTGGCGAGACTCCAAGGACTACAGAATGCACAGAGACACCTTATTTATATCGATTACTCAACCATCCTACATATATAACAGTCATTAAAAAATATCATAGTTTTCTAGCTCAATGCATGCTTTAAACCATTAAATCATATTTTTTATGTTTTCTTTATTAATTACTCTTTGAATTGATTAATTATTTATATTTTTCTTTGAATATTTTTGTTTACTTTAATATATTAGTTTTATTTTACAAAACCTACATATTTAGAAAAAACTGTAAACTTTCATGAAAATTCACAACCCTAAAAATAAATAGTATGCATTTTTCCAATGCATAATATATATATGTATGTATGTACATACATAAATAATGTTCATCTTGCTTTTGAATATGAGCTTTGCTATAAATTAAAATGTTTTATTAGACAATAGAAGCGAGCTATTTTCAATATTGTATTGAAAATAATAATTCCTCTTTTATTCCTCTAAACAAACAGCTTTAAATTTTTTAAACAGAATAGCCCTTGCTTTAAATCACAAGATGGTTAGAGCTTATGATTTATTCAACATAAACTAATATTACTAACAAACTGAAATATGCTATTGAGTTATTTCATGACAATTTGTTGAAACTGAAGATCACATATTTGCTTCAACGACTGCCCCTGTGATAGAAAATATTTATGCTTTCTGCGATAAGCCTCGTTCGTGCAACCTTTTCTACAAGACAATATTGACATATTTTCTAATTTACACATAATATGTACCCATAAATATAAAGATATCAACATTATTTATAGACTGTTGAAGAATCTTTAAATATAAGACACAAGTTTCTATATTTTACTGAAATTTAGGAGTACCTTTAATTTTTATGAGCAAGTGATAATTTCTTTTCTGCAACAATGTCGCTGTGTCACCTAAATTCTACCACAAGGATGAGTGCTAATCAAAAATTGTAACTATGAATAAATATAATTTGCTATTTCAATTTATTTCATACGAACAAATAATTTTCAATGTTTCTGCTGTATGATTCGCCTTGTTGATTCTAATTATCTGATGCAATGACACAATCTTATATAATAAGTGATTCAAAGAAATAGGAAATAAAACTACAAAAAAATTGCTCTTTAGCTTCTGCTCAAATTTACATTTGTGAAATTACCATGCTAATTTCATAACACAATACTTAAATATAGAAAAGCACTACAAATTATGTGGTAAATATCTGAGAAGCATTTATTTACTTTATTACATTAGGTTGAAACTATGTACTCAAATATAAAAAATGCATACACTTAAGTTATTTAAATTTTATGAAAATTTTTTGAAATGGGTAATAAAGGAATGACTAATTTAGATATAAATATATATTTTTTTGGGGGGTGGGAACATGTTATTACTTTTAGTAGTTCACAATTGGCAGAAAATATAAATTGTTTTAAGTATCTTCAGATACTTCTCCTGCATTGTGGTTTTTAAATGCATAGTTACAATATTTTATAAGCTGAAACTTCATTTCATTTTACTAAATTATTCCAGATAAACTATGCTAGTTACTTCATACAATTTTTAGTAACGAAGTATATATATATATATATATATATATACAGATATATATAATTAAAAATTATACAATAACAATTTTTTTATTAATATTCAACTCTAAAAAATAAAAATCAGAAGTAAATTTACTTGCTTTTTTAAAGTTATAAGAAACTGCAATAATGAGAAGAGAAGAATCTGTTAATAACTTAAAACTTAAAGGAAAATTGTCATGAAAGTTTAATTTTTATACAAATAAATTAAATTCTACAACAATTATTGAAATCTGTATAATGTGTGTAGCTATTAAAATATTGATAGCCTTAAAGATCCCAATTTTGAAGAGCTTTCAAAAGATAAATGGGCTTTTGGATATGTCTAGTTAAATTTCTTGACATGATTTTTAACACCTGATCTAAACTGCATTTTGAATTTTCACACTAGTGTTAAATTCTAACGGTAAACCAAAATATTGTTTTTCTAATAATATAATGCCAACACTAGCAAATTTATGAAAATCATATGTAATTTTAACAGAAAATAGGTTATGCCAAAAAAAATAAAATAAATAAATACTTGCTCAACAAAGAATTATCCTAAGCTTGATGTTGGTAAAAGGAAATTAATGCAAAAATCAAATCGCTAGAAACTTATTTACTACATTTTTTTTAATACGCCAAATATACAAAATAATGAAAAATTATAAGACATCCGTAATAATCTACATTTTCAAACGACACATACAAACGATCTCCATTCTCCTTCCTCCCAATTGTCTGTTTTAGCGAGCTTCGGTTCATAAAGATCGTCATTTTTTAAAAGCTCTCTTTCAAAGTAAAATTAGTATAAAATGGCTCTTAAAAAACATGTTGCTTAGAATACTCTATTTAATGAAATTTGCTTCATTACACTTTAAGGCATATTCACACAAAACCTGTAAATATTGAGCTATCATCCTAATGTGAGCAGACAGAAGGGGGAAAATCTAGTTTTTATATACAGCGTCACTCAAAATTTGATATTTTTAAGACCCACATTTTAAAATCATATAGCCATAAATTGTAGAGCTGAATCACAAAATATTATCTCATTAAGGGATTTTGTATTGATCCTTATATACAATCAGGAGACGAGTTTAATTTTTGTTGTTGTTGTTTGTGTGTTTAAAAACAGCATTCTTTGAAAAGTTTTACCTCTGGTTATCCTTTTGAACATGCTTCATATTAGAATGAGTTTTCTGCATGGGAAAGGAAATGTGTGTTTAAACATTGCTTAGTTGAAAATTATTTTTCATATTCAGAACAAGCATATGGTTAAAAAAAATAAGTATTTTCAAATTTCCAACTAGCGAAAATGATTTTAAACAGATTTCACATTAATGAAGTTTCTCTCCAGTATGACACAAAAGATGTCTTTCTAGAGACTCAACTTCTGAAAACGATTTTGAACACATTTCACATTTATGAGGTTTCTTTCTAGTATGACACAAAAGATGTCTTTTTAGATTTTCAAGACGTGAAAACGATTTTGAACACATTTCACAATGATGAGGTTTCTCTCCAGCATGACACAAAAGATGTCTCTTTAGATGTCCAACTCGTGAAAATGACTTAGAACACATTTCACACTTATGAGGTTTCTTTCCTGTGTGACTCAGAAGATGAGTCTTTAGAGACCCAACTTGTGAAAACGATTTTGAACACATTTCACAATTATGAGGCTTCTCTCCAGTGTGACTCAGAAGGTGTATTTTTAGATTTCTAAATTGACAAAATGATTTTGAACACATTTCACATTTATGAGGTTTCTCTCCAGTATGACACAAAAGATGACTTTTTAGAGCTCCATTTCGAGAAAATGATTTTAAACACATTTCACATTTATAAGGCTTCTCTCCTGTGTGATTAAGAAGATGTGTTTTTAGATTTCCAAGATGTGAAAATGATTTTGAACACAATTCACATTTATGAAGTTTCTCTCCAGTATGACACAAAAGATGTTTTTTTAGATTCCCAAATTGAGAAAACGATTTTGAACACATTTCACATTTATGAGGTTTCTCTCCAGTATGACACAAAAGATGTTTTTTTAGATTCCCAACTTCTGAAAACGATTTTGAACACATTTCACATTTATGAGGTTTCTCTCCAGTATGACAAAAAAGATGTCTTTTTAGATTTTCAGGACGTGAAAACGATTTTGAACACATTTCACATTTATGAGGTTTCTCTCCAGTATGACACAAAAGATGTTTTTTTAAATGTCCAACTTGTGAAAATGATTTTAAACATACTTCACATTTACGGGATTTCTGTCCCGAATGAATATGGAGATCCATATTAAAATTGTGTTTGGTAGCTACTTCACGTAATTATGTATGGTTGCAAACAACTATACATAATTACCGAAGAACATTAGATAATGGAAATATATACATTCATACGGAGATGTCCCACGTTGTTACTTATCAGCATTTAAAGAATACGCATATCGTACTAATTAAAACTATGTTTATTAACAAATGATATGAAATATTTATACGTAAATGGAAAAGAACTTAATCAAACGTAACGTACTTAATCCAAAACAAAAACAAACTTGAGAAACTGACTTGTTGCCAGATTCACAAACCAATATTACAATTTTACGTATAATGATAAAATACAGAACGTGGGTTCATAACATTCTCCCACTTTTTGTCTTCAAAGATATATATTTGAAAGACAAAACTTATTAACATAACCACAAAGTTAACTTTAAAGGAGAAACAATAAGTTTTGAAAATATATGAAACTTATATTTTGACATAGGAAACGAAAATTAAATATTTTACAAGTCCAGTTTTTTGGGTTTGAAAATAGGTCTACCTTTTCTAGAAAATTTTATTTTGTCTGCAATTTTGTCACTGTCAATAGCACACTTTGGTTGTTCAGCAACTTCAGGTAAGGACTCTCCATTTTTTGTGGGCATGATAATATCCTTTGAAGAAATTTCCAAGGTTGAGTTCACGATACACAGCCTGGGCGAGCACGGGCTTGCCCAGGTTAACCCACACCGTTCACAGACGGCATCACGTGATCATTTTCGGGTTACCCATGCGTGCCCAAGGCGTTCACAGCTGGTGAATGGGTAGCCCGGGCTTTGCACACTTAACCCAGAAAAATTTTCTGGGGAAAGTGGTCACGTGATGGGTAAAATGCATGTTGTTTGTCAACATCGTAATATCTGATGAGAATTACGATTTTTATTCGTTGTATTAGAATGTTATACCTCACTTATATTAAGTTATTTTTTCTTACCAATTTTATCCCTTGAAAATTTCAGCAACACATGTGTATTTCAACAGACGTAGAAAAATTTATTTCATAAAATTTTAAATAAAGAAATATTTTCATAATATACACCTTTACAGTAATTAATCTATATTTAATCATTTGTTTTAAAATGAAAATATTTTTATAAACTAGATTTCATTTATATGAACTGTGCGTTAAATAATGATGAGCGGTTTGAGTTATTATTTTAAATTAATATTTATGTTTCTTTTTATACATTTTCACAAATTATTTTGATGATACAGGTATGAAACTTTTCAGGGGCTACCCCTGTATTCAGGGTTTTTGAAAAAAATGCTATCCTTGAACTTCATGTTGAATTATTGTTGTATTTTAGAGATTTCTCATTTCGGATATTTTATTTACCTTGTAATGTATTAAGAATCCTCTAAATATCACTTATGATAAGTACTACTTGTACTATTAATAATAGCCATATGATATCATTAAGTCTGCCATTGCCTATCATTCTACATTCATGTAGCAGTTTTAGGAGGGTTTTGCATATCAAATAGTTTCACCCGCTGACTCCATTACAAATGGTTTAGATTGATTGCATAAATATTTTTTTCATTTTTATGCTATTAAATTCATTTGATTTTAATCAGGGTTTATCACTCAATCTTAGCAGTTTTAGTTTTCTTCTGTTCCATTGTTTGTACTAATCTAAAAGATTTTGTAAAGTTGAAACATACTTATAAATGTTTACAATTTTCACTATATTTTGATAAAAAGTATTAATATATATTTAAGTCAAATACAAAGAAATGCTGATAAGTCATTTGATGTCAGCAATTATATTTTTCCTGAACATATTTCATTAAATTTATTTGTGTTAGGTGAAACTGTATTCATGAGCTTGTTATTATTCAATACTGCAATGATTGTAAATGATATCTCTTTATATTTTAAAATAAAACGACATATCACATGTCATTTTTTGAAGGTAATTTTAAAGCTTTGCAGCATTGAGTAATATTTTACACAAGGTTGTTATAGACTAAATCACTAACTGTCAAATTTGTTTCCTAGCATAGCAAATTTACTTTCGGATGTGTTTAGTTACTGACTATATGATACAATTTGCCAACTAGTAAACAGTCATATTTGGGAGATACAAGTGAATGGTTTCCATAATCATAGGCCTGATGTATAGTGTGTTGTGCTAATGTATTTATGCTTAATTGTATGATAACCTCTCAATAAAGAAAGTTATTTTCACTTTAGTAGAAAGAAGGCAGGGTTGGCTTGATTTTATCCGACCCAATAAAACCCACCTGAAAAAACCCAAGTGTTTTTTTCAAAGTCCTTATTTAAAATTCCACCTTTATCTAACTTATAATAATAAACTTATAAATATAAAACAAATATTATGTACATTAATAGAACATGAACAAAGAATTTTCAGAAATATTGGAGGTTCTCAAACTGCTCTGTAGGAAAAAAAATCTCCCATGGAAAAAAATTATAATTATCTTATTAAAACATAATAAAAAATTACCAACACAAAAGCAAGAAAAACTAGTATGTTGTGGCCACCACATGACTTTCTTCTATATTTTCATAAACAAATTCACTCAATAAAAATAATTTATTAAAATTATTATTTAAAAAAATTATCTTCCATGATAATGCAGACGATTTCCATATTAGAGAAGAAGTATAACATAAAATATCCACAAAATGTGGAATTTTTTCTCAATATTACATTTAAAACAATTTATAACTTTATTTTAAATTATCGCAGATCGATGGTTCAACCATTCGTTTTAAAGGTATTGGCGAGCTCTTTTGAAAGATACCCATCATGAAAATTTACTCCCCTCGAGGGGAACTTCACCCACAGGAGGGGAAGCGAGGCTCTTACATACACAATTTTTTTTTTCCAATTTTTACCGAAAGTTGATAGGCACCAATTTATGTCAATGTGTAACTACATACCAATTTGTATGAAATTCTGTGCAGTAGTACCTGAGATACAGTCACCACAAAATTCTGTCACACACACAGACAGACATTTTTTAAAAAGGGTCAAATCATGTTCTACAGCTCTCAAAACATGTAAATCCATCAAAAATCCGAAGTTGAACATTTTTACGAATCCAACACTTTCTTCTATTGAATATAGAAGAAAGTAAAAAGTTGTTTATTAATATAAAGAAAATTGTGAGACTCGAGGAATATAAAAAAAAAATTTAAATTAAAAAAAAAAAAAACGTCTTGAAAACTGTTGTGCAACACTGTTAAGTAACGTAGAGGGGCAATAATTAAAAATATTTTATGAGAATTTATTGACTATGAAAAATTTAATAAAGCAACACTAAATAATTATTAAAATCCAGTTTTTTGTTGTAAAGGGCAGATAAACAGAATTTTAGAATAACAATTATATAATTAAAAAAAAATTTACTTTATAACATAATCATAATAAGACTTTAGAAATTTTTATTTTAATGTATAATTAATGTTTAATTTTTTGTAATTATCTTATTATGAACTAGCCGCCTACGGCGACCAGCTGGTTCACGATCCTTGAAAAATCATCCGACTTTCCAACTCTCGCTCAGTGGCACCTTTTCCCCATTTTAGGTCCAACAACAGCTTATTGATATATAGTGAAAGTAGCTTTATTAAAAAATTTAATCTCAGTAAATTCCTGCTTGGTAGCACCCTCTTCCCGTTTCAATATCTGAAACAGCCTGTTCGCTCATCGTGTTATGATCTGTGAAATTTCTGACTTTAGCAATGTCCCACTTGAAGGTGCCTTATCTCCATTTTAGAACTTACAACAGCTTCCTTGCTCATACTGCAAATAGCTTTGAAAATTTTAACTGTAGCAAATTTCTGCTCTGTGGCAACTGAGGCGCCGCTTTACGTTTCATGATTTGAAACTGCCTGTTCGCTCACCATGTAAAGGACCTTTGAAAATTGTGATTGTGGCAAATCTGCAACCTGGTTGGGCCTATGGTCTCCCAATCTTTTCCCTGTAAGTAATTCACTCATAATCAGAATTGGAGATATTGAATTATTAAAATGTCAAACCGTCCTCTGGTGACAAAGATTTGATATATATTACTCTTCAATTTCAATTTAAATGACTTTTAAAATGATATTTTACCTATAAAATTATCTTAATTAGAAGCTGAGATACAAAGGTAATATAAAAAAAGTTGTATCTGATTTTTCTCTGAAACTTGCATCTGTGGGCTAAATAGTGTTAAAAATCCTCAATACGAAATGTGAGTGGAGTATTGGAATTCGAAAGCCAGCATCATAATTATAATTAGAGATACAGTAAGACCCCGCTTAACGCGGGAGATATGTTCCATCAAAGTAGAGCGTAATGCGAAACAACGCTAAACAAGACGTCCGTATAAAAATATAAATGCATCCGTACAGCACCGCACTAAACAAGAAACACAACTACATTGTTTCGGATATGTTATTTGGAAACCTAGCGCTGCACACGCACAATTTCGGGGAATCCCCGGGTTAAAATAAAAGAGCACTAAACCGAAACAGCGTTAAGCGGGGTCTTACTGTATTGTGATAAAGGCGGTCTGGCTTTGAGTCCTTCTATACAAACTAATTTAATTTATGCTACATATTAGTTTTAACAGAAATCATCTTACGATTTCTCTGAAAACTGACTAACATATATATTTAATGGAATTCTAAAAATACATATATTATATATGGATATGAAAACATGTACAAACTGACCAAAACCAAACAGATAAATACTTTTAAAATTCGTTAAAAATAACTAAATTATACTCTAATCTATTCTTAAGATATTAAGAATAAACAATTTACACATCAAAATTTGATTTTTTTTTTCCTCCTTGAATTAGAAAATACATTAAAAAACAAGTCCTTCTGGTTCAATTAGAAGAATAGTTTTCTTTTTTTGGAATTGGTCACTATTTTTAAAGAAGGTGGTGATTAAACTTGATTAATGAACTCGGTTAAGATATATGTATGAGCTCGGCAAGGTCAATGAGTGTAACCTGGAATTGAACAAGGCACTTCTTGTCTACCAGAGAGAAGAATCTCTCCACTTAGAAATGTTTTTGTAGAAGAATTAGTTCAAGTATGTTAATATAATAAGAAAAACAAAATCATTGCTAAAATGCTTTTAAAATTCGAATAAACTAATAATAGGCAATAATTATGAAATATATATTTATGTATATAGATGAATAATGTAAATATGAATAGTTAAAATTATCCTGCACTCAAAGCTGGTTGACATGAGGTACCGGGTTCGAACCAGGTCGGCCTAGTCGTTCTAAGTTTTTCATGGTTTTCTCCAAAACTTGCATAAATACGGACTAGGATCCCTTAAAAAGACCTCCATGTAATGCCTTCCCTCTCACGCCTAGGACGCTTGTGCAGTCAATCTATATATTAATTTGAAACATGTTTTTGTCTGTCTCCACTATATTGAGAGAACGGCTAGGTGTAAAAATTCGGTTGAGGTGTCTAAAAAAAGGTCTTGGTCTGTAGATATGCTATGAAAAGAGAACAATAAAAAAAAGCCGAATGGTTTTGGGGGGGGGGAACGGGTTAAAAACACGTTTACGAGCTTAACTAAGCTCCAAATTACTTCATGGTGAAGAAATTGTACCTTTTGGGACAAGAGTCGAATACTAAAAAATAACTTTCTGCGAATTTGGAATTTTCGATTTTAAAGGGGGAAAGTAGATTTGGAGGAAGGGGGGAAATTAGTTTGAGAGGGAAATCCGTTCTAGACCCACACATGTAGCACCTCATTTTAAAGGTTTTGAAAATTCATGTTGATTGGAGATGTTTGTATACAATATAGGGCGGTGAAAATTGGAACTAGGTGATTTTGCAGTAAGCCCTATCATGTTACACCTTATTTTAAAGGTCTTGATATTTCCTGACCGTTGGTGATGTTCGTACAGAACACACTGTGCCCCCTGATGGTGGAAAGAGCAACTAAAGGATTTTGCAATTGATACCACCATGTGGCACCTTATATGAAAGGTCTAGGAAATTCAAGACAATTGGTGATGTTCGTATACAACATAGTGCGCCCTCTGGTGGAGGAAAGTGGATTTTGCAGCGTGTGCGTAGCATGCCTGCTATACAGTGCTGCAGCCGCAGGCAGCGGTAACACGAGTCTAGAGGTTCGTTCGATTCAAGATTAATTTTTGAGAATTTTTTCATGTTATTAGCGGGCTGCATATACGCTGCCGCAGGCACCGGGTCACGAGCCCGAGTTCCATTCTGTTTGAGGTAATTTTTTTTTGTTACAGATGATTATTTTTTTTTATGATGCTTTCTTTTAAAAATAGAAATTCAAACAAAATTGAGTTAAAGATATAAAACCATACGCATTTAAGATTCATTTAAGGTTATTATCATGGGTTCGGGCATTGCCGGGCGGGTTCGTTCGGTTCCAGGTTATTTTTTTGGAATTCTTTTATGTTATTAGCAGCCCGTGTATGCGCTGCCACAGGAACCGCGGTCACAAGGCAGAGTTTCGTTCGGTTCGAGGTAATTTTTTTTTGTTACAGCTAATCATTTTTTTCGTGATGCTAATATTTAAAACAGAAATTCAAACAAAATCGAGTTAAGGTATAAAATCATACAAATTTAAGGTATCATGGGCCCGGGCAACAGCGAGCGTTTTCGTTTGGTTCCAGATTAATTTTTGGGAATATTTTTATGTTATTAGCGACCGGCGTATGCGCTGCCGAAGGCACCGGGGTCACAAGGCAGAGTTACGTTTGGTTCAAGGTAATTTTTTTTGTAACAGCTGATTATTTTTTTTGCGATGCTTTTATTTAAAAATAGAAATTCAAACAAAATCAAGTTAAAGATGTAAAACCATACAAATTTAAGGTTATTACCATAGGCCCGAACAACGCCGGTCGGGTCAGCTAACATGTAGTAGTTAACGGAATAGAAAATAAAAGATAGCAACTGTTTATTTGGGTCAGTTTGACGTCACATTGACAGTACTTTGTAGAAAGTGATGTCATATATAATATTTCTATTTATAAGTATTATTCCGAATTTCTTTTTTTTAAGTGAAATGTCGTAAAATATATTACATATTTTAACTTGAAATACATTTATAATGATGCGATGATTTTTGAAACATTACAGTCAATAAAGTGATCGTCGAATTTGACGGGTTTCAGCTAGTAGGCTTTATTCCCAAACACATCTTATTTATAAAATCATTTGCCTTAATTTTAAGAGGAGGGATAGGAGAAATCCGTTTTTGGCATGAAATTTTGGATTTTTGAATAAAACTCTGCAAAGAATGGAACAAAGATGTAAAAAACAGCCATGCAACTTCTTTAGGATATTTCCAAAACACGTTTTTAATTTTTTGGACCTGCCATTTTTTTTTCTTTTGGTTGGGCGGGGGTATTGTATGTGTTACAAAGGGCAAATTTGAGACACCCTTTTTAGTGCTAAATTTGTCCTGGGAAATTTATGAGAGCTGCAGTCATGAAGTTTGGTGCTTGGATTTTTTATATGTATCTGACAACTAAAGAAATGGGATTTATCGAAATACCCCCACTTTCCCCCTGGAGGGCAGGAAGAAAAAAACGAATTGCTTCATGGTGAAGAAATTGTACATGGTGAGATTAGAATTGAGTATATATAAAACAAATACCATTTTTAATTATTGATTCTTAAAAAAAGAGAGGGGAAAATCGTTTTTTGGGGGGAAATTTCAGAAATTCCGGATTTTTTAGTAGCTTTATTAAAGATGTTACAAAGGTATTTCCAAAGATATTTTCTCTCTTGTGATTTTCGATTTATTTATTTATTTTTTGGGAAGGGGGGTTTTCAAAGTAGCAAATTCAAGACCCCCCCCCCTCTTTTAGCGGTAAATTTGTCTTTGGAAATCTATGGTATCTACAGTAACGAAATTTGGTGTGTAAATTGTTTATATGTATCTTACATTTATTGTAATGGGATTTTACAAAATCCCCCCCCCCCTTGAGGACGAGGGGGCTATAAACACGTGTAAAAACACATTTTTACATTTCAATTTGCCTTAAATTATCTTAGAATGGCAAACTTTGGTGTGTGGATGTTTATTAGGTGTACGCAATATGTACATTGTCGAGATTTCGCAAAACTTCGAACTTAGCCACTAGGGAAGGGGAAGTAATAATCGGGTACGTTGCTGCCGAAAGCAGTGGGAACATGGACTCCTCACTTTGCGAGCGAGAAAAATCTCTACCGAACACAATGGGAACTTTAACTCAGGTTAATTAATAACGATAAGGGATTGTGACAACTCATTTAAATATTGTGTCCAGCGAAGCGGGCAAAGCTTGCTAGTCTCTATATAAATAAATGGCTAAGAGATTTTTGACTCTGTCTGTGTGTTGAGGCAAGTTGCCACCAGATTTTCATACTTTAGTTAATTTTAAAAAATCTAATAGTCCAATCGATAAGTTAATTAAACCGACGGATTCAGAAAAAATGCCCCTTTCATTTGGTACCTTATTTGTAACGAAACTTTGATTAGATTTTTTTTAAATTAATTAAAATGTGAAAATAATAACCTGGTAAAAGCTTTAAAAATGGACATTTTACTTCAATTTTTTCGAAACTGTCATCTGATAAGCACCCAAATGGAAGCCCACTGGTAAGCTATTGTCACAGGCAATAAGGACAGACACCCGAGAATGAGTGGGTCGCTGCCAAAGGCAGCGGGAAACCAAAGCGGGCTTTAAAGTAATTTCATGATATCTTTAAATTTTATTTTTGTTTGTAAAACGATATAGAAAAGAGTTTTCTTTCACACATTCACGCCGGCGTGAACCACCGGTGGGTCACAGCTACAGTCAGCAGAAAAATATCAGAGCGCTAGCAATGATCTCTGTCCAAAAAAAGTACATTTAATACTGCTTTGTTAAATAAATCCTTGACGAATCTGTTCTTAGTCAGTCTAAGAACATGATTCGATAAGGATTTATTGAACAAAACAGTTTTAAGTGTACTTTTACGATATCAGAATTTTTGGCTAGCACTCGGAAACTTTTGAGTAGACTATGCAAACAAAATGTGCCGGCGTGAATGTGTTAAATATAGTGACCAGCGAAGCAAGAAAAGCCTATGTTGATTCACTACCTTCATTGATTTCTTTAATTAAAAAATGGTTTTTTCCCGCATTCGGAAATCGGTACGTTTCTGAACCGGGGCTTTGCTAGTAGTCGATAGATTTATATCAATTTCTTTCTAATTGGCTGTTATAGTTTCATAATTTTTAATAAAATTATTAAAAACTGTATTGAAGATGATTTTTCTTGTTTTCTATGTTTGTTTCTGATCAAACTGCTTTTTTCCCAACATGTTTTGTTGATTAGTTAGATCACTGAAAAGCTCACTATCTTATGCCGCCAATGGGCTATTATAACTGCGGACAGGATGCAGAATGGTAAAATATTAATAATTATAAAAAAAAAAGCACCAAGTGGACCAACAGACTAATTTTTCCCTTATAAATGTGAATTGCACTATTTGAATGCATGCTTGCAGCCAATATTATAAAACAAGTGAAAGATTTATCATATTTCAGAAGACACTTTAGGCTCAGGAAATAGAAGCTCTTGTGAAAATATTAGTTTTTATTTTTTATTTTTCAATTGTATTTACAGTTGAACACATTTCTTTAGTTTCTATTAGTACTTTATGCTGGAAGTGCTTAAGCAGATGAACGAAAAGTCACATGTTTCGGTTCACATTGGTATTTATATATATTTCTTCCTTTTTTTACATTAAAGTAAACTTGTTAATTGCAGTTGTATTAGCCAGACTTCACAATACATTTCAGATTTTATAGATTCTGTTGTTTAAAAAAAATGCAATTTGGATTTTTTTTTTTTTTTTTTTTTTTCAGTTTAAAGTAGTATTTATTATTTTTTTTTATGGATGATCAAGTTTTCATTGGTATTTGGTGTTGTAAGATTAAAGGCAACTGAGTACTCGAGGATCCCAGGCCTGATAAAGTTTACATTATATAACTACATTTAAAGTTTAAATTGCAAAATTTTATAATGTGATAAATATGCTAAGAAAAAGATATAATATCTGTTGTCCTTAGTGAAAAAGAAGACATCACCAATTTATTTAACAAACATATTTAATTCCTCTGAAGAATCCTGATTATCTTGATAATGTATATTAAGGGAGCAATCAGTAATATGAAACAATATTTTGCCCAATATATATCATGAAAATATACACATGTCATGTATGTTTTCGATTCCCAAGGACCAACATATCAAATCTATGCCTATGCTAAAAACAAAGTATAAATGCATAAAGCATAAATCACTACGTTCTCTGGGACTTTTAAATTTTTCTTTTATTTTTGGTTTTATTCAATGATTGAAAAATTCTCTCCACACACAAAAATTTTTAAATGATAATTTATAATTAATAGTAACTCCACTACATACACAGCATCACTTAATAAGAATGTAATATATATATATATTAATCAGGATACCATTTATTATATTTCATAAACCAAAGTAATTACTTACATAAAACAAAGAATGTTGACTACATTATAAAATAGATAACATTCTAAAAAATTGAACACAATTTTATTTTTTAAATAAGACTCAATAAAACATATACGTGATGAAAAGTATCCGGTTTTAATTCAATCTTTTCAATGTAAACTTGATCATCCATAAAATTTAGTACTTCTTTAAATTTCAACATAAAAACATTAGCATGTACATTTTATAGGAAATTACATTTTTCTCAAACGATAGTAATACATAAAACCAAATTAACACGCGAAGCATGAATCTGTTAAATCTGATATGCATTACG
Source organism: Salticus scenicus (assembly GCA_963930645.1). Taxonomy (NCBI): domain Eukaryota; kingdom Metazoa; phylum Arthropoda; class Arachnida; order Araneae; family Salticidae; genus Salticus; species Salticus scenicus. The sequence goes on along the minus strand of CAWVNO010000967.1, from coordinate 180,229 downwards.
AAGTCACACTAGTACAACTGCACAATTAACAAGTGCTATTTAATCTAATGTAAAATACAAAAAAGAAACCTGTATAAATAATACCAACATAAACCGGAAAATGTGATTTAACCGCTCAAATACTTCTCAGTATAAAATAATTTAAACTAAAGAAAAGAATTCGTCTGAAAATACGATTTAAAAAACATACCATGCTTCCAACAACAGCTTCTGTTTCACGATTTAGTATGAAATATCTCCTGAAATTTGCTTAATGATCCATTTCATTTATAATTTTCATATATCTTATTCTTGGAAGATAATTTCTTTTTATTAAGCTATTTATTTTTTGTGACTCCTCTTTTTGGTATCTTAAAATATACACAAAACATCGACGAAATCCGGCATGTTTGTAATTGTCTGGTCGATTTGTTAGCGTCAACAACAACAATGGGGAAATGGAGAGTGGGTAAAAGCGTTCACGAAAACGATTACCCAGGTTAAAGTTATGACGTCATTTTCGGGGGATGTGCATACCCAAGCCCAAGCCCGGGCTGTGTATCGTGAACTCAACCCAAGGGATATAATCTCTGAAGTGGTCGTATAATTTCACCCTTTGCGACCTGTAATCGAGCTATTCGTTGTTTTCCATCCTTTCCTACAAACAATGAGGGTTATTCACCGTTGGCAACATTTGTGTGGAAGTCACGTGATGGTGGTATTCCATGATTTGTTTACGCTGCGATTTCGAAGTTAAAGAAAGCAACTTGCTAAAAAACTGTGCATCTTTTACATCTACAAATAATTCAAGCAAAGAAACATGGAAGCAGAAACGTGTAAGTTTTCATGCATTTCCTTTAACTTCGTCTGGTTTATTAAAAGAATGGCTTATCAAGCAGAAAAGAGAAAATTTTACACCATCTAAACATAGCGTATTATGTTCAGAGCATTTTACCGAAAATGACTTGACTTACCAAAATTTTACAGAGATTTCTGAAAAGTGATGATGTACCGTCTATATTTAGTTTTAAGTTAGTTACACCACACTTTAAAAAAAAACAAAATTCGATTTTCATTTGATGAAAGAAAAGAAAGTAAAAAAGTTTCACGACATAGAATTCATGTCGAAAGAGCTATTGGGCGTATTAAATTAGTTAAACTTTAAGACTGCACCATACCATATACTATTGTTACCCTCCATTAGTCAATTAATTTATATATCAGCATTTTTAGTTAATTTAGGAACCCGTATTTTATAATTTAAATTTTAATGAAAAAATAAGGAAATATGGAATTTTCTACTTCGTTTCTTACGATAAATCTCCTATATGCTTCCACAGACTAAGGAATCACTAGACTAGGCAAGACGGTTCTAAAAGTGAAGCCTCAACTGTAACCGAGCAGACATATTTGGAAGAGCAAAAACAGGAATAAACTAGACCCGCAAGACGACTATCTGGTATCTGGTATGGGGGAAAAAGAAGTACAGTAGGTAGCAAAATAATTCGAACGCTAGGAATAATTGCTCTATGAAAAAAGTACACTTAATACTGTTTTGTTAAATAAATCCTCGTCGAATCATGTTCTTAGACTAAGAACTATCTGCTTCAAAAGGGGGGCTGGCCCCTCTCACACAAAATTATACGTCAAATAAAACTGCTTCTGAAACTATTTTGAACTGCCGAGCTCGTAATTGGAAGATTGCGGGTTCGATACTCGAGCCAGTAAAAGACCGCCGTGTACACTAATGGTGACTGTTGCACGTAAAATCCGTCGTGGCCACAATGTCCTCCATGTTCCCATCAAAATTATACCTCTGGGTGTCACCGAAGTGGGGAAGCCATCCCCTCCGTGGAGGATCAAAATTGTGATGGCATGTCTCTGGACCATTCCTAGCGGTGCGTCCCAGACGCGAATTTGGAAAATGCCTACTCCTCAGAACCTTGGCGACAGATGCTTGGCGCGAAACGGCATTTTGTGACGATAAATATGAAATGTGGAAACTAATCTTTGATTGAATCAAACCTGTCAGAATGAATCAAGAATGAATGAATCATCAATTCACATCCACCGTACTTGCGTTCTTATCGTAGTATAAAAATAAAACATTTTGTTTAATAAAGAAAAAATAATTTTCTTCACATTTAATTGAATGAAAGGCGATTATTTTACAGAAGACATTTTTTTTTCTTTTATGTTTAAAATGTGCTAAATAAAAATACAAATTTATTACACATAACTTTTCTACCAATATGTAAACGTATCATAATAAATTTCTCCACAATTTATTAACTTTATCATTCAATAAGTTTCTTTATCCAGTAATAAATTATTTTTATTCATATAAATTAATTTATACTTTTACATATTTCTTCTGAAGTATTCTTTCTTTCTGTCTCGTTTTCGTTAAGGGAAAAAAAAATTTTAATCCTTGGTAAAGTAATGATGTACTTAAGTATTTACTGAGTAATTACAAACATAAGTAATTAAGTAAAATGTTTGTTAGGTAATGTTAATTTTGTTTAACACAGATTTTTTTTTCTTTGCTTAACTCTGAAATTAAGTATAGCATGCACAGTTTTATTTGTTAAGCTCGATTAATTTTTAAAATAGCAACACATTGATTTTCTTCTATTTACTTATTTAGATTAATAAATAAATAAGGCTCACTTTCTAAAAATTGAACTAATTCAAATGTTTGTGCAGGTATAGATTAATTGCATGTATTATAATCTCTTCCTTTGAATGAAATTTCTAATTATTTTTATGTAAATGATTTTTAACTCAATTTATTTCAGTAAAAATCTTGCTTTAGTGAAAATGAACTATGTCCAAACATTTAAAAGTATTTATATAATCTTAATATTTTTTCTATATATATATATATATATATATATATATATATATATATATATATATATATATATATATATATAACCTTTCATTTTTAAATATTCATGCAAACAATTCTCTATTCAGAGGCCTTTTTTGTAGCCTTTTATATTGTTACAACTTGAATGGAGACAAAAAAAAAGAAAAAAAAGATATTTGAAAATTAAATTTTTATTATTGAGAAATTTTTAGTTATGTTGATGCAGTAGACTGTGCCAACTAGTCATATAATTTAGGATACTTTGATATAGTTAATATACAAGTGATTAAATAGTATCACAGCCATTTTCTCAGCACATATGGTGTTGACATTACTCACTAGTTGCTCATCATTTTATGCGCATAGTATTTTCCCCCTGATAATCGCATGATAATGATGAAATGAATATTTTTAATGAAAATGTTACAAAATAAAAGAAATATAAAAATATATTTAATTTAGAAATATATGTTATTCATTAAAAGCTTAATCATAATTCACTGTAAGAAAAACATTGATATCTGTGATAATTTAGATGGATTCCTCAAAATAACTTCTAAAGGCTACATTTTGCTATCTGAAAACATGAAATTAAAAAGTAAAATTTACAGTAATTAAGGATATCCACTTAATTTTCGAAGTATACATGATATACTCTAATAAAAATGTTGATATAAGTATTTGAGATGTATCCACCAAAATAACTTATTTTAACAATAAATAATCTATATATATAAAAGAGTAAACTCACTGATTACTGACTCAACACAGTCGTGGCGATTCTAAGGGCGATACAGGTGAAAATTTTGGTGAGCACGTTGGTTTTAGGACCTTGATGACCACTAGGACGGGATTTTGCAAAATCAGAGAGCAAAAACATTTTTATAAACATAACTCTGCTCCAAATTGTGCTCTTTAATGAATTAAATAATATAAATGTAGACAAATGTAAATATCGAAGAAGGGACATTCAGAATATAATGTTAAAAATGATACATGGTTATCCATATATGCTCAAATAGTAAATGCATACAAATTATTTGATTATCGTGTGAATGCTTTATATTAGTACATTCATTGTAAAGATTTCAATAAATTACACTTGCAATAACATTTTAACTACATGTTCAGATCTTGCTATATAATGCATTTATGTGTCACAATTCACAATTACATTGTTTATCTAATCTGTAATTATGTGATGGGTTCTCTTAAGTACAAATGATGCAGATTTTTTTTTTTTTTTTTTTTTTTTTTTAATGTAAAAGCATATTTTTTATTTATCTAAAAATAAATCTATATAAAAATAAAATAAGACACATATATATATATAAAATCAAATCTGGTAGATTTTCAATAATTTATATATATATATATATCATCATAAGTAAGGATAATTCGTACGAGTCCAGTGCATCTAAGTTTTACAGTGGACGAGGGGTTCTGCTGTCAAAGCTGAAAGACGTGAGATGCCGGGTTCGAGTACAGGTCACATTCGTCAACTAGCTTTTCGGAGTTTTCTGTGTTTTTCTCCGAAACTTGAGTAAATATCGGCTAAGTTTCACTGTATTGTAATCACTCAATTTTATTCCATTAAAGTACACCCTTTTAATTTAAAAGCATCAGAGGTTTTTGGTCAGATCATCATATTAAAAGTTTACACCCCAGAGAGGGACTTACTTTACTGTATGTATAAAAATTTAGACCTGGATTGCCTATTACTGTTGCAAACAAAATTTTCATTTTCACATTGATTGCGTGAAAATAATCCTCAGTGTACATTTATATGAAATTTCATCCTTTACTGTCATCGTAAAGTCTATGGTAAAACGGGACAACACCGTCACCTATTGAGCGATACACACAAGAAGTTTATAGACAGCAATTTATGACAAATAAAGTGCCAATATCTATTATCTTTTTCTATGACTGGTTAAAGAAAAAAAAAAGACAAGACAAATATTTTTTTATTTATTTATTTTCTTTTCTAATGAAAATAGAAAGAAATAACGTTGCAGATGCAAGATTCAAAAATTCATTTTAAAGGTATCAACGAGTTATTTAAAAAAGATATTCATGTTAAAAAGTTACAACTCCGAAGAAGTGGGGAAGCAAACGCTGATGTAAGGGTGAACACCAAATGACTACACAAGAGTTCTAGGCATAGGTGGTGTGTCATATGTGGGGCCTTTTAAGTGTTCCTTTCCCATATTTACGCGAGTTTTCGAGAAAACCACAAAAAACTCTAAACAGCGAAACTGACGAACGCGACCTAGGATCGAACCCAGCACTTCCCTAAAAAAAATCTTTTTATTTATTTATTTTTTTTAAATAAAGGATAACTTTGTTTTAAATCTACACTGATGCATGGTTCAACCAGTCTTTTTAAAAATATACACGAGTTATTATATTATTATTTTTTTTATTCACAGTAAAAAATTACTCCTTCAAGAAAAGGGAGGGGCTGTTATTGGAGTTAATTAAGGCTGTTTGTCTACAGAAGGGTCCTAGACCTATGTGATATGCCCTTCATAGTGGTTTTTCTAAAGGATTTTTGCTCATGTGCACACGAGTTTCGGAGAAAACCATGGAAACTCCGAAAACCTAGATAGACGAGTGAGACTTAGGATTGAAAATGTCACTTTTTGTGTACCAGCTCTGACCGCAGAGCCGCTCAACCACTGGTGATACGGTGTGTGTGTGGGGGGGGGGGGGGAATCGAGCGATGGTATTACATATACAAAAAAGTTATCCTGATTAATTATTTCTACTCTAAATAAAATTAATTTTTTTTCAATTTTATAATGTTTAAACAATACTATTCCATGAAGTGACTTAATTTAATAGTTATTTAACAACCTTTTAATTTCTTCATGTTCATTCTTGGTAGACTAGTTTCGTCTGGGGCGAGTCAATGGCAAAGAATATTTAAAAGAGGAAGAAGGCGTGAAAACTTCGGTTTCAGACACCAAGAAGGTAGTGACCAAGCTGGGGCGCCCCACATGAAACTAGTCTACCAAGAATGAACATGAAGAAATTAAAAGGTTGTATTTTTTAAATAACTATTTATAATGTTTGTTTAAAATATTTCTCATTGTATACAGCCCACCAGCAGCCGTGCGGTTCTGCGCTCAAAGCTGGTAGATGTGAGGTGCCGGGTTCGAACCCAGATAGCGCTCGTCTGAATAGCCGTTCGGAGTTTTCTGTGGTTTTCTTCGAAACGTTCGTAAATACGGGCTAGGACTCCTCAGAAAGACCCTTCACGGAGGGCACTCCCCCTCAGGCCTAGGACCTACAGCAGTCAATCGGCCTTATTCCCAAATCCAATCCAATCATCATTGTATACATTAAAAATTTCCTTTTTCTAGGTAAGGAAAAGGTGTTGGCGTAAGGGTAAACGCTGATTTCCCACACATGGATTGTGGGCATAGGTAGTGTGCCTTTCTTGGAGTCTTTCTACGCGTTCTATTTAAGCGTATTTCGGAAAAAAAAAGAAATTTCAGAAAGACTACCAAAAATCTATAAATCATCTAATAAATAAATAAAAAAGCTATAAAAACATATTTTATTTTTTATTAAAAATTTAAAGAAAGAAGGATAACTTTGATTCAAATATTGCAGCCATATTTATTTTAATAATTTAAACTTTAAAAAGAAAATCTTTATTAAATGACGAATTAATTGCCTTAACGATGTTACACGTACATACATTAAAATAAATTATAGCTATATTTTAATACAGTTGTACATATTTTTTATTAATACTTCCTTAATATGGAAGCCTATTTTTAAGATTAATAAAACAAATATTTAAAATTGAGCTATTTCACTATGCATAGAAATCTGTATAGTAGCGATCACTTCCATGCATGTGAACTCACTTTGCAACCATTAAAAGCAAATGAGAAAAAAAAACATCACTGGATACAACTTACACATTTTGCATGAAAATCTGTATAGCAGTGGTCACGTACATGTATGCTTGTTTAGCTAGCATTAAAAAAATAAATAAAAGAATCTGACGTGGACACCACGACTTCCTTATGCATCTATTGGAATATACATATGGTTATGGAAACATTGATATTTTTGTGTGAGGTAATTGATTTGTAACTAAACAAGCAGGTTCTAGTCCATGAACATTCCTGAAAACAAGCAAGAAAAAAAAAAAAAAAAAAAAAAGCTACTCCAACCACAACAGTCCTGATGATAAGATTATATATACCACCAATTGTAAATTTTTCAGGAATTTTATATGGCTTATTACAGAAAATACCATTGGCAAATACTCAGCTTAGACAGTACAAAAATAAAAAAAAAAACTGGTGTACAATGAATATTTAAATTAAAAAAACTTTTTCATACACCATAAAATTATGAAAGCATTACCAGTTTCGAAAAGACATGGCCTTTCTTCTTCAGGTACAAAAAACACCAGTCTTGCTTTTTTCTCCAAGGTAATATCAAGTGCTTTGCACCTGAGAAAGAAAGACCATGTCCTTTTGAAACTGGTAGTGGTTTTATTAATTTTATGGTATGTGAACAAGTTTTTAAGTTTAAATATTAAACACAGCTTAGTGTTCAATAAAAATCATTTCAGTATAAATTGCCTACTTTTATTCTTGTAGGCAAAAATTAGAGGTGAGAAATGATACATTTTACCAAATCAAATAATTCTGTTAAAATTGAGAAAAGGTTTACAAATTCTGGCTCTCCTGAAGCAATATTTGTCACCAAATTCAATTACTAATCTCGTCAGGCTGCCAAGTTTGTAGCCAACGCAAATGTTGATCTTGGCATCAATTTTAGCGATTTGCTGAAAATTTTTGTAAAGAATAAAACCTTACATTACAGCTTTATGGAAGTCTGAATAGCTGCTTTTGTGAGGGGGTTTCCTCCATCAGCTTACTTCCTCGTGGTCCATGCCATCGGTAGTGGATGTTTTTTTCTGTCTCTTGCTTTCTCTTTAATTAGATTGTGTCACTGTCGGTAAGCACAAATGCTGATATCAAAGCGGCAGCGTGTGTTGCCACTTTGCTTGCAGCACTCGTGCTTCCTTTGTTCGCCTGATGAAGGGTCATGTATTCTTTCGATCCAAAACAATTATTGTGAATTTATAGTATGGTGTTTATTCAAAGTTGTGTACTTATTACTTTAAAACGCCAGTTCTTTCTTATTTTCTCTTCTGTTTTCTTCCGTTTCATGATATTTGTGAAATATGCTAGCAGACCCATAGCTGCAGCCACAAATATTTCACTTTTTAAACATTTTAGGATGCTATGCTTTTTTACTTCCATTACCCTACTACCGTAGGTAATGGAAGTATTGTATTCGGTCTGAAAATTCTATATCGGGTTTTCACCTGATTTACACGTTTTAAGGTCCCCTGAGTCCAAAAAAGTGGTTTTTGGCAATTGGTCAGTGTGTATGTATGTGTGTGTGTGTGTGTGTGTGTATGTATGTGGAGAATCTTCTGGCTACTATAGCTCAGAAACTAATAAAGATAGAGCTACGAAATTTTAGAATTAAAATACGTCTGGTGTACAGATGAAATTTCCAAATTTTGGTGAAAATTGAAAAACCGGAAGTGGGACATCGGAAACCGGAAGTGGGACCGTAAGTCCGTATCTCAAAAACGGCTCTAACGATTTTCTTCAAATTTGCTATATAAACACTCTGTTAGATGTCCTTTCGAATGATATAGTTGGTTAGTTCAGGAAAATGGATAGGCGTCCTGTATAAATAGCTCAATTTCAGGCCTCGCAAAGGCGTTCCTTTAAAAACGGTTGTACGGATTTTTTTCAAACTCGCCATTTTAACTCACTTTTAAATATGCTTTTGTATGTAATTATTGTTTTCCTTTCAATCATTGGGTTTAACCGGAAGTGGGACATCGGAAACCGGAAGTGGGACCATAAGTCCGTATCTCAAAAACGGCTCTAACGATTTTCTTCAAATTTGCTATATAAACACTCTATTAGATGTCCTTTCGAATGATATAGTTGGTTAGTTCAGGAAAATTGATACGCGTCCTATATAAATAGCTGAATTTCAGGTCTCCCAAGGGCGTTCCTTTAAAAACAGCTGTACGGATTTTTTTCAAACTCGCCATTTTAACTCACGTTTAAACATGCTTTTGTATGTAATTATTGTTTTCCTGTCAATAATTGATTTTTTGTAAATGTTGGTATCTCAAAAATGGCTCTAACGATTTTCTCTTTAGGTCACTTTTATGTTTTCTGATCACATTATCTCTCAAAAATGCATATAATACGTGTAATAGCGGGTAATGGAAGTCGTGTGGTTGTTTCACACCAGATTTTTTTCTTTTTCTCTTGGCGGTAATAATAAACTTATACTTAAATTGTAATTTTTAAATTTACTAGATGAGGCTAAGTCTTCAAAAACAATTTGTCAAAAATGAAGTATAACTTAAAAATTTTCATGAAATTTGTAAAATTTTGGGTGTGTGGTGATTAAATCTCCAAGTCTCTCATGATTAAGGTCTCAGCAGAAGAATTAAAAATTATTTTACATGGAGCATTTTTAAAAATTTTATCTTATTAAATTTATATGTAATATGTAAAATTCTGAGTCAGGGAGTGTAAGCGAAAAGTTGCCAATTAATGAAAAATGTGTTTTTTCTTTGGACTAAAGCTGAATTGTTGCTAATTGATCAAACTATGTTCGATTTGAATGAAACAATTGAATATTACCATAAAAAATTAAGTAATAGCAAAATAAATAACACCATAATATTAAAAAACATACAAAAGTTCAAATGGCGAACAATTCAAAAGAATGCAAGAAAATTAAATGATAAATGTTTATCTATTTTAAGAAAAGATTTGTTTACTGCATGTCATGATGAACTTTCTTTCTTCAATAAGCTTTTCCTTCCTTTTCTTCCATCCGACATCACTGTTAATGAAATGAGCTAGCAAGCCCACATCTACAGGCACGAAAACAATTTTTTGCACTATAGATATGTTCCAGCTGGCGTAGGATGAAAAGATTTCACAAATGGAGAACTTTCTGAGGAAAACTGCTCTTTCTTTTCTTCTTCAAACTTTTTTAAACAGTAACTATAAAATACATATTTTAATATTTAAGGATAATGTGCAATTTTTTGGAACTATAGATTTATACACTGAAATTGCTTATTTGAAATTCGTCAGATAAAGCTATAGGATAGGTGCTCCAGTGATTGGCATGCTCCACTAATTGACATCTATCCCAAAATAATTAATAAATAAGAAAAATAATAAAATCATATTTTACGTATAAGAATTTTAACATTTTTTGTCAAACACTGGAGCATAGGGTGCTAATAGCTGATAAAATGAATAACTAGCAGTGTCAAACAATGAAACATAGGGGTCCAATTACTGATAAAATGAAAAACTGGCAGTGTCAATTACTGGAACATTGAGTGGGTGTCAAATAAAAATTCATAAAAAAAAATAGTTATAAAATGTATATATTTTAACATATATGTGGTTCTGAATGTCTTTCATGCCATATGTACTAACTTAAGATTTCTGAAAATATTTTCTGATGACTAGAACATTAAAAACATCAGAGATTGCTCTAAAAGTGTCAATCACTGGTGCACTTACCCTATCTACAAATAAAAAACAATAATAATAAATAAATAAATAAAATAAATGAACTATAACAAAATTTTTATAAATAAGCACCATAAAATTAAAAAAGCATACAAAAGTTCGAATGGCAAACAACTGAAAAGGATACAAGAAAATCAAATGTCAAATTTCAATGCTGATCTATTTTTAGATTTATTTACAGCATGTCACAAGGAACCGTATCTTCAATAAGCTTATCCTCCTCTTTCTTCTTCTATCTGATGTCGATATTAATAAAAATCGCTAGCAAGCCCACGTCTACAGGCAGAAAATCAATTTCGTGCACTGAAGCTATGGTCCAGCTGGCATAGGATAAACTTCATAACTAGAGAACTTTCCAAGAAACACTGTTCCTTCATTTCTCTTCGATCTTCTTTAAACTGTGATTATTTATAATTTTGAGCTTTTCAACTGTTTTTTTTTTTTTTTTTTTTAATTGTACTTTATACATTTTTTGCATTTAATTTTTTTTTTTAAATGTATTTTGATGCAATTTCATTTTCTGCCATTTTGAGTATGGCGTTCTTTGATAAACTTTCCTTTCCTAAAGGTTTGTAAATTCCAAGGATAATAGCAAAATTATGCCAAATTATTGATTTATTAAAAACATGCTAAGTCATACCATAAACTGTATTATTATTCACAATTAACAAAAATTAATTCTTGTTTTTATAAATTCAAATTAACTTCACTCAGAATGTATGTGTACTACTTAATCAGCAGTCTACATAATGCAATCTATTCTATGTAAATATATCTCACTATAATATTCAAAATGTAGTGTGTAATAAATATATTCATCGATATTATCATTATAAAAATGATTGAACTGATAATTACATGTTATCATCAGTTCGACCAATTTCATTTCAAACGGTGATATTTAACCAAATAAACATCTAACTAATATACTAATTAAAAGGCGAATGATCACAATTATATCATAATTTTAAGTCAAATTTGTTTTCAAATGTCTAAACAAATTACCTGATATAAGATGAGTCATCAGGATATAATATCAGATACTAATATTTCAATATGTTATAGCAATAATGTACAAAATATTATCTTTTAATTAAAAAAATAAAAGAAATGTTAATTCTAGGCACTTATACAACTTACAGACATTAAACTAATAATTATAAAACCATTGAATGTTGTGAACATACCTTGCAATAAGTTCTTCACACACACACAAAATAAACATTTGGATTCCAGCATTATTAATTACTAATTCACTTAAATGCATATGTGAAATAATAACTCATACATAGGCAAAATATAAAATAAATATAAGTCAATCTCTTTTCAAGTTTATCTCGAGATAATAAACACGACAATTTGTTTACATGTAGGATGTTTCCAATTAGCTATGAACGTTTAGAAATTTATTTAGAAAATAAAAATAGCTATTCAGTTACAAAATGAATGTTTTAAATCATACTTCAAAGTATCTAATTCAGGAGACAAAGCACCTAAAATTTACTTAAAATTATTGAACAAATTTCTATTGTTATTGCTAATACGAATTCTGACGGCCGCTTGTCATCAGACATGCGAGCAACCCTACCGTCTATCATCATGACTCGCGCTCGCCAAAGCCCTATTATGTTTTTTCGCCAAGGTTCTGAGGAGTAGGCATTTTCCAAATTCGCGTCCCAGACCATCGTCAATTACCCATAACGCAGTACTAGTGCGACATTAAACCCAACCTACCTAAATTAAAAAAAAAACGTAGAAAGTAAATTATTAATCAATAATAATTTATTTTTAGCCCTTATTTATTAAGAATGAAAAAATGTATCCGTAATTGGATAATTGTAGCACTTTTTCAACGCTTCTCTATTATGATCTGCTCAGCCTAAACTAGACCCGGCAAGACGGTTCTAAAAGGGAAGTCTCAACTGTAACTGAACAGCCATATTAGTACAAGCACCTGAGTTACTTCAATTTTCCCCCATACCAGATAGTCGTCTTGCCAGGTCTAGGTAATTCCTTAGTCTGTGTATGCTTCAATGTTACTACAAAATTAATGTTATACTTTTTTTTTTTTTTTTTTCATTTTGTGCGTACCAGATACAGTAAGGTTAAATTTTTATAATTTTGCTTATCCTAAAGATTTGTTGTTGTGTTGTACCTATTTATTTTTTTTTTTTAATTCTTTCAGTTTTATTCAAATTTATTGTAGACTCCTAGAAATCTGTGTAACACAACCAATCTAAACAATGAAGTTTACAGTAAAGTTTAACAGGAAAACATCAGGGTAGCACTTATTTTTTTTATAGTGATTTTTTAAAAACTGAATTTAATGAGATAAGGAAAGGTTCTTTTAATTGAGGTCCAAGTCTTGGAGATAAACTCAAATAATTTATGTTGTTTCTGACTGTTAAATTATCCAAATTGTTCACGTTTAATATAGACACAATTTTACATTTTTTTTATCACCCAGTATATGTAGTACCATATGGAATGCATGGAAAAATCCTTAATCAGTTCAAACCATTATTCTTTGCTAAAACCAGTTTAAGTTTTTTTTTTTCTTTAAATGCTTATTTAAATCATTTAAATACACACATGTGTACACTCTGTTTAAAACATTTGTTTTTATTTTTTTTCTTCATTCCAGTTTGTTCACATTTTTGTAGAACAAAGACAATGAAATCATTTCATCTTCTGTAACTATGCATTATGGTTTCCTTTTTTATCAATTTACATTTCTCATAGTCGTATATTATTTATACTCAAATTACTTTTTCTTGTACATGTATTATTTTCTAAACTAATAGCAGTGTAATTATCAGACACAGCAAAATTACTTTATGTGTTAATCATCACTTTTCAGAAACCTTTTTTTATTTTATAAAATTATGGTGAGCCAAGTCACATTCTGTGAAATAATCTGAATATAATATGCTGCATTTTATTGATATAAAATTATCTCTTTCCTGTTTTATTTGTCATTCTTTTAATAAAACAGTTGTATTTGAAGGAAATTAATGAAATTTTGCTTGCATGTCTCTTTACTTGATTTATTAAACAATTTAAGCATTGCACTGTTATATTGTAGTACTCAAATAAGATTCTATACTATAGTGCTGTTATAGTACCCTTATAAACGATTTAAGGAGCAGGGGATTCATCAGTATCATTAGGGATTATTTAAAAGTTTTTTTTTTTTTTTTTTTTTTGTGTTTGTGTGTGTGTAGTGTTTGAGTGGTATGTCTTGTGTATTGTATAGTGCTTGTAGGTACACCAAAGAATTTGGTACCATTACAGTCTACAAACTAGGGATGCACCGAATATTCAGTTTCGCGAAATATCAAATTATTCAGCTAGTTGAACATATAAAAACTCAATTTAAAAAAAAATATTTAATCATTTGAAAAAAATTCTGTTATTTTTAATTATTATTAAAATAAGATTTTTCAGAGTAATTAAGAAGTAATTTTATTTAAATCAAAACAATTGTGCTATTTAATTTCAGGTAACATTAAAGAAAATTAATTATTAGTTACATTAATCGGTACTTTTCCTTCCTCCGTTCGGTACGGAGGAATAGACAGCGACGTCCTCGTAAAAAGAGTAATTCTACCCAGTCCAGAAACATTGCCAGGAGAAAAGCACCGCGAAAAAAAAAAGGCTGCGTAACTAAAGAGGAATTATTTGCGAGTGACATATATCACCGACTATCATCTAATCAGGCAAAATCACTTTACTTTTTAACATGTTTTTATTAACTTCTATTCTTCTGTGTTTGTTTGTCCGGTACAAATCTTGCAATCTATTTTTAACTGACTTAACTACTAGCTAGACATTTGAAACTTTCACAGTAGCTCAGAACCCGATGACAACACAATACTTCGAAGTCAGATTTTCGAATAGTTTTCTTTTAATTAATTAAAATATGAAAATAATGAGCTCCTAATGGCAATCAAAATAGTCATTAAAATATTAGCTATAATTTAATTGTTACCAAAAAAAATTTACGAGTTCATTTTCTTCTGACATAAAAATAAATTTAATTAAACATGAGCGTTAAAAAATTGTATTTGTGAGCGTAAAAAAATTTTAATTGTAAAAATAGTAATTATGCATCTGGCAAAAATTGACATCATTATCACTTTAAAGATTTTCTACACATTGATAAAGTGCTAATGTAGTTCATGATGCAAATACAGTACCCGCTGCTTATTAAAATCACATTCGCTCTGTGCAAAAGTTATTTTATTAAGCAGCTGATTTTTATATCCAGCGAACGTTCCTTCACTGAAGAAAAAGGTATTATCTATATGAATTTGGAAAGAAATTTCAAAAGTTACCAAATAATGGAACTAATAAACAATATTAATTAATTTTTAACAGATAATTCTTTGATTGTTCCTTCAAAATAAGTGAATTAAACACATCTCAAGTTCTGATGCGCTCTCCTTTGAGGGAAATAATCAATACTTTGCCAAAAGTTCACGATTTTCTTTTAATTTTAAAATCTTTCCTTTAAAGCTTTTTGCCTCTTAGTTATTTCAGAATAAGAACAAAAATTGTGTTATAATTAAACATAAATGTACATTAAAAAAAAAAATCACTTGAGAGCCAAATTAAATTTTTAACTTATTACCGTACTTTGAAGAATACATTGCTTGAAATTATTACTAAGACAAGTAATGGGACGTGTTTAATTGCTGTAAATGTAAAATTTTCGACAAAAATAGATAACTGAGGGTTTGCTGTATTTCATTTAAAATAAAAAATCACAGTGTAAATAAAAATTTTTTAGTGTGCATAAATGACATTTTTGCTGCTGGAGAGATTTTTTTTAGTTTTTTTAGCAGCAGTTATAAAATTAGTTTGCATTGATTTGATTCTGGTCCTGGCAAATTCATCACATTAAGCGGCTGATTTTATTAACCAGTGATTTTAATAAGCGGCGTTTACTGTATATGTTGTTCTAAAAGGATTAGTATTTTATTTTTTAAATCAGCTTCTTTTTTTTTAATTCAAATTTCCCGTAACTCTTTAACCAATCACATTAGAACATCCATCTTTGGAATATCGATAATAAGGATTTTCTCGCCAAATCCATTACCTGCCTATTGGAGCTTTTTTAATGCATTTTAAAGGGAAAATTAAGCTATTTTAAAGCGAAAGAGCTGGAAATGCAGATTGACATTTTATCAACTTACTAAGCCTCTTTGAAAGAATTTATACAAAAATAAATACAATTATTTACAATTTCGTAACAATACGCATTGATAAAGTGCTAATGTAGTTACAATAAATCTCCTATATGCTTCAATGTTACTACAAAATTAATGTTATACTTTTTTTTTTTTCCATTTTGTGCGTACCAGATACAGTAAGGTTAAATTTTTATAATTTTGCTTATCCTAAAGATTTGTTGTTGTGTTGTACATATTTATTTTTCTTTAATTTTTTCAGTTTTATTCAAATTTATTGTAGGCTCCTAGAAATCTGTGTAACACAACCAATCTAAACAATGAAGTTTACAGTAAAGTTTAACAGGAAAAAATCAGGGTAGCACTTATTTTTTTTATAGTGATTTTTTAAAAACTGAATTTAATGAGATAAGGATGTATTTCATTTAAAATAAAAAATCACAGTGTAAATAAAAAATTTTTAGTGTGCATAAATGACATTTTTGCTGCTGGAGAGATTTTTTTTAGTTTTTTCAGCAGCGGTTATAAAATTAGTTTGCATTGATTTGATTCCGGTCCTGGTAAATTGATCACATTAAGCGGCTGATTTTATTAACCAGTGATTTTAATAAGCGGCGGTTACTGTATATGTTGTTCTAAAATGATTAGTATTTTATTTTCTAAATCAGCTTTTTTTTTTTAATTCAAATTTCCCGTAACTCTTTAACCAATCACATTAGAACATCCATCTTTGGAATATCGATAATAAGGATTTTCTCACCAAATCCATTACCTGCCTATTGGAGCTTTTTTAATGCATTTTAAAGGGAAAATTAAGCTATTTTAATGCTAAAGAGCTGGAAAAGCAGATTGACATTTTATCAACTTACTAAGCCACTTTGAAAGAAATTATACTAAAATAAATATAATTATTTACAATTTCGTAACAATACGCATTGATAAAGTGCTAATGTAGTTAGTTCTATAGCTATGATTCAACAGAAAATTTAAAAACATGGTTTATAAAGAGTTTTTTATCTTATAATTATTTTTATTTTCATATTGCTTTCATCATGATGGAGTCACTGTGGCTAATTTTACTAGAACTGGAAATGCTCCTACGATTACTAAACATCATAAATTATTTGAAAATAAAGATCCTCACTGGTCTAAAGCTTTTCACCCCTATGCTCAAAATCAATGGGTAGAATAAACTTATTGCAAAAGTGAAAATGTGGCTTTACCACCAATTAAGTGGTCATCTAGCAATTTCAGATTATGTACTGATGATGACGGCATTGGTCTATTGTGTCTGAAACTAATGTACATAGGTAGGAAGTTTTACTCTAAAGATACAGGCGATAATTTTGGCTTTCGACTTTCTTTTTTTTTCGATTAAAGAAAATGAGTGCAAACACAGAGCAAATACTTAAAAAGATACTAGACAAAACAATGGGTCGTCCAGTTGAACCGGACACACCGCACTATGGCGATACCGGTAATTCAATAAATCTTGAGGATGAGGCGCTTCCTAATATTTCAGATAATTCTTTATTGAGAGATGACGATTTAAATAAAAGAAAATTGGATTGCGACCATCATTGCAACAAAAAACACAAACATGAAGAAGGCGATCAGGACAATATGCAAGCGAATGATGTCACTGACCATCCGTGGATG
The DNA here is from genome assembly GCA_963930645.1 of Salticus scenicus. Classification (NCBI taxonomy): domain Eukaryota; kingdom Metazoa; phylum Arthropoda; class Arachnida; order Araneae; family Salticidae; genus Salticus; species Salticus scenicus. Next base: position 162,899 of record CAWVNO010000967.1, on the reverse strand, counting down.
CAAGAAAAAGATTTCCTATGTTAATCGAACATTGGATTTTTTTTTTTAAATTATTAAATATCAAAGAAAATTATTTCCTGATTTTAATCCCCATATTTGGGTATAGATATGTATTAGTTATCATGTGCATGTGTTAGATTGAGTTATTTTGCTGTCAAATTGACAAAATTTTAATTTTTAATTTCAAGGCACTGCCGTTCTTAGCGTTTTTTGTATTTGGCGATCAAAAACGTAATACAAAAATATACATGCCAGATGTATATTTTTGTAATATGTATTGTACGAAATGTTGTTTCACATTACTGATTATTTTCTTAATATACGTTGTTAAAATAACCATGATTTTTGAAAGGAATTAAATATGTTCGCCAAATAATTTGGCGATATTTTTTCCCCCGTCAAGGATGACATATGAAATCTATTCCGTTGCAAAATATTAGTATCTTACTTACATCAGATACTTTTTTTAGACAGTCAAAAACAAATTTGACTTCAAATTATGATAGAATATTTAACATTTTCCTTTTAATTTGTATATTAGTTGGATATTTATTGTGTAAATATCTTCCTTTGAAATGAAATGCTTGTGTTTTCAATCAAATATAGAAATTTGCCATTTTTCCCCCTAGAGTTTCAAAATTTAAAATTAAAATTTTATCAATTTTACAACAAAAACAACTTAATCTAATACATGCACACGATAACTAATACATATCTATACCTAAATATGGGGATTGAAATCTGGAAATAATTTCCCTTGATTTTTAATAATTTTTTTACAAAAAATCCAATGGGCGATTAACATAGGAAATATTTTTCTTGTATCCACGGATGGTCAGTGATGTTACACTTCACTTGCGTATACACACGTTCTCGAAAATGCACAGGGTCCTGATCTTTCATATAATAACAATCATTATTTTAAATATAAGTGTTTAAATAAATAAGTATTGTCATAAAATTCTGTTTTTTTATTTACATGAAATTAATTTAAAAAATAATTTAACTAAAAAAAAAAATAATAATAATAATTAAATTATTACCTCTATGTCCTTTGATGAAGCGATGTCCTTTGCATTGCCAGGGAGAGTTATCTTAGTCGTGCAGTGATTTTAATAAACAACACACAACTTAGACACCCACCAGGCGTTTGCCTTTATTTACATTTAAATCCTATCTATAAATATTTACAAGCTCTCTGTGTCGGCTGTCGTGGGGTGCCTCAGGTTGATGGCTTTCTCCAGCGGGATGGTTGGGTGCCTCAGGTTGTGGACTTGCTGGCTTTAGATATTGAATAATCTTCATCTGATCTTTGTAATCGCTAGTTAAAGTTGCCTCTCCTTTTTTCGCTTTATGGTCTGGGTCTGCTATATCTCGTGTTTCAGAAGTAGTCGGAGGTTCAAGCTCACCTTGGTTATCCATCTCTCTTTGTTAAAAAAAGAATAACAAACAAAAATAACTATCTAACTAATAAAATTGTTTCATAAAAAATGAAAAGTCTGAACTTGCACACAATACAAATTTATCACAATAAAATGCAAAAATATGTATTCACAAAAGTGTACAATTGTTAACTTACAATTGACAAATCAATTAGTAAATTCAATGAAGTTGGCAGAAGAAAAAAAAAAAAAAAAAAAAAAAAAAGAATCGGCAAATTTTGCATATTTGTTAATCATACATTTAACCAAAAAAGCAGAAATTTTAATCACATAATTACATATTTCAGACAAACACATATTGAAAAAAAAAAAAGTTTTATTCCTGGTAGTGCCAAAATATTCATTATTTTGGAAATTGGCAGCAAAAATTACCCCTAACTTCAGCATTTAATTTAGCTGTAAATAAATGTAATTTCTTTTTTCTTTTTAACAGTAGTGAAATAAACCCATAATTCCCTAATCAACTGCGAAAATATTGCACGTTTCAGAAATTTGCTACCAAAAAAGCAAATATATAATATTACACTAAAATAATCTTTTATTTCTGGAATTAACTTTGAAAATAGTACAAAATTTTGTCACATTTAACAGCAAAATAATCATGTTATTTTAAAAATTTGTAGCAAAATAAAAATTAAAAACATTAAAACAGTAATTTTGTGATTTTTTAGCAAAACAGTCACACACTTCGGGAAGTTAAAATGATTTTCTATCCCCCCCCCCATAAATTTTAGTTATGGTTTCTCTTTGGATTTACACTGATCTCGGAAACAGCCAACATGACCTTCAAAAGGAAGGATTTCAGACTAAAGTCTGAAAACGTTCATGCCTGATTAAATTAAATAACAATTTAACAGTAGACAAACTTTTCTCACAATCTTGTCGAATGATAAAATTACCCAAATAATGAATTAACATCTTCAAATAAAATAACAGATTTTTTTCTCTTACATATTATTTTGTTATACTTTCAGGTTTAACACAGAGAAAAAATAAAATTTTATTCATTTGATATTTTCTGTAAATTTGAAGATGCTTCTAGTGTGAAGTATTTCTTTATTTGTGTAATTTGTTAGCTTTGATTAAATTCATGTATAATGTATTTAAAAAGACAATGCAGTCACTTTAAAATTCGACTGCCTTGCATTGAAGGGAAAAAAAAAATTAAACCTAACTGTCAAAACTAATAATTGGATGTGATTTTATAGTTATCAAACTAAAATTTTTAGGTACAAATAGCCTATAAAATTTGAAAAATGAATAAATTCATTTTTCTAATTTAAGAAAATAAAGTAATAGTAACAATAATAAATCTTTAAAAACAAGAACAAATTTAATGATTGTGCTTTTTCTGAATGTGAACATGAAATTAAAAAATATACATTAAGGTAGAAAGTAACTTTTGTAATAAAATTCCTCACAGAATATATGATGGTCTTAGGCTTCAGCAGGCAATAAGTAGAAAGCCTCCTTGTACACGCTTAAAATTATACATGCAACATAGTTAAAGCATGTTATAAGAATGTTTAAAGGCATGGTTTGCATAAAAAGTGGTCGACACAGAATTAGTAATTATTTTTATAAAGCTAAAACAAATTGTGATAATTTACGTAATCCTTCAATTGACTGGAAATTTAGTACAACAAATATTTGATTTACATACAGCTATATGATTTTCGGATTAATTTAGTTATTGTGGCTTATTCACAGTTGCACACATAAGAATTCTTATGCGTTTTACACTTTTTTTTTTTAATGCATTTGGTCAATTTCTTATTTAAATCAAGAAAGTGGAATTAACATATACAAAAAATATTTAGGTAAAAAAAGGAGTGGGTTTATAAATACATTTTATATCCTATAATATTTAGTGTGAGTGAGGGGTGTAATTTATATGAATATTGTGATTCAAGGGTGCCATATGATATAAAGGTGTTGAAAAAGTGTAACCATTGCCATTAATTGAAATTATGTCCATGATTCTGGCTCAAAACACAGATATCTATAAAATTTCTTACAAACAGATTTCTCCGAGATGAATAAAATAACAGTTTCTTTAACATTAATCGTTTAACAAAAATGAACTTTATATTTCGTGGCACAATAACTTCCTAAAGTTGCAATTTCTGAAGAATAAAAGTTATTGCATGAACTTTCATCACTGAAAATAAAATCAAAATTAATTGAAATATGTAAATTATAAACAATAAATATATTTAAAAAATATATATATAAGTATATATATATGTGACATTAGAATTGCAGAACTGCCTCTATAATTTATCAAGCTGGGTATCCTTGTAGAATTCGACGTTTTAAATATGTTTTTTTGCACAATATGTAATTACACTAAGCTTATTTATTAATTTTGATAGGCACTTCCAAAAATACGGGAAAGGGGAATTAAATTGGGTCATAAATTAAAAATAAACTACTTAATTTTAATACATAATTTTACTACATAATTCGCTCGAATAGTCTAAAAAGTTTCTCATTCTAGCTACACTACAAACACAGCATAATGAAAAAAAAAAAAAATCATTCATACAAGGAATGGAAGAGATACAATAATGAACTATATTATTACAAATATATTTACAACTAATTTTAATCACATTCAACACTATGGAATATGAAAACATTCATACCTCATTGTCACTTGCGATGGTCACGTTTAAGTTTTATTCCTGTTTTTTTATATTTAGCTTTGACATCTGCTGATACAATGGTAGCAGTATTTCTCCCATTATGGACTTCTTGAAATGTCAATTTTTTTTACAAACCCTGCTTTAAAAAGCTTACACCCATTAATATTTTCTTGTAAGCAGCAGACAGGGCCTGATTATCCAAAAGGCTCAGGAAGCACAAGCTTCCCCTCTAACATTTAAGAGGGGGCCCCATAAGGATTAAAAACATGATCATGAATTTTTTGTTTCATATTTTCACACTGAGATTGAATTTTTTCTGAGAAAGGTTACCCAAAACAAGACAAAACACTCACTATTTCGGGAAAAATGTAATATTTAACCTAAAAAATCTGAATGTTCTTAATTAAAAAGTTGTATGATTTAATGTTCTGTGTAGAAACCACCCAGATGTATGAAAAAAAAAAAATAATAATAATAATAATAATAAACACACACTATTTTTTGGTCTACAGCATTTCTATATTACAATATGTAACAAGAAAACAAGATTTTCCAAAATGAAAGGGGCCCCCGAAATGATGCTGAGCTTCCCCTAGCTTCAAAGCTTAATCGGGCCCTGGCAGCAGAACTTCCGTGTCCTTCGTTCTGTGAATTTAAGAGAATGTATTCTTGGATATTTTCATGGTAAAAATCATAACGGCCGATCAAGGATCAAACCATGATCTTAAAAATTCACTGCTGCGAAAAAAAGGGAGAAATATAAACAAAAAATAATGAAAAAATTTAATAAAAATAATGGCGCTCACTGCTTAGTTCAAGAGTAAACAATCCACGAGGTTAGAGGTAAATACCACCGACACGTGATCATTACGTCACTCGGATAAACCTCATTAGGCTTTTCCACCGGAACGAGTCCTGCACACCACTTGGTAGGCTTGTCGATACTTCTGATTACACCCATTTGTTCCATGCGATGCAATTCATCTTTTACACGCCCACGCAGGGGAATAGGAACACGCCTGGCAACGCTTATGCTATATGGAACGGCATCAGGTTCCAAAACAATTTTGCATTCTTCTTTCATTCTTCCCAGACCAGTGAATAAGGAGGGGATTTTTTTTCAATGGACTTTATTCACGTGACGTCACTGGTGGTATATAAAATTGTAAACAAGAAACGCGTGCGCATGTTTTGTTTTCATCCTCCATTTTTTCTCGCTTACGCTGTCGTCTCGTTTCGCTAGTGTTAGTAGATTATTTTTGTTCTTTGAGCACTTAAGAGCATACCAGTATTTTAATAGAAAATAAAATCAAAATATTAAGTTCTGTTCTAGATATTTTTCTCAACAGAATATTTCAGAATGTATCCATGAATAATAAATGTTATGATCAAGAAAAAATTTAAAAGCAAGCTTTATAGGCTTAAAAATGTATCGCAATAAATTTATAATTGATGTGAAATTTCCAGAAAGTATTTTAAGTGAAACTGTTGCAGTTTGTGGCGTTGTACGTGCTGGATTTTAAATAATTGTGTATAATATAGATACTAAGACCGACATATCGAGCAATGAGGTGAGTTTGTAAAAATCTTTTTTAAATTCTTTAAATCTCATTCTTATTCTTCATTTATAATTTACCCTAAATGTGCAAATTATTGTTTGTTTGATACTACTTGTTTTTTTTCCCCCTTAAATCTGAATTTAAGAAAGGCTTGAGTAGCTGTAATTAAACACCCAGTCATTTATGATCTAGCTTCTAAACAACGTTAAATTCCATGCAATAATCGCAGAAAATGTTATTTGTTGTTTATATTCCAAATACAAATATTTATTTATATTTGCATAGAATCTACTTTGTTCATTATCATGAAAATGCCTAGCAACTATGCTAATATCAGTCATTTCTTTCAAGTTGAAAGCTTTTTATATTACCCTTGTCACAAGGGTAGATATAACTATAATACTATAACTGCATTACTATTACTATATTATACTCAGTATACTTATTTTAAAATGGAAACTGTATTATATAAGATGTTTGATGCAGATAATATTATTCATTTGTATACTGTAATCTGATTATGTAATCATAATGTATGGTTATTGTGAAGCTTAGTATGAAGATTTGCAGTGTTGTTTTTATATCAGTTTAGTGAAACACTCCATTATTTTTGAAATTCTTACTATCATTCATATGCCATTTCATTTTAAAAGTTAAAAAAAAAAAAAAGATAGTCATTATAGACTTTACATGTTCTATTCTACACATGATATTTGGTGTCATTTTTAAAAGCTCATCCTACTGTTATTATCTTTTTGTTTTATATATTTTATGTATATTTGAAGTATGAGAGAAAATCTTTATATGGATAATTTATAAGTGTGTTTATGCAATATAAATGTAAAATAAAAAAAATAATTTCTGAACCAAAAAGTAATAATTAGTAAAAATTGTATAATGATTCAGTTTTTAAACCTTAATATAAATAAAGCTGTTAACTACTGCCATTTTAATCCATTGTAAGCAAATAAATTTAAAACAGAGTATTTTTACATTTAATTTATACTTAGTTATTCTGTATTTTTCTCTTACTAGTATTTCTAATATATATATATATATATATATATATACACATTCAATTGTTATGCTATACATGTGTTTATTACAGTAATCTTAAAATGCATACAAAGTATATTCATGTTGTAATGGTTGTTGTGGTGTTTTCAAATGAGAGATAAAAAGTATCATTAGATGATGTAGAGGCATTTCCAGGTTACCAAGGAAATTTCTATCCATTTATAAAGTAGATGGAGAAAAAGAAGATATTTCAAGAAAATTTCTTTTTTTAGCATACTGTCATTTTATAATACATTGTACTATAAAGAAGTTTTCTTAGACATTTAATGACAGAGGATTTTGCTTTCTCGGATACTTATAAGAATGAAGATTAGATTATCTACCGACTGATGCAGGCTTTGGTAAGTTCTTTAAAATTTTCAGATGCTTTGTTGATTAGGTAATTATTAAATTAAAAATAATATTGTAGTATGACATTATATTGTTTATTTTTGTGCATTAATTCTTTGGAAATTAGATGTTTATGATTTTGTTACTTTTCTTTATAACATTTAGAATGAGTTTAGGAATTTGTGTGAAAAAGGAGGGAGAAAAAAAGTACTGGTGAAATATGTTGTCTAATAAAGCGTTGAAAGTATAGAAAAATGTTAAGTGAATTTCTTTACAGCATAGGTTTATTTCAAAACAAACTATGCTAAGAAGAAGTTTTCTTAATACAATCTCTGGAAGAGCTGAATTGGATGAAAAAAGCATAAAAATATCTGAAATGAAGAAAATTTTCCTAACTGTGTGCTCATACAATATCAAAAGCTTTCTGATGCAGCAAGTTAACATAATGTAAGTAGTAACATTCACATTTTATTTTTTTTTTCTTTATCATTTCATACTGAGTATGATTCATTAACATAATGAAAGTTGTAAAACCTCCTTTTATTTTCAACGAAATGTGATGTTATTCTTAATTAGATAGTAATTTCAATTTCTTCTAAAACTTCTTTTTTTTTTTTTTTATTTATTTATTAATAATTGATTATTTCATGACTTGCTTTGTAGATCAGAGGGAGTCTTATGTACATATATTTAAAATAATTTTATAATCGTAAACACATTCTCAATGTATTAAAAACACTCTTTGAAATCAGGGTTTAACAAGTACAGTTGCCAACAGTGACTTACATTTCCTAATTGGTGATCAGTAGACATGCATAATATACAAAAACATTGTTCTAAAAAAATAAATAAATAAAAAATCTATTCTGCATAAAAATTAGTTTAAACTTTTTTTTAACCAACAGTTAGAGTTGTGAGTTTCCCAACTTTCTAAAAGATGTTTTTAATAAACTTTTGTTTTTGTTTTTACACTATATCTGATATTAATGTAATTATTAACTATACTGTGACTAAAAAAAGGTTAAATATGTCTTGCAAAAAGTTAAATAAAAAAAATTACTTGTTTGGTTTTCAGAATTTTCTACCCCACATCACTACCAACAGTCAGTAAAGAAATACTGTGTAGCAGTGTATTTTCAACTATTTCATGCTTTAATTAGTGTAAAACTCCAATAGTAACCCTCCACCCAACTATATCTTGCTCTGTGATTTTCAGGTGTTTTCATTTTTCAAAAACCTTTCGTTCTCTTGGATGTTACAATCTGAAGTTTTTCCAAAATATTCAGCTTTTAAAAAGTTTGCAATAATATCACACTTTCTAATTTCAACAATTTTTGTTTCTAAAAGTAAAGGTAGTTACAATCGGAATTTTACGGTATATATATTTGTTGCTTTACTTATACAATACAATACAATATTATACAATTTACTTACCTGTTGTAAATAAATAAAAATCCACAACACAATTGAGAGTATATTTTCCAGTATTTACAATGACCGTCTGTAATGTACCTAAATTCTTTTACAGGTCATTGCACACAAAATATTAACGTTTCTATATTTGCAAGATTTTGTTTTGAACCTCCATTAATTTTAAAGATTTTTTTTTTTTTTTCCTTTTTAGAACTGGTTTATAATTTTACTGCACAGATAAGTATGAGGCTGAAACGTGTAAAATTGTTTTATAAAAAGATCAGATGAGTTCAGTCTGTAGGAAGAAATATGCACAGTGTGCTTAAAGATTTTACTTAAATTATTATTACATTTGCATTACACTTTCAGACTCCGCATGTGCGATTCGGGGAGAAGTATTCCCACGTGGTGTGAGGAGGTCTGTCTTAACTGACTGGTGGTGCATGACCGGACGGCGGGACTACCCTGGTGGACATCGGTGCTCACACAGGGTTGTGATGGCCCGAGCAAACAGGGGCTGTCCAGGTGTCCTGGGTGGGGCCTTCCAAGCGGCAGTACAAGGAGGCTTAGCAAAAATGGGAAGCGGTGCTGATCTTACTAGTTGGCATGGATGTGCATTATCGGCTAGGGGTGAACTCCGTTGGGAGAGCGGGCCTTGTGGACGGCCTTAGGCCGTCCTCAGAAGGCAAACAAGCCTTCTGGCCGCCAAACCGAGGTCGGCCAGTTACGAGGGCCCTCAGCCCCAACTTTGACCAACTCCGGTTGGTCCGAAGGGGCGACATGAGCCTTGTATAGCTGATTGCCGAACCTTACCTGGGCCACTTCCCTGCTGCCGCGAAGTTGGTATGTTGCTGTCGTAGCGGCTAAGGCCTGCACGATGTTGGGTCGTCTTGAGACGGGACTGCATGGATACCCTCGTATCTGGGTCAGTCGATGATGGGGCGCGCTTGCGTGTCACCTGTCTTACACTTTCAGACAATGTTCAAGTAGTAAAATTATAATAGTCGTTACTACATTCTATTAATATAATTAAACAAAAATCCTTTAAAAATTTATATATCTGCCAACTTTTATGCTTTTTGATTACTGAGAATTTTAATAGTGCAAATAGCTTTATTGAAAATTTTAGCTGTAGTGAATTCCCGCTCGGTAGCACCTGCGGTGCTCTCTTCTTATTTCACTATCTGAAACAACCTGTTTTCTAATTATGTTATGAAAGTTATGATCTTTGGAAATCCTGATGCTAGCAAAGTTTCGCTCAGTGTCGCCCGCGGTCCCTTATCCCCATTTTAGAAGTTATAACAGCTTGCTCGTTCATAATGCAAATAGCTTTGAAAATTTTAACTGTAGCAAGTTTTCCCACTCTGATGGCTACGACACCCTTTTACGTTTAATGATTTGAAACAGCCTGTTTGCTCACCGTGTAAAGAAACATTGAAAATTCTAATTGTAGAAAATCCCAAACTGGTGGAGCCTACGGTCTCCTAATCTACTCCCATATAATTTAATCGTAATTGGAGATATTGGATTATTAAAATATCAAAGCACCATCTTGCAACAGAGACTTGTAATGTGTACTCTTCAATTCCAATTCAAATAACTTTTAAAATGATATATTACTTATGAAATTATGTTAATTAGAAGCTGAGATGCAAAAGTAATATAAACATTCTTATAAAAAGATTTATTTCTGTGGTTTTCTACCACAGAAAAGACAAAGTGTGGGAATTCTAAAGTTTGTAAAATAAAAAATAATAAATATGATCTAGGTTTCCATGTTTTTCTCTGAAACTCCCGTACTGAATTTAATGGCTTATATCAGATAAAAGTTCGCAATAAAATTTAATGTAAAATATATTTCGAATGATATATTATAAGTAATTTAATTAGAATTAGAGATATTGGAATAAAGGCATTTTGGGTGTTTCTTGGTTTGCGCTGAAACTCTTGCACGGAATTGTACGGTTTATATCAGTTTAAAAGTAACAATAAAATGTATTTCAAATAATGCATTGTAAGTAATTTAATCATATTTAGAATTGAATTGGAGATATTGAAATTTTAAAATATTAAAGTGCCATCTGGTGACAAAGATTTGCAATCTCTATTCTTTAATTCCAATTTAAATAAGTTTTAAATTGACATACTACTTATGAGATTATGTTAATTAGAAGCTGAGATAGAAAGGTAATATAAACATTTTTATAAAAATATTTGTGTCTGACTTATCCGTGGTTTTCTCCGAAACTTGCATAATTGTGGGCTATATACAGTTAAAAATCCTTTGTACAAAGCATGAGTGGAAACCAGAATTCGAAATTATGTAAAATAAGAAGAATAAAAACATTCTGGATTTTACGTAGTTTTCTCCAAAAGTTTCATACTAAATTTGAACGGCTTATATAGCAATAGTGTGCAATAAAAGTACTTTAAAATATCTTTCAACTGATGTATTATGTACAATATTAATGAATATCTTATATTTTAGACTCAAAATTGCTAATCTATCAAAGGCAAAATTTAAGAAAACATTTTCGTCTAAAATTTAAGAAAATCCAAATCTGCTTTTTACAGCCCAGTTCAGAAAAAAAGAAGAAGAAAAAGAGCATTATTATTCTGTTAAAAATAACCTTTGTCTCTCTACATAAACAAATGAATTTAAATAAATATAATGTCCATTTTTTTTAGTTTTTAACTTTGCTTTTTTGTTTTTTTTTTTAACCTTTTTTGTTTTTTTACTTTTTTTAACTGCAGACAGGTGAGCAGTAATGTCAGGTGATTTCGAATTTCTGCTTAAATTTATTTAAAATTGAAAAAATTCAAAATCTGCTTTTTTTCATTTCCGGTACCTTCTCAAGTGGTTGAAAAGCAATTATATCCCCGACCGGAAGAATAGCCAGCCAATAAGGTGTCCCCCTTAATTAGAATAAAAAAAAAAAAAAAAAAAAAGGAATAATGTCACAAAATGATCACTAAGTAGAAATCTGAAGCATAATTTTAAAACTGAGCATGCATCATATTTGCATGCATATTCATAAAATATTGCTAAATAAAAATATTTTTAGTAATCAAAATCCATCTATTTAAAATACTTAAGACAGACATTTTTTTAGAGAAATTTGTAAAAATGTGTTATGTTGGCTAAATTGTTTTAAAATTTAAATTCACTACTTCAGTAATACTTCCACACAAGGCCACAGTTAGAAACAAATTTCTGAGAGGGTTCAAACTTTAACACATAACTTGAGTGCTGAAAAAACTTAAAAAGTTTTAACAAATCAGCAAATTTTCAGAAGCGTTGGACCTTTCCTACCCACACACTTGACTAACAGCCTTTTCCCTACAATTATTTTTATTTATAAATACGAGAAAATAATCAGGATTTCAGCAAAGTGGCAGGCACAAAAAACAATTGCTCTGACGACAAGAACACACAAACAGCCTGCAATTGTCGAGGGCCAAGGGACTGGGAATAAAGGAGCAGTCAAACCAAAAATAAGTATAGAAAAAAAGTAAGAAAAAATAAACTTTAAAAAAAAAGAGAGCACTCCCCCCCCCCACACACACACTTACCTTTTTTCACCAAGCACCACAATTTCTTCCACCGAGTTCTGAAACTGCCCATGGGTCCGAAAACAAATAGAGTTTAGACTAAACAGAATGAGGGAGAAAAATAGTGAGAGAATCTCATAATGACTTTTAAGACAGTGGGACCTATACTTGAGTTCCATTAGGACATATAATTTCTGTCACCTTAGTTTTAGAATTTATTGACACAAACCTAAAATATCACCCGTCTATAATTATACTACCTAAATTCAACAAGAAAAAAAAAAAAAGAAAATTGAAGAGAAAAAAATTAAATGCACCCAATATTTAGAAAAATAATTTCAACATTATATGTTACAACTGAACATATTAGAAAAAATGTGTTTTGTGAAAAACTTTTAACTAAAAGAATTTTATATTATAAAATTTATAAAAGTACAAGTCATAAGATATTATAATATAGGTGATACTGCACCGTCTATGAAGAATAAATAAAATAAATCACCTTCCTCCTTTTTGGGGCTCCATGTAGACTAGATAACTTCCTTAAGATTTAAGATAACTTCTTTATAGCACAACATATGATAAAGTAACATCATGCTAAAAAAAGAAGTTTTCTTAAAATATCTTCGCTTTTCTTCTTCATCTAATTAAAGACATCCATCAGAACTGCCAGTCGATTTCAGAATTTCTTTCTTTTCCCAAAATAACTGCAAATTAAACTTGGAATCTATAAGAATGAAAGGAGAAAATTTTGAAATCTCTGAAAATGGGACACATAATTAAGCATGTAGTTAAAAAATATAGTTATTTAATTCAAAAATGATGTGTGCTTTTTTTTACATCACCCTCCTTTTAAGACTGCAAATAAATTTTAAAAGTGCAGTTTTGGATAACTAAATATATTCACAGTGAAGATTATATGAAAAGGCTTAAAGTTTGAGCACACAGGTGTGCTTTTTTTTTTTTTTTTTTTCACAAAATTAAAACTTTTGGAATGAAGTTTTAAAAATTAGATTTCAGAAAAAATTAACAGTGCATTTCTGTTTCAACAATCACCTTTTTTAATGCTTATCAGTGATAGAAACTGGGAAGGAAAGGGAAGGCATCATATGACGCCTGTTGCAATTATTTTAGGTGCCAAATTGAAATTTCTAGTTGCAAATTCAGAAATTCACTTTTAACATGACTACTCGAGCGATTCTGAGTAAAATAGTATTTTCTGGGGTGGAATGTGCATACAGATGTAATGTGTTTGTTACATAGGTTATTTATATGCATGTGTGGCGAGAGGGTTGCAAATTGCAGTTTTAAGAAAAGATTAAAAGGGATTAAAGAAAACTTTTTCTTTTTTATCTCTGTAAAGGGAGGGATGAAATATGCCCCAAATACACAGATGTCTAAACGACATATTCTTTGCACAGCAGGGGAAAAATATACAATACAATCATGGAGCTTTCAAAGTTAAACAAAAATAAGTCTTTAAAAAAAGCTAGGCGTCAAATTTGATGACCAGAAATAATTTTATAGTCGTTAAATGCAATAATTTAGTCATACTTGACAACTAACGACTGCTAATTTCGAACACTAATCCTTATCATTATATTAAATAAGGTGCAAGAATAAAATATTTTGTAATTATTTGAAATATTATGTAAAGTATCAATATTTAAATTAATATGGAATAAATAAAAATGATCTGCTCAGTAATAAGTAATGTAAATGGGATGTTCAAGCTTCTGACCTACAACACCATTAATATAAATTCTACATAATGCTGTATACATGACATGTTTTTGATTCATGACATCAAATATAACAACTTGATAATAATAAACATTTCTTTCTAGATTATAATTTTTTTTTTTTTTTACACTAGGTGTTTATTTGCATTATATATAGGATGTAAGAATTTTCCCTTCAACTAAGGTCATTTAAATTGCAATTTTAACAGTAATTTTTTGGTGCAACATTTCAATTATTAAAAAATAAAGAAATAATTAAATAAAATTACATATATAATAGCAAAATTTTAAATGATCCATATAATACACATCATACAATGCATTGTATTACATAAAATGCAGTTAAAATTAGCAATCATATATATCGTTAATATAAACTCGAAATTAATTAGATAATGAGACATTTTAATTAAAACAAGTATACAGAAATAAAAGAGTATATATATATATATATACTTACCCAAATTGTAAGATGTTTCTTTCCGCTTTATCACAGGCTTCGAGAAAGAAAACTTTCTAGATACTGCATCACACTTTAAAGTTTCGTTTGTCATTTACAGGAGTTGTATTTTCAAAATTTTTATCACAAAAATGCTCGAATTCCCCCAGTTTTAACTTGAAAGCTATTTGTTCAAACGTTAGAGTCTTTCAAAGGAAATTCATGAAAATTGATATTTCTTTTGTGTATATTCAGCTTTACAGCTTACATTGACACAGCCGAAAGCTGCACAAAACTTGGGCATATTTGAAAAAAATGCAAATTGTAACAGAAATAAAACAAAATAAAATTAATTTCGATCATTTTCTCATAAGCAAACATTAGCAGACAGGAGGTAAATACCACCAGGGGTGTGGCTACTGCCGGCTGTTGCCATTCGTGAATAAAGTCCATTTGTTGATTTCTGTCGTTTTTCACCACAGAATTGACTATCTTAATGACGTTAAGTTCGGTGAGTGCCGAGTATCCTAGGAGAGGTTCGCACACATTTTCAACAACAAAGAGAGTTTGCTTTGAAGTATTATCCTAATACTTCAATATGGTTTCGAAATTACCACGCACTTTTAATCTCGAACCATCTGGTCCTTTCAGAATTTCATTAGCTTTCGACAGAGTCCAGGGAACACCTGGTGTTTCGGGATGAACGACAAACACGGCCGCACCAGAGTCAACCTTAAATTTCACATAAGAGTAGTTAAATTCAATGTTTACATGTAGGGAGTTTTTTGACGCCGAGGTAACGCCACCAACAGTGTACACTGAGGACGAATTTTCGTCATGCACTGAAGAACAATTTTTTTCTTTGATAAGCACACCTTAACAAAATGGCCACGCTTATTACAGCCTCTGCAAAAAGCATTTTTTGCCGGACATTGAGTTCGAGAATGTAAATTACCACCACGAAAATGACAATTTCCCTTACCTTTGGAGTTATGAGATATCTTTGGAGAGATATGAGTAAGGTAAAATACCCAGTAGATGACACCTTAATGATCTATTAGTATGTTTATTGACATAGTTTGGTATGAAATCATCTTAGAAGGAATTTCTAATTGGTAATAGTTGCGCAATAAATAAGTTGCGCAATTGTAGCAATAAAATTAATGTGTATTTTTATGTTATTTTTTAATAAAATAAAGGTACTATGCTAGTAGTTGACACCTAGTGAAAACGAATATATTTAGTAGTTGACACTTTTTATTTTCAGTAGTTGACATAGGTATGCTTAGTTTAAGATGAACACAAAACAGAAATGTAATGAAAGTAAATACACAAATCACTGGAATAAGTACAGCGAAGAGTACTTCACCACTCTTCCCTGTGCCTAATCCAGCGTTTTGTATCAAGACTTTTTTTAATACTAAATTGATTTGAAGTCTTAAGTTTGTTAACCGACTTTTGTATATATTTTGTGTACTAGATGTCTATACTATATCTCAGACACCATCTCGATCTTTGGCTTCCTTTTTTTTCTTAATATTTAATTTTCTTCGTCAAAGTGTCAACTATTGGTGCAGTGTGAATTACTGGTGGTTTTACCTTAGTTGGTTTATATTTTACATTCAGGTCATGTTTCGGGTTTTGCTTTTTCAAAGAGATGACAGCACTTTCAGAATGTCCATCCAGATACAGGAGGTCTCGTTGTTGTTGTTGCACAGCTTCTTTTTGTCGTGCCTTTTCAATGGCTGTTTCCAGAGTTAATTTTTAATCTAACTGCAGAGTTTCTGAAAGCGATTTATCATTTAGTCCGACGACGAATCTATCTCGTATTAAACGAGTTTTAAGAGCTCCGAAATTGCAGTGTTCGGCCAGATTAAAAAGAGAAGTGGCAAATTGATCCACAGTTTCGCCGACTTGCTGTTTACGGAGATTGAATTTCGCTGACTCGTATACTTCATTGTGCCGGATGACAAAATGATAATCGAACTTTGTCTTTACAACATCATATTTGTCTTCGTCATCTGTTGATAGTTCAGAAGAGGCCAGTATTTTTCCAGCTTCGCGTCCCATAGTATAGAGAAGAATTCGTACCTGTGTTATTTCAGGTTTTGCATTGAGTCCGGAAGCATATCGAAACTCTTCGAATTCTTGTATCCATTCAGGCCAATCTGCTGAGTTTTGAAAATTAAATGGCGAAGGAACCAGTGATGCCAGATTGGGGATTTTGTCCCCATTTTGGGGATTTTTGAGGCTTCTGGGGACAATTTTGGGGACCAAATGTTTGTGGGGACTTTTTTGGGGAATTCTAAAATTTTTGGGGACAAATCTGGGGAGTTCTGCGACTTTCTGTCAATGTTGGCAACGTAATGATTTATCCCTACGACCAAGGATTTTCAATAGCTTTATTGTTATTTGGGGATGTTTTTCAAAAATTGCCATCATTTGGGGAAAAATCTGAGCTTAAATCCACTTAAATCTGCTTCATTTTTTTTTTTTTTTTAATTTAATTTTCCCTTTTCAGTAGAAATCAAGTTGGGGATTTTTTCGAAAAAACCCCCTGATTTGGGGAAATTTGAAGACCTGTTTGGGGAAATAATTTTCGACCATCTGGCATCACTGGAAGGAACCTTTAAAGGAATTTGAGTAGAATCTACAGCCATAATAAAACTGTTTGAGAGAGGATTCTAAACTATAACGCCAACAGAGCCTTTTTTTTCTGGTCCGCTTTTAAGTTACGTACGGAGAGTTCTAAAGCAGAAAATATTTAAGAAACTTTTATCGAACAATGAACATACTTAAAAAACACTACCTGACACCATGTCGTGTTATGTAAAGTAGAGAACTACAAAACTATAGAACACAAATAGAACATTTACTTGACGATTCATACAAGACCGGAGAATACAGTTAGAACAAACTTAAAAAACAGAACATCGAATACATAGTAGTAGTTGTAGTCATTACATAATTGATCGCAGTATTTGCGATAACGAGAGATTCAGTTAGTAAGTTGCAATCACACGACACTCCTAAGATGTTTTAGAAAAATTTTCACACACTATGGCTTTTCTGCCGTATGAATTCCAAGATGCCTCATTAGATCAGTTATTTGAGAAAATCTTTTAGAACATTCTTTACACACACATATGCTTTTGTCCTGTATGAATTCGAAGATGTTTTTTTAGATTTGAGAAAACCCTTTGGAACATTTCTCACGCACATATGGTTTTTCTCCTGTGTGAATTCTTTGATCTCCTACTATATTGCTTTTGTCAGAAAATCCCTTTGAACATTCTTCACACACGTATGGTTTTTCTCCTGTATGAACGCGAAGATGACGCTTTAGACTACTTACTCTAGAAAATCCTTTAGAACATTCTTCACACACATGTGGTTTTCCTCCTGTATGAACGCTAAGATGTGCCATTAAATTGCTCTTTTGGGAAAATCCTTTAAAACATTCTTCACACACGTATGGTTTTTCTTCTGTATGAATTCTAAGATGGTCTTTTAAATGACTCCTTATAGAAAATCCTTTGGAACATTCTTCACAAATAAAAGGTTTTTCTCCTTTATGAACGAAAAGATGACTCTTTAGATTACTGATTTGAGAAAATCCTTTAGAACATTCTTAACACACATACGATTTTTCTCCTGTATGAATGGTAAGATGCCTCCTTAAATGGTTTTTTTCAGAAAATCCTTTGGAACATTCTTCACACACGTATGGCTTTTCTCCTGTATGAACGCGAAGATGTTTCTTTAGATCACTTTTTCCAGAAAATCCTTTAGAACATTCTTCACACACATATGGTTTTTCTCCTGTATGAATGCGAAGATGTCTCATGAGATTATCCTTACTAGAAAATGCTTTAGAACATACTTCACACACATGCGGTTTTTCTCCTGTATGAATGCCAAGATGTGCCATTAAATGGCTCTTTTGAGAAAATCCTTTAAAACATTCGTCACACACATATGGTTTTTTCCCTGTATGAATGCGAAGATGTGTCATTAGATTGCTCTTAGTAGAAAATTCATTACAACATTCTTCACACATATATGGCTTTTCTCCTGTGTGAACGCGAAGATGACTCTTTAGATTACTTATTTGTGAAAATTCCTTAGAACATTCTTTACATACATATGGTTTTTCTCCTGTATGAACGCGAAAATGTGTCTTTAAATGGCTCTTTTGAGAAAATCCTTTAAAACATTCTTCACACACATATGGCTTTTCTCCCGTATGAATTCGAATATGACTCTTTAAATTACTTATTCCCGAAAATCCTTTAGAAGGTTTTTCTCCGGTATGAACGCAATGATGACTCATTGTATTACTTATTTTAAAGAAATCCTTTAAGACATGTTCACACACATATGGTTTTTCTTTTGTATGAACTAAGACGTTCTTTGAAGGAAATCCTTTGGAACATTCATATCGCACATATGGCTTTTGTTCTGCATTTATAGGTAAATAAAGGTATATTCATACTTTGAATGATTAAATTATTTATGAAATTTGTAACAAGTACTTTTAGTTTCCTGTAAATGAATGTGTAGCTAAGTACATATCTGTACTGATAAGTATAAAGGATTTAAGTCAAAAAATGTCGATTATGATGTTAAGTACATAGTCAGACTTTGAAAAAAATTCTCTAACGATTGGTATAAAGGATTTAAATCCATGTCATTTAGTCTGTGAGAAAATTCATTGGTAAGAAGAAAGATTCAAGTCAGAAATTTAGCATTAATCTTTGGTATAAAATATTTAATTCAATTTTTTCCCTTTATTAAATGAAGGTTGAAAATCACTGAATGGTATAAAGAAGTGGCGGCCCGTGCTAGGAAAAACAGGGGAAAAGCTAAAAGACGAAATTTTGTCATAGGGATTTGGGGGAGGGGGTAAGAATTCCCTTGCTCGCGGGGAAATGTTCAGCTTTATTGGGCATTGCCTTATTTCATTTTTAGGATGGTATCAATAATTATGCGAAAAATATATTTTGAAGATTAAACTACTACATCACAAAGAGGTCATCTATTAAATCCCAAATAAAGTAGGGTAATCATATGTACCATATGTCCACGAAATTGAGAAAGATACATATTTTGAAATAATTTTTCTGTTTTGAAAAATTGTAACAAAGAAATTATTTATCATAATTCATCCTTGTTATAATTATTTATCATATTTCATACTTTTTAATCCATATTTATTTGACATGAATCACCCCTCTGTAATTGGTGTCGTGCTCCAAGCGCACGAATCTAAAGCTCACACTAGAGGAATCGTGTTTGAAGCTCACATACTCCAATATCTCGTGTTCCAAGCGCACAAATATATTCACCCCTTTCCCCAACGCATCAACTTGACAGGTGGGAAGAGACTAATCCCTTTTCCCGAAGAGCAGAGGGGGGAGAAGGTCGAGGAAGATGGTTTTTGAAGCACAATTCAGTTGATGAGTTATTTTTTGAACTAAGGCAGGAACTAGGAATTAAATTATTAAATAAAATTACTTTCTGCTTATTTACATAAATTTAACAAAAATACTTTCGGGGATGGATAAAAAATATAGTATATCAAGAATAATGGCCCGAAATGTTTGTTCGTGTATTTATTTAACGCAGTTTTATTTAATAAGTCAATCTTAAGTACTATATATATTTTATATAGAATTCACAGATTATATATAAGACTACACATAATTTGTGGAATGCCCTTGTTATCAAAGTTAATTGTTGTAAGTATTTTTTAACTAGAAATCAGAACTTACAATACGCAGGTACAGTCTGCAAAAAATAAATAAAATAATAACACCCCCACCTAAATTATCAACATATTGATAAGTCGATTTCTGGTAAAATATTAGTAAGTTATAATTCAAAAGTTATGATTGGAGTATAAATTTGGCAGTCAATGTTAATGAAAACATACATTGTTATCAAATTTTAGTCTAAAATAGTGTGAGTGCCACACCAAATAGTAAAATTGTGTATATTTTAATGTAAAATTTTATTTTAGATTATTTAAATAATATAAATTTAATTATTTCTTTGCTCTGTAATCATGACAAAAGATATCTTTTTATATTACAAAGTATATTGAAATAGTTCTTCTATTAAAAGCTAAAAAAATGATATTGAGTAATCTAAATTAATTATTAAAAAAATATTTTTGATAATTAAATTAGTTTTTAGTTATGATATATTAATAATTATTTTTTTATATAATCATTGATTAAAATAACTTTTTATATTAATAAAAATTTCGTGATGGTAGTTTTGGTGTTAAAGCCGACTGAGAACACGAGTGTCGACAACCACGACCTCGAATTGATTCGAATTTTATGTACCTTTCTTCAAGTGAAATGTCCGTATGTTTCATAGGAAAATTAATTTAAAAATAAATCTGAGTCATAGACGAGACTTTCTCAAATATGACTTTGTTTAAGTTTGAATTATCGTCTGTATAAATAACATAAGAAATTTTTCGCTTGTAATATGATTTTTTTTTTTTTTTTTTTTTAATAGAAACTAGTACAAAATACATTATTATTATTATTATTATTAAAAGTCTAAATAATAGTATCAATGGACCTTTCCTATTTAATTATTAAAAATGTGCATTTTAAAAAATTAAATTACCTTTTTTAACTAAGTATAAAAAATAAATAAATAAAAAGAAGAAGAAAAAAGAAACTTTTTTAAATACTTTTTTTTATACATAATAATTCAAAGGAAAAATGAATAACAGCTAAAAAAATAACTGATCTTAATTATTAAAAAATTCTGTTTTTTGTAATTAAATTAATTTTTGATTACATATTTTTTAATATTTTCGATAATTAATAGAAAAAAATATATTTTTTAAGTAAACGTCTTTTGAAATATATTTTTCGAATAATAGACTAAAGGATAGTTTTGAAGAAGCTCGGCTAATTTAATTAGTAAAATTGCGTATATTTTAATGTAAAATTTTATTTTAGATTATTTAAATAATATAATTTTAATTATTTCTTTGCTCTGTAATCATGACAAAAGATATCTTTTTATATTACAAAGTATATTGAAATAGTTCTTCTATTAAAAGCCCCAAAAAAGATATTGAGTAATCTAAATTAATTATTAAAAAAATATTTTTGATAATTAAATTAGTTTTTAGTGATGATATATTAATAATTATTTTTTTTTATATAATCATTGATTAAAATAACTTTTTATATTAATAATAATTTCGAGATGGTAGTTTAGGGGTTAAACCCGACTGAGAACATGAGGATCGACAACCATGACCTCGAAATGAACCTGGCACTTCCTGTCTACCACTTTGGAGAACAGAACTTCTCGGCTTATTAATTAAAATCCAAATAATTTTATTCGGCGATTACAACTAACTTAATTATAATATTTTAATATTGAAAGTATTTTAAAATAAATTTTTCTACTGAAAGCAGGAAAATTTGTATTAAGCAATCTAAGCTAATTTGGTATTATTATTTTTTATAATAGGTTTAGTTTTTAGATAATTAATTAATGAATTTAGTCTTTCTATTAGAATATTTTAAATAAAATAATTTTAATTAGATCCTTAACTATCTTTTTTTTTTCTTTTTTCATAATTATTCACAGACAATAAAATCTTTTAATATTAAAAGTGTTTTTAGATCATTTTTCTTTTGAAAGCATAAAAAATTGTACTAAGGAATCACAGCTAATATAATTATTAAAATTTATATTTTTGATAATTCATTTAGCTATTAGATAATTAATTTACTCTTTCTTTAAAATTTTTTTTAAGTAAAATAATTTCAGTTACTTACTTACTTTCTGTGATGAATTATAGAAAAAAATATTTTTATGTTTAGCATTTTGATTATGTTTTTCCTTTTAAAGCCCAAACAACAGTATTAAGCAATCTCAATTAATTTAATTATTTTAAATTTATATTCTTAATAATTAAATTATGTTTAATTAGAATGTAATCTTAAACGATTTTTTAATTATTATATTTTTTGTATATAATCATTTATATGTTTAAAAAAAAAGTCTTTTTGAATTAAAAATATTTTGGTGGTTGTGGTTTAAGCATTAAAACACATTGATTGACAACATGCAGGTCCTAAGCCTGGCTGAAATGCCTTTCATGAGAGTTCTTTCTAAGAAGCCCTGTCCTGTGTATACGCGATTTTCAGAGAAAACCATGGAAAATTCCGAATTTCTAGGTTGACTAGCAGGAACCCGGGAAATCCAATTTATCAAGGCCCACGAGCGGCCGAGCGGTTCTGTGCTCAAAGCTAGTAGACTTGAGATGCCAGGTTCGATCCCAGGTCCGTGCTCGTCGGCTTAGTCATTCTGAGTTTTCCGTGGTTTTTCTTATAAACTTGCGTAAATATGGGCTAGGACCCCTTAGAAAGTCCGCCATGGAAGGCACTCCCTCTCGGGTTTAGGACCCTAGGGTAGACAATCGGCCCTATTCCCAGACATAACACTAACACTAATCTATCAGCTTGGAGAACAGAACCGCTCGGCTACTGAAATAGGCCTTTAAATTAAAAATCCAAAAAAAATAGTATTAATTAATTTCAATTAATTGTAAAATGTTATATTTTTAATAACTTGTTATTTTTTAATTAGAATATTTTATTGGATGATTTTTTAACTAGCTTTTATTATTATTATTATTATTATCGTTCATAGAAAATAAATATTTAATAATATAAGAAATTTTTTAGTAAAGATTTTTCTATTAAAAGCCGGAACAATAATACTAAACAATCTCAATTAATTTAATTCAGTTATTATATATATATATTAGTTAAATTAGGTTTCTAGATTTTATATATATATATATATATATATATATATATTTTTTTTTTTTTTTTTTTTTTTTTTTTTTTTAAATCTTTAATGAAAATATTTAGAAATAGATTTTTCAATTAAAAGCTCAAATAGTTCTATTGAACAAATTAATTTTATTATTAAACATTTTGATTTTTAATAAAGGCAATCATTTTTAATTATATTTTTATATTAAATCCCTCTTTAATTATTTTTTTCTCTATAATCTCCCATAGAAAAAAATATTTTTATATTCAGGGATGAGATTTGCAGAAAAAAAAAAAAAACTGAAACTGTACGAAAAGGCAAGACAACTAGAATTTCAATGACAAAATCCATTATATTAGAGTAATAAATATTTATTTTAATCTTCAATGTATAAAGAAAGAACAAATACACACCAGAATTATAAAAAATGCTGAAAAAAAAAAAAAAAAAAAAAAAAAAGCTGAAAAGCTGAAAAGCTAAATGTTCAAAAAAGCTTAAATCAGCTGAAAAGCTGAAAAATCTCATTCCTGTGTATTAAAAGTATTTTAATACAGATTTTTCAATTAAAAGCCTCCATATATATTTATCTATTTATAAAACAAGCAATAACAGTGATTTAATCTTAGCAGAAATGTAAATCGTTTTAAAAATATTGGAGAAATGGAAGTATGTAGCTAAGCTTGTAACGCTAAGCAATGGTGTTTTATCCCACTTTTACCTGCATTCTAAAGCATGTGCGGCATCATCTGTCAATGTTTATCGCAGTGACGCCACGTGCGCCTGCTCTATTTGAGATACGAGTTACGTGCGCTACGGCCACGGTCTAATATAACCCCACCTGTCAAGTTGATAAGTCGGGGGAAAGGGGTAAATATATTTGTGAGCTTGGGACACGAGATACTAATCTATCTGAGCTTCAGACACGATTTCCCTACTGTGAGCTTGAAGCATGTGAGCTTCGAGCACGGCGCCCTGTAATTCGGGAACTATTATGTATATATTCATGCACAAACATGAAATTTGTTGTATATTTTTAGCCTATATAAGAGGAGAGCATTAAAATTACTAACATTCAAAAGCTGGACCCTTTGACAAAATTTGGCACCAAAGTACCTTGGATGTTTATCGCCAAAATCTTTACTTACGCAACTGCGATAGCCATTTTAATTCACCGACAAAATGATAACAAAAATTTAAAATCCGCCAAGGGATCCTATACTAAAGCTGTATCAAAGAAATTTTAAGAAATGGATGTAGTAACTGTTGCTATGGGATGAAACACGCTTACCGCATGTTTGTATAAGGAAGAATAGATTAAGAAAACATCTTGTCACACTAAATGAAATTTTGTTTTGTAGAGAATTTTATGTCTATTAGAAAACAAAAATAATTTTTGGGCTTTCATTCTATTTCTCTCTCTCTCTCTCTTTTTAAAAGAAAATCTTTTTAAAGCTGTTTCGATATAGTGTTTGCTGTTCAATGTTCTACGCTTTTCAAATGCCGGACAAAGAATTTCTATCAGTAGGACTGAGACGTAAATAAAGAGAAACAGAGACTTTCATAGGGATTTGAATCATCATGTAAATAAAAAGCCTAATAGTTTTTTTTTTTTTTTTCTAATAAATTAATTATTAAAAATACTGTTTACATGGAAGTTTTGAAATTATGTATTTACTGTTTGAATGCCTGCTTAAAAAATGGTCAGGTTTCGATCACAGGGCGTTGATTGCATTTTTAAATACTAATATTATAAAGGTACTTTAAATGGCAACTATAGATTACCCTTTTATAAAAATTAATAAACAGTACAATTTTCCCAATTAAACAGGATTTTTAAAATACTTGACATTTTGACAAAAAATTACAATGAAATAAAATAAAATTTCCAAAGACTCTTGTTTAGACATTCCCCAGTAGCACAACAATATTAGCCAACGTTGGCCCATCATTAGCCAACGATGACGGACACTGGCTAATGTCGTACATTTTGTGCCGCTCTTTACCGACATTGGCCATTGTTGGCCAATATTAGTAATACAATATTGGAAGTTCATAAAAGTTTTATATTTCAACTTTTCGTTCATATTTTGCTTTTTATTAAATTGATAGAGTATAGAAAACATATTAATAATGTTTTAAATTCTGTAAATGTATGGAAGACTTTTTATGTATATTGCGAGTTTCAACAGCATTGGCCAACACTGGACAATGTCGATAAAAAACTAACCGAAAAATGGCAGTTGCCTTGCAGCCAATCAGAGAAAGCCGCTGATCTTGGTAAAATATTTGTAAACAAGATGGACGCATCGACAACGACATCGAGGTAGCGTCGGCTTGAAATATGAGATAAGCAGGGCCGGCGCTAGGAATTTTGTCCCCTGAGGCAAGCATTTGTCTGCCGCCCATATAACGTTATCACTACGCAAATGTTTATTAGCATAAGAAAATCAACATGCTAACTTTAACTAGTAGATCTGCAGATCCTATTTGCATCAGGCATTATTCAACAGGTCATTTTTATTTATTCCTTATTATATAATAGTATATATTGATTCGATTGACTTGTTACCATAATCAGATACATTCTTGAGGGGGCTGCCGCCCCCCTTCGCTGTATCCCTCTTTCTATATCTATCTGCATATCATATATATGTATTCTTAATAACTGACGGTCTTGTATTATTTCCCTGAAATTCATAAATATTTGCACCAAATTTCATGCAAAAAGATTACATAGCATATCGGAAATATTTTGCGTAACCCTGTACACTAAATACCAATTCGTTCCCCACAGTTTTTAACAGAAAAACATTCTTTTAAAATTCTAATAAAATTTCATTATGTTTAATGGGGTGTAACCATGTTAAAATACACTTTTAAGAAATACCGACAATAGACCGTAATAGTACGAAATTCTTTTATGTAGTCCGGAAAAGGAGCTACAGTTATTATAAACGCCAATAATAAGAATACACCTGATTAATTATATTCATTTTTCAAATTAATTTGACATCATTTGGATGATTATAGTACGTCCTCGGAATAATTTTGTGTTGTCCCATAAAATATTAATTATATTCAGAATTGTAGACGACACACGGACGATACCTCACCAGTCTGATTCACTTTTGCCAACAATAAATCTGGAAATTGTTCGTAGAACTTTCTTCAAATCAAATTATTCCAATTGGATTATAGTTGGATTATAGTATAAAGAAACACAGACATGCCATAATGGCCCCAGTTTTGAACTTGAGAGCACAAAACAAGCATGCCGCATCACTTAAAATTTGCCCCATAATATATATGTTTTATCTCACTTTGTCTCTTATTTACAATATATATTTATAAATAAATAAGAAAGCTAGATGCTCATATGGTGACATTTGTGATATTTACAAGAGGGTTTTTTCATCCAGTTAATATCAAAACAATTTAATAAAAATTATGTATATACCTAAAAGTGAAAAACCAATATTTTTACCAATAAAAGAATTTTATTATCTCTAAAATTTAAAATTTAATGCCTCATTGTTATTTAGCTATTTAAACTAAGAAAACTTTACATGATTTGATAATAGAGCATTTCCTCGTGACGTCTGGTGGTTGGCAAAAAAGCGCGCTCGACTTTCCCGCGCAATTTACTATATTGGTGATCCGCCATCGCTATGCTTTTCCCAAGCCTTTTTGCCAACCACTCATAATAGTTGAGATGTTTGTTTACAAACAAGGAACTGCCCTATTGGCAAATCACAGCATGATTAAAAATAATAATAATAATAATAATAACGATCTTTTTTTTAAATTAGTTATTTTTTGATAATTAACACTTCTGAAAAATATTACCAATATAAAGTTCAGAGATTATTCAAATTATAAACACTGCAAACCGTCAGTGAAGTTTTAAGATATCTTTATTTAAAAATAAATAAATAACCGTGCATATTACTCCGTAATGCGTATGTAGAAGCCTAACATAACAAAAAAATTTACTTCAGTGTACATATAGAGAAAAAAACTTATTTTACCCATTCACATTAAAAATAAAAACAAACATGTTTCCGTTTTGCAGTAGCAGACGAAAAGTATGAAGAAACGAGCTATCGTAAACAGTTTCACTCAGTAATTCCTCATCGAAAGTGTTTCGATGGATTTACCATCAAAACTTTTCGATGCGTTTGGCTCAGAGTACGAAGTGATCGAAAATTCAAATTCGCATCGAAACATTACTTCAAAGTGACGTCACTTTCGATCATCGAAACATTTCGATGTGTTCTTAGTAGCACCCCAAACTCCAAAGGATTTTCTGACATCTCCGCGTTCATACAACATATGTGAAGAATGATCTAAAATGTTTTGTCGTAACTGCCATATAATGGCGCATCTTCCTATTCATACAGGAGAAAAACCCTATGTATGTAAAGAATATTCTAAAAAATTTTCTGACGAGGGGAGTCTAAAAAAACATCTTCGCATTCATACAGGAGAAAAACCCTATGTGTGTGCTCAATGTTCTAAAAAATTTTCTCGTAAGAGTAGTTTAAGCGATCATCTTCGCATTCATACAGGAGAAAAACCATACGTGTGTGAAGAATGTTCTAAAGGATTTTCTCAAAAGAGCAATTTAACGGCACATCTTGTCGTTCATACAGCGGAAAAGCCACATGTTTGTAAAGAATGTTCTAAAAAATTTTCTAGAGTAAACAGTCTAAAGCTCCATCTTCGCATTCATACAGGAGAAAAACCCTATGTGTGTGCAGAATGTTCTAAAAAATTTTCTCGTAAGAGTAGTTTAAGCGATCATCTTCGCGTTCATGCAGGAGAAAAACCATATGTGTGTGAAGAATGTTCTAAAAGATTTTCTCAAAAGAGTAGTTTAAGAGATCATCTTCGCATTTATACCGGACAAAAACCATATGTGTGTAAAAAATGTTCTCATGTATTTTCTCGAATAAGTGAATTAAAAAATCATCTTAGAATCCATACTAAAGAAAAACCATACGTGTGTGAAGAATGTTTTAAAGGATTTTCTCATAAGAGCAATTTAATGGCACATCGTAGCGTTCATACAGGAGAAAAGCCACATGTTTGTGAAGAATGTTCGAAAGGATTTTCTGGAGTAAGTAGTCTAAAGCGCCATCTTCGCGTTCATACAGGAGAAAAGCCATACGTGTGTGAAGAATCTTCTAAGAGATTTTCTGACAAAAGCAATCTAGTAGCACATCTTAGAATTCACACAGGAGAAAAACCATATGTGTGTGAGAAATGTTCCAAAGGGTATTCTAGTGAATCAAGTCTAAAAAAACATCTTCCAATTCATACAGAATAAAAAAAAAATGTATGAGTAAAGGATTTTCTCGATTAACTGATCTAAAGAGGCATCTTGGAATTCATACGGGAGAAAAGCCATAGTGTGTGAAAAATTTTCTAAAATATCTTTTAGTATGATACTATGTGGTTATTTATTGAAATTAATTAAAAGTTCAGGGACAGGAGCAAAGCATGCTTTGCTCCTGCTTTGCTCCCTTGCTTTGCTCCCCATGCTTTGCTCCTTTTAACGTTAAAAGTTAACACGTGACATTATGTAGGAATAGAAAAAAATTAGGAAAAAGATTCTAAAAGATTTCCTCAAAAGAGTAGTTTAAAAGATCATCTTCGCATTCATTCAGGAGAAAAACCATATGTATGTGAATAATGTTGTAAAGATTTTCTCAAATAACTAATTTAAGAGGCATAATCGAATTCATACAAGGGTAAAGCCACAGAGTGTGAAGAATTTTCTAAAAACATTTTCCCAAAAAGTAATCTCCGCATTCGTACCGGAGAAAAACTATTTGTGTGTGACCCCAGACAGCACAGAGACGTCTATAGGCATCCAGAGGATGTCTTTTCTAGGATGTTCTAACGTCCCCTGGACTGCCAAAAACGTCCATCAGACTATCAGAGGACGACCACTGGACATCCAAATGTCACTCCTACGTCAATCCACAGGACATCTTATTCTGACATTTCTGGGACTATCTCAGGACAGTTTCTGATCTCTGCACTGTCCCCCACTAGTCCTGTTTTTGTCCTATAAATGTCCTCTGGACAAACACAGAACGAATTTTCGATTTATATTATTGTTTTGAAGTTGTCTTTTGGATAATAATGGGATGATTTAATGTTTCCTGGAATCATCTTAAAACTTATTTATGGACGATCACAGGATACCTTTAGGATTTATATTATTGTCATAGGTTTATCCTCTGGACAATGGTGGGATGATTTAAGGCTTCCCAAAATCATCTTTTAGTTTACTTATGGACGATTTACGGGACAATACCTAATCCAGCAGACAGCTGTTACCAATATTGTTCTATGGAAAATTTATTCCCACAATTACTTATTACCAAATGTATTTTTTTAAATTCCATTTTCACAGTCAAAAAATTCATAACCGTTAAATTTGTATCCATTTTCAAAATATTGATTTTATAAAATTTTACATTCTAATTTTGAGGTCAAATATGCGATTTTTTTTATAGTGCAATTTCTTCATTATTTAGTAGCAAAATGAAATACTAAAAAAAATATAAAAACATTTTTGGTAAAAAAAAAAAGTACTAATTTAACGCTTATAAAATTTCTGAAAATAGAAACAGAATTGGAAAATATTCATTAGGTAATATGTAATTACGGAAACAAGATTTTCCCATACATTAACACGGGTGACAGCTGTCGGCAGGATTAGGTATTGTCCGTTCTTTAGCTTATCTCTAGAAAAAGCTAAACTACAGGATTTCTTCATGTTGGTTGATTTATCTACAAAATCATTTGGACTTTTTTTCTTTACACTGATATATTATAATTATTTTCAATGTTATAAGACAAACTTAAAAGCTTAAACTGAATGTTATTTTCCTACGCATTTACATTTAACTCATCTATAATAATTATTTTTCATTTAACTTTAGGCATTTAATTATTAATTAATTATAGATGTAAGTTATTAAATATATATATATATATATATATTTGAGGTTTAATAAAGTATATCATTGAAATATTAAAATCAAGTACACTAGAACCCCGCTAATCCAAACTAATTGGGACTGGTGCCTATTCTTATTACGAAAAATTCTAATTACTCGAAATTCCAATAAAAATAGAGAAGAAAAAGATGTATACAAGAACAAATGTAGGTTATTAGTACTCAGTACTACTATCTCTTGAATTCTTTCATTCAAAAGATAGAAATAGAGAATTTATCCTTTTTATTAGAATTTGAGAACTTACAGCGATTTCAAGAAGAGATTCATTCAAATGTATATGTAATGTGTTTTTCTTTATGAAATGCAAATGTGATCCTTGAATTATTGCATTATTTTTTTCAGTATGTGCGAAATTATGCATGCTGAAAAACTTTTTTTTTTCTTTAATTACAATATTACTATTACAATTATCATTTATTACAACGTTTTTTTATTACCTTTTAAATTATAATTTTGAAAACAAATTCCGCTTGGATTAACTGGAATTTCGGATGACATATATTCTGCCATATTAACAAAAAAAAAAAAAAAAAAAAAAAGAGTTCGCTTATAAATATTGAAATACAAATGTATGAAAAATTCCTTTGGAAATAAAATGACAATTTAAAATTTTTGAAATCTCATTTCCAAAGACACCTTGAACTCCATGCATTAACCCTTTGCCTGTCCTAACATTCATTAAACATTGTTGCCAAATTTAGGGACTTTATTCAACTATCACCAATAATTTTAAGGGGTGTTATTTGATATATATAGGTTGAGTTCACGATACACAGCCTGGGCGAGCACGGGCTTGCCCATGTTAACCCACACCGTTCACAGACGGCATCACGTGATCATTTGCGGGTTACCCATGCGTGCCCAAGGCGTTCACAGCCGATGTATGGGTAGCCTGGGCTTTGCACACTTAACCCAGAAAAATTTTGTGGGGAAAGTGGTCACGTGATGGGTAAAATGCATGTTGTTTGTCAACATCGTAATATCTGATGAGAATTACGATTTTTATTCGTTGTATTAGAATGTTATACCTCACTTATGTTAAGTTATTTTTTCTTACCTATTTTATCCCTTGAAAATTTCAGCAACACATGTGTATTTCAACAGACGAAGAAAAATTTATTTAATAAAATTTTAAATATAGGAATATTTTCATAATATACACCTTTACAGTAATGAATCTATATTTTGTTTTAAAAAGAAAATATTTTTATAATCTAGATTTCATTTATATGAACTGTGCGTTAAATAAATGATGAGCAGTTTGAGTTATTATTTCAAATTAATTATTATGTTTCTTTTTATACATTTTCACAAATTATTTTGATGATACAGGTATGAAACTTTTCAGGGGCTACCCCTGTATTCAGGGTTTTTGAAAGAAATGCTATCCTTGAACTTCATGTTGAATTATTGTTGTATTTTAGAGATTTCTCATTTCGGATATTTTATTTACCTTGTAATGTATTAAGAATCCTCTAAATATCACTTATGATAAGTACTACTTGTACTATTAATAATAGCCATATGATATCATTAAGTCTGCCATTGCCTTTCATTCTACATTCATGTAGCAGTTTTAGGACGGTTTTGCATATCAAATAGTTTCACCTTCTAACTCTATTACAAATGGTTTAGATTGATTGCATAAATATTTTTTTCATTTTTATGCTATTAAATTCATTTGATTTTAATCAGGGTTTATCACTCAATCTTAGCAGTTTTAGTTTTCTTCTGTTCCATTGTTTGTACAAATCTAAAAGATTTTGTAAAGTTGAAACTCATACTCATACTTATAACTCATATATACTTATATACTCATACTCATACTCACTCACTCATACTTATAAATGTTTACAATTTTCACTATATTTTGATAAAAAGTATTAATATATATTTAAGTCAAATACAAAGAACTGCTGATAAGTCATTTGATGTCAGCAATTATATTTTTCCTGAACATATTTCATTAAATTTATTTGTGTTAAGTGAAACTGTATTCAATGTGCTTGTAATTATTTAATACTGCAATGATTGTAAAAGATATCTCTTTATATTTTAAAATAAAACGACATATCACATGTCATTTTTTGAAGGTAATTTTAAAGCTTTGCAGCATTGAGTAATATTTTACACAAGGTTGTTATAGACTAAATCACTAAATGTCAAATTTGTTTCCTAGCATAGCAATTTTACTTTCGGGTGTGTTTAGTTACTGACTATATTATACAATTTGCCAACTAGTAAACAGTCATATTTGGGAGATACAAGTGAATTTGCCATAATCATAGGCCTGATGTATAGTGTGTTGTGCTAATGTATTTATGCTTAATTGTATGGTAACCTCTCGATAAAGAAAGTTATTTTCACTTTAGTAGAAAGAAGGCAGGGTTGGCTTGATTTTATCCGACCCAATAAAACCCACCTGAAAAAACCCAAGTGTTTTTTTCAAAGTCCTTATTTAAAATTCCACTTTTATCTAACTTATAATAAACATATAACTATAAAACAAATATTATGTACATTAATAGAACATGAACAAAGAATTTTCAGAAATATTGGAGGTTCTCAAATTGCTCTGTAGGAAAAAAATCTCCCATGGAAAAAAATTATAATTATCTTATTAAAACATAATAAAAAATTATCTATACAAAAGCAAGAAAAACTAGTATGTTGTGTTGTGGCCACCACATGACTTTCTTCTATATTTTCATATACAAATTCACTCAATAAAAATAATTTATTAAAATTATTATTTAAAAAAATTATATTCCATGATAATGCAGACGATTTCCATATTAGAGAAGAAGTATAACACAAAATATCCAAAAAATGTGGAATTTATTCTCAATATTACATAAAAAAAATTTATTTGGTTAAAAATAAAAAAAAAATTATAACTTTATTTTAAATTATCGCATATCGATGGTTCAACCATTCGTTTTAAAGGTATTGGCAAGCTCTTTTGAAAGATACCCATTATGAAAATTTACTCCCCTCGAGGGGAACTTCACCCACAGGAGGGGAAGCGAGGCTCCTACATACACAATTTTTTTTCCAACTTTTACCGAAAGTTAATAGGCACTAATTTATGTCAATGTGTAACTACATACCAATTTGTATGAAATTCTGTGCAGTAGTACCTGAGATACAGTCACCACAAAATTCTGTCACACACACAGACAGACATTTTCTAAAAAGGGTCAAATCATGTTCTACAGCTCTCAAAACATGTAAATCCATCAAAAACCCGAAGTTGGAAAATTTTACAAATCCAATACTTTCTTCTATTGAATATAGAAGAAAGTAAAAAGTTGTTTGTTAATATAAAGAAAATTGTGAGACTCGAGGAATATAAAAAAAAAATTGAAATTAAAAAAAAAAGTCTGAAAACTGTTGTGCAACACTGTTAAGTAACGTAGAGGGACAATAATTAAAAATATTTTATGAGAATTTATTGACTATGAAAAATTTAATAAAGCAACACTAAATAATTATTAAAATCCAATTTTTTCTTGTAAAGGACAGATAAACAGAATTTTAGAATAATTAAAGAACAATTATTTAATTAAAAATTTTTTTTTTATAACTTAATCATAATAAGACTTTAGAAATTTTGATTTTAATGTATAATTAATGTTTAATTTTTTGTAATTATCTTATTATGAACTAGCCGTTTACGGCGACCAGCTGGTTCACGATCCTTGAAAAATCATCCGACTTTCCGACTCTCGCTCAGTGGCACCTTTTCCCCATTTCAGGTCCTACAACAGCTTATTGATATATAGTGAAAGTAGCTTTATTAAAAAATTTAATCTCAGTAAATTCCTGCTCGGTAGCACCCTCTTCCCGTTTCAATATCTGAAACAGCCTGTTCGCTCATCGTGTTATGATCTTTGAAATTTCTGACTTTAGCAATGTCCCACTTGAAGGTGCCTTGTCTCCATTTTAGAACTTACAACAGCTTCCTCACTCATACTGCAGATAGCTTTGAAAATTTTAACTGTAGCAAATTTCTGCTCTGTGGCAACTAAGGCGTCGCTTTACGTTTCATAATTTGAAACTGCCTGTTCGCTCACCATGTAAAGGACCTTTGAAAATTGTGATTGTGGCAAATCTGCAACCTGGTTGGGCCTACGGTCTCCCAATCTTCTGCACGTATAAGATTGGGATACAATACCCTGTAAGTAATTCACTCATAATCAGAATTGGAGATATTGAATTATTAAAATGTCAAACCGTCCTCTGGCGACAAAGATTTGAAATATATTACTCTTCAATTTCAATTTAAATGACTTTTAAAATGATATTTTACCTATGAAATTATCTTAATTAGAAGCTGAGTTGCAAAGGTAATATAAGCATTGTTATAAAAAAAAGTTGTATCTGATTTTTCTCTGAAACTTGCATCTGCGGGCTAAATAGAGTTAAAAATCCTCAATACGAAATGTGATTGGAGTATCGGAATTCGAAAGCCTGCATCATAATTATAATTAGAGATACAGTGGGCGCATTCGAAAGTATTTCCCGGTCATTTCCCGTGTTGGGAAATGACGTCAGGCGGGAAATTCGGGAAATTAGAAATACCATATAGGAGCCTTACGAGAAATGACCGAGATATAACTATTTCCGTACACATCTCATCTTCCCGGGAAACATATATATAAACAAACATGGCTCCTATATGGTAGTTCTAATTTCCCGAACTTCCCGCGTGACGTCATTTCCCAACTCGGGAAGTGACCGGGAAATACTTTCGAATGCGCCCAGTAAGACCTCGCTTAACGCGTGGGATACGTTCCATCAAAGTAGAGCGTAATGTGAAACAGCGCTAAACAAGCCGTCCGTAAAAATGCATCCGTACAGCACCGCACTAAACAAGAAACACAACTACATTGTTTCGGATATGTTATTTGGAAACCTAGCGCTGCGTGCGCACAATTTCGGGGAATCCCCGGGTTGAAATAAAAGAGCGCTAAACCGAAACAGCGTTAAGCGGGGTCTTACTGTATAGTAATAAAGGTGGTCTGGCTTTGAGTCCTTCTATACAAACTACTTTAATTTATGCTACATATTAGTTTTAACAGAAATCATCTTACGATTTCTCTGAAAACTGACTAACATATATATATATATTTAATGGAATTCTAAAAATACATATATTATATATGGATATGAAAACAAACTGACCAAAACCAAACTGATAAATACTTTTAAAATTCGTTAAAAATAACTAAATTATACTCTAATCTTATTCTTAAGATATTAAGAATAAACAATTTACACATCAAAATTTGATTTTTTTTTTCCTCCTTGAATTAGAAAATACATTAAAAAACAAGTCCTTCTGGTTCAATTGGAAGAATAGTTTTCTTTTTTTGGAATTGGTCACTATTTTTAAAGAAGGTGGTGATTAAACTTGATTAATGAACTCAGTTAAGATATATGTATGAGCTCGGCAAGGTCAATGAGTGTAACCTGCAATTGAACGTGGCACTTCTTGTCTACCAGAGAGAAGAATCTCTCCACTTAGAAATGTTTTTGTAGAAGAATTAGTTCAAGTATGTTAATATAATAAGAAAAACAAAATCATTGCTAAAATGCTTTTTAAATTCGAATAAACTAATAATAGGCAATAATTATGAAATATATATTTATGTATATAGATGAATAATGTAAATATGAATAGTTAAAATTATCCTGCACTCAAAGCTGGTTGACATGAGGTACCGGGTTCGAACCCAGGTCGGCCTAGTCGTTCTAAGTTTTTCATGGTTTTCTCCAAAACTTGCATAAATACGGACTAGGATCCCTGAAAAAGACCTCCATGTAATGCCTTTCCTCTCACGCCTAGGACGCTTGTGCAGTCAATCTATATATTAATTTGAAACATGTTTTTGTCTGTCTCCACTATATTGAGAGAACGGCTAGGTGTAAAAATTCGGTTGAGGTGTCTAAAAAAAGGCCTTGGTCTGTAGATGTGCTATGAAAGGAGAAAAATAAAAAAAAGTCGAACGTCCCAATTAATATACGAAAATTGCAATTTTTTAGAATGACGTCATTTTCGGAAATGCAACAATACAGCGAGTTAATCTGAATTTTTATTGCCTTATAAAAACAAAGTTCACATGTTAGCATTTTATTTTTTAATTATTGTTCCTTTTTTACAGTGTGGCAACAGGAAAAAATATTTCTTTATTTCGCCGTTTTTTCTCTTATTTCTTTATTTCATTTTTGGAAATGCAAAAATACAGCGAGTTAATCTGAATTTTTAGAATTTTTATTGCCTTATAAAAGCAAAGTTCACGTGTTATCGTTTTATTTTTTAATTATTGTGCCTTTTTTACAGTGTGGCAACAGGAAAGAATCTATATATTAATTTGAAACATGTTTTTGTCTGTCTCCACTATATTGAGAGAACTACTTGGTGTAAAAATTTGGTTGAGGTGTCTAAAAAAACGTCTTGGTCTGTAGATGTGCTATGAAAAGCGAAAAATTAAAAAAAAGCCGAACGGTTTCGGGGGGGGGGGGGGGGGGATGGGTTAAAAACACGTTTACGAGCTTAACTAAGCTCCAAATTACTTCACGGTGAAGAAATTGTACTTTTTGGTACTAGGGTCGAATACTAAAAAATAACTTTCTGCGAATTTGGAATTTTCGATTTTAAAGGGGGAAAGTAGATTTGGAGGAAGGGGGGAAATTAGTTTGAGAGGGAAATCCGTTCTAGACCCACACATGTAGCACCTCATTTTAAAGGTTTTGAAAATTCATGTTGATTGGAGATGTTTGTATACAATATAGGGCGCCCCCTGGTGGTGAAAAATGGAACTAGGTGATTTTGCAGTAAGCCCTATCATGTTACACCTTATTTTAAAAGTCTTGATATTTCCTGACCGTTGGTGATGTTCGTAAAGAACACACTGTGCCCCCTGGTGGTGGAAAGAGCAACTAAAGGATTTTGCAATTGACACCACCGTGTGACACCTTATTTGAAAGGTCTTGGAAAATCAAGACGATTGGTGATAAAGGTCTTAAAATTTCATGTTGATTGGGAATGTTTGTATACAAATTTTCGATTTTAAAGGGGGAAAGTAGATTTGGAGGAAGGGGGGGAATTAGTTTGAGAGGGAAATCCGTTCTAGACCCACACATGTAGCACCTCATTTTAAAGGTTTTGAAAATTCATGTTGATTGGAGATGTTTGTATACAATATAGGGCGCCCCCTGGCGGTTAAAAACGGAACTAGGTGATTTTACAGTAGACCCTATCATGTTACACCTTATTTTAAAGGTCTTGGTAATTCCTGACCGTTGGTTTTGTTCATATAGAACACGCATTGTCCCCTGGCGGAGAAAAGTGCAACTAAAGGGTTTTGCAGTTGACACCACCATGTGGCACCTTATATGAAAGGTCTAGGAAATTCAAGGCAATTGGTGATGTTCGTATACAACATAGTGCACCCTCTGGTGGAGGAAAGTGGATTTTGCAGCGCGTGCGTAGCATGCCTGCTATACAGTGCTGCAGCCACAGGCAGCGGTAACACGAGTCTAGAGGTTCGTTCGGTTCAAGATTAATTTTTGAGAATTTTTTCATGTTATTAGCGGGCTGCATATACGCTGCCGCAGGCACCGGGTCACAAGCCCGAGTTCCATTCTGTTTGAGGTAATTTTTTTTTGTTACAGATGATTATTTTTTTTTATGATGCTTTATTTTAAAAATAGAAATTCAAACAAAATCGAGTTAAAGATATAAAACCATACACATTTAAGATTATTATCATGGGCTCGGGCATTGCCGGGCGGGTTCGTTCGGTTCCAGGTTATTTTTTTGGAATTATTTTATGTTATTAGTGGCCGGTGTATGCGCTGCCGCAGGCACCGCGATCACAAGGCAGAGTTTCCTTCGGTTCGAGGTAATTTTTTTTTTTGTTACAGCTAATCATTTTTTTCGTGATGCTAATATTTAAAAACAGAAATTCAAAGAAAATCGAGTTAAAGGTATAAAATCATATGAATTTAAGGTTCATTTAAGGTATCATGGGCCCGGGCAACAGCGAGCGTTTTCGTTTGGTTCCAGATTAATTTTTGGGAATATTTTTATGTTATTAGCGACCGGCGTATGCGCTGCCGAAGGCACCGGGGTCACAAGGCAGAGTTTCGTTCGGTTCAAGGTAATGTTTTTTGTTACAGCTGATTATTTTTTTGCGATGCTTTTATTTAAAAATAGAAATTCAAACAAAATCGAGTTAAAGGTGTAAAACCATACAAATTTAAGGTTATTACCATAGGTCCGAACAACGCTGGTCGGGTCAGCTAACATGTAGTATTTAACGGAATAGAAAATCAAAGATAGCAACTGTTTATTTGGGTCAGTTTGACGTCACATTGACAGTACTTTGTAGAAAGTGATGTCATATATAATACTTCTATTTATAAGTATTTTTCCGAATTTCTTTTTTTTAAGTGAAAT
Source organism: Salticus scenicus (assembly GCA_963930645.1). NCBI lineage: Eukaryota > Metazoa > Arthropoda > Arachnida > Araneae > Salticidae > Salticus > Salticus scenicus. The sequence goes on along the minus strand of CAWVNO010000967.1, from coordinate 124,370 downwards.
GTCGTAAAATATATTACATATTTTAACTTGAAATACATTTATAATCATGCGATGATTTTTGAAACATTACAGTCAATAAAGTGATCGTCGAATTCGATGGGTTTCAACTAGTAGGCTTTATTCCCAAACACATCTTATTTCTAAAATCATTTGCCTTAATTTTAAGAGGAGGGATAGGAGAAATCCGTTTTTGGCATGAAATTTTGGATTTTTGAATAAAACTCTGCAAAGAATGGAACAAAGACGTAAAAAACAGCCATGCGACTTCTTTAGGATATTTCCAAAACACGTTTTTATTTTGGACCTGCCATTGTTTTTTTTTTGGTTGGGTGGGGGGGGGGGGTATTGTATGTGTTACAAAGGGCAAATTTGAGACACCCTTTTTAGTGCTAAATTTGTCCTGGGAAATTTATGAGAGCTGCAGTCATGAAGTTTGGTGCTTGGATTTTTTATATGTATCTGACAACTAAAGAAACGGGATTTATCGAAATACCCCCACTTTCCCCCTGGAGGGCAGGAAGAAAAAAACGAATTGCTTAATGGTGAAGAAATTGTACATGGTGAGATTAGAATTGAGTATATATAAAACAAATACCATTTTTAATTATTGATTCTTAAAAAAAGAGAGGGGAAAATCGTTTTTTGGGGGGAAATTTCAGAAATTCCGGATTTTTTAGTAGCTTTATTAAAGATGTTACAAAGGTATTTCCAAAGATATTTTCTCTCTTGTGATTTTCGATTTATTTATTTATTTTTTGGGAAGGGGGGGGGGGGGGTTTAAAGTAGCAAATTCAAGAACCCCCCTCCCTCTTTTAGTGGTAAATTTGTCTTTGGAAATCTATGGGATCTACAATAACGAAATTTGGTGTGTAAATTGTTTATATGTATCTGACACTTATTGTAATGGGATTTTACAAAATCCCCCCCCCCCTTGAGGACGAGGGGGCTATAAACACGTGTAAAAACACATTTTTACATTTCAATTTGCCTTAAATTATCTTAGAATGGCAAACTTTGGTGTATGGATGTTTATTAGGTGTACGCAGTATGTACTTTGTTGAGATTTCGCAAAACTTCGAACTTAGCCACTAGGGAAGGGGAAGTAAGAATCGGGTAAGTTGCTGCCGAAAGCAGTGGAACATGGACTCCTCACTTTGCGAGCGAGAAAAATCTCTACCGAACACAACGGGAACTTTAACTCAGGTTAATTAATAACGATAAGGGATTGTGACAACGCATTTAAATATTGTGTCCAGCAAAGCGGGCAAAGCTTGCTAGTCTCTATATAAATAAATGGCTAAGAGATTTTTGACTCTGTCTGTGTGTTGAGGCAGGTTGCCACCAGATTTTCATACTTTAGTTAATTTTAAAAAATCTAATAGTCCGATCGATAAGTTAATTAAACCGACGGATTCAGAAAAAATGCCCCTTTCATTTGGTACCTTATTTGTAACGAAACTTTGATTAGATTTTTTTAAAATTAATTAAAATATGAAAATAATAACCTGGTAAAAGCTTTAAAAATGGACATTTTACTTCAATTTTTTCGATACTGTCTGTTTCAAAACTGTCATCTGATAAGCACCGAAATGGAAGCCCACTGGTAAGCTATTGTCACAGGCAATAGGGACAGACACCCGAGAATGAGTGGGTCGCTGCCAAAGGCAGCGGGAAACCAAAGCGGGCTTTAAAGTAATTTCATGATGTCTTTAAATTTTATTTTTGTTTGTAAAACGATATAGAAAAGAGTTTTCTTTCACACATTCACGCCGGCGTGAACCACCGGTGGGTCACAGCTACAGTCAGCAGAAAAATATCCGAGCACTAGCAATGATCTCTGTCCAAAAAAAGTACACTTAATAGTGCTTTGTTAAATAAATCCTTGACGAATCATGTTCTTAGTCAGTCTAAGAACATGATTCGATAAGGATTTATTGAACAAAACAGTTTTAAGTGAACTTTTTCGATATCAGAATTATTAGCTAGCGCTCGGAAACTTTTGAGTAGACTATGCAAACAAAATGTGCCGGCGTGAATGTGTTAAATATAGTGACCAGCGAAGCAAGAAAAGCCTTCGTTGATTCACTACCTTCATTGATTTCATTAATTAAAAAATGGTTTCGTTAACAAACTTTGATCTATTGGCATGCAGGCCGAGTTTTGTACATATAAAGTTTGATTTTGAAATTTTTCCCGCATTCGGAAATCGGTACGTTTCTGAACCGGGGCTTTGCTAGTAGTCGATAAAGATTTATATCATTTTCTTTCTAATTGGTTGTTATAGTTTCATAATTTTTAATAAAATTATTAAAAATTGTATTGAAGATGATTTTTCTTGTTTTCTGTGTTTGTTTCTGATCAAACTGCTTTTTTTCCCAACATGTTTTGTTGATTAGTTAAATCACTGAAAAGCTCACTATCTTATGCCGCCAATGGGCTATTATAACTGCGGACAGGATGCAGAAAGGTAAAATATTAATAATTTATGCATGCTTGCAGCCAATATTATAAAAGAAGTAAAAGATTTATCATATTTCAGAAGACACTTTAGGCTCAGGAAATAGAAGCTCTTGTGAAAATATTATTATTATTATTATTTTTTTTTTTTTTTTTTTTTCAATTGTATTTACAGTTGAACACATTTCTTTAGTTTCTATTAGTACTTTATACTGGAATTGCTTAAGCAGATGAACGAAAAGTCACATTTTTCGGTTCACATTGGTATTTATATACATTTCTTCCTTTTTTTTACATTAAAGTAAACTTGTTAATTGCAGTTGTATTAGCCAGACTTCACAATACATTTCAGATTTTATAGATTCTGTTGTTTTAAAAAAAATGCAATTTGGATTTTTTTTTTTTTTTTTTTTTTTTTTTTTTTTTTTTTTTTTTTTTACAGTTTAAAGTAGTATTTATTATATTTTTTTATGGATGATCAAGTTTTCATTGGTATTTGGTGTTTTAAGATTAAAGGCAACTGAGTACTCGAGGATTCCAGGCCTGATAAAGTTTACATTATATAACTACATTTAAATATTAAATTGCAAAATTTTATAATGTGATAAATATGCTAAGAAAAAGATATAATATCTGTTGTCCTTAGTGAAAAAGAAGAGATCACCAATTTATTTAACAAACATTTAATTCCTCTGAAGAATCCTGATTACCTTGATAATGTATATTAAGGGAGCAATGAGTAATATGAAACAATATTTTGCCCAATATATATCATGAAAATATACACATGTCATGTTTGTTTTCGATTCCCAAGGACAACATATCAAATCTATGCCTGATGCTAAAAACAAAGTATAAATGCATAAAGCATAAATCACTACGTTCTCTGGGACTTTTAACTTTTTCTTTTATTTTTGGTTTTATTCAATGATTGAAAAATTCTCTCCACACACAAAAATTTTTAAATGATAATTTATAATTAATAGTAACTCCACTACATACACAGCATCACTTAATAAGAATGTAATATATATATTAATCAGGATACCATTTATTATATTTCATAAACCAAAGTAATTACTTACATAAAACAAAGAATGTTGAATACATTATAAAATAGATAACATTCTAAATAATTGAACACAATTTTATTTTTTAAATAAGACGCAATAAAACATATACGTGATGAAAAGTATCCGGTTTTAATTCAATCTTATCAATGTAAACTTGATCATCCATAAAATTTAGTACTTCTTTAAATTTCAACATAAAAACATTAGCATGTACATTTTATAGGAAATTACATTTTTCTCAAACAATAGTAATACATAAAACCAAATTAACACGCGAAGCATGAATCTGTTAAATCTGATATGCATTACGAAGTCAGACTAGTACAACTGCACAATTAACAAGTGCTATTTAATCTAATGTAAAGTACAAAAAAGAAACCTGTATAAATAATACCAACATAAACCGGAAAATGTGATTTAACCGCTCAAAAACTTCTCAGTATAAAATAATTTAAACTAAAGAAAAGAATTCGTCTGAAAATACGATTTAAAAAACATACCATGCTTCCAACAACAGCTTCTGTTTCACGATTTAGTATGAAATATCTCCTGAAATTTGTTTAATCATCCATTTCTTTTATAATTTTCATATATCTTATTCTTGGAAGATAATTTCTTTTTATTAAGCTATTTATTTTTTGTGTTTCTCTTTTTGGAACCTTAAAATATACACAAAACATCGACGAAATCCGCCATGTTTGTAATTGTCTGGTTGATTTGCTAGCGTCAACAACAACAATGGGGAAATGGAGAGTGGGTAAAAGCGTTCACGAAAACGATTACCCAGGTTAAAGTTATAACGTCATTTTCGGGGGATGTGCATACCCAAGCCCAAGCCCAGGCTGTGTATCGTGAACTCAACCATATATATATATAATCAAAACATGTATGTGTATATATAATAAATTGTTTCCATGCGTATTTTAAACCCTAGGCTTAAAATCAATATTGTCTCCAATAGCTCACTATGCAGTTCTAGAGCGACACTAATAAACCCTTCTAGTTTAATCTAGAGCCCCTTAAATAAATAATAGGCCGGCGCATCACCGCCATTTTTTTGCCTCGTAAGAGGACAGCATTTCCGCTTGGCGATTTTATCGCTTCACTGGCGGTTTTAAGAAATTTTCATCTAAAAATAAAATCGGCCAAAAATGATAAGCAACACAAGTAATATGTTTCTGTTTCTTAAATAATTCATAATATTTGAAAGGGAAAAAAAAAAAAAAAAACTAATAGTCCTCCGTTCTAAACTAAATTCTGCTTTTGCCAGAATTTCATCAAAATCATTTTTATTTTATTTATTTATTTTGAAAAGGAAAGGAAAGAAAAGAAAAGAAATAATAATCACTATCGAAACAAACGATATCGGAAAAGGTTTTTTTTCTTTCTTTTTATTTAATAATTTTGAATAAGGAGATAAAAAGTGCGCATGAAAAAAGAAAGAAAGAAACAACATAATTAAGTTTATATTAGAGTTAGTAATTTAAGGATGCCATTGATATAGTAACTTAAAAAAAAAAAAAAAAAAAAAAAAAAACTATGTTCTAATAAATGCCTCATACACAGACGATTTTTTACATTCTAAAGTGGTTCAGCGACTTCTAACTGTTGTCGGCATTTTCGTTGGAAGAAATAGTTTGTTCCTTTGGTGTAACTTGCACATTAGTCCCATCAGGTACAACTTTTTTTTTTTTTTTCATACTACTGCTTTATATCGCTTTCATAACAAACTTTAAAAAAAATATGTTGCAGTTTTAAAGGAATTAAGTTAGCAGTCATTATTAATATGAATTTATGTACAGTTACGTGATGTATATGTAATATTAATATAGAGACGTTTATTTCAATATAATGCATTTTTTTTAAGTTAAAAAAAAAAAAAAAAAAAAAAAAAAAAAAAAAAAAGAAAAGAAAAAGTATGAATTTTTTATTTTTTTCTTTTTTTTCCCTTGAAAGTAGACATAAATTGTAATATGAAATAAATATCTCAAGAAAAAGAAATCTAAAAATGGAACAAAATAATTAATTAATTAATCAAAAGTTCAATTAAAAAAATATATATATTAGGTGTTTGCATAAATTCGTGCGGTATTTTATTGCTTCATTTCATAAAAATACATCAAATCAAATGACAATTTTTAATCAAAATACTCTCGATTACTTTCTACAACCTTTGCCCATTTTTCGGGTAACAAATGTATATTACGGCGATAGAAGCTCTCGTCTTTGAAGGCAATAAAATGATCCGCATACGCACGAACTTTTGCAACGACCTAATACTATCAGGACACGGAAACAAGACAACTTAAGCGAACCAAAAAAACGTCGCCAAGTCTCTACAAACACACAGTAAAAAAGCGTTTCTTGAAATAATCTATGGTTATTAAAATACATATTTAGATTTAAATAATACTTTTCTTTTTAATTTTTTACTTTATAAATGTCAGAAATGCAAAGAAAAGTATAAGTGAATAACAATAAAACTTACTATGCAAAGCTGTGCATTTGGTCCCGGGATCCAAGAATCTGGACGACAATTCGCTGCCCATTTTCTCCTTCTTGCATTATCCGAAGGAAACCTAAACATTTTGTATCCTTTTCTGGGGTGTTTACAGCAGTTTATCGCTGAACAACCTCCCATATTGCAGTTTATTTCACTAAAATTACGAGCAAGGCGGTAGAAACAATGGCTGCCGTTTGTTTATCATGCTGGGTACATGCGGCAACCCTAAGGCAAAAAAATGTCGGATGCGCCAGCTCGTATATATAGGAGCCTTAGTTTAATCCACATGTATTCAGCTTTCTGTTTGACGTAACTCGCACTCTCTTACGTATGCTTTGGAGGGTTGCAATTTTCGGCCTGATAAGAAAAGCGCCATGTTGGCGATTTTTTGAAACCGGCTACCTATTCCAATGAATTGTCTTTGTTGGGGTAACCTATGGCCGTATTCACCATTAACTTCAACTCCCGGTTCAACTCAAAAACTTGAAAAGCATCTAAAGGCAGGGTACAACTTTCCAACAAAATTTGGCCCGCTGTTTTTGTCATCTAGCGTCGAGGATTTCTTATAATCTTTTATTGGTTTCTTTCACCTAAAAAGTCTGAAAATAACTATACCGATAGATGGCAGCAACAGCACACGGCAAAGTTTGCTGAAAATTTGCACACTGCCTTTATACGCTTTTCAGATTTTCACGTTCAACCGTGAGTTGAAGTTATTGGTGAATAACAGCATGAGTCACCCCAGAGAGTGCTACCGGGTTAAGTATATATTATATATATATATAAGTTAGTAATGCAATAAAATAAGAAATACTATATAACAATTTAAAAACAGCATTTTCTATCTCTAACAATCAATTTACAAAATTTAGAACTATGCAATACAAATAATGAAAATAAATAAATAAACTTACTTGAATAAATCAAATCAAGATCATTCTTTCACTAGAATATCATATTCAATATATTACTATGATTCTTTAATGGATTACATTCATATGTATCATTATTTTCAATAAAATCAACGAAAAATTGGAATTCCTTATAACAGTGGGGTACAGTTTAAGAAAATAAACTTACTGCAATACTCTAAATTAATGCATAATACAGTGGACTTATTCACTTTAACAATTTACCCCATCTCCAAGAGTCTCTTAATCCTGACGATCGCTTTTCACAAACTAAATTCATGGCAGCTTTTCATAATATGCGTTTTAAGAGTTCATGGGAAAATAAAAATCTTTCAGAACTATATAACAAACATATTTTTATTATAATATAGACATATCTCCGTTTCTTCTTATCCTCACTTCACTTGCAATATTTATTTTCATTTGTTTGTTGCACGGAGGTTTGTTGATATTTTCATATTAGCGTCCTTTGTATGAAGAATGCTGATTGGCTGAAAAAAGGGAGCGACGTACGTGCGCGACAAGTTGCGCAAATCTGTTTTCAGAGCCTTGATGCGAAAGGCGCTTGTTTGTTCTGTTTAAAATTTTTATGTTCATCATACCTGGGTGTCTGCAACATTTTATTGCTTTTGGCAATTAATTAAAAAAATCTTTACGGTTTTTAGACTAAATTTACTCGTTTTTATTACAGATTCATTTTTCTTTGGTTTGACAGGTAAATTTATTTTTATTTTAACAGCTTCAGATTAATTTATGTGAGATCCCTTTATTGTACAAAGTGGAGGTAACACATTTAGAGACAACAGCCGAACAGGAAGTGAAAAATCTGACAGTTACTAAGAAAATTCGACTCCAGATTGGAAAATATGGAGAATAAAGAATATAATGATAGTGTTTTATAACTAATTATAATGTTCTTTATAAATATATTTGATGATATTCTGAATTTCCGTTTAGCTTTTTTTCAGGTATTACCAGTGCAAATTTCTATATAATTGCAAACATCAGAAAATGCATATGTGCAAAGGAATTTATGAATAACGTCAACATACACTTGTGATGCGTGTAAAACGGACAAAACAATACGTGGTATTGTACAACCGCGATAACTTGGCACGCGAATCACGTGTTTTCAGATGATTCCATTAATGAAATAATGTGAGAGGTTGTGTTTCCATGGTAACACAGAGTAGAGTAGCTTCCAGATTTGGCGTTGTTAGCCCGTTTCTTAGTGTGAAATTATAATTTGAAGTTGTTGATAAACTTAATGTTTGGAGGTATTTTTAATTACTATTTAAAAGAAGTGTTCGGAGGTACTATTGTTTACAAATTTTAAAGTTTCGGCGATCAAATAACATTCAAAAAGAAATTTTGATTTTTTAAAATAAAGTAATCTTAATGGCTTCCGAGAAGTAATTTTTAAGTACAATCATTATCAGCAGAAAGGTATGAAAGAAGTAACTTAATTAAACTTTTAAAAAGTTTATTTCTACAATGTATGAAATAAAAGAAACCATGATTAATACCATTACAGTTTTGATAAAATAAACATTAAATTATTGTAATTGTCATTAAATAACATGACATAGTCATATAATGGTTATAATAAAAGTAGAAAGGAAGAAATTTAATTAATCACGATAATTAATATTTACAAAACATTCAATTATGATATATTTTTAGATTTAAATAATTGAACTAATCATGATAGTGAATATCTAAAAAAAAAAAAAAAAAAAAAAAAAAAAAAGAACTGTTTTACGTATACTTTAAAAAGTTAAAAGCTAAACGAGTAAATTTTAGGGATTTAATTAATTTAAATACTAGAAATAAACATACATGTGAACACAAATTATAAGCAATGTTTAAAGCTATTTTGTTTTATCGATTTTCTGCATATCTGATAAAAAAAATTATAAGAAATAGTTAAAACAATATTTAAATTGACAAAAATTTAGCAATTTTCTATTCAATTAGCAACAATAGACACTTTGACTGCTCGTATAGGTGCCAAAGAAGCTGGTAAGTCAAAGAATTGTTTGGCGAAAAGAACTGCCGCCAAGCATCATTTGCATTTCATTCGGCCGCCCCTTCTCCAAAATGAACTATCCCAAGGTCGTTGCCATCTTTTCGCGGTTGCACAGTACACCTCCAACTGGAATGTATATACTTACATTATCTAATTTTCTTCCGTAATTATGTATGGTTGTTTGCAACTTACCCGAAGTAGCAACTAAACACAATTTTAATATGGATCTCCTTGTTCATTCGGAAGAGAAACCCAATAAATGTCAAGTATGCTTAACCTTTTGACGTGGGCTATACTAAAAATTGTACAGTCCTTCTGAGGGGCTCTCTCGGCTTTTGGGGGGTAGAAAATAGCAGTCTGGTTGCTCACTGAATGATTTCGGAGAAAAGTCAATTAGGAGAAGGAACCTCTTTCTTCTCCTGCTTTTCCAGTAACTAGCCTCTTTTACCCTACAGCAGTTGGGGTGATATTAGACCACAGATTTCTCCAAAAAATCATTTTGGAGGAGAAATACAGAAAGAGACTTGAAACGACTAGCTTTGAATGTTCTTTTTGAAAGAGTTTTTTTTTAAATATAAATATTATTCGATTTCTAAATGTTAATTTGCACAGTATATCTATTTTCTTTTCTTGTTGAACAAAATTAAAAAAAAAGAAGAAGAAAGAAAGAATCACTGCATTTCAGTTATATACAATTAATTTTTGATCCTATGTATTTCATGCATCAAATTTATATCGATTGAAATATATTATAATAATTTTATTATTATATATTAACATTACTATGTAAAATTTATAAATTTAATAAATTATTTAAGTTTCAAAATGGGGGTTAACTGTAATTAATACATAGCATATGTTTAAATTAACATCGCCTTTATTGTATTTATTATTAATATATGTATTTTTTTTCTTCACAGTCATATAAATATTATGTTAATTAATTAAATCTTTTATGGTTTTCTCGTTAAGCTTTAAATTTTCCTTTTTACAACATTTTTTCTCTTTTTACAGTAAATATAATCTTCATTTTTACTTTCAGGACTGCGTGATATGAAGGGAAAGACAACGGGACGTAAAATGTCGTCGACGTACGAATGTGCTGTAAAGATGGCACGGATGACAGCGAAAGGGGTCCTGCTATGAAATGAAATTCAAGACAATCACCCCTGGACATCGGGCCGTATAGCATGCGACAGTCGGGTTAGAATCCCCCCCCCTTCTTTCAGGGCGTCTCTAGACGCGTCTTCGCTGGTCATCGGGGTTCAAATCGGAGTGGTACTCATCACTGAAGACAATTCTACTCCATTCAGTGACATTACAGTTCGAACGATACTGATATCTTTGCAAACGTGCTTGTCGGTATAGAAAGTTTAATAGTAGTCTGCACAAGGGACTCCGTGAGCTCAACCCCATTTCTCTGAACCGCCTATTATTGGTCTTTGAAATCACTGAACTACCAGCTGCATGTAGGATCAATGATAATGACAACCTTGACTTGAAGAAATTTGAGAACTGTTTGGAGAAATTTACTTTCGATCATCCGACAACACTAGCCCCAGAGTTTTTTTTTTTTTTTTTTTGCGATAAATGAAAAAAAAAAAAAAAAAAAAAACTATCTCGTCAATCAAATCTTTGACAGGAGTCAAGATGAACTTAAAATTGTCAAGAAAGAATCAAGCAATAAGCAACAACCACGAGCCAAATCAAAATCGTAAACACTCACACCTCGCACGCGCAATCGCAAGCAGAGGTTTCCATCCCTCTGTCTTACCTGCAAATTAAATAGAATGATCCACTTCGTAGGGATCGAGCTTAACATTGAAGCGCTAGTGAACTTTCTCGGCCCAGAACCGGAAGAGAAACGGTTCTTGAAAATAACGGCTACAAGCGAGGAGCATATTGTAGTTGTACAGGGAATCGCGGTTGGCACAGCGTATTTACTGGCACTTTTCAAGAGATCGAGTTGTTGCCAAAGCAGGTGATTACGGGAAAAATGAGGGTCTGTAAAGAGTGTGTTCAATGACAGTTTATTAGGAATTTGGTCTTACCATAAGTTTTGTAGAAATAGAATTTTTTTTAAATGATTACATGAAGGAATGGGATTTGTGATCAAAGATTACACATTTTTAAATTTCGAATTTTTATTTTTATTTTTTTTTTTTTCTTTTATTTATTTAAGAAACTAAATTTTAAGTATTTTACATTTTCAATAAATTCAAAATTAATAAATGAAAACAAATAATCAAAAGATAATGCTGTTTTGACAATTAAATAATTTGTTACGTGCAGAATTTATCAATTATTAAATGGTTCCACGCAAGAATCAGACGCATCATCAAACATTAATTATTTTATAATTTCGAATTATCGGTTATTTTTATTTGTTTTATTTATTTATTTATTCCTCTTTTTTTTTTTTTTTTTTTTTTTTTTTTCAAGAACTGTAGATTTTAAATCTTTTCTAGGACGCTGATCTAGCCGTTCAGAGTTTTCCGTAGTTATCTACGAAACTCCCATGAATACAGGCTAGATTCCCTTAGAAAGGCTGTCCGCAAAATGTATCCCCTTTGGGCCCAGAACGTAGACAATTGGCCTTAACACTTACACCAAAAACCTATTCTTTCTCATGTTAAGGAAAAAGGAAATTTCAAATAATTTATTAAGTTTTTAAAGTGGAATGCTCATATTCAACGACTTCCGTGCCATTATCATAAATGACATTTTAATGCGACAACAAAAATAATTCTGGTAACGCATGTTTATGTGAAATTTTGTTTGGTTCTACCATGTTATAAATTCTAAATTTTAAATTACTACACTTGTAAGGTTGAAGCTGTGGTAGGTAACCACCGTTTTAAAATACTGTTGGATTCAGCTCTCGTAATAAGTTGGGGGAGGATAAAAATGCTTCTGCGTCAGTTTCGGCGAAGTTTTAGGTTGGAATAGTTTTGTGCCGACAAGGCGCTGCAGCGAAGGAAATAAGTTGCGAGGTGTAGACAAATGTGAAGCGGTTATAATGTGTGGTTGAAGTGAAGTGACGGGAAGGTAACTGAAGGAAGTATAAGTAGGAGGTTATTTTAGTAAGGATGTTGTTGTTGTTGGTGTGTTCTGGTCTAGTGAAGATAATTCTGTCGTCTAAATACGCTATATTTTAGGGCATAGCTCTTGAATTAAGTTATTCTCGGATAGTTCAGCTCTAGTAGTGTTGGAGCTATTTAGTTTGATGTGTGTAGAAGTGCGGTGTTGTTAGGTATAGTGAATAGAAAAATCATCCGGCTGGGAAGCCACCGGGTAAGTTGGAGTTTACGCCAGCTAGTGCATCCGTCGCTACTCTTTTACTGCCTTCTGTGGTGAGATATCTAAACTTACTTAAATTATTTCTTATGTCTGTTTTCTAAAGTATTTAGTTTACGTTGATTGAGTTTATCACGCCAGTTTACCCTGCCATTTATTCACGTCAAATAAAACTCTTATTTTATTTTACTCATTTGTCTCGGGCTCATATATTCATTAGTTACTTCTACTTAGTTTAGTTAACTAATATGGAGGTTGCATCAACGCAAACTTCACACACTGAATATAGATCGATTTCCAGGATTATAAGTGTTATTTAAATACTTATCCGACCATTTTACGATCATTCGTTTTCGGGGCGTTGTCCGTAGAGACTAAGAAATTAAAAAAACTAACAAATTAACCAAAAAACTCATTAACCTACAAACGGACATCACGTAGGATTTTGGGATTTTTGGATTTTTTACACGTCATACATGTAAAAACGTCAAAAAAAAAAAAAAAAAAAGAAGAAGAAATAATTAAATATAAATAAATAAATAAAAAATATCGTAAATTTTATGAATACCTAAAATCTCTGTATTTTTAGTTTGATCAAGAACGGTTGGTTGTTTGGTTGGGTTTTACGTCGCACTAGTGCTGCGCAGATGGGCAATTGGCGAAGGTCTGGGACTCACCTCTAGAAGTGGTCCGGAGATATGCCATCGCAATTTTGATCTTCCACGGAAGGGATGGCTCTCCCGCTTCGGTAACCCCCAGAGGTATAATTTTTGATGGGAACATGGAGGAAATTACGGCCACGACATATTTTACATGCACCAGCCACCGTTAGTGTACACGACGGTCTTTGGCCGACTCGAGTACCGAACCCGCAATCTTCCAATTACGAGGCCGGCGCTCTACCGACTGGGCTACCGCGGCCCCTTGATTAGGAACGAAAATTTCCATTAAATTCTCAATAACTACAGTCCTTCTCATAATTATAAGGACACCCGTTTTTCTATATTAACTAAACACTGAACACTATTATTTAAACAAATATAATTTTTACTAATTTGAATTTTATTAATAGACTATATTTAAAAAGTTTTATCGTTTTTCTATCTTTAAAAACTTTAAATATGGTAAAAAGATGATTTTTCAGGTGTTCACAATTATAAGGACAGCTCGAATTTTAGTAATATTTTTCAGTTATTCTTTAAATTAATATTTTATGGGGTCTCTTTTTAGGGTTAAACAGTCAGACATTCTCTCTGGTATATATATATATATATATATACATTTATTTTTAACATTCAGTTTTAATACCATTTCATATAGCATATATGATATTCTTAATACATTTAAACTGTTTAAAATTGCTTTCCACTTACATGCACTTTTCTAATATCACAAGTTAAGGTTTTTTCAACTTTTAGGCCATGGGAAAGGAAATAATACAGAAGTTTCTTTCTTCAAACTATTTCCTATTGCTCTAAAAGTAGAGCAAAAATGTAAGTCTTGTTGAAAAATATATTATTACCCCTCTAAACCTAACAAAAATCTAATAATTCCACGTTTAAATTTTGCGGATAATTCTTAATGTTCATAATAATAGAAAAAATTACTAAATTCATTCTGCCTTCAGTAGAAGCAGCTTCCCAGAGCACCATAGATCCTCCTTTAAAATGCCCGATTCATATCTGCCTTTAAAAAATCTGCTCTGCCTTTCGCTATCTTTTGATCGTGCCAGTAACTGTTAAAACCATTTAGTTAATCAAGAATAAAATGTTTTTCATCCGAAAATGCAACACTTTACCATTTAATATTGTCTTTATTCAACTTTAACACAGACGTTCTTTCCCCCATTAAATGCTGATTGATTAATTACAGGTTTTTTATTCATTTTAACATATTATTAATTATTTTAAACATGCATAAATGTAGACCCTAACCTTCTGTTAAAAATTACGAGCAAATTCGGCAGCAGTCATTATGAGTAGAACAGTAAGAGGAATTATGAGTCTTCGATCTCTGTAAAACAACTTTGATTTTGCATCAGATCTCTCTCCTATCGAACCAGCAGTTCAATGTTTGATCACATTTCCTTCAGCAATTTTAGACCTTCGAATTCCATTAGAAATTCGTCGGATTGAAATTATCCTTCCACTTAAAAAACACATTTATCATACTTCACTACTTGAACGTTTTTTTTTTTTCGAGGAATTATCAGTAATGTCCGTCCAAGAAAAATTGAAGGCTTATATATGAATTAATCTAGCCCAGTAGTTAACAAATTCGCATGTCAACTGTAATTTATCTGCTAGTAAGTTAAATAAAACGAAAAAATCTGGACTGTCCCTATAAATATGAACATCTGAAAACGTGGAGAAAAACACATTTTGCATTATTTTTTATTAATTTTATTTTATATTAAAAAATTATAACAGTTTTGGTTTTTGGAATACTAGATATATTAAGTGCACTTAGTATAATCTTGTTCACAATCATTTTTACATTGTTATTTCAAAATATAAAGTGTCCTTATAAATATGAGAAGGAGTGTATTAAACTTATTAATAATCAGCTGTTTCATTTGAAGTTTTCTCGACAAATTTCTCCAATATTTAAAATTCTCCGTATAATTGAAAAGTAAAATTTCTATTTTTCTATAGGCACGCGTTAAACTAAAAAAATAAAATAGTGTAATGAAAAAGAAAAAAAAAAAAAAAAAGAAAGAAAGAAAATAGAATAAAAAGAAAAAAGAAAGAAAAAAGGAAAGAAAACAATAAAAGAAAACAATAAATATAGTGTGACACTAACAGTACCTTCTGTTGCCCTGAATTGCCCTAAGGATACATTATTGCACTTTTTATGAAAGATCAGAACAGAAACACAATTTTTGAACATATACAGTGAATTTTTAAACAGCTAATGAAAATAGTTATAGTAACAGATTAATTTTACACGATTTTCTGTTTCATTTTATCAAAAGAATTAGACACATTTAGAATAACGAGATTGGACTTAGTACTTGTATCTTAAGTCACGCTGCTTTTTTTTTTTTTTAATTTTTTTAAATATCCTGATTGAAACACGAGTTTTAGATTCAGACGATCTCAAAACATTTAAAAATAGCCATTATATAAGTAAGAGAAAGTATACATATTCCAAAAAAAAAAAAAAAAAAAATTCAATAATGTAGGACAATTGGCAATTATGCAGTTGTGTTGTTAAAAATTCGGTAAAATTACCAGTAATGCTAAAACTTATATTCCATAGTATCTGCTAGATCTTTCAACTTTTAAACATCACTTAAAAAAAAAAAAGAAAGGAGAAGAAGAAAAGAAAAGCATCATTTAACGATTTTTTTATTCAATAACCACCAAAAATTTTTAAAAGTGGGGTTTGATACACATAAAAATCTTATAGAATCGAAGAAACGTCAATTATCACTTCTTAAAATTATTGGTGACAGTGGAATAAAAAAGCCGCGAAATCTGCACCAGGTGGCACTATCTACCGCTTGAATTGTTGCCCGGTTTCCGAGTTACGCGGACGGAATAAAGTTTAGGAATACTTAGTTACCCCAGAAATTACAGTCTAATATTTATAAATGAAATAATCTTATCGTGATAATATTGGTGTAATACTAACTAGCGCGTTTTGAATTAACGAATGAGAGAAGAGTTGTTAATTTGGATCGCATAATTCAGCGTATTTTCAAAAATTGATCTGTTCAAGCGCTTTAATTACTTATGTCTTACATTTTAATATAAATGTTTTAAGTAACCTATTTCCGGCCCGTACGCTGTAAACATTGTTGCCAAATTTAGGGACTCTTTCATTCAACAACCACCATTAAATTTGAGCAGTGTTGCCAGCTTTTGCGACTTCTTTTGTTTGACATTATTTTATATGACATTGTATTCTGTTTAATGAAATTTTTGGTATGAAATGAATGCGCCTGACCTAGGGGCGCAAGAGTTTTTGTCTCAGGGAAGAAAACTTACACCAGTGTATTCTCATAAATAATTTGTACCATATATGTGCTTCAATGTATTGCGATTGCACATAACAGAAATTACTGATGAAGAGTGCTAGTGGGAGTATTTCATTTTGAGTTGAAACTCGTACACCCCTGTAGAGTCCTGCGCGGGTCGGGTTTTACCCGACCCGAACTCGACAGATGAATTTTAAATCAACCCGAACCCGACCCGAACCCGATAAAAAATTTCATCAACCCGAAACCCGAACCGAACCCGACAAAAAAAATTTCATCAACCCGAAAACCAACCCGAACCCGCAACAGAGAACATTTTGCGACCCGAAACCCGAAAAATAAATCAACATTACTTATTTATCTAAAAATCATGCAAACCAAGGTAAAATGATATAACATGAAATAAAATAAAGTAAATTTTCATTGTCACACAGTTGGTAAATTATAAAAAAAAAACTAGTATGTTGTGGTCACCACAAGACATTCTTCTACATTTTTTCTGTCAAACTCACTAAGTGCGAATAATTTATTAAAACTATTATTAAAAAGTTTAACGTGATGAATGCAAATAATTTTCATCTTAGGGAAATCTAACACTAAATATCCAAAGAGAGACAGTTTTATCGTCTATAAATAACTTCTTAAACAATGCGTTTTTATAATGGTTATCAAACATGTCATGGTTCGTACAGTTATATGGCATAGAAGTTGAGATATAGCCATCCTGTTATCGATGAAATTTGCAGTATAACAACGCCACCTATTGGCCGACAAGCATTCAAACTGAGTCAGCATTATGTCTCATAATTTCGCCTTCTCACATATTAAGTTTTGTTTGATGATACACAATAGAACATGAGATATAGCTTTCCTTGTAATTGTAGAATTCGCTTTGTAGCAGCGCCACCTGTTGAGCGGTTTACACCCAAAGTTGACAGGTGCTAAAACATATTAAATGGCACCTACATACAAATTTATATGAAATTATGTGCAGTAGTTCTTGAGGTATAGCTTTTCCTTAAATTGCGAAAATCGCTGTGTAGCAGCGCCACCTGTTGGCTGATAGGCATTCAAATTGAATCAGCATAATATGTCATATTGGTCTTCTCACATATCAAGTTTTGTTGGATTATACGCAACAGAACCTGAGATATAGACTCCCATGAAATTGCAGAAATAGCTGTATAGCAGTGCCACCCGTCGAACGGTTGACACCAAAAGTTGATAGAATCTAATACTTTCTTCTACTGAATATAGAAGTTGAAAAAAAAAAAAAAAAAAAACTTGTAAACTGCGAAATCTTTTCAATTTCCAAAATGCAAATGCGGGGTTATACTGTATTTGTATTTCTTTAATTTATATATTAACAACAGTCGAGAAAGATTTATAATATTTTTCTAATTTCCATACAATTTCTACAACAGATACATATTAGTTCCGTTGAAGAAAAGAAAACAGACACAGATACAAATACGGATCTATTTTTCTGGCGGATATCCGCGGATGCGAATAGGGAGCTCCGGTACATGTCTGCCCACCAGCGGCCGAGCGGTTCTGCGCTCGAAGCTGGTAGATGTGAGGTGTTGGGTTCGACTCCAGGTAGCGCTCATCGACCTAGCCGTTCGGAGTTTTCCGTGGTTACATCCGAAACACGCGTAAATACGGGCTAGGATAACTTAGAAAGATTCAAACGGAGGGCAATCCGCCCTATAGGCCTAGAACACATCTGGAGTGAATCGGCCTTAAATCCTCCAACCAACCAACCAACCGATACATGTCTAGTTTGTGCAGAATGTTTAAATTAGTTACATAGTTGTAAACCTGCCTATAAATTTATGTTTATAATTGTAAAAAATATTTTGAAAGGTATTCCCAAGTCGACCCGACTTGTTGAAAACCAAACCCGACCCGAACCCGACCCGCAAAAAAAAAAATCAGTCAACCCGACCCTAACCCGACCCGATGCAGGACTCTATCCTGACCCCATAAGGAAAACAAATAAAATTAAGTTTTATTGAGGTTATTATTTAGTAATAATTTAAACTTTACGATGCCATAGCTGCCAACTTTTACACTTTTTTGCTTTCAAAAAGTTTTAATAGAAATCTTTTATTAATTTCTGTTGCAGTCTTTGCTGAATAAATAAGATGAAAATTTCTCATTAACTAATGTGTATTAGAAAATGTGTAAAAATTGGCAGCTATTCGATATCCCCATGTATTATTTTAAATTGTTAGTTCGTTGCAGAATCGTGGAGTGATAACTTCAAAAGCTAAATCTCATTGTAAAAATTTAGATCCAAATTAAACTGCAAATTATTACACGTATTTGTTAACAAATAAATTGTTTGAAATAGAGTGATGAATATTTGTTGTTAATTCTAATTTAGAGTGGTTACAAACCCGCCTTTTTTCCTCTGACTCTTTCACCAGAATATATATATGATTATTTTTACTTAATTAATGGTGCAAACATACTATTAAAAATTCCGAAAGAAAAATATTGGTTTAAGAATCAGAAAAAAAATGTAGTCTGTGACCTCCACCCTGTAATTGTGTACATGAGGTATCTAGTCCGGGGGATTGTGACCTTAATGGCACTCTTCTAAAGGATCCTCCGTAACAGAAAGACCCACGCATTCACACGAGTTTTGGAGAAAACAATGAAAATCCTCAAAAAACCAAGCTGGTGAGCATAATCTCACCACTTGAAAATGATGATATTTATTTTAACGAAGATACATTATGATCACTATTTTCTTATAATTAATATTAACAATATGCGTAGACCTGCTAACTATGCTAGTTTATCGGTAATGATATTAGGCCCCGCCTTTTTTTAACACCAGAATAGTTGTAGAGTAATATTAAGCAATATGTTCTCATGATTAAATAAGATGATATTGCTCAACAACTATTCTGGTGTGGAAAAAAGGCGGGGCTTAATACCATTACGGATAAACTAGCATATTTAGCAGGTCTATGTGCGTAATTGTGTACTGCTGCTTCGATGACAATAATTTCATGAATATTATTAAGGCAGCAAGAAATGTATTCTCTATTCATAAACACATTGATTTTGCGGTAATTTTATACAATTATTAGAAAATTATATGCTGCATTAGATGTTTCTATATAAAAAAAAAAAAAAAAAAAAAAAAAAAAAAAAAAGAAATCAGACGTATTGTTAAATTTGGGCTATGATGTGCATGATAATGTTAAGTGTTGTTGAATTTAATTTTCTTTCTTTTTTTTTTCTTGCTCTACTTTTCTCTTTTCTTTCTCTCTTTTCTTTTCTTTCATTTTTTTAGCGCTTTCATTAAATTTTGACAAAGCAAATAAGAAAAGTACATCTTAGACACATTTAGCATATGTTTTTATTCATATTAGAATACATATTTTTTTTCTTCAATTTACAAAAAAATTGTTCGATTTCGTAATTACACTCGCAAAATCAGTAAGATTTATATAATGAAATGTTCCTTTTTTTTTACTTCTCAGCAGCTGTTATTTAACTGACCCACGAACCACTCCGATACCACATGACAAAATGATCATTGTCCACATGCTTTACGTCAGCAGGACCTATAAAAGTTATTTTTGTTTAATTCTACGCTTAAAACAATGGTACAAAAGAAATTTTGAATTTTTTCTCTAAACATATCAAGCATGAAAGTGATCCGCTTTTTCTCCACCTGTATTTCCAACTAGAAACTTGTATCATATCTCTAATATTTTTTTTGCGATTTTATACAGTAGACGTTATTGTTGAAAACTAGTAGTGGCAGAAAAAGGGTAAATCTTTCGCCTCTGACATATAGTGACTGCATTAAAAGCATAGCCTGCCTACAACTATGACTTTTATCAATTAGTAAATTTTATTAGAAATGTTTTATACATTTTTGCAACAATATTTGGCAGCTATGATTAAAATAATTAAATTTAAAATTTATATTTTTTAAAAATGAATCATTTATTCTTTTTTTTATTATTATTATTTCTTACATATAGATTGCTATTATGCCTTTATACATCAGTAACTTTTCAGAGTAATCTTTTATAAACTCCTGTAACAGTTTGTTTGTTTAAATAAAAGTAATATGAAAAATAGCATAAAATTTGGCAGCTGTACATATATTTAGATAATGTTTATTTAAATGGAATTTTTTTTTTTTTTTTCCCAATGCCAATTTGCAATAAAGGCCATTTCAGTACCATTTTTACTATTTCAGTTGACACATGGGATAAACTATGATGTAAGTCAATATTCTATTTTTAAATGTCTTTTTCCCTTTATTTGGAAAAAGGCAAAAAATTGAGATTCTTGGTAAGCGTGCAAGTTGATAGTACGTAGCCGTAGATTTTAATAAGTGACGAATCACACTTTCATTTGAATGGCAATATTAACACAAACAATCGTCTCATTTTGGCGGCGAATAATCCATACACTCATGTGCAGGAACCTCTCCATTCTCTAAACAGAGCTGCCAACCTAATCCGGCAAATTGTTTGTACCCTCCCTGTTTCTACCCCACTTAATTTTTAGAGCATTTGTTTTCTTAATTCATCGTAAATATATTTGAAGAGAATCACTCTAAAAATTAAATGGTGTAGAAAAAGGGGCGTTACTAACAATTTGCCGGATTAGGTAGGCAGCTCTGTCTAAAAGTTACAGAGTTGTTTTCAGTGTTAACAAATTTGGAACTTTTTAGGATTTTGACAGGTATGCCTTACAACATCTTTTATCGTCGGTACTTTATTTTACGAGGAAAATCGTGTATGTCGACCAGTCACCTGCACCCTTATTGTTGACAAATATGCTGATATACTATAGAACTTCGTAGTTCAACAACTGCATTAAAGAAGGTGTATCTATTCGAACATATTATGCAGAATGGTGTACAACTCTACTCTGGACTTAAGGTTCAGCGCATGTTTTGGCAACATTTCTCTAAAAGAAGAAATATTACAGTGCTCATAGTCCCGCCTTTTTTTCAGGACACTTTGAGAAATGAGAAAACTGGTGTGAGAAAAAGGGCGGGACTAGCAACACTACTGAATATTAATGAGGATGTTGGCAAGTATGTATACCTTTTCTGCATATAAAACTGCAATATAAATTAAAAGCATCATTTAATAATAAATACCTTAGAATATAAAAAATATAGATTCAAATAACAACAAAATATATTTTTTTATGCTAACTCATATAATAGCAATATGTATACAGGTCTCCCTATATTTATGTAGGGAGCCTCGATGTTAAAATTACAAATACATAGAAAACTAAACTGATATGTTATACAAAAAAGGATTCGTTCAATTAAATAAAAAGGAAATTTTTGTTTATTTAGTTAAAACATCAAGAGTAGTAGTAAAGTAATCATTTATAAAGAAAATTTCAAAGTTATTTTATAGCTATTATTATTTTTAGTTTTATTTTGTAACCAAACCTAAAATCGTTCATAATTTCTGTTAACAAGGTTTTGTTTAAAGTGACACTAATCCAGCTGCAACGAATTGCTATTCAAAACATTTTAACTATACATATTATTATTAATATTAGATTGCTACTATTTAAAAAATCAACACCATTTTTTTTAAACAACTTACATTTTTTAAGTTTTTCTAAAATGTTAACAAATATTTTAGAATGATCATTAGGAAATAATCATAATTAAAATAAGTTCGTCCGATTAAAATTATACATCAAACTATTTCAGTAATTATTTAAAGAAAGTGTTATAAAAAAATCGCCTCATCGTCACGTAACGTCACAAATACCGTAATTTCTGGTAGATAACTCGCAGGTAAGATGTGTTATTTCTCCACCAGAAATTTTATTTAATAGAGAAATCTATACTTTATCGAATGAAGAGCTCGTACAAATATAAATTTTTTTATCAATTGAAATTTCTGGTGCAAAATTGGATTATATAACCTGCGGGGTATCTACCAGAAAAAAAATCGCCTCAACGTCACAAATACCTAGACCAAATATTAGCACTAGCGATGTTTGGCAGAGATATGGTTTCATTAGTTTTATCGTAGTGCAGTTTGCCATTTGGTATTAATATTCAATTTTTCGGAATGGCGCCAGTTGCGGAGTCCGACGCCAAAAGCGACGAAATCGCTATACATTGTACCAAGACTCATTGGAGTATCGCTTCCCAGACCGTCGCCAATTACTCGTTGCACAGCACTAGTGTCACGTAAAAACCAAACCAACACATGTGCAGGATAACTAATTTACACATATACCGAAATATGAGGATTAAAATCGGGAAATAATTTTCCTTAATTTTTAATAATTTTTACAAAAAATTCAATGAATAATTAATATAGGGAATTTTTTTTTCCCAGTGACGTCAAACATCGCTTGCGTATTCACGTACAGTAAGGTAAGACTACTATATTACAGGCTGAATCATTCGCTGCCATTTGTCCGTCAAGTCCGTCATTGCTAAA
Source organism: Salticus scenicus (assembly GCA_963930645.1). Lineage (NCBI taxonomy): Eukaryota > Metazoa > Arthropoda > Arachnida > Araneae > Salticidae > Salticus > Salticus scenicus. The sequence continues at coordinate 101,651 of CAWVNO010000967.1, read as the reverse complement.
ACTAAGACTATTGTATATGACTATTATATGAGATTATATAAGACTATAATATAATAGTCTTAGGTTTGGCAGTGACGAACTACCATATAAGTTGAGACTATATAAGACTATTATATTGTAATTTTAAGTTTAGCAATGACGGACTTGACGTACAAATGGCGGCGAATGATTCAGCCTGTTATATAGTAGTCTTACAGTAAGGCTCATATATATTTTATTTAAGGGGCTCTAACCTACAGATTAAGGCAAAGCCAATGTATGATAAAAATTGCAAGCTTATGTATTTTGTTTATGATAGCATTTTATAGGTATTTACATGGACTAATAAAAACTCTTAATCTGTGGGTATTTACTTGCAATTTCCAGGTTTTTTTTAATTTGAAGATGTGTCGATTTTTGACGTGTAGCGACGTCTACAGCTGTAATATCGCCAGTATGACGGTGTACTCTCTAGGAGGGGGAGCACTGTAGCGACGCCATTCAAATGTAGATAATCCTAACTTACCGGTGGACAATGGGTTAACCTTTTGTCCAGAGGTACAGCGCTGGATTACTACCAAAACGACCTCGGTTCGAGTACAACCCATAGAATAATGATAAAGGAAGAAGGAGCATGCCAATACTCTAATGCTTAAAAAACCCTTCTAGTGAAAGGCCAGCGAAAGCTGTTTAGCTGCTCTAAACCTTTAAGTAGGGCATCTCATCCTTGGCGCATTTATCTCTATTTGTTGTGGGTGCTGCCTCGCTGACTGATTGGCAGAAATACGAGACGATTTAAAAATCTCGCCAACAAGTCTCCAACCAATCAGATTAAAACATTGATACAACTCTATAGCCGGCATTCCTAGATTTTTTAAACCGAAACTAAAACATATACGCGCTTTCTTCCTTTATTATTATTCTATGATACAATACAGCCTATTGAAACCACTGTGCTAGAGAACAACGGGAAGAAATGCTAGACCTGTTTTCGCGTGCCGTTTTTCGAAGATTCGGCTTCCTCCTATAGTTCTGTTTTCTAAGCAGTGTACTGCAGAAAGCATTTGATACCATTATATTTCAATATAAAATTGCGTAAAGGAATGCATTCTTAACAGCTTTACATGAAATATATTTATGAATTTTTTGGGAACATGAAAGAAAAAGAAATAATTTATTGATTTCCAAAGCTACATTACTTTAAAGAGGAATTTCATTGAGAAAAATTATATCATCTTTTGAGTAGTAAGCAGTCAGATCAGAATTCCATATTGCTGATCCTTTCTTATTTACCTCTCTATTTAACGTTGTTTTTATTTATTTTTTCATCTGGTCCTATTTTTCTGACAAAACAGGTCCCAGGAAACCGTTTAACAATTCGCAATTAGTGCTTAATTATAAATATTTCCACCGCTAATTATTAAATATGCCAAAATTTCTGCGATAAAATAATAGAATTAGCAGTTTATTAACTTCCTCCTATATTCAATAGAAAAAGTATTGGATGCGTACAAATTTTCGTCTTTTGGCTTTCGATATATTTATACATTTTCTGATCTATTTAACCCTTTAAACGCCGCTATATGTATACCACTAAAAATATTTGAATTTTCGTATGTGTTGTGTTTCAATGTGCATTTCTAATTATAAGTAGTTTACCTAATAAAAAAAAATGTTTATTTCGTTAGAAGATATAATATGGTTCCAAGATAGGACTCTTGGCACGTAATGAGCGTAAAATAGATGTTGATAAACTGAAAAACCCTTTTAAATTAGTTATCTTGATCCCAGTTTGTTATAATTTAAGAAAAGAACTGTTTTATTTTATACTAGCAGGCTACGCCCACTTCGCTGGTCACTATTTTTAAATGAATCACAATAATTAATGAATTCTCAAAATTGCATTAATTTTTATCTTGTGATATAAAAAGAGAAAAAAAATTTCTCATCGGGAAAAATTTCGCACCGGGCCCCCACTGCCTTCGACAACGTAATTCGTGCGCTGCGCGCACGTACTCCTTCACCATCCTTATGACTTCGCAAAATTCCATGTTATTACTCATAAACTTTCATTCTTAAGAAATAGAAATAAAAAATATATCATTTAGCATCGGGTAAAAACTCACACCGGGATGCCACTGCGTTCGGCAGCGCAGACCCATGCGCACTGCGCGCGCACGTTTGAGGATATACGTGCGCTGTACACGCATATTCCTTCTCAACTCAAACTTTTATTATTAAGAAAAAAAAAATCTATCATCGTGTAAAAACTCGCACCGGGTCCCAAACCCATGCGCGCTGCGCGCCTATTCCTTCCCCACCCTTCGTGCCCCTCCTAATTTACTTACATATACCAATTTTGAACGGTCTTACTCAATTAGCTGAGATGCAAAAGAGAACCTGATCAGGACACCTTAAAATTGTAAATCATGTGAAATCTCGAATTCCACTTTCGATAATATAAAAGAACTTTAAAATATCTTTCGAATGATGCATTAAAAATAATTTAATCATAATTAGAATTTGAAATATTGAAATTTCAAAAAATTACAATGCCATCTGGCGGTAGAAATTTCTGTAATCTATTGTTCCATTCCAGATCAACAAAGCTTTCAAATGATGTATTACTCATGAAATTATTTTAATTAGTAGATGAGATACGAAAGAAAAACTAATCAGGAGACCTCAAAACATGTAAATCGGGTGAAATCTCGAATTCCATTTTCGATAATGTAAAAGTACTTTAAAATGTGTGTCAACTCAACAAAGCTTTCAAATGATGTATTACTTATGAAATTTTTTTTATTTAATAACTGAGATATAAAAGAAAACTGATTCAGGACACCTGAAAACGTGTAAATCTGGTGAAAACTTCCGATAATTTAAAATAACTTTAAAATATCCTTCGAATGATGTATTATAAAAATAATTTAATCATAATTAGAAATTGAAATATTGAAATTTTAAAATATTACAGCGCCATCTGGCGGTACACATTTCTGTATTCCACTGTTCGATTCCAAATCAAAAAAGCTTTCTAATGATGTATTACTTATGAAATTATTTTAATTAGTAGATGAGATACAAAAGAAAACTGATTCAGTACACCTCAAAACGTGTAAATCTGGTGAAAACTTTCGATAATTTAAAAGAACTTTTAAATATCTTTCGAATGATGTATTAAAAATAATTTAATTAGAATTTTAAACATCGAAATTTTAAAATATCTGGCGGTAGAAATTTTTGTAATCTACTGTTCAATTTTAAATCAACAAAGCATTCAAATAATGTGTTACTTATTAAATTATTTTAATTAGTAGCTGAGATACAAAAAAGAAAATTTGAAGCACTTTGAAATTTGCAATTTTTAACCCCAGTTCAATATCATGTGACATTAATGACTTCCACACGTTTTGTTTCCGTTCGAAACATCCGTTAAAATGGTCTGCTGATAGAATGCCTCTTTTTAAGCAATAAGGATTTTTGGTCATTTTTCGATCGATATGGGTCAACGTTTTAATTAATATCTGCGAAACTAATTAAAATTTTTAAATTCTGTTTGCAGGAGTCCCTCGGGAAGGCTCCTGAGCATCCGTATGTCAATTTTTGTACTACTGCGTTCAATAGGGGCTGAACGTATAAAAGAACAGTCAGGCAGACAAACCTTTCCTTTTATTATTATAGATACATTGTTTTAAACCCTTGCACTCGAATGACATATTTCCAGTAATTTTTTCTTCTTTTTCAGATAAAACAGACGTTTTCGTTTGAATAATAAAATAAAAAAAAAAAATACCAATAAAGCTAGGCACTTCAGTATTCAATGTAAAATGAAAAGAAAAAGTATATATATTTATCTTAATTACGTGTATAGAAAATTAAATAATAAAATGTTCCCGCAGCACGAACTTTAATTCTTTAACTTGGTGCCTAATGGGATATTAGAAATGGGTTAATTAGAAATGTATATTGATACACAACACATACAGAAATTCAAATATTTTCAGTGGCATTCTTATAGCGGCGTTTAAAGTATTAAACAGATCAGAAAATGTATAAATATATCGAAAGCCAAAAGACAAAAATTTGTACACATCCAATACTTTCTTCTATTGAATACAGGAGAAAGTTAATAAACTGCTAATTCTATTAATTTATCGCAGAAATTTTGCATATTTAATTAATTAGCAGTGAAAATATTTATAATTAAGCAATAACTGCGAATTGTTAAACAGTTTCATGAAACTTGTTTTGTCATAGAAATAGGACCAGAAAAAAAAAAGAAATAAATAAATAAAAATAAAAATAAATAAAAATAGCGTTAAACAGAGAGGTTTAAAAAAAAAAGATCAGTAATATGGAATTCTGACTGCTTACTACTCAAAAGAGGATATAATTTTTCTTAATAAAATTCATCTTTAAAGCAATGTAGCTTTGGAAATAATAAATTATATCTTTTTCTTTCATGTTCCACCAAAAAATTCATAAATGTATTTCATATAAAGCCGATAAGAATGCATTCCTTTACGCAATTTTACATTGAAATATAAAGGTATCAAATGCTTTCTGCGGTATACCGCTCAGAAAACGCGACTATAGGAGAAAGACGAATCTTCGAAAAATGGCACGCTCAAATACAATGTAAATGTATACGCAAGCGAAGTGTGACGTCACTGACCGTTCGTGGATGCAAGAAAATGATTTTCTATGTTAATCGACCATTGGAATTTTTGTAAAAAATTATTAAAAATCGAGGAAAATTATTTTCCGATTTTAATCCCCATATTTGGGTATATATATGTATTACTTATCATGTGCGTGTGTTAGATTGAGTTATTTTGCTGTCAAATTGACAAAATTTTAATTTTAAATTTCAAAACTCTGTTGTCTTTGGCTCTCAAAAACGTAATACGAAGATACACATGCCAGATGTATATTTTCGTAATATGTATTGTACAAAATATTGTTTCATATTATTCATTACTCTCTTAATATAAGTTGTTAAAATAACCATGATTTTTGAAAGGAATAAAGTTATGTTCGCCAGATAATTTGGCGATATATATATATATATATATTTCTGCCAAGGATGACCAATATCAAATCTATTCCGCTGTAACATATTAGTATCTTATATCAGATACTTTATTTAGACATTTGAAAACAAATTTGACTTTAAATTATGATAGAATATTTATCATTTTCCTTTTAACTTGTATATTAGTTGGATATTTATTGTGTAAATATCATCCTTTTGAAATGAAATGTTTATGTTTTCAATCGAATATGGAATTTTGCCATTTTTTTTTCTATAGTTTTGAAATTTAAAATTCAAATTTTAACAAATTTGCAACAACAACAACTTAATCTAACGCATACACATGATAACTAAATATGGGGATTAATATCGGTAAATAATTTTCCTCGATTTTTAATAATTTTTTACAAAATGTCCAATGAGCGTTTAAATTAGGAAATATTTTTCTTCCATCCACAATGGCCAGTGACGTCATCACTTCGCCTGCGTCACGGATCTAGAATCTACAGTCGGCTGCAAAATTATTCGAGCACTAGCAATAATCCTTTCCAAAAAAAAGTACACTTAATACAGTTTTGTTAAATAAATCCTTGTCGAGTTATGTTCTTAATCAGTCTAAGAACATGATTCGACAAGGATTTACTTAGCAAAACAGTCTTAAGTGTACTTTTTAAATATAGGAATTATTGGCTAGTGCTCGAATAATTTTGCAGCCGACTGTATAGGTTTATAAACGCGATAGATCAGTCAGCGCTAGAGATGTGAGCGGGGAAAAAACCCGGGTTTAAACCAGGGAATAAACCCGGTTTTTTGGGAAGGGAATTTTGAAAGTTTCCAAAACAAGGGAAATTTGAAGGTTTTCACACGTTGCGAATTTATCTTTTTTTTTTTTTTTTTATCCTTAGATTACAGATGTTCTAAAGCATTTCAAAATGTTATGTCACATTCAGATGTTTTTTATGATCTTTCAGTTTTTAAATAGTGCTTTTAACGTCTATAAATTTAAAAAGTACAAGTTTCAAATTTCATTAATTAGTAGACTTATTCTCTGTTATTGCCGTATATTTCTATTTTAGTTCTGACTGTATACACTTTGAGTTCAATATATATTTTTTCTCTTTTTATCGCAATCACATGTTTCAGATGTATATATTTAACATTTTATTTCAAAAATAAAACAAAAATGCTTCAAAATATTCTGCATTTACTAAAACAATCAATAATGTTACACTGGGAAATAATATTTCAATTAAAATTTCAACAATATTAATATGCAAAAAAATAATGAAGAAAGAAATAACAGCCAAATTATTAATTATTAGCTATCCGCGATTGTAATGAAATGCTCGCCCTCTGGTGGGCTAAGGAGAAATTACAATAAACATGCTTTAATTCGAATTCCATCAAGCCGCCATTGCTAGCCGATGTTGTTTCACATATATATATTGAATAAAAATGAATAAATCCGGTAAAAAAGATAACACATACTGTTGTGTGCTCCAGTGTAACTCCAAAATACCAAGAAATCCAGAATTAAGCTTCCATTTATTTCCAAATGACAAATTTAAAATTTCAGTTGCTTCGGCTAATGGAAGTAAAGAACTAATCAGATGATTTGAAACTAATATTTGTTCAGCTTCAGTTAAATATCTACTTTCGATCGAACTTTGAATAAACTGAAACATTTTTTTCCAAAAGCAATCAATTTTCCATGATGTAATGGCGGAGAAATTACAGTACGAATATTAAGTAGAATAACAAAAAGAACAAAAATAGATACACGTGGCTGTAATATTTACTAACAACAAGAGCTGAAAAAGCGCCATCTACCGATCATTACAAACGCGGATTGAATATTTTATGTATTGATATAATGCATTAAAATATTATTGCTTGAATTCTTAATAACCGAAGAACTCATGTTCGATTTTGTTCCTCGTGCTCTTTGAGTGATTATAACAAAATTTCATCAACTAATGTGAAATTTTGTTCGATGAATTATAATAAAATTTAATAATTTTACAGTATTCCTGCCATAATTTAATTTCATTGTGTTATTTTTTATGACATATTTTATTATGGTATTCATTAAAAAAAATGAAAAAAAAATTGAAGTTTTTTAAATAGGCAGACAAAACTTCATTTATTATTGCCAATAACGTAAACGTTTATTTTTTTTTTTTACAATTTTCTGTAAAATAATCACATAATTCTTGATATCACTTTTAAAATAGAATAAAAATGATATTGAAACAAGTTGTTTGGTGCACCTAAAAGAAGTGAAATTAAATCTAAACATTGAATATTAGTTTCTTCCCATCAAAGTTTCCAAAGTTCCCAAAATTCCCGGTTTAAACCCGAAAATTCCCATGTTTATTCCCCAGAAGCAAAATTCCCGGGTTTTTTACATCTCTAGTCAGCGCGGAAAAAGAACCTTTCTTTTCCGCATTAATTCAGCCGAGTAGATAAAAACGATCCGATCGCCGCCTGGTGTAGTATCTTTGAAACTTATCAGAAGAAAGTGAAAGCCCACCCCTTCGGCTTCTGTTATCATCCGATTTCCGAGAACGACCAATGAACCCCTACAAATTTAAACAAACGGGCTGATTGGTGTTATCACGAGATCTGGTAGCACTCTTTAGTTAAGATGAAAATTACTACCTTTCCGTAACATTCGTTATATATCCTATAGACTCTCCTAATCCGTGGCCTTCGTATTGGAACTATTTGCTCCAGTTGTTCTCTAGCTCAGTGACCCCCAACATAAGGCTCCTATATATACGAGCTGGCGCATCCGACATTTTTTTTGCCTTAGGGTTGCCGCATGTACCCAGCGTGATAAACAAACGGCATCCATTGTTTCTACCGTCTTGCTCGTAATTTTAGTGAAATAAACTGCAATATGGGAGGTTGTTCAGCAATAAACTACTGTAAACACTCCAGAAAAGGATACAAAATGTTTAGGTTTCCTTCGGATAATGCAAGAAGGAGACAATGGGCTGCGAATTGTCGTCCAGATTTTTGGATCCCGGGACCTAATGCACAGCTTTGCATAGTAAGTTTTATTGTTATTCACTTATACTTTTCTTTGCATTTCTGACATTTATAAAGTAAAAAATTTTTAAAAAAAGTATTATTTAAATCTAAATATGTATTTTAATAACCATAAATTATTTTAAGAAACGCTTTTTTACTGTGTGTTTGTAGAGTCTTGGCGACGTTTTTTTGGTTCGCCAAAGTTGTCTTGTTTCCGTGTCCTGATAGTATTAGGTCGTCGAAAAAACTTTCCAATTTTAATTGGTACGCTCTTTTTTTTTCCCCCTTTCAAATGTTATGAATTATTTAAGAAACAGAAACAGATTACTTGTGTTGCTTATCATTTTTTGGTCGATTTTATTTTTAGATGAAAATTTCTTAAAACCACCAGTGAAGCGATAAAATCGCCAAGCGGAAATGCTGTCCTCTTACGAGGCAAAAAAATGGCGGTGATGCGCCGGCCTATTATTTATTTAAGGGGCTCTACCCCAACACGCATTTTCCTTCAGACGTAGTGCCTTGTGCCTTGTGCCTTGCCCATCAAACCATCCAACCAATACCGCTCCGGCTCGTTGACTTGACGGCTACATTTTTACTTCTTTCTTAAGCAGTACCGTGAGCAGAGCAGTACATAACTGAATAAAATTCTGAAGGAAGGTCAAAAATGGAAAATCTAAATACACCTGCATGCACTGAGATAGAAGAAAAGCCACAAGTGTGTGAGTTGTGTTGGAAGTTTTTTCTGGAGAGTCACTTTTAAGCATACATCTACGCATTCACGCAGATGAAAAGCCATATGTGTGAAAAATATGTTCCAAAGCGTTCTCCCTAAAGAAAGATTTAAAAAAGCATTCGTGTAGTCACGTAAGTGGAATGCTATACGTGTATGAAATCTGATCTAAAGGATTTCCCACAAGAGTAATTTAAATGTTCATTTACGCATACACACAGGCGAAAAGCTGCACGTGTGTGAAATGTATTCTAAAGAATTCAATAAGAAGGTTGATTTAAACGCGCATTTACGAACTCATACAGGAGAAAAGCCATATGTTTGTGAAATATGTTCTAAGGGATTCTTTCGGAAGCATGAATTAAATGTGCATTCACGCACTCACTCAGGCGAAAAGCCATACGTGTGTGAAATCTGTTGTAGAGAGTTTTCTACAAAGAGAACATTAAATTACCATTTACGAACTCATACAGGAGAAAAGCCATATGTTTGTGAAATATGTTCTAAGGGATTTTCTCGGAAGCATGAATTAAATGTGCATTCACGCACTCACTCAGGCGAAAAGCCATACGTGTGTGAAATCTGTTGTAGAGAGTTTTCTACAAAGAGAACATTAATTTACCATTTACGAACTCATACAGGAGAAAAGCCATATTTTTGTGAAATATGTTCTATAGGATTCTGTCAGAAAAATAATTTAAATTTACATTCACGTACTCACTCAGGCGAAAAGCCATACGTTTGTGAAATCTGTTCTAAAGGATTCTCTCAGAAGAGTCATTTAAAATTACATTCACGTACTCACTCAGGCGAAAAGCCATACGTTTGTGAAATCTGTTCTAGAGAGTTTTCTACAAAGAGTGCAATAAATTACCATTTACGAACTCATACAGGAGAAAAGCCATATGTTTGTGAAATATGTTCTAAAGTATTCTCTCAGAAGAGTCATTTAAATTTACATTCACGTACTCACTCAGGCGAAAAGCCATACGTTTGTGAAATCTGTTCTAGAGAGTTTTATACGTGGCAGATTCTAAATAACCATTCACGTAGTCACACAGGCGAAAAGCCATATGTATGTGAAATCTGTTCTAAAGGATTCTCTACCAAGGGTAATTTAAATGTGCATTCACGCCTACACACTGGTGAAAAGTTGTACGTGTGTGAAATTTGTTCTAAAGGATTCATTCAGAAGGTTCATTTTAATGCGCATTTACGTACTCACACAGGAGAAAAGCCTTACGTGTGTGATATGTGTTCTAAAGGATTTTCTCGAAAGAATAATTTAAATGTGCATGCACGCACTCACTCAGGCGAAAAGCCATAGGTGTGTGAAAACTGTTCTAGAGAGTTTTCTACATGGAATGCAATAAATTACCATTTACGAACTCATACAGGAGAAAAGCCATATGTTTGTGAATAATGTTCTAAAGGATTCTCTCGAAAGCATGAATTAAATGCATATTCACGTGCTCACACTGGCGGAAAGCCATATGCGTGTGAAATTTGTTCTAAAGGATACATTCAGAACGGTAATTTAAATTTGCGTATGTGGACTCACACAAGGGAAGAGCCATATGTGTGTAAAGCATGTTCTAAAAGATTCTCTGAGAAGAAGAGTTTAAAAGGACATTTAGGCATTCATGTAATGTTCATGTGTAAAGCCGTATGCTTGTGAATATGTTATAGAAAGTGTTTGCAAGGTGCAATTTGAATAGACATTTCCGAACTCATACAGAAGGAAAGCCATGTGTGTGAAGTGTGTTTGTTCTAAATGTTTTTTGCAAAAAAAAAAAAAAAAAAAAAAAAAAGGGATAAAAAGGAACAACTACGGATTCACATTAGAGAAAAGTCGTGTGTGTGAAATAGGTTTTAATCTATTTACACTGGTTAGATGTCTGGCTACACATTTACGCTACCATACAGAAGAAAAGCCATATGTGTATAAAATTCTTAGTAAAAGATTCTCATAGAAGAGTAATCTGAATATACATTAACGTACTACTAACAACTCGGAAAAATTATATGTGTGTAAAGTGAGTGCTAAAATATATTCTCGAAAAAGGAGATTTAAATTGGTATGTACTCAGTAAAAAAAAAAAAAAAAAAAAAAAAAAAAACTGTATAGATGAAATGTGTTGCAAAGAAATTTGAAAGAAGTATTATCTTAATAGATATTTGTGCACTCTCAAAGAGGAGAATAACTATATATGTGTGGAAAAATTTTTCAAAAGTTTTTCTCAAAACATATATCCCAATAACCATTTACGTATTTACACACAAACATAGTTAGCCCTGTGTGTAAAATGGGAGGTGGAAAAGTGGGTAACACAAAGAGCAAGACTTCCAAGCGTATTAGAATATTGTTCTATTGCTGCGGAAAGCCATCTGATTGGATCTCGGACAAAGAGTGGGTACCCCCCACTTGTTTACAGCAGTGTTATCAGTAATGGATTTTTGACACAGTCAACGGGAAAAAATGAAAGTTTAGCGGATATTTTAGTGGATGTTTGTAAATAAAAGTACTGGGGCCAACTCTAAGGATTTATCCCTACGCGCACGGACTTTTAGCTGTTATCTTCAAAATGGTAAGACAGAAGAGGGATTTTTTGGTAGGTACTGTTTTTTCCTCAGGACATGTCCATGGTAGCCTGAGGATTAAAAGTACATCCTACGGTCTTCCTCAACACTAAAGCAAGAACTGTTATCATGAATGTAGAGACTTTTATCATAAATGTATGGACATGGCAAAATTTGTGTTTTTAGCACTGTAGAGAAGTTATATAGAGATGCAAGTTTTAAAAACCCATTCAATGAACTATCAGATTTCGTTAAGATGCTGCTCGTTTTACCATGATATTATGCTGATGTAGAGAAAGAGACTTTGTTTAGTGTTGTTAAAACATCCCATAGAAATAGAATGAAAACTTAAATGACAAACTACATGCAGAACCGTAACGTGCAAATAATTGTTTTGCACATAACTGCAATTTGTCACAAAACATTTTAGAATAAATTGGAACGATGGCTGCATATCAACTCAGTGCTTCAACCACATGATCGGAGAAGGTTGAAAACGATGATGCAGATTATGCTGACAGATGTCAGCTTTTACTGGAAAATCATTGATCATAATTGTCAGCATTTTGTTTTTTTACAAGAAGTATAAAATTGTATACACTAAGCGACAAAAGAAAAAGCCGTACTGCAGAAAAAATTATATACCTTTCTTATTTGTAATATCTTTAAAATTAATGGTTGAAACAAATAAAACTGTTCATGTTTACATAATACCAAAGGAATGAAATGATACCTATGTACATTTTCGATCTAATAATTCACTTAATTACTCTCTGCGAAGTACTTTATAAAAATCTACATAAAACTTTCTTTTTAAACTTTTAACATAATGCAATAAACATACACTTTGCATTCTATTATGATTTATTTTATAAAATAATCAAGGTATATTTTAATATGTAAAATAAAACTATTTATTTGTTAGATCAAAACAATTTTTTAATAAAAATATGTATTCTTCATTGGGTTAATTCCACCTTTGAATGGCGGAAAAAAAGTCATCAGGAAAAATCCATGAAGGAAATAAATAAAAATGCGTTTTAAAAGCTTCTAAGAATGAGTATGACTTCGTTTCGTCTTTTTCTTTGTCTGTTAACCTCTTTGTTCAAGACGTTTTTTCCGATAATATTTTTTGAAGGGCTTGGAGCTGCTATACCTAATTCAAGTTTTCTATGGCATATCGGTATTCTCTGTTGAAAATGATATAATTATCGCAACTGATGTGTGTAGAGGAACTTGCAAAAATATTTCTGATGCATTAAAGTTCATGGTCGGTATTTTGAAAAGAATCTTTATTTTAACTGAACATAACATAGAATATTTTTCTAAATATAAGTCATATGATAGGAGGGGCCTATAAAAATAAAATTTCGTATTTAATATGTATACAGCCCCTTGTACAAAAAAATGTCATATCTGAAATCTACTCTTAATTTGCATCAATTTTGTAATTGGAAGCATGTTTTTATCTTTCTTAGTTTACGAGATAATCGCTGTAACATCTATTTTGAATCACCCGGTATATATATATATATATATTAATATTGTTATATATTATATAGTATATAATAGTATATTTCAAAGTGACACTGCTAAATGGATTTACCATTACAAAAGACACTGTTTAAAATATGTTAGACAATTTCCATAGTTTCTTTTACAAAATCATTTCTTTATAAAAGGCAAGCAAAAATTCATATTTAATTTTATTTTTAGAAGCGATCAACTGAAATACAATTGAATAGGTTGTAAAAGGAGGTTACAAGTCTTTAATAATCTTCCTACTATAACTGGTGAATGACATTGAAAGGATTAAAAACATATAATTTCTAATTTATTCTTTTGTAACGTTTTCCATATTTACAAATATAGGCAATAAGGCATATCAACACACTTTCTCCTGAATAATGAAAACTGTTCGATTCAGTAGAGCATGCCACAAAAAAAATAAATGTTACATCAGTAAATGTAGGATGAAAAAAATTAGGGATGGACCGGATATGGATTTTACCGGATACGGATATCCGGCATTCCGGATATTTTTTTAATTTGCCGGATTCGGATATCCGGCAATCTTCTTTCACAGTACTCATGAAATTTTCAGTTTTTTAAGAGCACACAGTAATTAAAAACAGGTATTTGCATTTGGTTTTTATGCAACTGGATTCCATTTACATACATAAAAATGTCAATACCATTGGGATAATAAGCCATAATAGTTTTATTTGATTTTATTTTTTAATATCAATTCTTATGCTTATGTGTCAGTTGATAGTTAGGTTAGCAGAATATAATGTGCAACATTGGCTGAATTACGTGCTTTGTCTGCCTTGATATGCATATAATTGACAAAACTTACTTAAATAATCTGGTGTGTTGCTCAAACGACATTATCTTACCCTGAAATTTAATATTATAAATACAGATTGGAGATTAAGGGGTAAGAAAACGAGTACTGTTATGTAAACTTATGTTAAAATAATTCAAATTAGGCTTCGGAACAGACTTATTTGACAAATAATATGTAAAGGGGCCCCCCTCTTTCAAACCCCGTTTCATTATTATACATACATTTCAAGTCTGTCATTAAGTTCAAAAGTTCATTTAAAATTATTCAGACAACGTTCACACGCAACATTTCTTAAAACTTATCAATTTTGATCAAATTTTTCTACTATCAAACATATTAACTGCAAAATACAGCATTTGGATCGCCTAAAATTACTTGTTTTTAATTTAAGTGACACAGGCAAAGATAAAGCATTAAAACTTGACTTCAGTATTCAGAAAGCCTCAAAACATGTAAATATATATATATATATATATATAAGCAATGACTATTTAGCTGAAAAAAATACATTACTAACCATATGGCCATGTTGAATTAATTTCAATTCCTAAGCAGATTTCCAGGACACGGTAAAATATTTTAGTAAAGCACTTCCACTAACAATAAAAAACAATATTATGGCTTAAATATTGGCAGCCCTGTGTATCTTCTGACGATTATATAAACGCCACATGGTGCACATAAATATAATCCACTCGAATCCCGTCGATATTAATAACAGACGGCACAACCTGATATACACTTCCAACGATTTTCAAGTATTATCTTGTCGTACTATAATCTAGTTCTTTTGTGTAGCTCTGTAAACGAACATGATTCCCATACCATATTCAATATGAAACATGTTTTTACGCATATAAAAAATATAAATTCGTGGTTTAGTGCAGTTTATAGTGGTTAAACTCTACTTACGTACAATTTTCCCCTTAGATGTAATATATTTGAATTCTCTTGGGTGTCCATGTACACAAATCATTTGTTTGATCTACAGGAAAAGTTTAGTGTAGCATCCCTATATGATACACATTTAGAATACCCAGTTTGAACTTTCTGGTATTATTTTTTTCTTGAGATTTGCTGATAACAGACACACAGACCAACCGCTAAGAATATGATTTTTTGATTCAGGGAACCTCAAATCGATTAAACATAACAAAAACTCGATTTCGAAAATTTGACCTAAAAACAATACTTCTCTCCCATTTACATGGGTAAGAGAAAGTAAAACTAGTATGTTGTGGCCACGACACAACTTTCTGTATTTTCCTACATAAATTCACTCAGTTCAAATAAATTACAAAAACTGTTACTTATTAAAATTATCTGCCATGATGAATGCAGGCAATTTCATCTTAGAGAAAACTAACAGTAAATATCCAACGAAACACAGTTTAACTAACATCTTAAAAAACGCATTTTCATAATGGTTATCTCGTGTATCAAGTTTCGTACAGTTAAATGTCATAGAAGTTGAAATATAGCATTCCTGTTCTCGGGAAAAACTGGACTATAGTAGCGCAACCTATTGGTAGATCCAGATTGAATCGGCATAATGTCTCACAATGGCTTTCTCACATATTAAGTATTGTTTGATTATATGAACTAGAACCTGAAATATAATCTTCCCTTATTTTTTTAAAAAATACTTCACCTTGAGAATGAGAGTCAAAAGCTCACTGAACCATGATGTCTTCAAAGGATGAAAAATGAAAGTGAAAGAAAACATGTACAGTTCACTGGGCCGGCAAATGTTTAGCTATCTAAAGAGTGTGTTATTAAAGTGCTTTCAATAATTTGTTACAATTTTTGTTTATGCACTATTAATTAAGATAACAAAAGATAAAGTATATTAAAATAAAGTTTTCGCTTTCAGTAGCATAGGTAAAAAAGTATTCGACTTTTTTTCTAAATCGACCAAAATAAATAAATATATGAATAAATAAATAAATTATAATTAATATTTTGTAGGATTTCCCTTAGATTTAATAATTGCTTTTAGTCTAGATGTAAATAATATGACTTTAAAATGGACCGATTAAAAAAATTTTTTTTTCTTGATATGAACTTTACTAAATGACACCTTCCAATATTGGTAAGTAATTCAACAAACAAACTAGAGTAACAAATATTTTATTTACACATTTTAACAAATATTTTATTATAATTTAACAAATATTTTATTTACACATAAAAGAGAAGAAGAAGAAAAAATTTAAGGGGGGATACAATTTATAATTTCCTTCATAAATTTAATTCGTTTATTTTTTAATTTTTTATACCTCTTATGTAATTTATTTAATTTAAAATTTAATTCTAGTGAATAATTTAAATTTATCATGTCTCTAATATTTCTATCTGATTGTTTAAATAATTTAATAGATTTTTTTAATTTTTAATGATAATTCTCTAACTCTCGGACTTACGTTTCTTCTTCTTCTCCTGGTGATAGGTGAGATGGTCAGAGGCGAGATGGAGACACATGATATAGACGCATAAGGGCTGGCTTGCCGGAAACAGTGCAGTTCACGGAGAGCAGATGGCTCGGCGACGGTCAAAATAGGAGAAGGCACTGTATCAGAAGGGGCTTGTTTGAAACAGTGCAGTTCACGGAGAGCAGATGGCTCGGCGACGGTCAGAATAGGAGAAGGCACTGTATCAGAAGGGGCTTGTTGGAAACGATGCAGTTCACGGAGAGCAGATGGCTCGGCGACGGTCAGAATAGGAGAAGGCACTGTATCAGAAGGGGCTTGTTGGAAACGATGCAGTTCACGGAGAGCAGATGGCTCGGCGACGGTCAGAATAGGAGAAGGCACTGTATCAGAAGGGGCTTGTTGGAAACAGTGCAGTTCACGGAGAGCAGATGGCTCGGCGACGGTCAGAATAGGAGAAGGCACTGTATTAAAAGGGGCTTGTTGGAAACAATGCAGTTCACGGAGAGCAGATGGCTCGGCGACGGTCAGAATAGGAGAAGGCACTGTATTAGAAGGGACTTGTTGGAAACGATGCAGTTCACGGAGAGCGGATAGCTCGGCGACGGTCAGAATAGGAGAAAGCACTGTATCAGAAGGGGCTTGTTGGAAACAGTGCAGTTCACGGAGAGCAGATGGCTCGGCGACGGTCAGAATAGGAGAAGGCACTGTATTAGAAGGGGCTTGTTGGAAACGATGCAGTTCACGGAGAGGAGATGGCTTGGCGACGGTCAGAATAGGAGAAGGCACTGTATCAGAAGGGGCTTGTTGGAAACGATGCAGTTCACGGAGAGCAGATGGCTAGGCGACGGTCAGAATAGGAGAAGGCACTGTATCAGAAGGGGCTTGTTGGAAACGATGCAGTTCACGGAGAGCAGATGGCTCGGCGGCGGTCAGAATAGGTGAAGGCCCTGTATCAGAAGGGGCTTGCCGGAAACGATGCAGTTTACGGAGAGCAGATGGCTCGGCGATGGTGAGAGTAGCAGGGCTGGACTGGGCGGGCTGTCTAAACAGTTCCTCCACGCTCGGCAAATCTGGACTGCTCGATCGGGAGGAATCTGATAGTGTTATTTGTTGAGGAATGCCTAGGTGGTTTTCCAGCCCTTCGTAGTAGAACTTTCTCCTACAAATGGCACATCTTGCGGCCCGATAGTCTGACAGATGCTGAAAGTAATTTTATAGACACGGTTTGTCAAAAACGTGTCCACAATTTATTATGAAGGGATCGAAAAGTATACTTAGGCAAATAGGACACTCCATATTGACTGAATCAGAAAACATAAAAACCCTCTATATATACTGCCTCGCGTTGCCCCGCTTCCGCGTTAGAATGAACCTGAAAACTGTTTATATTATAATTTATTATATATATATATATATATATAAGATTACAGTAAGACCCCGCTTAACGCTGAATTGAAAAATTATAAATACAGGAAGAATTAAAATGAACTTGCTTTTCCTGGAAATGTATCTTTAACCTTTCAAGAGAGGCTCTTACAAAATCCTATGGTGAAGCGTGACAGATGCTGTCACAACCCCTTTCAAAAGATTAAATTCACTTTCCTGGAAATGTTTCACTCTAGTAAAAAACTTAATGATTCAGGAAATCAATTATTTTTAATGAGATGAAACTCTGACCTTAATTATAAGCGCCCTTCCAAGCGTTTATTAATAATCAGCGTTGACCATTTCCTGGTGACAAAAACTTTCTCCAGTGAAGATTACTTTTACATAATTTCTTAATGAGTTTTACTCAATTTATCGTTTGAGTAATGAAGCATTTTCTGTGTCATTAGCTTTAGTGAAAGTTTTTTTCGGTCTAAATATTAGTGTTAATTTTCACGCTTTGTTCGGGGTCACTCTGTTTCATTTAGCGCTATTGCGCGATGAACTTTTTATTTAATTTGTATCAAAAATTATAAATATATATATATATATATATTAATAAAATAATATTTATTTATTTATATTATTATTATTAATATATATATGTATATATATATATATATTTCCCATACAACCAAAATCCACCTCTGGATGTCCCATAATGATCCTACAAAACCTAAAGTGGTCATATCCCGTACAAACCATAAAAAACTAGCCTGAGGATGACATATGCAGGATCTAAGCAAACTAAATTGGTTATATCCCGAACGAAGCATAAAAAGGCAGCCGAAGGATGATATATGCGGGATCTAAGCACACTAGCTCCCTGGAGGCCGTCCACTGGCGGCAGGAGAGAGAACATATGTATTGGCAACGGTCGGTATACTCGCGTGATGGTCATGTCGGCCATTACTCTAATTCTTGTTCGTTATCGTTACTATTATATCTCATCGTATGTGTATCTACATCCTGTGTAATAAAAGATGACATTGATTTGTTTCATGTAAGTAAATTTTTGAATTCCATTCAAAGAAAATAATTTGTCTGAATTTGCTGTAATAAATCAAATGTTTTTAAATGTATCATGAATAACATTAGGGTTAATATTCATTATCGTGACCCTTTTTTTTTGTTGTTGTTGTTGTTTATTTGCAATATTTATTCAGTAAAACTGTTAAAACTTAATTTCGCAAAAATTTTTTTTAACTGCCTTATGTTATTTGTGAAAAGACGTTTTGTAAAATCTATCAAAATATTCCAATTTAAGTACGCGTGTTTGTGTATACTTTGGAAAAAAAAATCATTTCAATGTATGAAGGTTTATTTTACTTTTATTTTTCTTATTTATTTCTGTGTGTGCTTGTGTACGTACTACTATTTATCATGTAACTTTTATTGTACGCAGTATTCGCCAAATCGTGACTCTAACATTGTTCAGCTTAAGATAAAACAATAGTTTCCCATTTTCATTATCTTTATAAAAATATGCAAGATTTATTCATCATACATCATAGTTTATAATTAAACTGTTTATTTTCGAATATATTTCACTCAATGTCAAACGCGTTTATTATTGTACAAGGAAAAAGTTTTGTATTTCCAGTCTTTTTTTTTTTTTTTTTTTTTTTTTTTTTTTCAGATCTTATTTTCATTTTTATTTAAATTATTAATGCTTAATAATTGCCAGCTTTCAACAAGACATTCTAATGATGTGTGTACCAATTTGTTATATTTTGTGCAGTAATTATTATAAGACAATAGTTATACTATTTGACCTATTTGCCAACTCAACTCGCATAGAATATTTTATTTTGCTAAATTTTCTTAATTAGTAGTAGAAAAATACAGTAAACTGCAAAATAATACGTATGATAAAGAATATTAAGTCATTATAAATACCAATTTAATAGTTTCTTTGACAATCTAAATCTCTAATCTAAGTTTATATGGTTACATTTAAATGTGTGAAACAAATATCAACAAAATCATCCATTCACATGCATGTAGTATATATGTAAAAAAAAAAAAAAAAAAAAAAAAAAATAGCAGGAGAGAAAATTAAAAATGATTTTCAAAAATTGAAAATATTAAAAAACATCAATTTTTCAAATGAAACAAATTTAAACATGTTATGTTGCAAATTATATTAATACTTGAATTGAAAAATTTGTTAAAATTCTTATTATTTTAAATTACTTATATTTTTATTATGAAATTATAAATAAAATTATTTTAAAATATAAAATGTAGAAATTTTTATGTAATTAACACTCGCTTTCTCAAGATCAAGGCGTTACTGCAGAAAAATTGCTTGCAGGTGCTGCTTGGCATGTTTGGCGAAAATCACCAACACCGCGCCTTTTTGTATCATTTAGAATAAATCGTCGTGCAACATTCCACTGGTTACGTTTACTATCTCTGGTGAAGTAGCGCATTTTTTGAATGAGGTGGTCTTAACAAAATTTTTGATAATATCGATACTGACATATTTTACTCATATTTGAATTTTTTTTTTTTTTTTTTTTTTAATATATATAAAGAAAGACAACAAAGTTATCACTGTCTGTATATGTCAGGATTAGATCCAGGTTTTAATTTTTTTGGTACAATTTTAGTAAAAAAAAAAAAATGTAACACTTTCCACTTTCAGTTGTTCTTATATAAATGTTTATTATCAAGTTCATGTTTCATTGAACCAAGTTATCGGTAATAATTAAAAATATTTCAGGAAACAGGGAAAATTTTTATAAAAAGATCATTTTTTATAAAATTCTTTTTAAAAGGTTGTTTTTATGAATTTGAAATTTGCGAGGGGCAACAAAAGAACTTTATTTTTTACCCATAGCAAACCTTACAAAGTCAGTGTATTATATTTGTTCTATATTTAATATTTGTTGTTAAATCTGAAGAATTTTAGGCAAACTAATACTTAAAAAAAAGAAAAGACGTACAAAAATGGCTTGCAATTTTATTCTCATCTTTCTTTTTTTCCAGGACTTCGGACCTGCCTAGGGTGCCTCGATAAGATAAGAGTGGCGACAGATTTCTCATTGGACGAGACTGACCATCAGCCGCCTGGGGTGATTCTTGGATGATGCTCCATAAGTTTTACATTGAGAGTTTTGCATACTTCGAAAAAAGCATTTTTTTCTCTTGATATTAAGTAAGTTTGTTTTTTCTTTTTTTTAGAAATTCATTACGAAAGATTAATTGTAAAATATAAAAAAAAAAATTACTGAATAATGTTAATTAATAATATGTTTTATTGACTTTATTGATGAACATGAGTGGGAGATTCTTTTATTAGCCTGTTTCATAGCTTATAAATTAATATAAATAGAAAAAATACTGAATGATTAATGTCATAACTGATCTGTAATCATCTTATTTATTAAATATATTACTTTTGTCCTATATTTGTGTTATTTTAAATTTAAAAAATAATGATTTTCTTGATATATGAAAGTAGAAACTTTTGGCGATATTTAGCATGGTACTTGGCGAGAGATTCTTCGCCAGTGTTTTGACATCTTTTCTTAAAGAAGACTAAAACCTGTATAAGTGTTTATCTGTGTGTGTAATGTGAAATATTATGTACTGTACTAAGGAATATTATATATAAATTGTTTTTTATTTATTGCGTCTGACTAATTACGAATTTATATTTATTATCTTCAATAAAATTAATAGTTATTTACTATTTTGAAAATAAAGATAAAAATAAAATTAATAAAAATTAATTCATTAGTTTTGTTTTTCTGAAAATATTGAGTTTTGAAAGTATTAAATTTATAAATATACTTAAATACTTTACAAAAGTTGTTTCTTTGTAACTGTTTGTTAAAACATTTATTTTGCGGTGGGAATTAATATGCTAAAGACATATTATTTCTCCCCTAGAAAGCTTTACATAGAGTGTGAATAAAATCTGTAATATCTAATCTGTGATGATTAAATCTAATATAGATAACTGTCCAAAATTTAATAATAAGAGAGCAAGGATTTTTTCTAGAGAATGACAGTTGATTGAAATAATGTATTTACCATTTAAATTCTTTTACAGGGATGCACACACACACACACAAAATAATAATAATATACTACTGTGCTTTTTTCATAGAAGCTTGGTCCAGAATACTCAAATATTTTATTGCGGTTTTCACATTTGTTTATTAAATACGGGCAAAAAACCCTTAGAAAGTCTCCTGCGGAGGGCATTCTACCTATAAGTCTTGGATTCTAGCATACTCATTCGACTAAAACTCTCCATTTACCCATTAATTTTGTTTATTTGCTGAAATATTTTATGATTCAAATTTATTTTAATAGTTTGTAACTACTAAATGTTCGGAAAGTCTAGTGGATTCACTGCAGACTTTTTTTTTTTTTTTTTTTTACTTTAATATTATTAAAAAAGTATTACTTTATGAATTATGATATACTATGATTATTTAAAGAAATGCTTATTATTATCATTAAAAATAAAATAAAATAAACGCTGTTTTTTCAAAACAAATCTGTTTAACCCAACTTTTAAAAAATTGTTAGAAAGGTTGCCTCTTGATAAACACAGTAAGAAAGAAAAAAAAATTACAGCTTGATAACTAATAGAATGATATGACAGCTACTAAAGGGGACTGAATTACAATGACCAATAATTTAATCTGAGCATTTAAATTATCATTATTATTTGTCTTTTGTTACTGTGTAAATATTTATATATACATAAATAGTAACAATAATAATAATAATAAACGTAAATTTTATTTAAAGTGTAAAAATATGTAAAAGTACATCCCCAATTTAAATTTGTTGCAAATGCAAAAACTTTTTTATCTGAGTTCTTGTTGTTTTTCGAAATCTTTCTCTCCCCCCCCCCCTCCCCTGTTAAATCGTAAACATAATATCAAAATGCAAAAAAAATCTGTAATGACCAATTTATTCTTACATTCTTATTATTTCAAAAATTAAACTTATGAAGGAAAAAATATTAAAGTTTATTTAAAAGAATTTTTGTGCTACAAAATAAAAAATAATGAAATTAAACCGTGATGCATTATAAATTCTTAAATGAAAAATTTCCCTTAGCTAACAAAACAAAAAACATGAACAAAAAATTTCTTTAGTTCAGTACAATGTTTTTGATTTTTAAAAATCTAAGCTAAAAATAATGGCTTAGTAATAATAATAATAAATCGAAAATTAGCACACTGAAAAAATAAAAATTATTATTAAATAAAATTGTTAAAAGTCGTAAACTTGTATTTTGTTATAAGTCATATCATAAATATTTAAGAGCAATTTTTTTTTTTTTTTTTTATAAATTTGGCAATTTAAGTCTATTGATAACTTGTTATTTGACAAAACAAAAAATAATATAGTGTAAAGAAAATGCTTAATTACAATAGAATTTAAACAAATTATGATTAGATTAAGTCTTTTTTACTTCTAAGAAAATTAAATATCCCGCCAGAAAAGTAAATGTTCACCAGAAGCGTTTTTTTGCCAACGTAAGATAAAGGTCATATCTAGAAAGAATCAACCCCACTCGTAGCTCACGCAAGCAACCCAAGATTTCATCCACAGCGGTTGCGCACTGAGAACTGTCGTCACTCTAGTAATATAGGCACCCTAGACCTGCCCACAACCCCCCCCCCAAAAAAAAAAAAAAAAAAAAAAAAAAAAAAAAAAGGCGGGTTATTTGGGTTTACCCACGTAAAAGAAAAAGAAAGAAAAAAAAAAAAAACATTCAAGTGAATTTTATTGGGGATTTTTAAATCTAAAAAAAAAAATGTTCTTCACTTTTTCAAAAGTAATTCATTATTTTTTCACTTACGTATTTTCACTTGGTATTATTATAAACGAAATAAATATGTATTATATCTGCATAACATAGTGTATATCATATTGGTGATATATATGCCACTTTGAAATTATGTAATTACTTTTCAACTACGGATGTGTGCACGCGCATCGGCTGCACGCATTCAAGAGCTTCCTCTCTCTTCGCCTCTGAGAGCGATGCAAATACCGGCGCTTGCCGTGGTTGTTTTATTGTGTGTAAATAAAATTCTATTTTTCTAAAGGAGTCGTATTAATTTATGATGTTGGATGATTCGTCATTATTTAATTTAACCTCATGCAACCTATATATCTAATCGCAAAAAATGGTGACAAATTCTATTTTTCTAAAGGAGTCGTATTAGTTTATGAAGTTGGATGATTCTTCATTATTTAATTTAACCTTACGCAACCTATATATCTAATCGCCAAACTCTCTCCTTCAGCTTTGTGCTTCCCATTCCGGAAGAGAAAATAGACCTTCCCACTTCCCGGTTACTACAACGCATTCACAACCACGCTTGTTTAACTCTGTCTTCACGAGAAACGAGAAGTCGGATTATATTCAGCAATTTCACTTCAGTTACAAAGCAGTCGCAAAATTAATGAATCACGCAAAACTAGAGAATGAAATCACCCTCTCCTCACTTGGCTTTTCCATTCAAAAAAGCACGTCGCAATGCTCAATAAATACCGAGCGCCGATTAAAAACCTCCCGTGATTAAAGAAGAGAAAGCTAATCCTTCATTTCCTCCCCCTCCTGCCGCAGCCGTGAAAGTCCAGACTTTGGAATGAGCGGGGAGAAAAAAGAACCACTTCTCTTATCAGTAGCGTTCGCTTCCTGCTTTAAGCGCAGACGATGATCGGTGTTCGCTAATGTCTAATGTATTGCACAAATAGAAAACAAAAATGAATAGTAGCCGTACGATTTTTCCGTGATCGCTGTTTGCAGAAAATTTTCCGTGAGCTTAGCAAATTTTTTCGCAAATGCCGTCCGCGGAAAATTTTCCGCGAACGCCGTTCGTGTATATTATGCAGGTCTGCATATATTATGTATACATTTTCTTGAAAATAGGTTGCCCTTTTTATTGACACCCCCCCCCCCATTAATTTTCTGGGTTTTTGAGTTGAGGTCAGTTTCACCCCTGTTTAAAAGTATGTTAAAAGTTTTTATAAGGCACTTCATCTGTATTATTTATTATAATAAATTTTTATTAACTTTTTTTTTTTTCCAGATGCTGTGGAAAAAGAAAACAGTCATGTCTCAAGGGAATAAATAGAAGAGGTTCTTAAAAGATGGTTGCGCCATGCAGAAGACAGATATAAATATGTAAAAAGTCATATAAATGAAAAATTGGATGATGTAAATAAAATTGGATTAATAAAAGTTTACATGTTACGTAATTATCTTTTTTTTCCGTAGGTTTACACAAGATTCAGTTTTACTGGAAGATCACAAGAGTATAGTTTCTTAAACGGTTCATTGCTTAAGTTCTGCAATTAAATATGCTGAGAATTACAAATTTGATGGATTATCAATGAATTAGCTTTCATGCCAAGCACAATTCATCCGTGCCAAAAACATACTATTTAAACGAAACGAAAAAAAAAAAATCTAAAATTGAAATATATTTAAAAAGGTTGATTTTTTTTTTTTTTTTTTTTTTTTTTGCTGCTCCATTTTCAATTTTTCATATGTATATTTTTTATTTTTCGCGTGAAAGCCCATTTCATTTTATGCTAAAAGAAAGAAAAGAAAAAAAAAATTAACTGGTAAATTTTTTTTGGCAACAATTATAAATTTAAATGTCCAATTTTGAAGTTATTACCAGATTATTTTCATATTTTAATTAATTTTAAAAATTCTAATCAAAACTAAGGTACCAAATGATAGAGGCAATTTTTCTGAATCCGTCAAACTAAACAGCTTATCGATCAGACAATTAGATTTTTTAAAATTAACTAAAGTATGAAAGGTAACTTGCTATAAAGGCGAGTACGAACCGGAATGCAAATTATATAAATAGATTTATGGAATTGCTTACACATAAATAATAATTACAGAAGCAAATTGAGACTTTGTTGTCTTGAGGCCATTTTGTGCAGTACATTTTTAAAATTTAATGTTACATTATGATGAATTCAAAGAAATGCCAGCAAGATAGTCTTTCATGCGCAGTTCTATTTCTAATGAATGTCTTTACACTTTTCATAGAAGAAAAAGATCTGACTGTGCTCGTTATAGATATAAGTAAACTATCCGTTAATTCCATTTACTTGTGAAAAAAAAAAAAAACGAATTTTATAAATAAAAAAAAAAATTGCTTTGAATACTGTGGCAGAATATCAGAAATTTGTGTTAAAATACTATTCCAACTAGGAGTCGCTTCGCTAAGCTCCGATTCCGAAGGATATAACACAAAAGAAAAAGTTTTTTCCGAGTTTGTAAGAAGGAAGAAGAGTGAAAGCATGTGAATAGAATAAACACATAATTTATAGTTATGTCATTTATTAACTGAGTAGTGGTTAGCAAGTACTGCCTCCGATAAATTGAAAAAAAAAAAAAAAAAAAAAGGTAAAAAACTTGGAAAAGTTGCATGTGTATGAGAAATAGCTATACAAAATCAGTTTGATAAATTTTACAAATGTCATTAATGTGGGAGTCCATTGCTCCGTCCCCTCCGCCCAGGAGAACTAATCTGATCAAACGGTACGATTAAGAAACTTACAATGAACATTTTTTTTCTTCTTTTTTTAAGTTATGATTATTATAAAATAATTTTTAACTTCAGAAGGATTATTTATTAAATTAACTTATATTAAATTATATTTCAGGAGGGGTATGGACCCCCTCCCTGGGTACGTCCTTGGTGGAGGGGGGAATTTCCAACGACATTTTTGTTTTCCATGAAAAATTTTACAAAATAAATCAGTTTTCCATGACAATTATCACCGCCAAAGGTGGCAGTAAAAGTTGTCACAGTTGAAAACTGTCCTAACACGTCTTGATGGTAATAGCTATTAAAAAATCACACCAAAGGAAACTGCAATGGCACTGCTGAATGTTTTAAGTCTGAATTAACCTTAGTCACACGTGTTCAGTCAAAAAGAAAATCACAATACAATAATTTGACCTAGACTGGTCATTCTTTTTTTTTTTTTTTTGTAATTTGGCATTAAATGACCAAGTTCCTTGTCCTTTCTCAAATATATAGGGTTTATAATGCAATCAGTTTACAACTAAATTCAATAAAAGTCTAAAATGTTTAGATTTGGGGGGCGGGGGGGGGATCACCAAATCTCTCCTTGGCAACCTTGATTGAAGCAAAATATTTAAAATTACAAATATTTATTTTCACTTCCTATAGATGTACAATGCTAATATAAGCTTTTGATAGCAAATAAATGGAAAACTACAAAAATCTGTTTATAGCATGTTTATTGTACAATAATTTTTAATATATATATTCTCAAATCTGTCATAAAAAAAATATATATATACTAAATTTTAAAATATAGTATATTGTTTTATTTTTTAGTTTTTTTCAAATATATTTTTTATTCTCTTATGTTTGTATATATACATATGGGAATAAGAAATATATTTGAAATAAACTTGAGATTATGTGTTACTTATTGCATAATAAACCAATTAAATATATTCACAATTCTCCATTCATTTATACTAATAAGATTTCCCCAAGTCTAATTTGTGCTGTCCTGTGGACAAACTGCAGCCATTGTATGAACATCGAAAAAAGACCCCTTCTAGATGCTCATAGGTATCAACTATAGTCATTTTACCTCATCCTGCACTCATCCTGTGACCGCCTGAAAATGATGTTCTCTGGATTTGCTTATAGGTGTCACATTTTGCTCAGCTCTGGATGTCCTCTGGCCGAGGTACGTCCATTGCGTGATGTCCACAGGATGCTGTATTATCCCACATATGACAGCTTCTAGATTTACTCTGGATGTCACTGTGTTGTATGGGATATTCACTTCTTGAATGATTATAGCAGATTATCGCTAAACAAACTTCTATATCATAGTTTACTTAGATAAAATTATGAAATATAATAAAATAAGTTACTCTAAAGTAAAGAAAAAATTTGTTTTGGTTTTTTATCAGAGAAACGTGCTGGGTACATGTGACAACCCTAAGAAAACAAAATGCCTGATGCGCCAGCTCGTATATATAGGAACCTTAGAGTTGGGTAGGTAATTATACTGTTCGCCGAGAACTGATAGCGAAAGTAAATAAAGCAGCGTGATTTTTGACGATACTGTTGAATGACTGGCATTGGGTTGAAGACAAACATATCTCCCTGACAGAAGAAGACAAACAAATCTCTCTGACAAGCAAACGACTTATTTCTTCGTTTGTTTATTTCGTAGCGGTGTATTCCTTTCTTCAAGTGTTTAATTATGGAAAATAAAAGCATGGAATGAAGTCCCGGGAAGAAAAGATAAGTGCAGTGAACCCAGGCAATAGTTTCTATCCAGCTATCACAAACTATACTCACTTACAAGGCAGAGAAAACTAACCATTGGTTAATATAAACAGAATCGTCCATTCAGCGAGCAAACGTAAATGTGGCAATTTTTGGTGATAATACTGCAGCTCTTTATGTTTACTTTAGCTATGAGTTCTCCGCGAACAGACTCTAGGTATATCATTTGCCTGGCGTATAAGTGCATAGATGACTTTTTAGGAAGCATTAATTTATTTCTTTTTTTGATTCTCTCACGTTTTTTTCATTTTTAACCTGTATGAATGCGAGGATAATTTATTTAAACTACTCATTTGAGGAAGTAAATTTCAGCATGCTTCATACAGATACAGATTTTTTCCAGAACGAATGCGAAGTTGATTTTTTAAATGGCTTAATTTAGAAGATTCTTTCTACACTATGGCTTTTCTCTTATGTGAATTCGAAGATGCCTCTTCAGATCACTTATTCCTGAAAATCCTTTAGAGCATTCTTCACAAACATATGGTTTTTCTCCAGTATGAACTTGAAGATGTGTTCGTAAATTGCTACTGTTAGAAAATCCTTTAGTACATGCTTCGTACACATACGGTTTTTCTCCTGCATGAACGCGAAGATGTTTCCTTAAAGCGCTACTGTCAGAAAATCCTTTAGCACATTCTTCACACACATACGGTTTTTCTTCTGTATGAATTCGAAGATGCTTCTTTAGATATGATATTGTTGAAAATCTTTTAGAACATTCTTCACACACATGTGGTTTTTCTCCCGTGTGAATGCGAAGATGTTCTCTTAGACTCCCCTTATCAGAAAAAGCTTTAGAACATTCTTCACACACGTATGGCTTTTCTCCTGTATGGATTTGAAGATGACGCTTTAGATTACTTCTTCGAGAAAATTCTTTAGAACATTCATCACACACGTATTGCTTTTCTCCTGTATGAACTCGGAGATGGGTTCGTAATGTGCTACTGTCAGAAAATCCTTTAGAACATGCTTCACACACATACGGTTTTTCTCCTGTATGAACTCGGAGATGTGTTCGTAATGTGCTACTGTTAGAAAATCCTTTAGAACATGCTTCGCACACATACGGTTTTTCTCCTGTATGAACGCGAAGATGTTTCCTTAAATCGCTACTGTCAGAAAATCCTTTAGAACATCCTTCACACACGTATGGTTTTTCTCTTGTATAAACGCGAAAATGTGCTGCTAAATGGCTCTTGCGAGAAAATCCTATAGAACATTCTTCACACACATACAGTTTTTCTCGTGTCTGAACGCGAAGTTGACGCTTTATATCATTTATTCGAAAAAATGCTTTAGAACATTCTTCATACACACATGGTTTTTTTCCTGTATGAACGCAAAGATGAGCCATTTAATAGCTGTTATCAGAAAATACCATAGAATGTTCTCTACACCTATGGTTTTTCTAATGAATGAATGTGCAGATGTCTAATGGCATTATCTTTATTAGAAAATCTTTTAGAGAATTTTTTACACAAATACAACTTTTCTTTCGCATTTCTGGGTAGATTCAACTATTAAATTCATTTTGAAATTTGTCACAAATATTTTGTGTTATGTGGTTAAGTATCTATAGTCCTCTTAATATAACCCATATAACCAAACATGAGAGAAACAAACTCTATACTATAGAGATGTGCCGTCATTCGAGTAAAATAATCGATTTACTCGATTATTTGGAATCATTCGATTAACTCGATTATCTAAAAATAACTCCTTAATTTCATTCCATCATTTCATTCGTTTCGTGAATTTTATTCCCATTATTACTTTCTTCTATATGTAATATAGAGAAAGTATTGGATTCGCGAAAATTTTCGAAGTCCACTTTTTCATGGATTTACATGTTTTGGGATGTGGAGAACACGAATTAATAGTTTTTAGAAAATGTCTGTCTGTCTGTCTGTCTGTCTGTATCATTTTTTTGTGGACGCTGTATCTCACGAACCAATGAATGAAATTTAACCAAACTTGGTATTTAGATGCACCCTGACATAAACTGGTGCTGATTAGATTTTGGGATCAATCGCTCAATAGGTGGCGTTGTGATCGCATTTTATGCAAATTTTTAACATGGCAGAATAGGACAAAATTCCGTATAAATGGGCATAAAGAGAGTTATTTTACACTTGTGATTGTAAAATTAATATGAATTATTGATAATAGTAGTAGTTAGCTAGGAAAAAAATTTTGTGCATGGGGGGGGGGGCATCGGTTCCCCCCCGGGAAAGTAAATTTTCAAGATGGGTATCTTTCGAAAGGTCTCGTTGATAATAGTAATAGTTAACTTGGAAAAAATTTTTGTGCATGTGGGGGCATCGGTTGCCCCCCCACCGGGGGGAAAATTCCCACCCGGGGGGGGCAGAATTTCAAGATGGGTATCTTTCGAAAGATCTCGTCAATACCTTTAAAACGAATGGTTGAACGATAAATCTGTGATAATTTAAACCAAAGTTATCGATTTTTTTTACTTTTAACAAAAAAAAAACTTAGAAAAATATCGCATTTTTTTTTTTTTTTTTTTTAACGAAATTTAACCAAACTTGGTATTTAGTTGGTCCCCGACATAAACTGGTGCTGATTATGTTTGGTGATCAATAGCTCAACAGGTGGCGCTGTGATAGCATTTTATCTAAATTTTTAACATGGCAGCATAGGACAAAAATTCGTATAAATGTGCATAATTAGAGTTGTTTTAAACTTGTGATTGTAAAATTAATATGAATTATTGATAATAGTAGTATGTAACTAGGAAAAAAATTATCTGCATGGGGGGGACATCGCTTTCCCCCCTAGGGGGGAAATACCCCCCCAGGGGGGGTAAATTTTCACATTGGGTATCTTTCGAAAGATCAGGTTGATAATAGTAGTAGTTAACTAGGAAAAAAATTTTGTGCATGGGGGGGCATCGGTTCCCCCCCCCCACCGGGGGGGGAAAGTTCCCACCCGGGGGGGGCAAAGTTTCAAGATGGGTATCTTTCGAAAGATCTCGTCAATACCTTTAAAACGAATGATTGAACGATAAATCTGTGATAATTTAAACCAAAGTGATCGATTTTTTTTTACTTTTAACAAAAAAAAACTTAGAAAAATATCGCATTTTTTTTTTTTTTTTTTTTTTTAACGAAATTTAACCAAACTTGGTATTTAGTTGGTCCCCGACATAAACTGGTGCTGATTATGTTTGGGGATCAATAGCTCAACAGGTGGCGCTGTGATAGCATTTTATCTAAATTTTTAACATGGCAGCATAGGACAAAAATTCGTATAAATGTGCATAATTAGAGTTGTTTTAAACTTGTGATTGTAAAATTAATATGAATTATTGATAATAGTAGTATGTAACTAGGAAAAAAATTATCTGCATGGGGGGGACATCGCTTTCCCCCCTAGGGGGGAAATACCCCCCCAGGGGGGGTAAATTTTCACATTGGGTATCTTTCGAAAGATCAGGTTGATAATAGTAGTAGTTAACTAGGAAAAAAATTTTGTGCATGGGGGGGCATCGGTTCCCCCCCCCACCGGGGGGGGAAAGTTCCCACCCGGGGGGGCAAAGTTTCAAGATGGGTATCTTTCGAAAGATCTCGTCAATACCTTTAAAACGAATGGTTGAACGATAAATCTGTGATAATTTAAACCAAAGTGATCGATTTTTTTTTACTTTTAACAAAAAAAAACTTAGAAAAATATCGCATTTTTTTTTTTTTTTTTTTTTTTTTTTTTTTTTTTTTAAACGAAATTTAACCAAACTTGGTATTTAGTTGGTCCCCGACATAAACTGGTGCTGATTATGTTTGGTGATCAATAGCTCAACAGGTGGCGCTGTGATAGCATTTTATCTAAATTTTTAACATGGCAGCATAGGACAAAAATTCGTATAAATGTGCATAATTAGAGTTGTTTTAAACTTGTGATTGTAAAATTAATATGAATTATTGATAATAGTAGTATGTAACTAGGAAAAAAAATTTCTGCATGGGGGGGGCATCGCTTCCCCCCCTGGGGGGGAAGTACCCCCCCGGGGGGGATAAATTTTCAAGATGGGTATCTTTCGAAAGGTCTCGTCAATACCTTTAAAACGAATGGTTGAACTATAAATCAGTGATAATTTAAAACAAAGTTATCGATTTTTTTCACTTTTTTTTTCTCTCGATTGCCATCATGTCCTTTATGCGCGTGCGCGAATGATTATCTTGATTATTTTATTTCGAGTGATTTTAACGGCAAAAGCACGGACTTAGATAACAAGGACCCGTTTTTCCAACGGCGGCCGTTCCCCGAAAATGGACCTGAGATGGCCGCTATTATTCATTCGTCGCTAGGGATCGAATGTGTTCTCTGACTGTCCACTGACACCGTAGAATGAGGTTTATCCGGGTGGCGATTTATGAAACACTTCCAGCTTCGAAGATTTGGGGTGTGGTTTGATGACGTCACTGATGAAGGAGGAGCTTATATTGAATGAATCACGATTCACGAACACACGACTATGAAAATGACAACGCGAAGCAGAGATAATCAGTGATAGAAAAACGTTTTATTTAAAGTAAAATTTCTAAAAAAAAAAAAGACTTGAAAAATACCCAGATCATCATTGTATAATTACGCAGAAGTGCATCAATTTGTAACTATTATTTCATCGTGTACAAAACAAAACAGACTGAAATAGATGTAATAAAATAGTGTGGATATTGATGATATTTATATTTATAAAAATATATGGTTAAAGGCCTTTTTTGCTTAAGATAAATGTATCCACTGATTTTATTTTATTTTAAAAGGAATGTAAAATAATAATATATATATATATATATTGTGTGTGTAAATAAATAAAGGAATGTGTAAGTAGCAATTTTAAATGTTTCTTAAATACACATTTTAAAGGTATTTTTACAACACTTTTGGTTATTAATAATAATTGCTACTAACCCCCATTTTAAAGTACTTATTTTTTTCTGTTAAATCTTGGACTTAGTTAAAAATGAAAGTACTTTAAACAGGCATACATCACACGTTTCTTCTCTAAATTCCAGGGTTGGCAAGGTTTCGGACACTATGGTAAAAACCACGGTATAAACCATGGTTTTTACCGTACTGTCCAAAACCTTGGTGTCTAAAATTGTCCTAAACTGTCCAAAACTATATTTTTTAGTAGAATTATATTTTATTAAAATTAAGCAAATATTTGAAAAATTTACAAAATTATTATAATTATTGTTGTTTTGTAACATTTTCCAGTATATTCTATAATGTTTAGTGAAAGATACGTATATTAACAATTATAATATTCAAAAGTAAAAGTTTATTACTGAAGCTTTAATGGAAAAATTTGGATAAATTGTACCTCAAATATTGTTATTTATAATATTTACACACACACAGTATATATAAGCAACGTGAATAAATATATCAAGAGAACAAATTAATATATAATTATTATATATATGTATAAGATTTACAATAAATCTTGAAATAAATGTTAAAAATGTGCAGCTACACAAACATATTTTATTTTATTTTGAATAAATGAGAAAATATATATGTAAAAATATTAAATAATACACGTTTAATTGTTTTTTTTTTTTTTTTTTTTTTTGGGGGGGGGGGGTCATATCTGCTGTTTTTGCAAATGCATATACTTTATTGCCTAATTATAACTTTTATGTTTTACTTTTGGTATCTTTTAATGTATGTAATTTATGAAAGATCTTTTAAAAATAATTTCTGTAAAATATTGGATAGGTAAAACTATTTTACAATTAAAAATAAAAAACAAATTATTCATTTTGAATATAATATGCATTTTTTATTGTAAGAAAATTTTTTGAGTCATTAAAATTAAATTTTTTTATAGCTATTTAAAAATTGTAAATTTTTTTTAACTTAAAAAGATCTAAATTTTCGGTATAAAATATTTTTAATTACTAATTTATATGCTACTGAAAATGTAGGGAATAGAATTTCTTACAGTTTTAGACAGTTTAGGACACTTTTGAACGGTAAAAACCACCTGTCCTATCCAAAACCAGTTTCAGACGTCCTAAACCCCAACCCTGCTAAATTCCATCTGAAAGTTTGACATTTAACACCAAATTCATTTTTGCATTTCAATATACAAGGCAGGTTATACATTGATTAATATTGGAAAGTAATACTTTATTACTTAAAATATAAGAAAGTAAATATTTCTAAACTCTGAATTAGCATAGTTGGAAAAAAGATTAAAAATTTTGGAGCATTTAAAATGTATTAGAATCTGCGTTAAAAATGAAATTACTTGTGTATGTGTGTGCAAGTCATTTTGACAAAGTTTTTGTATAGAAAAAGGTGACAAAGATCCACCGAATTTTGCACAAATTGGTATCTTTACAAAATCTGAATAAATAAGTGCAGTCACTTCACAATTTTGAGTGTTTATTTCATAGCCCCCCAGAATAAAGCATAAAATAATAATAATAATAATAACATTTAATTAATAGGAGCAACTTTAAAATGATTATAACAAATTTAAATAATTTAAAAGTAATAAATATGTATGCTTTACACTGATATGTTAAACTCCATTTTATTTTATTTTTTAAGTTATGAAAAATTCGTGACAAAAAACATACAGAAAAAGTACATTCAGGTTTTAAAAAAAAATGTATGTATTCCTACTTTATATATATTTAAACACATGTAAATATATTGCTCTTATAATATTGTTTTACATGTTTTATCGATTTATCATACTTAAAGCATGTTTGTATTTCATTTATCACCATATTTACTCGTTGATTTTAACAATAAGCAGTAATCTAAGATGGAAAATTCATTTCTGTTGTATCGTTATTTTATACAAATACAGGAAGTGAAATTTGCTATTTAAACATTTAAAGCGGAGCGAGCAGGGGGCAGAGCCCCCTAGCATGTATAAATTATTCTTATTTCTTTTTATTAAGTTTTTATTTATAATGTGATGTAAAAAATAAATACTGATCCAATTCTTTTGAAAATTAATTTTATAGTGACCAGCAAAGCGGACGTAGCCTGCTAGTGATCAATAAATAAAACAATAAACAAAATGCTAATTACATTAGTTATGTATAGTTTGAAAATGTAACAAAGTAAATCTGTTGTGGACTATTATAGCATTGTCATATTGGATATCAAGAGAAAAAAAAAAAAAAAAAAAAAAGTTATTTAATACTACATCTAAATCTTTAAAAACAAAAGAAATAGACAAGGTCGTAGCCAGAAAAAGATTTCATACATAATGTTGACAGTTAAAAATGAAGAATTTAACTTATACCCCAACACCCCTACCCCCTCAAAAGACTTATTTTCATTATTAAAGTTTTTCACAATCAACACGATTGATTAATACATAAATGATTATAATCTTAAAAATAATTTGTTTCTTTGTCATTTTGTACTTAACATGGGAATATCTTATTTAACATTTCTATACTAGGTTAAAAAAAAAAAAAAAAAAAAAAAAAAAAAAAAACTCTCATAAATGTAGATTGAATGTTTTTATAAATTTATGTCAGCAAGTCCTTTCAAAGCAAAGCTTTCATTTCTATATAACATTTTATTTGCAATACCAGCATGTCATTTTTTTTTAATCCAAGAATTAAAAGAATCAGATTTACATATTTAATCATCTGTCAATTTTATATTCTTATTTTAATTTTGTAAAAAAATTATTACTTGGTAATAGAAATTCCAGATGAAAAAAATACAAAATTAAATTTTATTTCAAAAAACAAAAAAAGTTATTTACTTAATTTGTTTGTTTTTCACAAAAGTAATGTCAATATAATATAAATCTGCACATATATGTATATGACTGTATAATGTATATATATATATTTATTTATTATCAATTTGGTAAACATGCAGAAACTTTAAGAGAAATAATAAAAATGTCAAATGAATCCTTGAATTTCTGAACATTAAGTAATTCACTGTTTAAATAAAATATAGTAAGAGAAGTCATTAAATAAACAAATGAGAAAATTATAATAAGTGATTGATTATTTTCTCCCAATAGTATATTGGTTAACAGAATGGAATGTATCCAAATTCTTTCGTCTGTATCTGTAAAAGAACTGATAGTGCTAGAGATTCACCAAAATGTATACAGTTTGTGTGACATAGACCTATAACATGTGTATAAATTTAAAACAATCAATCAAGCATTTAGACGCTATCACACTTTAAATAATTTTACACTACAGACCATAATGTTGCAAAATTTTTCATTGTGTCCCTGTGAAAAAAAACTATAAATGCTAGATTCACCAAAATAAGTCTATACAATTCATTCAATGGTGACCTGTAACATGTACATAAAGTTTCAGCTGAATCGAATAAGTAATTTAGATGCTATCACACTTTATTGAGTCCATAGGCTACAATGATAAAAAATTTATGTGTCCTGGTTAAAAAAAAAAAAAAAAAAAAAAAAAAAAAGAAAAGTGCTAGATTCTTTAGAATGTATACAGTTTGTGCTATGATAACCTATGATACGATGCAATATCCACCAACTTTTAGCTTGTTTGAACAAAGCATTTAGACAGTATTGTATTCACTAATATACACAGACCCAGAGAATATAAAGTGCATTTCACTAGCCCACACACTTTTGAAATTACAAAATTATATTATGTCATTCAAAAGTACTCCGTTAGTACCGCAAAAAGCTTCATTAGTACCAAGTACTGAAGAGTACTAAGATTCGGGCTGATGAAATGGCAGCCCGCACACTTTTGAAATATCAAATTTCAACAATACCATTCAAAAGTACCCGTTTTGTACCGCAAAAATTTTTGTTAGTACCAACACCAGCACCAAGTACTGTCAGTAACAAAAGTGTCCGAACACTAGCAAAAATTCCTATATAAAAAAAGTAGAGTTAATACTGTTTTTTCAATAAATCCTTGTTGAATCACGTTCTTAGACTGACTAAGAACATGATTCGACAAGGATTTATTGAACAAAACAGTATTAACTCTACTTTTTTATATAGGAATTTTTGCTAGTGTTCGGACACTTTTGTTACCGACTGTACTGAAGAGTACGAAATGTCAGAAGCATTTCACCAGCCCACACACTTTCCAAATTACAAAATTTAATTATGTCAATCGAAAGTACTCCGTTAGTACTGCAAAAACTTTCATTAGTACCAATTATTGAAGAGTACAAAATATTGGGTAGTGAAATGGTAACCTGCACACTTTTGAAATATTAAATTTCAACGATGTCATTCGAAAGTACTTCGTTAAGTACCGAAAATTGTTGCGGTACTAACAAAATGGCTTCGTTGAAATTTGATGTTTCAAAAGTGTGCAGGTTACCATTCACCAGCCCGATTTTTTCTACTTTTCAGCACTTGGTACTAGTGTCGGTTCTAACGGAGTACTTTCGGATGACATAATTCAATTTTATAATTTCACAAGTGTGTGGGCTGGTGAAATGTTTCTGAAATTTTGTATTCTTCAGTACTTGGTGCTGATATAGGTACTAAAGAAAGTTTCTGCAGTACTAACAAAGTACTTTCGAATGGCATCGTTGAAATTTGATATTTCAAAAGTGTGCGGGCTTCCATTTCATCAGCCCGAATTTTTGTTCTCCTTAGTACTTGGTACTGGTATCGTTACTAACAAAAATTTTTGTGGTACTAATGGAGTATTATCGAATGACATAGTTGAATTTTGTAATTTCAAAAGTGTGCGGGCTGGCGAAATGGACCTGAGAATATAGACGAATGTGCGAACGTCGTTCGCAGAAAATTTTCAAAGTTTGCAGACAGTTTTGACATTTTCTTTCTTTCTTTCTTTTTTTTTTTAAACAATCTCCTAAATTAAAAAAAAAGAAAAAAAAGTTAGCTAGCGAAATCTCAATTCTGGAATCAAATATTTGCACTCTAAACCACGACAGCTTGCCAGAATGTGTCAGAAACTGACAAAATATATGCCTTCCAAAGATTTTATAAGTTCCTGCATAATTTAAAAAAATTCTGTCCAGTAAAACAGCACTTTTCAAAGACATTGAAACAGTTTTACATGCTGTAACTGTAACTATTATGTCTGTGTAATCTGTGTGCAAGTCATTAACATTAAAATATGAGTATCACAGTAATAATGGGCGACCTATTAGTGAAGAAACAGCTCACCATGAAATGAATTATTTCTGTGAAGGGACCTTTATTCAAAAAGTGTGACTCTGTAGTAAATGCTACTTTGAATCAATTCTTTATCAAGCAGAGTGAGTAGCATTTTTTAAGAAAGAGCCATAATATTAAGGAATGGTTTATTTCAAAAACAGTAAACAAAATGTTGAGTAAAAGTTCATCTCTTCCATTCATGGACTAATAACTTTTTCCTTTCACTCCACTAGTATATAACTTTATAAATAGACAATAAGACTTCTTCACACACCATAAATTTTAAGCCAGCACAACCGGTTTCGAAAGAACGTAGCCTTCTTTCATCAGGTGCAAAAAACATGTGCTACTGCCTTGGAGGCAAAAGCAAGACAGTCTTGCTTTTACCTCCAAGGCAGTAGCACGTGTTTTTTGCACCTGATGAAAGAAGGCTACGTCCTTTCAAAACCGGTTGTGCCGGCTTAAAATTTATGGTGTGTGAAGAAGTCTTATTGTCTATTTGTCGTTTGTACACCAGTTTTGCATTTAGTTTTGGTGATATAACTTTATATTTTTGCTGTTGGCAGTGATATAAAACTCAGAAGGTGCACAGTATTCTTTTTTTTTTTTTTTTTTCTTTTTTTTTGCAGAAAATTTTTAAGAAATTTTTTGAGTTCGCAGACAGTTTTGCGTTTTATCTAGGTCTGCATATACATAATCATAAAAATAGCAAAAATGAACTCATGGGACCTTAAAACGCACAGATACACCAACATCACAAAGTCAAGTTTTTGTCATGATTACAATACTTCCCTTACTATGTATTTTTAGAAATAAAAAAATTCCATGAAAGATGTGTGAACCATTCAATTTCATCATGCTTAATAAAATATTTTTAAATGGAATTTATGACTATGAGATAGGAAATGACAATGTTGTTGAAAGCAGTGGGGGAAAGAGAGGGGAATTAAAATTATAACTACATATAAACTATCACTTTTGCATCCAATCGATTTTTAGAAAAATATAGATATATTTATTTATTAAATACTTTGCATGTCTATTTTGAAATATTTAAACTGATTTTATACACATACACAGGGCTCCAGGAATTTGTAAAAAAAATGGTTGCCAACAAATATTTCTGGTAACCTATAAAAAATATTCTCCACCATTTTCTTTCTTTTTTTTTTTTCAATTTTAAAATTTACTTAAATAATTGAAATTAAAATTCTATGTATAAAAAAACAATTATTTATTAGGCTAGACTGATACATCAGGAAACACCTGTTAATTAAACAACATGAAACCAATTTTGTTATTTTCATTAAACCAATATACAATCGGCATTGGTACATCATTTCACCGGCACAGCAATTCAGCACCAGGTTGATAGCATGTGCAAACAGGAGCAGTGTAATAATTTAACACTGATTTGTGAAACATGCATGGAGATGTGTAAATTTCGTAATGGTGTATTGATTCCACACAGTGTTTCAAAAAATTATTAGAGAAGTGGGAATCAGAGTT
Source organism: Salticus scenicus (assembly GCA_963930645.1). NCBI lineage: Eukaryota > Metazoa > Arthropoda > Arachnida > Araneae > Salticidae > Salticus > Salticus scenicus. Next base: position 62,058 of record CAWVNO010000967.1, on the reverse strand, counting down.
CAATTCTAGGATTAATTCTTTCAATAAAATATCAAAATTACAAAAAAAAAAAAGTTTCCTTAAAGTTGAAAAAATTGTCGCCAGTTAAAAAATATTGGTCGACATTGGTGACTGTATTTCACAAGTCCTGCACATACGCATATTAATAAAGAATTGTTTTATGTATATGGAAAGAACAAATATAATTTTTAATTTAGTACTCGCAAATAATTAATAATGGACAAAATAGTATTTTGTCCGGGACGGTTTTAACCAGTTTTTTTCCACTACGGAAAAAACTGAACAACCCTGCTTCTGTTCTAACTCTTGACTCACAAGGGAGCCCCCATGGCAGAAAATGCGAGACACGAGACATACATCACAGTTTTTTACTTCCTTATACAAAGTATAAGAAAGTATAGTAATCCCGATTTGCGAAATGGATTTTGTATTTCACATTGCTCGAAAACGAATGACCGCTGAATGTTGCCAATTTATACGTGTGACTGTCATGATGTCTAATTATACACATGTAAGTGTCATCTTAACACTCACATTTCTCGAAAACGAATGACTGCTGAATGTTGCCAATTTATACGTGTGACTGTCATGATGTCTAGTTATACACCTGTAAGTGTCGTCTTAACACGAGCTCTCGTTTTAGAGATATAAAGTACTATACACGATTTTTCGTGATGTCTGTATGTATGACTGTGTGTGTGTATGTCGCATAACTCAAAAACGGTTGGACCTAGAAAGTTGCAAATTGGTACATAGGTTTGTTATAACATCTAGTAGTGCACCTCCCTTTTTGGACTTTGTATGATTTTCCGTTTTGGAGATATTTAGGAAAATTAGGTTCATAATGACCAAAAATACATAGGTTTTGGCCATAATGTATAAAAAACGGTAATAACTCAAAAACGGTTTGGACATATCTTGCAATTTAACTGACTGCCTGACTAGCTAGACACTTGAAACTTTCAGAAAAGCTCAGAACACGTTGACAATGCACTTTTTTAAATATTTTTAGTCAACGGTTTCCGATATCTGCTGCCTTCAGCAGCGTTTACGTGATTCAACAGAAAATTTATTTAACTAACTTCCCAACTAGCTAGACATTTGAAACTTTCCGACTAGATCAGAAGACGGTGAAAATGCATTTTTTAAATACTTTTAGCCAACTGTTTAGGGTCCCTGCTGCCATCGACAGCGTTACCAGTGCAAATCTTGCAATCGATTTTTAACTAACTTCCCGACTAACTAGATATTTAAAACTCTCAGAAAAGCTCAGAACACGGTGACAATGCATTTTTTAAAAGTATTTTTAGCCAATTGTTTTGGGTCACTGCTGCCTTCGGCAGCATTTATATGGTTCAATAGAAAATTTATTTAACTAACTTTCCGACTAGCTAGACATTTGAAACTTTCAGAACACGGTGAAAATGCATTTTTTAAATACTTTTAGCCAATTTTTTTGGGTCCCTGCTGCCTTCGTCAGCATTACTAGTACAAATCTTGCAATCAGTTTTTAACTAACTTTCAGAAAAGCTCAGAACACAGTGTTAATTCATTTTTTTTAAATATTTTTAGCAAACTGTTTTGGGTCCAATGTCAATGTTTTTTAACATTATGTATATTTCTAAAAGTGTATAAGGAAGTCATGTGGTGCCCACATCAGATTTTTTTTTTTTTTTACACTGCAGATTATTTTTTGAAAACAATATAGTGTAGAAATTTCAAATCTCTCAATTTTCCAATCTTTTTCCTTCCACAGCATAAATATGAAAGTTCATTTTAAAGACACTTTATTGGCTTCTAGAACCTATAAGAGGTAGAATTGTTTAATATCTTTTATTTATGAAATTTTTAATGATCCCATCCCCCCTCTTGTTATCAATCGACAATTAAACGCCTCACTGAATCCTTGCAATTTCCAATCTTCTTCTATACACAACATAAATGTCAATGTTCTTTTTTAACTTAATTAAATTCCAGAACCTATAAATATGTAGAATTGTCATTTTAAGTAAATTGGAGTGTAAAGGTTTATATTTTTTTTATTTGCCAACTATGTGAAAAATACCAGAGCCGGGAATTGAACCCGGGCACCTCCGCTTAAGAGGACTCTCCACTTACTGTGGCCGGAAACCAAAGCCCGTATATTTCTATAGGAAAATTTGCCCCTTTATAACTCGTTAACTATTACATATTTTTATATTCTGTTTTTACATTCAGAAAATGCACAACTAGTAAAAAATTTTTCGCTTGGAAAAAATTATTTTTTTTTAATTTTAATATTTCATTTTTAAGCTAAAAAATGCGAAATTTGCCTTGATTGTTTTCATAGCTCGTAAGAAATTAACAAATTATGATATCGAAAGGCTGAAAAGCGGAAAAATCTTCTAAATAATCTGGCTTACTATTAATTCCTAAGAAAAAAGTTTAATTTTAAATGCGTATTAATAACAAAGGGGCAAAGTATGAATTTTTGCTAAAAATTTCGCATTTTTACCTCAGACTCCTCCCTAGAAGGATTCTCGCCCTAGAGGAAGTAATTACTATTGATTGATGATCCTGACACGCCCTCCGATGAGTTCTTTCAAAAGGGGGAGATTTCTTAGAAGAAACTGTATTACAAAACAGCTTTTTATCTCAGGGCTATAGAAGAAAGGGGCTAAAACACGGACACTAAAAACACGGAACAGAATTGTATGGATAAAACATAGGAAGTTTCCTTATTTATTTTTTTTACAATTTCTCATTCAAAATTATTTGTACTTGATAACATCTGTAGAATTTGAAATTTAATATAATAAAATAAGTTCTTTAATAAATAAATAAATAAATTGGTGATAATTTTAATAATAGAAAACTACCCGAAATAATTTAATTTGTTATTATAATATTACAATAAAAAAGAATTACGCAATTGCACTGTTCAATGGTTTTAACATATATATCGTTATTTGTTCCAATATTAAAATTTCAAAGTTAATGCTTCTCTCTTACGCGGAAGAATTTAAATATTTTATATAGATAAATCTAGAAATAAAATTGAAACTTCATTATGAATATGTAAGCATTTTAAAATAACTGCTGCAATAGATAATTTATCATTAAATATACTATGCAATTTATTATAGAATAATTTATTTTTAAATATTGTTTTTGTATAAAAATAAATATAGATAGGTAAATAAATAATAATAATAATAATAATAAAAAGTTGCACTCCGGGAGTGCCGACAGAAGTGAAAACGTGAACAATTACGTGTGTATTTCTTGAATCGTCAGGAAATATTTTATTCTGTAGGAAATACTTTTAAATGAAGTGTTTTTTTATTCATTAATATAAACTACTACTACAAAAATTATATTACAATTTTATTTAATGCGCTAACTGCAATAGAAACAGTGTCCGGAGATGAGAGAAGTCGTGTAGAGCCGCACCAGATTGTAAAAACGCGAGAAAAAGGGCGGCTTTGGCCTTTCTCACGGTTTTGTGAGGTCTAACTGGAATAGAGACAGTGTCCGGAAATGAGAGAAGTCGTGTAGAGCCGCACCAGATTGTAAAAACGTGAGAGAAATGGCGGCTTTGGCCTTTATCACGGTTCTGTGAAGTCTAACTGCAACGTTTCCGGCTGCAATCTTTAAGAGATTGTGGCCGGAGATGAGAGAAGTCGTGTAAAGCCGCACCAGATTGTAAAAACGTGAGAAAAATGGTGGCTTTGGCTTTTTTCACGGTTTTGTGAGGTCTAACTGCAAAAGAGACAGTGTTCGGAGATGAGAGAAGTCGTGTAGAGCCGCACCAGATTGTAAAAACGTGAGAAAAATTGCGGCTTTGGCCTTTCTCACGGTTTTGTGAGGTCTAACTGCAACGTTTTCGGCTGCAATCTTTAAGAGACAGTGTCCGGAGATGACAGAAGTAGTGTAGAGCCGCACCAGATTGTAAAATCTTGAGAAAAATGGCAGCTTTGGGCTTTCTCACGGTTTTGTGAAGTCTAACTGCAATAGAGACAGTGCTCGGAGATGAGAGAAGTCGTGTAGAGCCGCACCATATTTTAAAACAATATACAGTATATAATTACTAATACTTCACATTAGCAAGTTAATTGTATGATACATTATTTGTATCAAAGAAGGATGGAAAGCGTTTCGATGGCGCGAATTCAATGATTTTTGTTCACCCAACAGTTTTCACTTCAAATGGAAAGCGTCAGCTGACGATGACGGGAGTTCAAAGATTTTTCTTCACCCAAAAGTGCTCAACGCGCCTAAAGAAGTTTTCACTTCAATAAATAAATAAATAAATAAAAATAGTTAAAATAAAAGATAGAGAAGAAAAGAAAGGAAAAAATATAGCGTAATTTATAAACATTATATTTTATTTAACATTCTGGATTTTATTGAATATATCTTAATTTTTGTTTGTTCCCAAGAAGCACTGCTCTGAAAGCTAGTACACGGGAAGTGCCTTGTTCGAAGTATTGTAACGCAAACAGAGCTCTTTAGAAAGACTCACCACGAAGGACATCACACACAGGCCTAGTGTGGCCGTTGTGGATATCACAAAACATTCTTCTATATGTCCCTATACAAAAATTAACTCAATATAAATAATTTATTTATTAAATTGTTCCATGCTGATTGAAGATGATTTTTTTTTTTTTTTTCCTCTTAGAAGCGTAACACGAAATGTCCAAAAAAAGTTGATTGTATGCTCTACTAAAAATACCTTTAAGAAATGTCTTAAAAATAAAATAATAATAATAATAATAATAATAATGACATTTGAAAAATCGATTTTTTAATTAATCGATTTAATATATATATATATTTTAATTATAACAGATGAATGGTTCAGTCGTTTCTTTTAAAGGCATTGATAATTTATTTTGATAGATACCCGTATTGAAAAGGAAGGGGGGGGGGGGGAACATCACTTTTACGTGCTCAAATATTTTTTCCTTAGTTGGCTATTACTATTATAAATAGTTCTTTTTTAATTTCCTAATAATTTGTCAAAAATAATTCATAATTCTCATTCAGAAAGTTTATAGGAAATTTTGTCTTATATTGACATGTTTAAAAATGGGAAAAATCGGAATGTGCTTTCTTGTCAGCCAATATTTAAAACTAGTCCGCCTTCGTCCATATAACGGTCGAAATTTCCAAATAAACCTATTTTCAAATTTGCCATATTTTCCAAACAGTGACCAAATTTCATGGTGAATAACAAATAATGGAAAAAAAGAAAAAAAAAAAAAAAAAAGAAAAGAAAAGAAAGAAATAAAAGAATAAAAGAAAAAGACTATTATTTAAAATTTCTTTTTATAATTAAAATAATAGAGTTTGAGTAATGGAATGAAATTTGAAATGATTTATTTATGATAATTACTTCAGCGCAAATTTATCAAAGTCACCGCTAGTTTACCCCAAATTTCTTCCCACATTGGTATTGGGAGTAAAGGCAAAAGATTGCACTGAGGTCCTAGACCTGAGGGGGAGTGTCTTCCGTGGGGGGGGGGTCTTTCTAAGGGGTCCAAGCGCGCATTTACACAAGTTTTGGTGAAAACCATGGAAAGCACCGAACGTCTCGGTCGACGAGAGCGACCTGTGATCGAACTCGTAAGCTCACGTCTACCAGTTCACAGTACAGAACCTCTCGAGTGCTAGCGGGCCCTTATTTTACAGGAAAAATTATTTTGTATACATCAAATATATGTATATTAATTTTGTTACATCGTATTTAGTATAAAGGCTCAAATTCTGCTTTAAATATGTACCTCGTATAAATTATAAGAATTATTTTAATTAGTTCCTTTTTCGATAATTATTAATAGGAAACATTTTTATATTTAATTTTTTTTCCCTATTAAATCCAAACAGTCATATTATATATAATATAATATTGAATTATCTTAAGTAATTCAATAATTTAAAAAATCTTTTTTTAATAATTAAATTATGTATTATCAATTAAAATATTTTATTAAATGAATTTTAACCTTTAAAAAAAAAAAAAAAAAAAAAAAAAAAAAAAAAGCATTCTTTTTTTAAAAATCTTTTTTATTAAAAATATTTTACATTAAGATTCACAATTAAAATCTCAAACATTATTATTCAAGCAATCTCTTTTTTTTTTTTTTAATTGAAATGTATATTTTTAATAATTAAATTAGTTTTCAATTAGACCTTTTAAATTAATTAATTTTAATTAGCTCCTTATTTCTATGATCAATAACAGTAAAAAATCTTTTGATGTTTAAGAACATTTTGAAATAGTATTTTTATTTAAACGACCAAACAATAGTATTAAGCAATCTCAACTAATTGAATTATATTAAAATAATAATAATAATAATAATAATAAAATTAATTTTCGGTGGGGATTTTGTACGGGACCCCGGGTATACCAACGCTACCGAAGGCAGCGGGGACCCGAAACAATTGGCTAAAAGTATTTTAAAAATGCATTTTCATAGTGTTCTGAGCTATTCCAAAAGTTTCAGATGTCTAGCTAGTCGGGAAGTTATATGATTGCTGAATCATATAAACGCTACCGAAGGCAAAGGGGACACGAAACAATTGCCTAAAAGTATTTTAAAAATGCATTATTATTGTGTTCTGAGCCATTCTGAAAATTTCAAATGTCTAGCTAGTCGGGAAGTAGTGCCACGTGGCAGCCCGGAACCCGGTCTTCTTGAGGCAGTACCTTCCCTTGACCACTGCTGCCAACACTCATGCACAATGGATACATTCCTGCCAAGTCTTTCTGCAACATCGCGGAAAGAAAACCCACCTTCTCGTAGCCCTACTACACGACCTCGTTCAAACTCAGTGAGCTGTTGATAATGGCTTCTTCGTTTTCTTAGAGGCATCCTTGACTAACATTAACCCACTACGTCAAATCTCAACTGTAAATAACGATCACGAACCTTACAGCGCTTATTTAAAGCAAACCTCATTTGCATGTTCATAGTGTCGCTACTAGCGCCACACTTATGCGCGTAGCTCGAAATTTGAATCGACGTCATCTTTCAGATGTATAAACACGCCTACCAAATTTCGTTTATCTAGCACAGCTCCTTCCTGGTGTTGGGAATTTTTTTTTCCATCAGTGTAGAAGAATAGACTTAGGAAATTAATAGAAGAATAGACTTAGGGAAAAAAGTTACATCACCCTAAATTAAATTATTTAATTTGTGTTTTGCTCAGGACTCTATTGTATTTTCTACGAAATAGACAGGAGCTTCAGTTTATTTATTCATTTTTTTTCTCCACTATGAATAGAATTTGCTTCCCTTTGTGACGTGACGACAGTGACGTAATAAATCCTGTGAAATTATCCTTTTTTATTTGAGAAATGAGTTCCTTATAATTTTCGTACTGAAACTTAATTTAATTATTTATGAAAATTATTAATTTTAAATAAACTGAATATACCTGTCGCCAAATCATGAAAATCGTCGACAGTTTCTTTGTTGAAGGAATATGATACCTAAATACCCCAAATTTATTACTTTTTTCTTTTACTTTACCGAACCGATTCTGATATAGTAACCGTTGCTAAGAAACGCAACATTGTTACGACATGTCTTTAGAAGAATAGACTTAGGGGGAAAAAAGTTATATCACCCTAAACTAGATTATTTAATTTTGGCTTTGGTCGGGACTATTGTATTTTTTACGAAATAGACAGGAGCTCCGGTTTCTTTTTTCATTTAATTTATTTATTTATTTATTTTATTTTATTTATTTATTTATTTTCCTCCACTATGAATAGAATTTGCTTTCCTTTGTGACGACAATGATGTAATAAATCCTGTGAAATTACCTTTTTTTATTTGAGTAATGCGTTTTTTTTTTAATTCTAATAATGAAACGTAATTTAAATTTAATTATTTATGAAAATTATTTATTTTAAATAAACTAAATATAACTTTCGCAAGTTCATGAAAATCGTCGATAGTTCTTTGTTGAAAAAATATAATGCCTAAATACCTCAAATTTATTACTTTTCTTCTTTTACTTTACCGAATCCGATTCTGATATAGTAACCGTTGCTAAGAAACGTAACATTGTTACGGCATACCTTTATAGAGAGAAAAAAAAGAGAGTAAAAACTTAGAAAAAAAATCTGATGTGGGCACCACATGACTTCCTTATGCACCTTTAGAAATATATACATAATGTTAAAAAGCATTGTCATTGGACCCAAGACAGATGGCTAAAAATATTTAAAAAATGCTTTATCACCGTGTTCTGGGCTTTTCTGAAAGTTTCAAAGGTCTAGCTAGTCGGAAAGTTAGTTAAAAATCGATTGCAAGATTTGTACAGGTAACGCTGCCGAAGGTAGCAGGGATCCGAAGCAGTTGGCTAAAAGTATTTAAAAAATGCATTTTCACCGTATTCTGAACTATTCTGAAAGTTTCAAATGTCTAGCTAGTCGGGAAGTTTTTCTGTTAAATCATATAAACGCTGCTGAAGGCAGCAGGTATCCGAAACAGTTGGCTAAAAATATTTTAAAAATACATTATCAACGTGTTCTGAGCTTTTGTGAAAATTTCAAATATCTAGCTAGTCGGGAAGTCAGTTACAAATCGATTGCAAGATTTGTCCAAACCGTTTTTGAGTTATTACCGTTTTTTGATACATTATGGCCAAAACCTATGTATTTTTGGTCATTAGGAACCTAATTTTCCTGAATATCTCCAAAACGGAAAATCATAGAAAGTCCAAAAAGGGAGGTGCACAACTAGATGTTATAACAAACCTATGTACCAATTCGCAACTTTCTACGTCCAACCGTTTTTGAGTTATGCGACATACGCACACACAGACACACACACACACATACAGACGTCACGAAAAATCGTGTAAAATCCCTTATATCTCTAAAACGAGAGCTCGTGTTAAGACGACACTTGCAGGTGTGCAAATAGACATCATGACAGTCACACGTATAAATTGGCAACATTCAGCGATCATTCGTGTTCGAGCAATGTGAAATACAAAATCCATTTCGCAAATCGGGATTACTATACTTCCTTATACTTTGTATAAGGAAGTAAAAAAAGTTACATCACCCTAAATTAAATTAATTTCTATTTTACTCAGAACTCTATTGTATTTTCTAAGAAATAGACAGGAGCTTCGGTTTCTTTCTTTCATTTTTTTTTTTCCCCCTCCACTACGGACAGAATTTGTTTTTCTTTGTGACAACAGTGACGAAATAAATCCTGGGAAATTATACTCATCACTCAGAAATAATCATCAGAAGCCGAATTGTTATTAATTTTGGGGGATGAAATGTTAATGATAGTTAAACCAAATCATTCAAAGGAAATTTTCAAAATAAATTTTATGTTTGACAGTCTAGTTTTCATACTTCCCCATGCAGGGCAGCATTAGTATAGGACCCTATGGCGACTTTTAAACTTTTGCCGCCATGGTGGCAATGCCTTTTAATTTAATTTTTTGATTTATTCATTTTGGCATAATTTTTTGTTAAAATTAACTTAATGCCTATTTTTATTATAATTTTTGTTATTGCGTTTTTCAGTCAATATATGACAAAGGTTCATATTTTGTTTATACCTTTAAAGTATTGCTAGGTTTAAAATGACGCTTGCAAAGATTGTAAAGATACAACTTTAAAAAAAAATATATATATATATATTTTTTTTCTATAAGATGATCTCATCAAACAAATGTCGTCTTTTTTTTTCTTTTTTTTAATAAGATCACTGAACTGAGTCTGCGTGCTTAAATATTGCTTAGGTATTAATATTTTTTTTTATCCTCGCGTATTTTATTATGCCACTATCATATCGTTTCTACAAAATTGTTTGTAATCATGTTTTTAGCGAATGGTCTGTGTATCTGTGTGGATGTGTGTGTGTCTCTTATCAGCATATCTCAAGAACAAATAGTAGCAGAAATTCCAGACTCAGTATTCTAAATGTGTATCATGTAGGGATGCTACAGTAAACTTTTCGTTGAGATGAAGCAAATGGTTCGTGTACAGGGACATTCAAAAGTATTCAAATACATTACGTCTATGGGGGAAAATGCAGGTAAGTAGAGTTTAACATGTACAGACTGCACTAAACCAAATGAAACGAATATATATTTTTTGTAATATAGATAGTCAACTGGGAAAAAAAAATGTGTATGTAGGAGCCTCGCCCCCCCCCCCTCGAGGGGAGTAAATTTTCATGATGGGTATCTTTCAAAAGAGCTCGCCAATACCTTTAAAACGAATGGTTGAACCACCGATCTGCGATAATTTAAAATAAAGTTTTCGATTTTTTTTTCATTTTTAACACACATATATATATATGTATATATATAAGTGTAATATTGAGAATAAATTCAACATTTTTTGGATATTTAGTATTATACTACTTCTCTAATATGGAAATCGTCTTCATTATCATGGAAGATAATTTTTTTTAAATAATAATTTTAATAAATTATTTTTACCGAGTGAATTTGTATAGGAAAATATAGAAGAAAGTCGTGTGGTGGCCACAATACGCTAGTTATTTGTTGTTAGTGGATGTGCTTTACTAAAAATATTTCACCATTTCCAGGAAAGCTGTTCGGGAATTGAAATAAATTCCTCGTAGAGATATGGTAAATAATGTGTTTTAAGCTAAATGCTCATCGCTTGTTTTTTGTATATTTACACGTTTTGAGGATTTCCTGATTACCGTAGTCAAGTTTTTTAAGGTTTGATTTTTGTCTGTATCTCTTAGAGTAACTTAAAAACGAATAATTTTAGGAGATGCAAATGTTGTTTTTTGAAGTTAATATGAGTTTGTTGTTGGGAAAGTTTGATCAAGATTGATAAGTTCCAAGGAATGTTGCGTGTGAAATTGTCTGAATAAACTTTTAATTTTAATAACAGATTTAAATTCTATATAAATGTAGGTGCATTAATGGAACGGGGGATTGAGTGGGGCGGTAGCCCCCTCCCCCCAGAACTAATTATCATATAAAACTCTTCCGAAGCCAAACTTGAATTTTTTAACATAGGTTACTCGTTATCTTACCTCTTAATCGCCAACCTGTATTTATAGTATTAAATTTCAGGGTAAGAGAGAGTCGTGTGAGTGACACACCAGATTATTAAAAACATATTTAGCATTTTTTCATTCAATTTTATTTTTAACTGATTTTTAGTTTGATCTCATATCGGAGGGGTAATGTAATTTTTTTCCCCCAATTGTTCTTTAAAAAAAAAAAAAAAAAATCCCAATGTAAAGTTGCACTCTTTAGCAACGATTAATTCATTTCATTAATTTCTTTTGCGTACTTTCTCTATTTTTTTTTATTGATTTTAAAAATTGTATTAAATAAATATGTATATTACACACACACATATATATATTACAGCAGAATTTCAGTTGTAATGCGTGAGCATTTCAGTAATCTGGAATGTTGGTTTAAAACTTCTTTTAGCGTAGATAATTAGCGGAAGTGTCACCTCTCACTCCGGACCTGTTACAGATAACAGAACCCTTCTGGGGGATTGAATTGAAACTGTCAGTACTTGACAGATAATTTTTTACGGGATAGGGAATTCACACGCTTTTTTGGGATTGGTGGAGGTAACTATCAATTCTGAAATTTAGACCAACCCCCATATCTTGTTCCGAACCACTTTTTTACTCGTCCGCCATCTTGGATGGAAAGACGGGAAGGGTGGAGACCCGCCTTAACGCACGGATGCTCTACCACTGAGCTACCCTGGCTAACAACCAGCTAGGCATTTCTCCCATAATATTTATTGGCCAAGTCATCGAGTCTGCAAACGCAGCTGTATCAAGTGACAATATTAATCGCAGCACAACTCCATAGACCACGAAATTTCAATTTAGAAATATTTATTTATGAATTCATCAATCGTGAATATTCATTTTATATAAAACTAGCAGGCAACGCCCGCTTCGCTGGTCCCTATTTTTAAATGAATCGCTATAATTACTGAATTCTCAAAATTGCATTAATTTTTATCACGTGAAAAAAAACAGAAAAAAAATCTTATTAGGAAAAATGTCGCACCGGGTTCTCACTGCCTTCGAAAAAAATTCCCAAAATTCTCTAACTCTTATTTCTATTATTTTCCCCCTTCGCCCCCCCTCCCGTCTATCCTAATAATTTTAAAAATTCGAAAATATCCGCAATCGATTTGTAGGTGTCGAAAACCTCTATATACCAATTTTGAATGCTCTAACTCTACTCTATTTTTTTTGCCCCTCCCCCCCCTACCCGGCCCTCCTAATAACTTTACACTTTCGAAAATATCCCCATTCGACTTGCTGGCCTCTAAAACCTATCTGTACCAATTTTGAACGGCCTAACTGTATTTCTATTTGTTTTTGCCCACCCACCCCCCTTCCCGCCCCTCCTAATAATTTTACAAATTCGAAAATACCCGTAATTGATTTGTAAGGATCGAAAACCTCTATATACCAATTTTGAACGATCTAACTCTATTTTTATTTTTTGCCCCCCCCTCTCCCCTCCCCCTTCTCGCCCCTCCTAATAACTTTGCACTTTCGAAAATAGCCCCATTCGACTTGCCGGTCTTTAAAACCTATCTGTACCAATTTTGAACGGCCTAACTGTATTTCTATTTGTTTTTGGCCACCCACCCCCCTTCCCGCCCCTCCTAATAATTTTACAAATTCGAAAATATCCGTAATTGATTTGTAAGGATCGAAAACCTCTATATACCAATTTTGAACGATATAACTCTATTTTTATTTTTTGCCCCCCCCTCTCCCCTCCCCCTTCTCGCCCCTCCTAATAAATTTACACTTTCGAAAATAGCCCCATTCGACTTGCCGACCTTTAAAACCTATCTGTACCAATTTTGAACGGCCTAACTGTATTTCTATTTGTTTTTGCCCATAGCCCCCCCCCACATACTGCCCCCCCTTCCCACCCCTTCTAATAATTTTACAAATTCGAAAATATCCGGAATCGATTTGTAAGTATCGAAAAACTCTATGTACCAATTTTGAACAATCTGACACTATTTTTATTTTTTTGCCCCCCCCTCCCCCCCCAAAAAAAAAATCGGAAAAAATCAAAAAATGAGTTTTTGGAAATATTTTCAAGAAGACGCTTGGCGGTTCACATCTTTGAGCTATTACTTTTATTCCAAAATCTGTATTTTTCTAAATTTGCCTCCGAAAATCATTTATACCCCCTTCTCCCGTTAAAAATCCAAAATTCCAAAATCGCAGTAAATGATTTTTTCGTATTCAAATCTAGTCTCCCCATCTGCAATTTCTTCACTGTGAAGTAATTTGGAGCCGAGTTATACTTATAAATGTGTTTTTGCCTTATGCGCCTCCGAAAATCATTTATACCCCCTTCCCCCCTTAAAAATCCAAAATTCCAAAATCGCAGAAAATAATTTTTTTGTTTTGAAGTCTAGTCTCTCCCTCTGCAATTTCTTCACCGTGAAGCAATTTGAGCCGAGTTGTGCTTATAAAGGTGGTTTTTGCCTTCTGCACCTTCAAAAATCATTTTCAGCCCCTCTCCCCCCTTAAAAATCCAAAATTCCAAAATCGCAGAAAATGATTTTTTTGTACTTAAGTCTAGTCTCTCCCTCTGCAATTTCTTTACCGTGAAGCAATTTGGAGCCGAGTTGTGCTTATAAAGGTGTTTTTGCCTCCTGCGCCTCCGAAAATCATTTTCACCCCTTTTCCCCCTTAAAAATCCAAAAATCCAAAATCGCAGATAATGATTTTTTTGTATTCAAGTCTAGTCTCCCCATCTGCAATATCTTCCTCGTGAAGCAATTTGGAGCCGAGTTATGCTTATAAGGGTGTTTTTGTCTTCAGCAACTCCGAAAATCATTTTCACCCCCTTCCCCCCTTAAAAATCAAAAATTCCAAAATCGCAGAAAATGCTTTTTTCGTATTCAAGCCTAGTCTCCCCATCTGCAATTTCTTCCCTGTGAAGTAATTTGGTGCCGAGTTGTACTTATAAATGTGTTTTTGCCTTATGCGCCCCCGAAAATCTCATTTTTACCCCCTACCCCCCTCAAAAATCCAAAATTCCAAAATCGCAAAAAATTATTTTTTTGTATTCGTCTAGTCTCCCCATCTGCAATTTCGTCACCGTGAAGCAATTTGGAGCCGAGATATGCTTATAAAGGTGATTTTTGCCTTCTGCCCCCCCCGGGGGGAACGGGGGGTGGGGTATTTCGCAAAATCCCGTCTTAGTGAGCGTCAGGGTCCTAAAATCAACCTGCTCACCAAAAATTGCGACTCTATCTCCCATAGGATCGCCACAGCCGTGTTGAGTCAGTGAATCAGTGAGTTTACTCTTTTATATACATAGATGAATATTCACGGTTGATGAATTCATAAATAAATATGCAGCACAACTCCATAGATCACGAATTTTCAATTTAGAAATATTTATGAATTCATCAACCGTGAATATTCATTTTATAAATATTTCTAAATTGAAATTTCGTGGTCTATGGAGATGTGCTGCGATTAATATTGTCACTTGATACAGCTGCGTTTGCAGACTCGGTGACTTGGCCAATGAATATTATGTGAGAAATGCCTAGCTGGTTGTCAGCCAGGGTAGCTCTGTGGTAGAGCATCTGTGCGTTAAGCGGAGGTACCCGGGTTCGATTCCCGGCTCTGGTATTTATCACATAGTTCGTAAATAAAAATATCAACCTTTACACTCCAATTTACTTAAAATGAATAGTTAAATATCTTTCATTCATATACGTTGTTAGGTCCACCCCCCTTTCGCTCTGCTCTATTACACGTTGATCAAATGCACTGCAGAAGTCATGCGATTTCCAATCTTTCTCCATCTCCAACATAAATGTCAGTGTTCTCTTTAAACACACTTTATTAAATTCTCACAGCTATAAAGAAGTAGAATTGTTTATTACCTTATACTGATATAATTTTTTGAGATGCCCTAATCCTAAGCTAACGATCGGCAACCAGACACTTTATGGATTCCTTACAATTTCTATTTTTTTTTTTTAATACTCAACATAAATGTCAATATTCTTTTTAAACATGCTTTATTAAATTGTGAAATCTATAAAGAGTAGAATTGTTAACTATCATCAATTTTAAAGATGATATGCAAAGATTCAGATTTAGCACAAGTTCACAAAGCATCAACAAACAAGCAGTGGATACCAATCCCCTAAAAGAGTGTATTAATTGAACACCAAGTTCAGAAACATGCACAGAGAAAAATTGTGTAAATCCTCTAATGGTGTATTGATTCAATACAACGTCTCAGCAGGAAACATTCGAAAAGTGTCGTCTTCAAAAAATATTGAAAAAAATATATGTGATTCTACTCTCCATAAAACACCAGAAAGTGAAAAAATTATCAAAATTAAGCATATTTGGCGATTCACACTGTTAGGCGATTGATTTTGAGTAATTGACGAAGAAGCAAACCACGGTTTTGTTCGTACATGGCAACCTTGGTGCTAGCGAACTAATCGCCTAACAGCGCTAAATTGCCAAAAATGCTTAATTTTGATAATTGTTTTTGGTCGCCGTAATTCATTTCAGCCGATAATTTTTTCCCTTTCTGGTGTTTTATGAAGAGTAGAATCACACATATATTTTTTTAATATCTTTTGAAGACGACACCTTTTGAATGTTTCCTTGTCAGTCAAAATGTGATGAGAGGAGTGGGAATCTGAACGGTGAGAGTTAGCCTACATTGGGAGTAGTGCTGCACCGAGTAGCACTTTGGCTGAGTACTCAGTCGAGTACCAAATACCGAGTAGTTGTAAGAATGAATAATTGATGTACATATGAAGAAGTTTGCACATCTTGATATTAAGAAAAGGCCTTTTGAGCACAAAATTAAGTTAAATGGCAAACAGCATGTTTTCATGAAACGTTTCAGAACTTTTGTAGTGTATATACACAATTAGGTTCATTGTTACATTTGATACTTCCTGCTTAGTTGATTATAAAACCATAATAACTGATAACTTCATTCTTTATTATCTAGTCTTTCTCAGATAATTCTTAGAGAATATAAAAGTTCCTATACAATCAGGCTTAATTTAAGATGCATGAAATTTACATATGAAATGAGAACATTAAATATTTTATCATTTCAAACATGATAGATTTCATTAATCATCAAATTCTAGAAGAGTAAAAAAGATAGTTTTGGGCCATAATTTGCAAAACAACAAATTTGATTATTCAAATATATTTTTAATAACATTTTAGTGTTTACCTTTTTCATAATTATTTAAATTAAAAATCAATCTTTTCTTACAGTTTTAAAAGTGTCTTATTTTTTTTGCACAAATATGTAACTAAAGTTTTATCAAGTATTATATAAGTTTTTTTTTTTTTCCAAAATATTTTTTTTTTGTCTGTTTTATAGATACAATTTTATGTACTAAGTTTTCATAAAAAAAAAAAAAAAAAAAAAAAAAAATGCATATTACACACATACAAGATGGTTATACTTAAATTCTTGTAACTAAATGGATAAGATCATATCATGAATCGTCTCTGTACCGAGTTTGGTGGCAATCTACTTGCCTGTTTTAACTGCAGAAAGCTGTTTGCAGCAAAAGTCTAATGACTCTCTATATATATTTTCATAATTTTTTAGTTTAGTTTTTAATAAACAACTGTTATGAATGCATTTCTTTCAATAATACATAAAAATAATGAAATTCTTACAACTACTTGGTATTGGCCGAATACTTAGTCCAAATTTGGCTGAGTACCGAGTACTCGGCAAATTGGTCAAGCACTGAGTATATACTGAGTACTCAGTACAGTTCTAATTGGGAGAGAAATCGGAGATCAATTTTTTTCACCACAATATTAAAATAATAATAATAAAAAAAATCTGGAGTGACTCCTCGACTTTCCAAACATTGAGTAATTAACGTTTTTATAGACAAAGTAAGAGAAGTTGTTAAATAAACAGGAAATTATAAGGGTGTTTGAGTATTTTTCTCTATGTAGTACACAATGTTACATTTAATGCTACTAAGATTTGAGTCTATAGACCATAATGATAAAGTATTTTTCACTGTCCCTACAAAAACCTATAAATGTTATATTTACCAAAATGCATATAGTTAATACTACAGTGACTAATAATATTTATATAAATTTTCAGCTCCATCAGATAAGTCATTTAGATGTTATCGCACTTTAAAGTTTGAACCTGCATGCCACAATGATAAAGAAATTTGCATCTTTGCATTTGCAAATTTGGTCCCTGTAAAAAGAACTATAAGTGCTAGTTTCTCTACAGTTCATTGATAGTGAGCTATAACATATATTTAAAGTTTCAGTTTTGTTTGAATAAGGCATTTAGTCGCTATCACATATTAAATAATTTGAGCCTATAGGCCATAATGATAAAGAATTTTTCTTTGTGATACTGTAAAACTCTGTAAGTGCTAGATTCACCAAAATCTTAGTTGTGTGATAGTGATCTATAACAGGTACGTACGTTCTCAGCTCAAACGGTTAAGGCATTTAGATGCTATAGCACTTAAAAAATTTAGGACATAATGATAGAATTTTTAGGCCATATCTAATGATAAAGAATTTTTCTTTGTGTCCTTGTAAAAAACTGTAAGTACTAAATTTACCAAAACCAATAGGGTTTATGCTATGGTGACTTATAACATGTATACCAACTTTCGGCTCATATGAACAAAGCATTTAGATGTTATCGTGTTCACTCACACACATACGTAATTGTAAAAAGTGAAAATGAACTCATGGGACCTCAAAACATATCAGAATATCAAAGTCAGATTTTTGACATGATTACAATACTTTCCTTACATATGTATGTTTGGAAAGTAAAAATTTATTGAGTTTCCATAAAGTTGAAAATATAGTCTCCAGTTAAAATATATTAGTCGTCTGTGGCTATCAGGCGACCAGATTTGATGAATCCTGTTAAAGGGTAATAAAAGAAAAAAAAAAATTCAAAATTAAAATTAACTTGTTAATCTCAAAAAACTATTCTTTTACAAATAAATTAATTAAGCAGTAACGCCATTGAGAATTTTTTTTAAATAATAAAAAGTTAAAGAAATTTGAAAGAATCATGAACATGTGTTAGTTAAAAAGATATTGTAGTTTTAGTGTTGATATAAGCACCCTTTATTGAATAAATGTAATTTAGTATGTTTGAGAATGTAAAAGTATTTGAAAACATCTTTCGAATCATGTATTAAATAATTTTATCATAATTAGCACCGAAGATATTGAAAATTTAAAATATTAAAGTACTATCTGGCAGCAGAGATTTGGATGTAAGAAATAGTAGCTAATGTATAATTATATATATTTTTTTTCCTAATTTAGTGTATTGCATAATACTCTTTGGATGTAAAATTATGTATTTTTATATTAAAAAATATTTTTGGGGACTTCACCCCTCCCTTAGAAATAGTACAAATAGTTTAAAAAAAGAAAAAACTACCCCTGCAGTAGTAAAATCTCATCACCTGTATATATTTAAGATTCGTTATTAAATAACTTATTTTTCAAAAATATTTTTAATATTAATTAAATAGTTCTGAGTTTAATTCTTTTATATAGGCAATTAATACATTTTAATCTGGAACATCTGTTTTGTGTTCTGTTTGTTTTTTTCCCACTTTCTTCCACTGTCCTGGAAGAAACCAGATTGATTGATTACACACACTAACGCTATAATACAGAGATTTTGCAAAATTATTTTTTACCTTCCCTGTAGCAATGCAAAACACATTTTAAAGCTTAAATCAGCTCCAAATGGTCTGTGTGTCTGTTTTCCGTATATCTCAAGAACAAATAGTAGCAGAAATTCCAAACTCGGTATTCTAAATATGTATCATATAGAGATGCTACAATAAGCTTTTCGTTGAGATGAAGCAAATGGTTCGTGTACAGGGACACTCAAAAGTATTCAAATACATTACGTCTATGGGGTACAGTACGTCTATGGGTACAGTACGTCTATGGGTACATTACGTCTATGGGGTAATTACAGGTAAGTAGAGTTTATCATCTATAGACTGCACTAAACCAAATGAAATGAATATATATTTTTTGTAACAGAAATAGTCAACTGGGAAAAACATTTTGTGTATGTAGGAGCCTCGCCTTCATGATGGGTATCTTTCAAAAAAGCTCCCCAATACCTTTAAAACAAATGGTTGAACCATCGATCTGCGATAATTTAAAATAAAGTTATCATTTTTTTCATTTTTAACAAAAAAAAAAAAAAAAAAAAATTTAAATGTTATATTGAGAATAAATTCAACTTTTTTTAATATATATTTAATGTTATACTACTTCTCTAATATGGAAATCGTCTCCATTATCATAAAAGATATTTTTTTTAAATAATTTTCATAAATTATGTTTTAAAAACAGAATTATTTTTTAATAACCGAATTAAATTCTATATAAATGTAGGTGCATTAATGAAACTGGGGGGGTTAAGGGGGCAGTAGCTCCCTCGCACAGAATTAATTATCATATAAAACTCTTCCAAAGCCTAATTTGAATTGTTTAACACAGGTTTACATAACAGTACTCGTTATCTTTCCTATTAATCTGCAACCTGTATTTATAGTATTAAATTTCAGGGTAAGAGAAAGTCGTGTGAGTGACACACCAGATTATTTTTTTTATTTATTATCTAGCGAACACAGCACAGCATTACAAAATGAGTTTGGGATTTGATTGTTTAATTTGGGTTGTTCAAATGACATTAAGTAACACAACAGCTACAACAAAAATTTAAGACCACTTATCATAATTAGGACCTTTCAGGGCAGTTTTAATTTTTCAGGAATTAAAAAAAAATCACAAGTAACTCATGCAATATACTACTTTATCAGGAAAAAAGAAAATATTTTTGGAAGAATAAGCATTTTTTTAAAAGCTTCCAAACTGCAAAATTGTTGTCAGCAAAATCTCTTTGTAATAATAATATGCTGTATTGTGCACAAACATCAAATTGTCTCAATCATAAATATTTTAAAAAAATTATTTACGAGACAAAATTTAGGTAAAATACATTTTAAAACAATTAAAACTTAAGATTAACGCATGACAAGATAAAATATTTTAATGCACATTAAAAAAAAAAAAAAAAAAAAAGAGGGGGGGCTAAGGCTGGCTTTTTCAACATTATCATAAAAAGCATGAAAGTATTTTTATGACAATGATTTTTAATCTGGTATATTGATGAATCATTTTATTTATGCAAGTGACTAAATAAATGCAAATAAATAAGTAAGCCAACCGAAATACAAGATTGAAATAAGGTATATTTAAATTTAATGAAAAATACAGTTTCAACAAATACATTTGATAATTACAGTGCAATAATAACTAAATATTATAAAAAATTAATACAGTAAATGTGAACTACTTTGTGCTGTAGAAATAAAAAAATTTAAGTAAATACAATAAAAACACTGTACGCAAATTAACGTTTTATTTTGTATTTGTAAGTGTTAGCGATGAACTACGATTACGAATACGAAACCATGTTATGTTGATTTGATAGATTCATAAAAAGAACGATTCATTGAATTGTGAACTTTGGCTCCTCCTACAGTAGTTACGTCTGACCAATTGCTGCTCTCTATTTGCTTCATCTTCGTTGCTGGAAGTCTTTCATAAATCGCCCCGCCGTTGGAGAAAACGGTCCTTCTTCTTTAAGTCCGTGATTCCGTTCTTGTTCATTTTTTTTTTGTTGTGAGAAAATGGCAACAGTAGTGTTGTTGATTTTTTATTCTTTTTATCGGGAAACTAGCATAAAATGTGTGTTATCCAATTATTTGAGTAAAAGATGGCGCCACTTCCGGCTGATGTCCGATCATTCCCATTCCTTAATGCTTTTCAATGGGAAAAACGCTCATTTATTTTATTTTTTTAACGAAAAGAATGATTTTTGAGAAAATAGGCGAAAAATGAATTTGAATATATAGGGTTTTCTTAACAGCATAAAATTTTTACAAGCGGCATAGGACACTTGTTATTTTAAAAGAGCCAATTTTTATAGGCTTTCGTCAAGATCATAACGAATTAAAGGGACACAGGGATATTTAAAGGACTAGGAAGGGAAATGATATCTATAATAAAAAAAAATGTAGATTGAAAAGAAATGTATCGTATACAATAAATTTTCATCGCACACACACACACACATATATATATATTTTTTAAATCAAAAATTTCAATTTTAATTTATAAGCAATTTATAAATAAGTAGAAGAAAAAAATTATTTTATTTAATATTATTATTATTTTCTTATTGTTATTATACTTCTCAGTTGCGGAGGATTCTATTCATTATTTAAATATCTTAATAGTATAAATGTATTTTATGATTGATTTGTCATTATTACATTAAGCTGTACAAAGTGGATTTTTTTTTTAAACATAATATATGATTTAGTTTCTATAAAGTTAATTTATAAATAAAACTAATTATTTTTAAATAATATATATGATTAATTTAGTTTATAAATATTAATATTTATAAAATAATAATTTATTTTTCACCTTATAATAAATCAGTCTTCACACATTTCTGAGTGGCGTGATACTGCGTTTGAAGTTGGTAGATTGGAAGTGCTGGGTTCGATCTTAAGTTGTGTTCGTCGAATAGCCGTTCGACGTTTTCCGTGGTTTTCTCTGAAACTCAGGTAAATATGTGCTGGTATCCCTTAAAAAATCCCCCGCTTTTTACTCCTTGGGTTATGTGTTGAGGACACATAACTGAGTCACAAAAGCCTCGTGTAGTTAATTGTCTTAACACCAACATATTATTTCGTCTAAACATTTATTTTTAAAGAATTTTGTTTTTTACCTGCCCCACGATTGACCGAATGGCTATGCTCTCAAAGTTGTTTGACGGGAAGTGCTGGGTTTGATACCAAGTCACGTTCACCAACCTATCGCACGGTGTTTTCTGTGGTTTTCTCCGAAGCGCGCAGAAATACAATGTAAATATACTTGGAAAAAAAAAACTACTATGGAGGGCAGGGTATTTACTCAGGTCTAAGACCTGATTGGCCTAAGACTCTAAAACTGCATTCCATCTTAAATTAAAAATATTCATTGCTTTTATGTAGACATTTTTTAATATAATGCATTTCGTATTTCCTTGGGATTAATATTAATAATAATAATATAATGTAATAAAAATTACAAAATATATTTAAATATATATATATATATATATATATATATTTTAATTACTTATTAATAAAAGTGTATTTGTATAAAAAAGGCGCCAAAGGCAGCACTAAAAATTATACAAAAATATATAATTTAGAAAATATGATGAAACTTGAAGACAAGTGGGCGTGTATAACAAGAAAAAACGTTAAAAAAAGTAACGAGTTATAGTAACGATGAACAATTGTAAAAAACAACACTACATGCGAAAAACACCCTTCCGCTTCCTCTTCAGTGGGTGGGAGCAGCAGAACAGACAATAAATTAAATTAAAAGAGGCCTAACAGGTTTCGGAAACATGGCGAAACTAGCATACTCCCAACAAAATCAAGAATAAATTACTGGCAAATTAGATATAACAAAATTGGTGCTTCATAAAAGTAACATAACTAAATTAATATAATAATCCAAAAACTACAAAGTCGATATTTGTGACAAAAATAATTTAACAAAAGGACATGCTAGATCGTCATGTTCCCACCCAGACCTGAAAGACAAGAAGATATTGTAATGAACTGAACTTACTGCAATGTAGAAATAGGTCTTTAGAGCAAAAGCAGATGATTCACATGTAGTGGCTCAATACTGGCGCTGTCTTGTCCGATGTTCCAAAATCATAGTCCAAACTCTCCGAGTCGCTCAGCACCAAGTAGCTGCAGTCCGACATAAGGCGTTCCACAAGTTGGACTTTGGCCATGAGTCTTCATCAGCAAGCACTACTAGACACCAAGAACCATAAGTGAAGAAACCTTACCGCAGCTATCACCCCAATCGCAAACACTTATTAAAATTATTGGTGTAAAACTTTATGAAATTTAATGGATAGTTATTATTGTAATAAAGATTAGCAATGAATTTAAAGACTTGTTTATTGTAATTTGAATATTTATTGCATATCTTATAGAATCTATTTAGTTGACCAATCAAAATATTAATATAGATTTTTTTATGCAAATTACTATACCAGTGAGGCATGCTGTAACTATTAAATGAAAAATCTTTCTTTTTGTCATATAGATCCAGATTTAATTTATTATGTTGAACATCCAGAAAAATATCTAAGAAATTAACACAGTCATCTTCATTATTAGTTTTATTTAAATTTAAACAGGAAGGATATATGTCTTTAAAAATATCTGTAAAATTAAAATTTAAGACTAGAATATCATCTATATATCGATAAATTTTCAATTTTTTGTTGTAATTGATAACATAAGTATATTCATAAAAGAATAAAAATAAATTAGCGGCTGTACTGGAGTAATTGGTGCCCATTCCGATACCATGTACCTGTTTATAAATTTTATTATGAAATGTTATTATGAAATGTTAAATTTCATAACTGTTAATAATTGTTCATGTTAATAATTGTTTTTAACATTTCATAATAAAATTTATAAACAGGTACATGGTATCGGAATGGGCACCAATTACTCCAGTACAGCCGCTAATTTATTTTTATTCTTTTATGAATATACTTATGTTATCAATTACAACAAAAAATTGAAAATTTATCGATATATAGATGATATTCTAGTCTTAAATTTTAATTTTACAGATATTTTTAAAGACATATATCCTTCCTGTTTAAATTTAAATAAAACTAATAATGAAGATGACTGTGTTAATTTCTTAGATATTTTTCTGGATGTTCAACATAATAAATTAAATCTGGATCTATATGACAAAAAGAAAGATTTTTCATTTAATAGTTACAGCATGCCTCACTGGTATAGTAATTTGCATAAAAAAATCTATATTAATATTTTGATTGGTCAACTAAATAGATTCTATAAGATATGCAATAAATATTCAAATTACAATAAACAAGTCTTTAAATTCATTGCTAATCTTTATTACAATAATAACTATCCATTAAATTTCATAAAGTTTTACACCAATAATTTTAATAAGTGTTTGGGATTGGGGTGATAGCTGCGGTAAGGTTTCTTCACTTATGGTTCTTGGTGTCTAGTAGTGCTTGCTGATGAAGACTCATGGCCAAAGTCCAACTTGTGGAACGCCTTATGTCGGACTGCAGCTACTTGGTGCTGAGCGACTCGGAGAGTTTGGACTATGATTTTGGAACATCGGACAAGACAGCGCCAGTATTGAGCCACTACATGTGAATCATCTGCTTTTGCTCTAAAGACCTATTTCTACATTGCAGTAAGTTCAGTTCATTACAATATCTTTTTGTCTTTCAGGTCTGGGTGGGAACATGACGATCTAGCATGTCCTTTTGTTAAATTATTTTTGTCACAAATATCGACTTTGTAGTTTTTGGATTATTATATTAATTTAGTTATGTTACTTTTATGAAGCACCAATTTTGTTATATCTAATTTGCCAGTAATTTATTCTTGATTTTGTTGGGAGTATGCTAGTTTCGCCATGTTTCCGAAACCTGTTAGGCCTCTTTTAATTTAATTTATTGTCTGTTCTGCTGCTCCCACCCACTGAAGAGGAAGCGGAAGGGTGTTTTTCGCATGTAGTGTTGTTTTTTACAATTGTTCATCGTTACTATAACTCGTTACTTTTTTTAACGTTTTTTCTTGTTATACACGCCCACTTGTCTTCAAGTTTCATCATATTTTCTAAATTATATATATATATATATATATATATATATATATATCAAAATATATTTAAATATATATATATATTGCTTATATAAATTATTTGAAATTGAATATTCCTTTGATTAATTTTCATTTTGACGACAGCTTACACAAAACTGGCTTTTTTAAAATAAAAAGCCTCGCATACTTCTTGTAAAAAAATAGATGTTGTTAAGTAAACCCAGTATAATCAAATTCATTTTTCGTGAATTTCTCAAAAATCATTCTTTTTGTTAAAATTTTTTTTTAATATGGAAGTGAAAAGGATTACAGAACGAAGCCAACAGAGCACCTACCGTAAACAGAGTGTTTTTCTTTAATATGGTGTTCTTTTAAAGCTGATAGACGGGAAATGTCGAGTTTAATTCCAAGTCGCGCTCGCGGACCTAGCCGATCGGAGTTTTCCGTGATTTTCTCCGAAACTTGCATAACTGCTGGCTAGGAACCCATAAGGAGACACACTGAGGGCATTCTACTCAGGCCTAAAACCCAAGTGCTGTCAATTGGCCTTATAACCCCAACATCACACAACGAATGAGGTCTAAAATTTACTTTTTCAAATAGTTTACAAAGAGTAAATTTGCATTTGACAATCAAAAATATTTATTACTTTTACGTAGTTTTTTTTTTTTTATGGAATTAATTTCATATTTCATTGAGATTTAAAAAATAATAATAATTATTATATAATATAATAAAAATTATAAAAAAAATTCTTTTTAAAAAATATTTATAAATTATTTGAAATTAAATGTCCCTTTTGATGACAGCTTATACAAAACTGGCTTTTTTAAAATAACAAGTATCACATACTTCTTGTAAAAAATATATGTTGTTGAAAAAACTCTGTGTAATCGAATTCATTTTCCGTTGACTTTCTCAAAAATCATTATTTTCGTTAAAGAAAGTTATTAAATGAACATTTTTGCTATTGAAAAGCATTACGGAACGAAGATAATCGGACATCTACCAACGAGTGGCGCCATCTATATTACCTAAAAGTATATTGCAGTGTTTCAAGGTTTTGGCCATTGGAGTTTCCCCTCCAGTTATTTTTTACTCCGTGCTTTTTATGTGTGAGGCACAGTGGTGTGAGGAAAACGATTTATTAGAGTTTCTTTCCTTTCAAGAGTAATTAAAACACAGAGTAAGAGTTGAAATATGAGGATTTTTATGAGTATAAATCGTTTTAGAGTTATTGTACCGTTATAAAAACGGATAATTATATATGTGCTAAGAGTTATTTTCATCACCTTCTGGTGAATTGCATCTGTAAAAGAATAGCCGATGCTGTGTTATACTATTGCAAGATGTATATAGATCCTGTAAATAAACTATATGTGCTTTTTTGATACGAAGTTGATGTCTTATCTGAGTTTATCGTAGACATACACTTGTGATGCGTGGAAAACAGACAAAACAATACGTGGTACACCTCCGACTGGAATGTATATATTTACATTATCTAATGTTCTTGCGTAATTATGTATGGTTGTTTGTCACTTAATCTGAAGTAGCAACTGAACACAATTTTAATATGGATCTCCATATTCATTCAGGAGAGAAACCCCATAAATGTGAAGTATGTTTAAAATCATTTTCACGAGTTGGACATTTAAAACAACATCTTTTGTGTCATACTGGAGAGAAACCTCATAAATGTGAAATGTGTTTAAAATCATTTTCACAAGTTGGACATTTAAAACAACATCTTTTGTGTCATACTGGAGAGAAACCTCATAAATGTGAAATGTGTTTAAAATCATTTTCGCGAAATGGAGATCTAAAAAGGCATCTTTTGTGTCATACTGGAGAGAAACCTCATAAATGTGAAATGTGTTCAAAATCATTTTCACGAGTTGAAACTCTAAAGAGTCATCTTTTGTGTCATACTGGAGAGAAACCTCATCAATGTGAAATGTGTTTAAAATCATTTTCACATATTGGAAATCTAAAAACACATCTTTTGTGTCATACTGGAGAGAAACCTCATAAATGTGAAATGTGTTCAAAATCATTTTCACATGTTGGAAGTCTAAAAACACATCTTCTGTGTCACACTGGAGAGAAGCCTCATAAATGTGAAATGTGTTCAAAATCGTTTTCAGTAATTGGGTCTCTAAAAAGACATCTTTTGTGTCATACTGGAGAGAGAGATCATAAATGTGAAGTGTGTTCAAAATCATTTTTACTTCCTGAAAATCTAAAAACACATCTTCTGAGTCACACCGGTGAGAAGCCTCATAAATGTGAAATGTGTACAAAATCATTTTCACAAGTTGGACATTTAAAACAACATCTTTTGTGTCATACTGGAGAGAAACCTCATGAATGTGAAATGTGTTTAAAATCATTTTCGCGAAATGGAGATCTAAAAAAGCATCTTTTGTGTCATACTGGAGAGAAACCTAATAAATGTGAAATGTGTTCAAAATCATTTTCACGAGTTGGACATTTAAAACAACATCTTTTGTGTCATACTGGAGAGAAACCTCATCAATGTGAAATGTGTTTAAAATCATTTTCACAAGTTGGAAATCTAAAAACACATCTTTTGTGTCATACTGGAGAGAAACCTCATAAATGTGAAATGTGTTCAAAATCATTTTCACATGTTGGAAGTCTAAAACTACATCTTCTGAGTCACACTGGAGAGAAACCTCATAAATGTGAAATGTGTTCGAAATCGTTTTCAGAAGTTGGGTCTCTAAAAAGACATCTTCAGTGTCACACTGGAGAGAAACTTCATTAATGTGAAATCTGTTTAAAATCATTTTCGTTAGTTGGAAATTTGAAAATACATTATTATTTTTTTTTTTAACCATATGCTTGTTCTGAATAGGAAAAATAATTTTCAACTAAAATATGTTTAAATACACATTTCTTTTCCCATGCAGAAAACTCATTCTAATGTGAAGTAAGGATAACCAGAGGTAAAACTTTTCGAAGAATGCTGTTTTAAACACACAAACAACAACAACAAAAATTAAACTCGTCTCCTGATTGTATATAACGCTCAATACAAAATCCCTTAATGAAATAATATTTCGTGATGCATCTCTACAATTTATGGCTATATGATTTTAAAATGTGGATTTTAAAAATATCAAGTTTTGAGTGACGCTGTATATAAAAACTGGATTTCCCCCCTTCCTGTCTGGTCTCATTTATCACAGTTGTGGACGGTAAAAAGCACATTAGGATGATAGTTCATTAGTTTTCAGGTTTTGTGTGAATATGCCTTAAAGTGTAAAGAATGCTTTCAAGTGTTAGTAGAAAATGAGCTGAAATTTGAAGTACTGACAATGATGCAGCAGATACATAGGAAAAATAATACTGAGATTGTTTTTCTACGCGTAACACATACACAACACTTACGTATTTGTTGAATGATTATTTTTTCAGTATGAGAAAAACAATAATTTTATTAATTAAATTAAAAGTGTTAAATAAATTATTGAAATAATTTTAAAGTACGGTTGGTATCCCATTTTTTGCACAAGTTTGAGTCCTCCTCGGGAAACAGAAGGTGAAATAATAATAATTATGACTTCAAGAGCATTTAACTGTATTGTAACTTGTTTTAGCTGATTATTATAAAAAAAAAGGGAGGCATACTATTGTAACAATCGCAGCTATCATAGGTCACAAGTCGGTTCGTACACTCCGCAGCAAAAGTATCCGAGCACTAGCAATAATCTCCGTCTTAAAATTGTACACTTGATACTGCTTTGTTTAATAAATCCTTGTCGAATCATGTGCTTAGGCAGCCTAAGAACATGATTCGACAAGGATTTATTTAACAAGGCAGTATTGAGTGTACTTTTTTTAGACAGGAATTATTTCTAGTGCTCGGATACTTTTGCTGCGGAGTGTACGAACCGCCTTGTGACCTACGATAGCCGCGATTGTTACAATAGTATGACTCCCAAAATCATACAACGTTTTCAATGTTTACGACGGGAGCTAATAGTGTCTGCATAAGAATTTATAGAATATTGCCCATTCCCAGGGCCTGATTAAGGGGGAAGCTCGCTCATACCGGAATATTTTTACAATTATTTTTTACTTCATGTTATAGAAATTCCACGCTTTGACGAGGAAATATTTTTTATAAAAAATGAACGGTGTAAAACAATCCAATTTACTCACCGTTATTAGACACCAGAATTCTTTTAAAATAATTTTTAATGAAAATTTTCTGTTTATTATAGGAGGAAAGTATTTGTTAAAAAATAACGGTGTAAGTATAAATAATGTGTAAAGAGCGAGCTTCCCCCTTAATCAGGCCCTGCCCATTCCTGAATGGCACAAAATAGTCCTCGCAATCGAATTTCTTCATAATAACCAACTGAATGATGACAATTTTAATAAACTTAGCTAAGACATTGACGGCCTTATTCACCAAATCAGTGTTAACCCATGGTTCACGTAACACTTGTGTTAGAGTTAACACTCCCTTAACCCTGGGTTAGAAAGTTTTCGTATTCACCATCCGTGGATCAGTTGACCCCAGAGTTATCTGTAAAAGTCTCGCTGATTGGTCAATAAAAACGCCATGCATTAAAAAAGTAAACAAGAGTGTTTTCCCTGTAACTGTAACATGCCCATTTAACACCAGAGTTAACCCACCAATTTAGGAGGATTAAAAAAAGAGGGTTATTTTGCGTGGTGAATACCGATTTTGAGATAACCTAGCGTATTCCCGGGTTAACATCAGTGTTAAAATTTGGTGAATAAGGCTGTGAAAGATTCAGAGATCTTTGCATATAGATAGCATACAAATATATACAAATAGATAGTTTCAGAGGTATCGCTTTTACGCTGTTTTCATCGTGCCTTCTTTTCTTTTTCTTTCTGTTTTTTTTTTTATTTTATTTTTTTTTTTTTTTTTTGTAATGAAAGGTTGGGATTCGAAACAATTTTATCATTTTTAAAATTTTTATGATATTTATGTAAACAATTCTTAATTTTCGACGTTTAACTTATCACCCAGTTATTTATTTATTTGTTTTTAAATGATCTTTATTTTTATTGCTAATTCAAATTTGGAAACTTTGAATTTTTATTTATTTAACCTTAATGTCCTAGGTTTTAAATTTTATACATTTCCCTTCATTTCGCGAGGAAATGAGTTGTACACTTGCTATTGGTTTCTTTTCAATATTTGACTTTATGTATGTTACCGTTGTATAATGTCTTTGGAACAGAAGATTTAAAAAAAAGTAAATAAATGTTAGCGGTTAATGTTTAAAATTTTAACAATGAAGAATTATTTTCTAATAATAATCGATGTTCCCGATTGGCAATATATATATATATATACATATATATATATATATTTTTTCCTAGCCTAAATCATGCTTAAAATAATATATGATTTTAAAGGTATTTTTCCCATTATTTATTTAAGAATGAAAGCCGAAATACATTTTTAATTTGATTTTTTTTTTTTTTTTTTTTTTTTTTTTTTTTTTAATCACCAATTTAAGGGTTAATAAAGATATTTTTAGTTTGAAATTGTCGAAAATTTGAAAAAAGAGAAATAACCAAGTTAATTAATTATGTTTGTGATATCATTTAATATATTAAAATATATCTTTACCAAACAACATATTTTTATATTTCCATATATATATTTAAGGTATCAAAACAGAACATTCAGAAAAAAAAAGGGGGTGGGATAATGCATAGATTATTGAGAAATTTTAATGAATTATTATTTATATGAAAGATCCATATTGTGTATTTTCTACAGGAAATGTTTTAAATATTGTTTTTCAATAGGGTTACACTATTCTGAATGTATTGCAGCTTCTGATATGCAGTTAAAGGAAAAATGGTAATATATTTAAAACTCAAACAAGTTATATAGGAATATTACAAAGGAGTTACATTGGATAATGATAATCTTAGAGTTTATAGTTCTTTTCGTTCTCAAACAGAAGAATTCAGATACATTGGGATGGAAGAAAGGTTATTATTTCAAACATATTTTTAATGCCATCACACTGTTAAAAACAGAAAAAAAAATTATATTTGTTTATATACATATATTTTTTTTTAATGGAAAATTATGTATGATTTTTTTTTTTTTTTTTTCATTATTCTTTTATTAAACCAGATATAGAATTTCAATTAACATTATAATATGGGAGTCGCAATACATTTATGGAGCTGGACAAGATTTTATAGACATTGCAGACTTTGTGCTGCTTTTATTTTGTTCTTGTTAATTTTATACATTAAAGTTTAGCTCTACGTATTATGGTTTTATTTTGACAATTATTATAAAAATTTTGTTTTTGAATTGGAATTTTTTTTTGTAGTTTATATGTGTGACACGATTTTACTTTACTTTTTTGTTGTTGTTGCTGTTGTTCTTTTTCTTTAATGGAAAATTATGTATGATTTTTTTTTTTTTTTTTTTTTTTTTCATTATTCTTTTATAAAACCAGATATAGAATTTCAATTAACATTTTAATATGAGAGTCGCAATACATTTATGGATCTGGACAAGATTTTATAGACATTGCAGACATTGTGCTGCTTTTATTTTGTTCTTGTTAATTTTATACATTAAAGTTTAGCTCTACGTATTTTGGTTTTATTTTGACAATTACTATAAAAATTTTGTTTTTGAATTGGAATTTTTTTTTTTTTTAGTTTATATGTGTGACACGATTTTACTTTACTTTTTTGTTGTTGTTCTTAGAACAATGCGTAGTATATTTTCTTCAGAATTAACTTTTATAACCAGTTTGTACTTAAATTTATCGTTTACCTCATAAACACACACGAACAATATATATATATATATATACACACACATATAAATAAATACATTTTAATCAATCTTTAATAATAGCTCCTGAACCAGAAGTTTTTTGTGCGGACCTATAAGCGCAAAAGACATTTCACATTTTTTTTTTTTTTTTAATACGATACTCCCCAGGAAACTTAGTTTTGTGTATGCAAAATTATTTGCGGGTCTCATAATGTTTACTGAATTTTGTAAGTTTATAAAAACCAAATAATCCTCCTGTAGATGACCCCCATTTACCCTTCCCTCCCCCCCCCTAAAAAAAAGACCGTTTTTTACTTTCTTCTATCTTCAATAGAAGAAAGTATTGGATTCGTAAAAATTTTCGATTTCGGGTTTTTGATGGATTTACACGTTTTGAGAGCTGTAGAACACGATTTGACCATTTTTAGAAAATGTCTGTCTGTCTGTCTGTCTGTGTGTGTGTGTGTGACAAAATTTTGTGGCAACTGTATCTCTGGAACTACTGCACAGAATTTCATACAAATTGGTATGTAGTTGCACATTGACATAAATTAGTGCCTATCAACTTTTGGTAAAAATCGTCTTACAGGTTGCGTTGCCATCCCGCTTTTCCTAAATTTTTAACAGGGTGATATAGGGCAAAAATTTTCAAGATGGGTATCTTTCGAAAGGTCTCGTCAGTACCTTTAAAACGAATGGTTGAACTATAAATCTGTGATAATTTAAAACAAAGATATCGATTTTGTTTACTTTTTACGAAAAAAAACTTAGGAAAAAAAGCTTTTTTTTTTTTTTTTTCTCTCTCTTCCCTTAATTTTATCAAACTCCCACGGTTTCCGTGTTCTGACAAACTTAAACTAATTTTTGCATTTTTCCCCTAATTTTGTCAAAGTCCCACGGTTTCCGTGTTTTGACAAACTTAGAATAATTTTCACATTTTACCCAAAATTTTGTCAAAGTCCTACTTTTTTTTTTTTTTTGTTTAATTATTGTTACTGAGTGAATTTGTATAGGAAAATATAGAAGAAAGTCTCGTGGTGGCCACAACATACTAGTTTATTTTTTATTTTGCCGTACTGAAATCCGGCAGCCCTGATAAATCGTAAAAGACATTGCTATGTTACAGGACTTTTTCCGACATTTAGTGGGATACTTCACTTACAATTGCCTACATTCATAATTAAAAATAATTTTAATAATTAATTTTTATTTGTACTGTGTGAATTGGTATAGAAAATTATTATTTTTTATTTATTTATTTTAATGACTGCGACACACTTGTTTACTTTTTTTCGATTTTCATTTTTAAAAGCTAATTTGATGAGAGTTAACACTGTAAGTCGTAAAGTTTTATTTATTGAAAATTTAATTATAATGAATTTGAGTTGTATGTAAAAATTTCGTTTGTTACATAAATCTGTTTAAATAATATTTTTAAATAACTGTGTCTAAAATAATTTTTATGTAATAATTGAATAGTTTTGCATAAGAATATAGGGGTAACCCGTGTACCTAGGGCCACCACACTTTATTTGAATAATATTTAATTTTAAGTTTTAATACTCAATTGGGCGAGTAATAACACTAATTACTACTTTTACAACTACTTTGGAAATTTTGAGGAGAAAGTTTTGACAAGTTACATGTAGAAAGCGAATTTACATGGTTTGAAGTAAAATTTCGCAGCTCTACTCTTTTGCTATTTTAAAAAGGCAAGTCAAATATTTTTCTTTCATTTCTAGTGTATAATTTTGCTTGTTATATTGAGCAATAAATGAGATATTTAATTAGTCCTCTCTGCATGTGGATTTTTTAGTGGAAGGCATTTTGAATGAAGTTACCAAAACTTGTACCTAGGGCCACATGACTGCCTTGTACCTAGGGCCAATGTGTTTGGACCTTTTAACACTTTCGCAACCGCGTGTTTTTGTCTTTTTGACAGTAAGGTCCGCCTGTGGGCGTTTTTCTCATAAGTTACAATTTTTCAAAACAAAATTTTCCATATTCACATTTATATTAGAAATGAATATGCATTATCATCATACTCTCCCTAATCAAAGTATTTGCATCCATAGTATACTGATTGTACAAATATGAATATTGTGTATATTTTTTAGAAACAAATAACATACAAATTGCAAAAGAAACGCCCACTGGTGGAGTTTCATATTTTCAAATGACGTGTATCTACGTCAGCGGTCGCGAAAGTGTTAAGAAACACAGTAACAGGAGCCTTACAGTACAGCCTGTAGTAATTGGATGCTGGCAAACCCTGGTAAACCAATCACTATATATGACGTTGCTGAAAATGTTGGCAAGTCCTATCCGTCGGCCTTGACTGCTGAAAACATTCTATCAGGCTTTCATGTATCCGGCATATGGCCAGTGAATCAAAACACATTCACTGAGGATGAATATTTAAGTTCAAATGTGACTGAAAGACAAGATCCCTCCATAAATAAAAAAAAAAAAAGATTTTCCAGGAAGAAAGTGAACTAACAATGATAGAACTGGATGTCTCTCTTTCGTGTCCTGTTGAAATTTCGAAACCTTCAATATCTAACATCTTTTCGTATGTCATGCTTTAACAGGTACGAACCTAAGCAAAACCTCCCACATCAAAGAAAAGATGTGACTGAAAACCAGAGAGATCTAGAAATCCAAGAGACACTCCAGAAAAAAAATGAAATTGAAGAAAAAAAACTTTCTGTTAGAATATCCCAAAGAAAAAAATTAAGTGAAAAATTTCGTGTTTTAAATTAAGACAACAACATGATAATTATTATATGATAAATATATTACTTGATATTGTTTCTTTTATAAAATACATGTTTATATGCTTATTTTCTATTCATTACAAAGTGAAATCTAAATATGAGAGAATGGCCCTAGGTACAATGATGCCCGGCCCTAGGTACAATGAGGGTGTTGTACCTAGGGCCACGAGAGAAGTTTTTTTTAAAACCTTCTATTTGTCGGAATTTATTATTTTAGGTATTTATATTGATCCCAATTGGAAGTAATTAGTCCTAAAGATATGTAGATATCAGTTTGATAATTTTAAACAGGTCAAGGGCTCTGTTTTGGGGCATTGAAAAAAAGCGGCCCTAGGTACACGGGTCTCCCCTATATGTTTAAATGTAGTCTCTAGAACCGAAAATGTCATTTTCAGACATTTAGTATGATACTTCTCTTCGACGAATACCGTCTACATTCGACATTGAAAACAATTTCAATAAGTCATTTGTATTTGTACTGCGTGAATTTGTACAGGAAAATGTCAAAGAAAATCTTGTAATGGACGCGACATACTAGTTTTTCTTTTTCGCATTTTTCTTTCTTTTCTTTTTTAATTTTTTTCTTTAGAACTGTCAATTTAATGAGAATTAAGACTGTACATTGTGAAGTTTTCTGTATTGGATATTTAGCTGCATAATGAATTTGAGTTGTACATAAAAATTTATTTTCTTACAACATAAACTTATTTAAATAGCATTTTTGTAAACAGTGGACTATAATTATTATTATATAGTAATTAAGCATATTTACATGAGAGAAAAAGAGTTTTCGTAAACATACTCAATCAGTTACATATAAAAATTTGTAGTTTACCTAAAAGCATTATTTATGCTTTTTGCCAGTTAATAAAAATGAAAACTGTGTGACATAATTTTTGTTTGTTTCATTTTGTTTTTTACTTAAATTATTTTACCATTTTAAATTGTTTGTTAGAATGATATTACATTCAATGGACGACTAGAACGAGGCGGAGTTTCCCTTTGTTTGGGGGGGGGGGGGGAAGCTGCGCTATGATTGGCTATAGTCTTTTATTTGTGGGGTAAATTAAGGCTACTATAGGTTAAATGTCATCATGGCGTCGAATGACGACAGAAGGTCAAGTTATAATTTAACAACTCTTTCATTAGTATATATGTATATATATATAATATTTAATAAAAAAAATCACATTTATTCCTAATGTTTCGAATCAAAGCAGTAAAATTTTAAATGTTTTTGTTAATGTATATATATTTTTAATATTTAATTATATCATTAATGTTTATAACATTAATGTAATAAGAAGTATTTTTTATTAATTTATTTATTGTTTAATATTATTTATAAACTATTTTTTTTTTTTTTTTTTATGGAAGAAAAAAAATAAATAAACCAATATACAAATCGTAATGCAATATATATGAGTTTATTTTTCGTTTTCCGATTGCCGTTTCAGCTACAAATAATTAGAGTATTTATTACTTTAAGTATTAATTATTTAATCATAAAGAAGTAGTGGGAAAGTACAAGAAAGACTTATATTTTGCAATCGTTAGTGGGAAAAAAATGAGCCCCTGAGTTTAGGAAGTAAACAAAAAAGCGTAAAAATACCTAAATACTACTGCTATAACTAATAATACAGTGCAGCCACATATCCTAACACAAGCAATGAGGATGCGGCCAAAATGTTGGAGGGATGCCAACTTGACCAACCGTTTGAAATTTGGAAAATATCCAATAATTCCACTCTGTTATTGCTCATTTTCTGTGAGTCAGATGGACTGTCACCCTTATTTCGACTCGTTGCGTTAGTACTTTCGCAGATGGTTCCATGAAATGTGGTCGAAGGGCAATTACCATACCGTAAAACGGGGTGGAGAAGAACAAAATTTTCCCATTTTAATGAATAACTTTTTAAATTTTTAGTGTACTTGGATTTTATTTATTTATTTATTTATTTATTTTGTGGGTTATGTATTGGGTTGAGGTGATTGTGTATGTAAAACAGACAATGAAATAATTTTACACTTAGAGGCAAAAAAAAAAAAGTTTTAAGCACAGTTCATCTTTAACGTACACAAACATCAAACCGTCTCAATTATATATATATATATATTAAAAACAAAAACTATTTTATTTACGAGACAAACTTTAGTTAAAATACATTTAAAACAAAATATACATTTAAAAACATTTAAAATTTAGACGTTTCGAAAACCGTCCAGGTTTCCTCATCAGTATCACTACAACATAATTTGCAAGCATTACATAAATACACAAGGAATTTACAGAAGTACAGAATATTGATGAGCCAGTGCGCATGCTTCATTGATAGTATAGAGATGGCTGGCAGTGTGCCAACTCTCAAGGAAAATACGTGATTTATAATTATCATAGCCAGATTTTAGAACTTGTATATTATCGAAGTCAGGTATATGATCGGTTTCTATTGAATGGATTACAATTTTAGAATTATGGTTGCAATTTTTATATGACAATTTTTAAACAAGTAAAAAACCTGTAACCTCTTCTTTGGATATAACTGGCGTAATATATTTAATTCCTTGTAAAAATTGTAAGTATGTTTATATAGGTGAAACAGGCCGTACGGCAAGAATTACACTACAGGAGCACAGGCGGTCATATAAAAATTGCATGTCTACAAATTGTCTTTTCAAACTGAATGGATTATGCTTTACAACTTTGTAATTTACTTTTTTCCTGTATCTTGAAACGTTTTCGAGATAGGAACGTTAACTCCACTGTTTTCCACTAGGTGGCGCTATATGCAGTTGCATCTTTTAGTACGTGGGTACTTTACTATATGTACATACCACTTTTACGACTATAGCTGCAGCCGTTCAGCAGTTAAAAGAGTTGGGACTGACTTTTTTGGGCACCCTGTATTTTCTTTAGATCAAAAAGATATTACAATTGGACCTTCTTCAGACCAAGACCTTTACAACAAAACAAAAACTATCAAAATCGGAGCATCCGTTCAAAAGTTATGAGCTAACAAAAACAAAAAAAAAAAAAAACATCCGGTTTGAATTGAGAACCTCCTCTTTTTTACTTCCTTACACAAAGTATAAGGGGAAGGCCCTGCTGGCAAATCAATACGTCCAGAAGCTCACAGAGAAGAGCACTAAAATCCCAAAACCATTAATGCTAGCAATCTCTGATGCACTCCAGAACCTAGAAGAATCGCTCCTGGAGCTAGAAGGAAGGATACAACATTCAGAAGCAAAAGCACAGACGCTGGAAGCAATCATCAAAGGTAACGGTATGAACACTCAAGAACCAAACAACCAAAGATCTACCACAGCAAACAAGACTGCACGGATTAATTACGCAGCGGCAATCCAGGAAGCAACAGCCTCAATAATAGTCAAGGCTACAGATAATAGAAATGCGGTGGAGGTTGCCAAACAAGTAGAACAAGTTAACATCACAGAAGAAAAGATCAAGGACGTCCAGAGGGTACGGAATGGGATAAAAATAGTATGCCATAGTGCAAGAGAGGCTGAAGAATTAAAACCCGATCTTAGAGCATCAACTGAAATTACAAGCAACGCCAGCATAGAAACAGCAGGGCTAAGAAAAAAGAAGCTCGTCATTAAGGATATACCGGAAAGGGTAGACCCAAGTACAGCAAAATATAAGATACTGCAGATGCTCAACCTAAAAACAGACGATTTGGCCGTGCAGCTCATCGACCAATTACACAACCCAAGTCGAAATTCATGCTGGTATTTTTTTGCTAGGCAAGCACTACATGCTTCATCCCAGCTAGTAAAATAGCATAAAACTACCATAAATATTTGCTAGTTCCACCATAACTATCAGCAAGTCATGGTGTGTTTTGGCACACTTTATATGCTTGTCCAGCATATATATTCCAGCTTGTGTAGCTTGAATATTATGCTATTCTAGCAGAAATTCACAACCAACAGATGCTTTTTTTCTCTGCTTGACTAGCATTAAATGCAGTATAGCAGCAAGTAAAATAGCATAAAACCAGCATTAATATTTGCTGGTTTCACCAGAATTACCAGCTTGTGTAGCTTGAATATTTTGCTGGTCTAGCAGCCTTCACGACCACTACTTGCTTGCACTTTTTGCTATTCTAGCAGAAATTCACAACCAACAGATGCTTTTTTTTTTGCTAGACTAGCATTAAATGATGTATCCTAGCAAGTAAAATAGCATAAAACTAGCATTATTTGCTGGTTGCACCAGACCACAGATTATTATACAGATAGGACACTCCCGTATATTCTTCGGTAACCAAAATTTGACTGCAACGACCCTATTGTCAACGGCTGTAAGTTTCTCGAGATTTCCGGTTTACGCAATCGCTCATCTTATTTTTATTGTATCTATGTTCATTGTAATATTAGTGCAACGTTAAACCCAACATCCAACCAACTAACCATTGTATCGATGTTTAGATTTGGCAACTTTGTTATTGTTTACGAAATTGATTGTCGAAAGCAATTTATTTTAAGAAGCAAATACTAAATATTAAGCAAATAAATTTCGAAAATATATATAAACCAGAAATATTTTTTTTCATTTTAAAGCATTTTGTATTATTTAAACCAAGCAATGTTAAATATTTAAGATTTTATTCCATACTGCTATTTCAGCATTACAGTTTGTTAAATTAATTTGTACACTTGAACACGAATGTGTTTGGCAAAATTTATTTTCAAACATGATAAAATTTAGTTTTACTTTTTAGAAAATAGCTGTAATGTTATGATTTTGTGAATTTAAAAGTAGTAGAAATAGTGAAGCAAAGAAAACTGCACATATGTTTTCATTTGGCAACTTTATTATTGTTTACAAACTTGATTGTTAAAAGCAATTTATTTTCAGAAGCAAGTGCTAAATATATAAACTTTGAATATACATAAAATAAAAACATTTTGTATTATTTAAAACAAGCAACGTTAAATATTTAATCATTTCATACTGCTATTTCAGAATTACAGTTTGTAATTTTAATTTGTACTTGAATATGGATATGTTTGACAAAGCATATTTTTAAACATTATAAAAATTAATTTTTATTTCTTAGCTGTGAATGTTTTGAGGATAATTTTGTGAATTCAAAAACAATAGAAAGTGAAGAAAAAGAAAACTTCCCATACTAACCTGTT
Source organism: Salticus scenicus (assembly GCA_963930645.1). Taxonomy (NCBI): domain Eukaryota; kingdom Metazoa; phylum Arthropoda; class Arachnida; order Araneae; family Salticidae; genus Salticus; species Salticus scenicus. Next base: position 22,457 of record CAWVNO010000967.1, on the reverse strand, counting down.
ACTAACTGCTTGCGAAACAGAAAAACAATTTTCGATCAAAGATGTTATTCATGTAGACTTAACACTTGTAGTTCCCCTCTGTTGACACTAGTGGTGCTACTATATTTCCGGTTCGCGTTTTAGCTTCACTGTCCTATCTGTATGATAATCTGTGCACCAGACTTACCAGCTTGTCATGGTGTGTTTTGGCACAATTTGTATGCTTGTCCAGCATATATATTCCAGCTTGTGTAGCTTGAATATTTTGCTGGTCTAGCAGCCATCACAACCACTACTTGCTTGCACTTTTTGCTATTCTAGTAGAAATTCACAACCAACAGATGCTTTTTTTTTTTTTTTTTTTTGTTAGACTAGCATTAAATGCTGTATCCCAGCAAAAAAAAAAAAAAAAAAAAAAAAAAAAAAAAAAAACATAAAACTAGCATTAATATTTGCTGGTTGCACCAGAATTACCAGTTTGTCATGGTGTGATTTGGCCCATTTTTATTGCTTGCCAGCATACATAATCAAGTTTTCATGCTGGTATTTGTTTGCTGGACTAGCATTAAATGCTATATCCCAGCAAGTAAAATAGCATAAAACTAGCATTAACATTTGCTGGTTCTATGAGAGTTATCAGCATGTCATGGTGTGTATCGCCCCCTTTTATTGCTTGTCCAGCATACATAATCCAACTTCTGTCGCTTGAATAAGTTGCTGGCCTAGCAGTAATCAAGACCACCACTTCTTGAACTTTTGGCTATTCTAGCAGTAATTCACAACCAACAGATGCTCTTTTATTGCTATTTTAGTGTTACTTATCTACCATCAGTTGCTTTTAATTTTTGCTATTATAGCAGTACTTTCCTAGCATCTGTTACTTTCAATTATCGCTATTATAACATTACTTTTCTACCAGCAGCTGCTTGTACTTTTATTTATACTAGCCAGATTTGGGGTAGCTACCTACGGCTTGGGTGAATACCACAAAACTAGGCATTTTTCAAAGGTAAATCAGTAGTAATCAATTTTTTCTAAATATATATATATATACACTGATGGAAAAAAAAAATCTCAACACCAGGAAGGAGCTGTGCTAGATAAACGAAATTTGGTAGGCGTGTTTATACATCTGAGAGATGAGTTCGATTCAAATTTCGAGCTACACGCATAAGTGTGGCGCTAGTAGCGACACTATGAACATGCAAATGAGGTTTGCTTTAAATAAGCGCTGTAAGGTTCGTGATCGTTATTTACAGTTGAGATTTGACGTAGTGGGTTAATGTTAGTCAAGGATGCCTCTAAAAAGACGAAGAAGCCATTATCAACAGCTCATTGAGTTTGAACGAGGTCGTGTAGTAACGCTACGAGAAGGTGGGTTTTCTTTCCGCGATATTGCAGAAAGACTTGGCAGGAATGTATCCACTGTGCATGAGTGTTGGCAGCAGTGGTCAAGGGATGGTACTGCCTCAAGAAGACCGGGTTCCGGGCGGCCACGTGGCACTACTGATAGGGAAGATCGCCGTGTTCGGCGTATGGCTCTGGCTAATCGTACTGCGTCTGCAGCTGAAATTCGAGCTGCAGTTGGCACCACAGTGACACAACGAACTGTTACAAATCGGTTACTTCAAGGACAGCTCCGAGGCAGACGCCCTGTAGCGTGCATTCCACTGACTCCAAACCACTGCCGTTTGCGACGTGAGTGGTGTCAAGCTAGAGCTCATTGGAGGACGGAGTGAAGATCTGTTGTGTTTTCTGATGAAAGCCGGTTTTGCCTTGGTCGCAGTGATAGCCGTGTGTTGGTTAGAAGGAGGTCAAGTGAACGCCTGCTACCGACCTGTCTGCGGCCTAGACACACAGGGCCTACTCCTGGAGTTATGGTTTGGGGAGCAATTTCGTATGACAGCAGGAGCACTCTCGTGGTTATCCCACGCACCCTGACTGCAAATTTGTACGTCAGTCTAGTGATACAACCTGTTATGCTGCCATTCATGAACAGCATTCAAGGCAGGCCCTGACTAACGGCAGGGCATACGGAGCAAATGCCCTGGGCCCCCCTTCTGGAAGGGGCCCTCTATAGGCGTATGCAGAAATTCTGCAACCTAAAAAGCTCGTATGCCACTGCAAGGGGGCCCCCTAGAATAGGCTTGCCCAGAGGCTCCAGGTGGTCTAAGTCGGGCCCAGATTCAAGGGGGTGTTTTCCAACAGGATAACGCTCGCCCTCATACCGCTGTTGTAACCCAACATGCTCTACAGAGTGTCGACATGTTGCCTTGGTCTGCTAGATCACCAGATCTTTCTCCAATCGAGCACGTATGGGACATCATTGGACGACAACTCCAGCGTCATCCACAACCAGCATTAACAGTCCCTGCATTGACCGCTCAAGTGCAACAGGCATGGAACTCTATACCACAAACTGATATCCGACACCTGTACGACGCAATGCATGCACGTTTGCATGCTTGCATTCAAAATTCTGGCGGTTACACCGGTTACAAATGTACCAACATTTCACATTTGAAATGGCTCTTCTCGCCAATGGCTCTACCTGTGATCTTGAAACTTTAATCAATTAAATATGTTACCTAGACAAATGTATTGCTGAAATTTCATTACTGTTCAATATTTTTTTCTTGGTGTTGGGATTTTTTTTCCATCAGTTTATATTCAAATACTAAAAAGGGATGTAAGGAATGGTACTTATAACGGAATACAAATTATTAACTCTGTTTTATGGTATAGATGGCACCTGCGAAGCTTCTAATAGTGATTTCTTAGAATGTTATGCTGTAAATGAATTCTTATCTTGCAGGGTTCCCACTTAATTTCAAAAATAAAATTCCCTGACTTTTCAGGGTTTTCCAGATCTATTTTTAGAGAATTCCAGTCACAAAATTTGGTTCATGACATAAAAATAGTTCACGGTATGAAACAGAACATAGCTCGAAACATAAAAGACAACATAGTAATGTCACTTGCAATATAAAATGAATGCTCAAACAGCCTTTTCCGGATTTGTATCATCCTTTTTCCAGGTTCTTGAGCAATATTTACAATTTTCCCTGATATTTCCCTGACTTTTTTTTTCGTAATTTCAAATTCCCTGTTCTCTCTGACCCGTGGGAACCCTGATCATGACTAGTGAACAATTAACATTCAATTTTTATGCGAATATTTCTATAAGTAAATTTTATGCTGCAAGAATATTAAAATGGAAGATTAGTTATCTTACTTTTACCTTACCCACTCATTAACACTTGAAACTGATGGGAAATGGTGAGAAGCATTTTTAAAGCTGTTTTTAAATGGATAACATTGTGATCAATAATGTAAAATTTTCAACAGAATCACGGGACTAATTTTTTATGAAAATGTATGCCTTTTACTGACATTACCATTGAAGTTCCTAAAAAGGGAAATAAGTTTTTATTTTCTAAATACAATAATTCTCAAAACCCTAATTTGTAAACTTCCGCGTCACAAAAAAGAGATGAAAATCATCAGCTAAATTGCCAACTTTGATGTACTTTTAAAATTTATATATATATATATATATATATATATATATATATATATATACTGTATATATACTGTAAAATTCCGATTATAGTTCCCCTTTCCTTTATAAATAAATTCATTAAAATCCGAAGGTGTGATATTATTGTAAACTTTCAAAATGGCTGAAATTTCAGGAAAAACTTCAGATAATAGCTGAAAGAAAGAAAGGTTTTGGAGAAAGGGAAACATCTAAAAACTACAGAGGAAGGTGTATTTGTGTGAGGGGTTACCATCGGAATTTTACGGTATATAAATATATAATGTATTTCTTTATTACTACAAAAATGAAAAGACTTTAATTTTGTAGTATGTAAATAATATCTCAATTATTACGAGTTCACAAATTAAAATGGTACAAAGCTATACCAGAAGGTTATTTAGATTATAAAAAAAAAAAAAAAAAACTTCTAAAAACATCAAACATTAATCTATTTCCTACTGTTTAAAAATGATATCCACATTTTTTTTTCCTTTTGTTCAATTATTGAAAACAGCCTTTATATCATGTCAAAAAATCGTGAGTTTTTATTTGAGAGCAGCCTCAAGGATTCTGTGAATTACTTTTCGAAGAATTAACAAAAAATAAATAAATAAGTGTTGTACAATGGCATGGTAAAAGAATATTTTATATTAAGTTGGTTTTGAACATTTGGAGATTTTTTTTTTTAATTTATATTACTTTCAAAGATAATTATAACCATTTTAAGTTTTAACCAAAATGTTTCTTTTCTTGGATGTTATTTTAGAAATGTGTAGCAAACACTATTGCAATAAGTTTTAAGATATTTAAATTGGTATCAATCAACCGTACTAGAACAATTGCATCTTAATTTTTGTAATCATTATCAGCTCTTTCTCATATTGAAAAAGAAAATTTTTATTAATTTAATTAAAATGACTTTTTGAATAATATATTTGAAGATTTTTTTTTTTTTTTTTTAAGTACTGTTATTTAAATCAAATAATGAACAAAAAATGCATGCTGTAACACTGCATTTTTTTTTTTTTTTTCAGATTAATATACATTTTAAGCCTTTATAAAAATAAAAAAAAAAAACTGTAAAAACTTTCAATTTTTTTCTTAAATTTACCTTAAAACTCAATATATATACATAATATCATACTTTACACTAATAATAGATACTTTATGTGAATAGAACTCACTGAAAAATAAATACCAAGGTAAGTACCGATGGGTATTTACCCAAGTATACATAAATCCTTAAAAAAAAAAAAAAACTGGATATACCAGCAATGACCTTTCTACTGTCTGTTACTTTTAATTTTTGCTATTACAGCATTATATTTCTATCAGTAGTCACTTTTTCTCTTTGCAGTATTTATATACAGAAAACGACAAAGCAAATTATTTAAAAAAGATTTATTACGTTTTCTTTTTTTTTATTTATTAAGAAAAGTCAAAAAACACTTTAAGCAAATTTATCGTGAGTGAGCTTCAGCTATTGCATTATTTTAGCAAATTACATCTATCTTGTATTTTATCAGGTACATATCGATTGCAATTTTTTTTTTATTTCAGCCTCACTTCCCTCTCATTTGACCTGAAATGAAAATGACACAAGAAATGAATATATATATATATATATATATATATATATATATATATATGTGTGTGTGTGTGTGATGTGTGTGTGTGTGTGTAAATCTAGTATTAAAAAAATAAAATAAAATAAAAATAAAAATAAAGTCCTCCCCCCCCAAAAAAAAGAAAAAAAAAATATATATATATATATATATATTATTATTATAATTTGATTACCCACTGTATATAAAAAGAAAAAATGACTGAAAAAGTATATTTGAAATTTACACTTTGTAAATTAAGTGCTATATATCCAAAGCTTCAGTCATTAAACAACATTCTTTAAACAGTGTTGGCACACTTTAAAACAAACACCACCCCTCCCCCTCCCAAAATAAATAATTCCAAAAAAGCCCTCTTAAAATGAGATTGGATGTTACAAAGTATAGGTTAGTACAAACTTTTATTGCTCCCTTTGAATCTACTATGCTTTAATAAAGTCTGAGACTGGTTACAATAAACAACTAAAAACATTAGCATCGGATATTGCCGAGTTTTCCCATTTGAATTGAAAACTAAAATTTCACTTTTCCTATGTATTTTCTTTGAATAAATGCACAATGTGAGATATATTTCTGTCTTTTCCTCTATCATCATTCAGAAACACCTGCTCTTTCTACTTTAGAGCAAGTGCATTTTACTGGCTCGTGTGATGATTACTTTAACACTGGAAATGTATTAGTAAGCTGTCATTAGTCACAGTTTCTCTTTGATGCAAGTATTGAAAAATTATTAATTTTTTTTGGAGTGTTCAATGGCACATGAAAAGAGAAAGTGTTTGATAACTGTGCTGCCCATAACACAAGCATTCAGATTAAAAACATTACATTATATCATTTTCCATCAAATGCCTATCAAAAATTCAACCTTGAGATAAGGGCGTAATAAACTGTATCAAAGGGAAACACAGAATGAAGATAATCCAGCAACTTTGTTTAAACCTTGTACTGAATCAGAGTTCCTACTGTTAGAAAGAGAAAAAGACAGCTGATCCTCAGGACAGTTTTCTTTGGGACACATTAAATCTGGAAAACAAAATGTGACTAATAGTGTTACCCTAACTAATTACATTACCAGTGACAGTAACCTAGAAATAGGAGATGAAGAAACCGATAAAAAAAATGTTGCTGAAGTTCAAAACAGATCTGGGGTCGTACAATGAAGTCGTAATGTTTTCAAAGTGACAATTTCTCTATATTGAATTTGCAAGATCTCATCAAAATGTTTACGACAATCATTTTTGGCCCTGCAATGAACTGATCGGAAGCCGTGAGCGGAAGTCAAATTGTGAGTTTCAGCTTCAAATACTAACTGACCAATCACAGTGAGTAAATGGTCGAAAGTGAATATGTTAAAATATTGTCAGCTTTTTTTAGTATAAAAATAGTGATTTAAAAAGCAAAAACGATGCACATAATTTATACTTTTTTGAAAAGAACTTTCAAAACTATTAGTTTTTTGTGTAAACACCATATATTAGGTCGATGCAAAAGTTCATGCGGATGCGGATCATTTTATTGCCTCCAAAGACGAGAGCTTCTATCTCAGTGGTATACATTTATTACCCGAAAAATGGACAAAGGTTGTAAAAAGTAATGGAGAGTATTTTGATTAAAAATTGTCATTTGATTTGATGTATTTTTATGAAATGAAGCAATAAAAAACCACACAAACTTTTGCAACGACCTAATACATTTGATCCATTTGTTTTAAAGATGTTTGATTAGGAAGTTTACAAGTGACGATAGGTCTGTTGCTTTTCCCGTAAAACAATAAAACAAAAATAACCCTAAAATTAAAGACTAAAGGATGACTTTCTGAAAATAATCAATTTTGACGTCCTCAAAGCTATAAATTCTAAATTAAATCATTTCATGAATTCATCGTTCATAATAAAATATTTGTAAAAGATGCTAATTTAAGGACTGTATAATAAATGGGCGACTACCAACTGCACTCGCTTATTTTTCGCCCACTTTAAAATAGTACCAACTGCCCTCGGATATGCAAGTGCCTCCTGCTACCTGAAACACCCCCGTTATGAATTTAGATCCTTCCACTGAAAGTAATGAAATAGAAAACAACAGATGTTATGGGAAAACATCCCAAGACTTGGGTTATTCCTATTCAGAGCGAAGGGGTGGTAAGATAGAAACTCGAAAGAGAGTAAGTGAAAGGGGGGGGGGGGAGGTTAAGACTAACAAGTGCAGTTGGATAACACCCTAATAAATAACTTAAGAAAAGCTTCATATCTCAGCCAGTGGCTTGGTCCTGTACCCAGTGACAGAAAATTTTGTAGATGTCTGCGACAGGTTTTTAAAATTTCATAATCTGTCGGCGAAATTTGCATGTAGTCAGGGATGAAAATGGCTCACACTCAAAAAGGCTGAAAGATGATAGCAGCAATCTGGGGGGGGGAGGGGGGGCTTAACAACAGTGGTGATCTCGTGCAACAATATACAATACAATTTTACTACAGAACAATATAGTACAAACAATTACGAAGTAATAAGATTAACTCAATCAATTAAATATTTTATAACAATGTTTGTTGACACAACACAATAAAAATAATTATCTATAATAATAAAAGAAAAGGTTTGTCTGTCTGTCTGTTCTTTTATACGTTCAGCCCCTGTTGAACGGAGTAGTACAAAAATTGACATACGGATGCTCAGGGCCTTCCCGAGGGGCTCCTGGAAACAGAATTTTAAAATTTTAATTAGTTGTGGAGATATTAATTAAAATGTCCACTCATGTCTAATCTAAAAGCGATCTCAATGACTGAGAATTCACCGCCATTACATAAAAAAAGATATTTTAACGGAGTTAAAAGAAGAAAAAGTGGAAAATAATTTAGAAATATTTGTCCGATCGTTACGATTTCGATTCCCAATGAAAGGGACATTTTTTTCTGAATCTAAGTGTGGACAGTGAATTTATTTTACAAATATCTTGGATGCCTTTGTTAACCAAGTTGCTCCGCCATTTTGTTTTCAGTTGCAGACCACTTGACAATTTCAAATTTACATTGTAATAAGCATGAATGTGTTTGAATTTTTATGCATACATAGGCCATATATAAGGGTTTCAACCAAATTTATTAATGCAATTTTTCCATTTTTAACAAAGTGGTGGCTATCTTAAACTCAGCGGGACCACTTGAAATCAGGCTACTACTGGAAAAAATTTACAATCACGATAACTTCCGAAATAATAATCCAAATAAAACCAAATTTGGACAGCGAATTAATCTTATAAAAATCTTGAAGGTGTTTTTTAACCAAGTTGCTCCGTCATTTTGTTTTCAAGTAGAGGCCATTTGAAAATTTCAAATTCACATGGTTAAAAGCGTATTTAAGACCAGATTTGATTGATTTTTGATGTATAAGACCATATAAGCGTCTCAACCAAGTTTATTAATTTAATGAGCTTTATCCACCATTTTTAAGAAAGTGCGGATATTATAAACTAAACGGGATAACTTAAAATCTGGCTACCATTGAAAAAATTATGATCATGATAACTTTTTAAATTCTGATTCAATTCGAACCAAGTTGGACAGTGAACTTATTATGTAAATATCTTAAATAAGTTCACTGGGTGACTTGTTACGAAATTTTGTTTCCAAGTTTTGGGCACTTGAAATCAGGCTGCCACTTAAAAATGTGCCATCACGATAACTTTTTAAATACTAAACTGATCCAAACCAAAGTTGGATAGGGAACTTACAGTTCAAATATCTTGGATAAGTTCGCATGTTAACTTGCTCCGCCTTTTTATTTCTATGTGGTGGCCACTTGAAAATTTGTCATTATGATACCTTTTGTAATACTGAACCAGTTCATAACAAACTTAAGTAGTGGATTTAACAAACATCTCAGAGAAATTCGCTGGTCATCTCACTTAGCTTTTTTGTTTCCAAGCGGTGGTCATTTGAAATCACGGTGCCACTTGAAAATTTCTTATCACGATGTTCTTGAAATACTGAATTAGTTTAAACCAAAGTTGGACAGTGAACTTACCATATAAATATCTTGGATGGTTTCGCTGGGCAAGTTGCTCCACCATTTTGTTTCCAAGTTGCAGCCATTTAAACTGCCACTTAAAATTTATCATAACGATAACTTTTGAAATACTTCACTGATTCGAACCAAAGTTGGATAGTGAACTTATGCTTCAAATATCTTGGATGAGTTTACTGGGCAACTTGTTCCTTCATATTGTTTCCAAGTGGTGGCCACTTGAAAATTTGTTATCATGATAACTTTTGAAATATTAATTAATTTTAACTAAAGTTGAAAAATAGATTTATCATTCAAATAGCTACGATTTCGGTGGGCAAGTTTCTCCGCAATTTTATTACCAAGTTACTTTAACGCTACCACTAGAGAATTTTCTATTGCGATAATTTTTGAAATACTGAATTAATTCGAACCAAAGTTGGACAGTGGACTTATCTTACAAACACCTTAGATTAGTTCACTGAACAACTTGCTCCGCAATTTTGATCGAAGTAGCGGCCACTTAATTTGTCAACATGATAACTTTTAAAATTGTGAATTAATTTGAACTAAATTTGAATATTAGACTTATCTCACAAATGCATTTGATATATTTCTCTGTCAACTTGATCCGCCGTCTTGTTCCCAAGTGCCGGCCACTTGAAATTTTCAAATTCACATAAAAAGTATTTACGAACCGATTTGCTTAAAATCCCATATGTACAGTCACCCCAAAAAAAACGCCCCCCCCCCACTTAATTTTGCCGTAAATTATCGTAGAAACATGCGACTGGTACCAATCAGTTTGTAATAACGTCTAGTGTATAATGTTATAGTTAGATTTTACTTAGAGGGTCGTCTACATATTAAAACTGACATCAACTTCATTTTTTTCAATGGTAACCCCCATTTTTTATAATTTATTTGAATTCTTTGGATCAAATCATCACGGAATATGGTATAGTTTATATATTTCGCTCAATTTTTCATAGAGTTATAAGCTGTCAAAGTTTGGGGATGCTAATGTTAAATGAATGTGACAAACATTAAATTATATCTTCCGAAATAATTATGATATTTAAATTCTGTTTTTTTTATTCGTTAGAATGAAGTGACCCAAACATATTCCATGGAAATTTTTGCTAAAAAAACATTTTTTGAATTATGAAAATTATTAATAAATTCATATTTGAAAAAATTATGAATTATGACCTATGTTAATTTTTGCACGAATAGAACGGGCGTCATCAAATACATGTGTTTCCAAATTTACAGCTCGTTCCTAACATTATTTTTTGAGTTACAGTGACAGTGATATTTCACTTTTTATTCCTGTTAGGGGGCCGTCACTTGTTATAATCTGTAACCTCTATAAGTAAATGTTTGTATATCATTTAACGGAAAACTATTTTAATTTACCTTTATGTTATTTTTTTTTTGTTTCCTAAGCAATATTTCGATACTTATTATACAAATTGGCATATTTTTGTAAAGTTATCACAATGTAGGTGAGGGATTGTGAAAGAATTTCAAAAGAAAATGATTCTCTGAAACACTATTTTAAAAAAAAGACTAATTTGCATATTCCTATTTGACTCTATATGTGACGCTGGTATGCATAAATCACAATGGTATTTACTACATCGATTATTGAAGACAAAACTTAAATGATTTAATTACAAATATGCAAAATTATTTTGTTTTATATTATAAAGTTTTAGAAAAATTGTGAAAAGGCGTGGCTTACGGTACAAGAGAAGAATATATCTGATCCTAATATGTTAAGTCTTTCTTCATAAGTATTAAATATCTTTTTCTAGTTTTTCGCTGCTAAAATTCTATTTTAACCCTGTCACACTTTTTTTCGCATTTCAATATTCAAGAGTACGTACACCTCTAGTTAAATATCATGTTTTAGAAAACACGGTACAGCGAAACTGATTGCATAAAACAGCAATTATGCATTCGACAACCGTTTTATTATTATTATTATGAATATTTAATAATTTTAAAAAGATTTTTTACCATGAATTTTCTGTTTAAATTTTGTTGTGACATATTTGATTTGGTTACTGTACCGTTTGTAAGCTTTGTGTTATTTAAAATTTATCCCATAATGTAACATAATAAAATATCAAATTTCTATTAAAAGTTTTTTAATACAGAATCAAATAGTGAAAAATTGGTTTATTATTTATATATATATATATATATATATATATATTTAAGTTTATAAGATCTATTATTGGAACATAGCTCAACAGTATTTATTTTCAATTTCCTAATCACGAAATCAAAGTCACAGTTTTTATGGAATAAAAATTTAAAACAAAGGAATTGTCTTATTACTTTCAAATATATAGATATTGATCTTACAGAATCCTGAAATTTCATTTAAAAGACTTTAAACGTCTAAATTTAAAAATTCAAAATAAAATAAATTAATCTAAATGCTTTTAAAGTTGAAACGGGAAGATTTCAAAATATATGAAAATTGGCATTTGTGTTTTGAATATTTAGGTGCGGCAGATATTAAAAACAATATTTTATTGATGAGCTGAACCTGAGCTTAAGAGAGGGCGGATCCAGCTATTTAGCACGAGTGATATCACCTGACTAAAACCAGAATAAACAACATTTTAATTTATTCCGGGGTATTTTTAGCCCACTGTTATTCTTTTTTTTTTTTTTTTTTTTCAAACTTCAACACTAGCTACAGTACGCTTACGTCCTATTTACATTAAGCTTTGATATGGAAGCTATGTTGCTGTTTTTCGATGCTGCGAAATTTACAAAATATATTTGTGTTAATATACTATACAGATAGAAGAATAATTATATAATATCAACAAAACTTCTTTAATCAATATGTTTATATACATTACTGTATGGAAATGTTTATATATGAATATTGTTTTTATTTTTAATGAGACATATAAACACAAAATACTAAAAAAAAAGAATAAAATGTGTTATAAATTTTTATAATTCAAGCAAAATATATATGCATACTTGCCAACCTAACCCGTAACATTATTAGTTCCCGCCCCTGTGTGTACACAATTTAATTTTTTGAGTAATTAACTTCAAATACATTTACGATTAACTCATTGAGCACCACGCGAATTCTTATGGAAATCCCATTCAGGCCACACGTGCTGCTTAGAAGCGTGTTATGTTTATCGAGTTTCAATAAACCCCATTAGACCTTAACGATATAATCCTATAAAAATCCTATTTAAAAAAAAAAAAAAAAACATGCAGTAAATTTTAAATAAAGTGTCAGTAATTACTTAAAACTATGTAAGTTCTGTAGTTTTATATCATATTTTACACTGCCGGCTGACTTGGCCTAAATGGAAAGATCAGTGTCAGCCACCGATGGCTGACATGGCGCTAAAAAGACTGATGTGAAAAAAATGTACGGAAAGGGGCGGGACCAGTAATCTTCCGGGTTAGGTTGACAAGAATGTATATACATAGAGCAATGCCAGAAAATGTTCTTTATTTTTCATGAACCAGATGAATGGTACTTTTTTTCTGAATAGTCTATGTATTAAACATAATGCTGCTTTAAATACCCTTTAAATGAAAAGTTTTATTACATAAAGTAATTTTCGGGCACTCTGCCGCTCCCAAATGACACAAAATACGAAACCCCGCCCTTTTCCAGTGTTTAAAGGGTATTAACGTTTAATATGCTTTCTATTCGTTTTGATCTTTCCCCCTCTCTTTCCTTAAGAAAAAAGAGTTATGTAACATTTTGACCTTTTCAAGTGAAGATTTAGATTAAGGGTAGTCAGCCTTTCTACACCGGTTTGTTACTTTTCGGCGCGGCCGTTTTGGCGCGGTCGTTTCGGCGCGGCCGTTTTGGCGCCGGCCGTTTTGGCGCCAGCCGTTTTGGCGCCGGCCGTTTCGGCGCCAGATGTTTACATTCCGAACTTTTTGAGTGTAAGATTTTTTTTTTTTTCCGTAAAAATAATAAATAGTCGGGAATATTCAAGAATTTTATAACTGTTCATTATTATATGGATTAAAATAGACCCGCGAGTTAGTCATTATTGACTTTGTTTAAGTGAAGGCAGTTTAAGAATTGGTTAAGAATGCATACATTTTCTTTATCTTGTTTCTTGTAAAGATAACTTTTATTTTATCTCAGCAAGCTTTATTATATAAGAAATTTTAATACGCAAACTGTAAATAAAAATAAACAGAAGAACCGCAAAGAAGAAACGCAAAGAACCGCCCGACGATAAGTTTAATAAATTTTAACTACAAAAATCGAGATTTTTTTCTAAGATTATCACTGGCTTCTTTAAATTACGAAAAGTTCTATTCATCATTAATATCAATTATAAAAAATTAAAAATATTTCTTGATTTAAGCATTAAAAAAATAATAATAATAATCTGCTGTGTCACTCATTCGACTTTCTCTTACCCTAAAATTTAGTACTATAAATACAGGTTGGATATTAAGAGGTAAGAAATCGATGTTATGTAAACCTATATTAAACAATTCAAAGGGAGAGTTTTATATGATAATTAGTTCTGTGTGAGGGGGGCTACCGCCCCCCTCAACCCCCCGTTTCATTAATGCACCTACATTTATATAGAATTTAATTCGGTTATTAAAAAATACTTCTCTTTTTAAAAAATAATTTATTAAAATTATTATTTAAAAAAATTATCTTTTATGAAAATGAAGACGAGTTCCATTATAGACAAGTAGTATAACACCAAATATCCAAAAAAGTCCATTTTATTCTCAATATATATATATATATATATATATATATATAAAGAATTTTTTTTTTCTGTTTTTTTTTTTTTTTTTTTTTTTTGTTAAAAGTAAAAAAAAAAATCGATAACTTTGTTTTAAATTATGGCAGATCGATGGTTCAACCATTCGTTTTAAAGGTATTGGCGAGCTCTTTTGAAAGATACCCATCATGAAAATTTACTTCCCTCGAAGGGGGACTTCCCCCCCAGGGGGGAGGCGAGGCTCCTACATACACTTTTTTTCTTTTTCTTTTTTTTCCCAGTTGACTATCTCTATTACAAAAAATATATATTCGTTTCATTTGGTTTAGTGCAGTCTATAGACGCTAAACTCTACTTACCTGCAATTTCCCCCTTAGACGTAATGTATTAAAATTCTCTTGATTGTCCCTGTACACGAACCATTTGCTTGATCTTAACGAAAAACTTACTGTAGCATCCCTATATGATAGACATTTAGAATACCAAGTTTGACCATTCTGTCATAATTTGTTTTTGAGATATGCTGATAACAGACAGACACACACACAGACATACACACAGACCATTTGCTAAAAACATGATTTTCGTATTCAGGGCACCTCAGAACATGTAAATATGACAAAAACTCGCATTCGAAAATTTGACCCAAAAACAATACTTTCTCTACCTTATGGGTAAGAGAAAGTAAAAATTAAAAAATCAGAAATTACATTTTTTATTTTATTAGCCCAAAGAAGCTCTATCGCGTATGTACTGCCATCTGATGACTAAGTTTAATAAGTTTTATTTGCAAAAAAACTAGTTTCTCATCTTATCATTGGCTCTTTTAAATTGCGCAAAGTTCTATTTATCAGTAATATCTTTAGTAAATAATTTAAAATAATTTTTTGTTCACGCATAAAAAAATAAATAACAATAAAACAGAAATTACATTGTTTATTTTATTACCCAAAGAACTGCGCGACAATAAGTTTAATAAATTTTAACTAAAAAAATCGAGTTTTCTTCTAAGATTACCACTGGCTTCTTTAAATTGCGAAAAATCCTATTATTCATCATTAATATCATCAATAAAAAATTAAAAATATTTTCTGGTTCAAGCATAAAAAAAAAAAAAAAAAATCAAATAACTTTTTTTATTTTATTAACCCAAAGAAGCTCTATCACCAAATAAGTTAGCATCTTTAGAATTGCTGCATATGTATTGCCATTTGATGACTAATTTTAATAATTTTAATTGTAAAAATCTAGTTTCTCACCTTATCATTGGCTCTTTTAAATCACGCAAAATTCTATTCATCATTAATATCTTTAGCAAATATTTTAAAATAATTTTTTGTTCACGTATAATATATATATATATATATATATATATATATGTCAGAAATTACATTGCTTATTTTATTACCCAAAGAACCGCACGGCAATAGGTTTAATAAGTTTTAACTACAAAAATCGAGTTCTTTTCTCAGATTATCACTGACTTCTTCAAATTACGAAAAATCCTATTCATCATTAATGTCATTAATAAAAAATTAAAAATATTTTTTTGTTCAAGCATTTAAAAAAAAAAAAATCAGAAATTACATTTTTTATTTTATTCCCCAAAGAACCTCCATCACCAGATAGGTTACAATCTTTTGAATTGCTGCGTATGTGTTGCCATCTGATGACTAAGTTTAATAAGTTTTAATTGCAAAAAACAAGTTTCTAATCTTATCATTGGCTCCTTTAAATTAAGCAAAATTCTATTCATCATTAATATATTTATTAAATAATTTAAAATAGTTTTTTGTTCACGCATAAAAAATAAATAAATAAGAAATCATATCTATCATTAAATACATTTTAACCGAAAAGGCTGAGACGAAAGCCGCGGCCATTTCGTGAAGGACAGGCTGCGCGAAAACGGCCTCTCCGAAATGGATCTCGCGCCAAAACGGCCGCGCCAAAACAGCCGCGCCGAAATGGGTTTCGCGCCGGAACGGCTGCGCCAAAACGGCGGCGCCAAAACGGCCGCGCCAAAACGTCCCATCCCGTTTCTACACCCACCGTCCACTTCGGTATCTGTGTTAAAGAGTAGAATTTTAGAACATCCCATTAAGTAGTAGGATTTATTATTTTGCATATTAATTTGTTACACATTATAAAATATAAAAGCAAAAGAATATCGTGGAGATTTATGTAAAAGTTTTTAATAATGTCATGAAAAAAAAAATAATTAATTAAAAAAATAAATAAATAAAAATAAAAAAAATCTGTTTTAATATTTTTAAAAAGTCAATTAAATTAAAGAAAATGAAAGTACTGCAGTATCAGAACAAACTCCCATTGTCACTGTGAAACGGCCGTGGGAACCAGGTTGAGTGCCGCCGTTTCCGACAATTATACGGCAGCTTGAGTTAAAATAATTTTGAATTTTCAAACAAATTTAAAACCATTCACCTTTTTTTTTCTCTTGATAGATATTTTAATATCTATTCAAGCTATTTAATTTTCTTCGTATGAAGTGAACTACCTGATGTTTAATCAATAGAAACCAATAAAAATCTTTTAATTCATAAACTAACTCAAAAAGTTCTGTGAATTAGTAATTTTTTTTTATTTTATAATTAACATTTCTTGAATTTTTTTCCGGTGTGAAACTTAATAAATAATGTATAGTGGGTGGTAGATCATGATTTATATATTCTAAATGTATAGACTGACCCCTAATACATTTTCACGTGTAACTCTATTTAAAATTGATTTAAGGTATATAAATAGGTATGTTTTTCGAACCGCCTTGATCTCAGAAATCTGAATATGAAGTCAAAAATAGGGGTTGCTAAAGAAAAAAATGAAGTTAATGCCAGTTTTAATATGTAGACGATCCCATAGGCAAAATGTAACTATACCGTTATAAACTAGATGTTATTACAAATCGATCGGTACCAGTCAAATGTTTCTACGATAATTTACGGCGAAATTAGGTGGGGGGGTGGCGTTTTTTTTGGGGGGGGGTGACTGTACATAGCCCACATCAATATGTCTACCAAGTCCATTAATAATTTGCAGCCGCCATTTTGTTTGACAGTGGCGGCTACTTCATAAGAAAAAAGAAATCAACCTATCCCACCGAATGAACCGGAACCATTTGTTTAAGTTATATATTTTTTCTCTTAATAATTTTAATACTGGCAAAAAAAAAAAAAAAAAATTATAGTTCTGATGTGTAAAGATTTGTACTGTTTTTGGTAATATTTGAGTATTTTTAAATATAAAACTATCCTATACAGAAATTCTTTTTTCAGTTAATAATTATAATTACTTAAAAATCGATGAGTAAATAATTATAACTATTTCGTATCTTCTACGCTTTAAACAGCAATGAGAGATATTTGAGAAAAGTATTTAAACACCCTATATTTTCGGAAAAGTAAGTTTGCTTTTTACTTTCTCTTACCCATGTACGGTAGAAAAAGTATTGTTTTTGAGGAAAATTTCTGAAATTGAGATTTTAAAATATTTACATATTTTGAGGTCTCTTGTATAAAAAACCTAGTTTTTTAGCAGTTCGTCTATGTATCTGTGTGGCTGTCTTTGTGTTCGTCTGTTAGCCGCATAATTCAAGAACAAATAACAGCAGGAAGACCAAATCCACCCAGCAAAACTTATACTGCTGGGCTCGTTATGGCCTACTGCTGGCATCCTGCACATGCCATCAGTTACCGGTTGCCTCATATAATTCCCGCAGCGGGCCGTTTGTGGCTGCCAGCAGTGATGGAAGCCTAAAGAAAAATGGTCGGTGACCCAGAAGTGGCATAAACACAGTTGGCCTTATGCAGGCTATCACGACACGGCCAACATCATGTTTTTCATGTTGCGGCCACAAATTATTAGGCCATAACCAATTTGTATGCATAGAGGGCGCTGTGATTCTTTTTCTGTTGATTTGAAATTCCCTCGCTGTCCGCCATTTCATACGAAGTTCTTCTTCGTTGTTGTAGTGTGCGGGTGCGGGTGCGAGATTGAAAATCTCGTAAAAAGAATATATGAGTAAGTAATTCAATTATTAATTTGTTTTTGTATTATTTTTTAAATACTATTTTTTTTTAATGTTTGACTCTAAAGCCATTGTTATAACAAAATGATTTCTAGAACTATATAACAAATATCCAGTTGATCCGTTTTAGTAAATTATGATAGTCGCTAACTTTCTAGTATTTTATTATTGTTATTATTATTTTAATTGATTTAATAAAATAAAAATTATGGATCTTAATTGGACGGGAGAAAGTTATTAGAACACTTATAACTACAGTTTATGTTTTATTTATTTTTTCTTCCTTCAGTGTAGTTAAGAAGAAAGCATTAGATTCGGGAAATTTTTCGACATCTGGTTTTCGATAGATTTTACACGTTTTGGGTTGTTCTGATGAAAATAATTTGAAAATTGTCTGTCTGTCTCCTTTGCGTCTTAAAAATTTATGAAAGTGATAGTAGTCTAAAAAGTTTACTTCTTCCGCGTTTTTTTTTTTTTTTTTTTTTTTTTTTTTTTTTTTTATGTACAAGCATCGCTTCCTTCACCCCTGAGGGAGAAGTATACCCAGATAGAGTAAATTTCCATTATGAGTATTCTTGGAAAGAATTCGCCAGTATCTTTAAACGAACGATTATATTATACACCTGTGATATTTTAAAGCAAATTTATTGATTTTTTAATTTTTGACAAAAACTAGTATGATGTGGCACCACAAAACTTTCTTCTATATTTTTTATTATGCAAATTCGCGTAGTACAAATAATTTGTTAAAATCATTTTCCTGAATGCATGCAAACGATTTTCATTTTAGAACAGTGTTTCTCAATAATAATAATTAAAAAAAAAAAAAAATCAATTTTGTGCCAACTTCTGAAAAAATGCTTTCTTCTACATCTTCTTCTTTTTTTTTTTTTTTTTTTTTAAATAATTTATAACTTTGTTTTAATTTACCACAAATTTAATTCAGTCATTTACTTGAAAGTTATTGACGAGTTTCTTTTGAAAAATACCAGCATTGAAAATTTATCCCCTCATGGGGAAGGGCGAGCGATTCTTCAACTTATACAAAAAAAATTTCCTGGTTTGTAGTTAGTTATTTAAATATTTATTTTTTGATTCATAAAAAGAAAAAAAAAAAAATATCATTTATTTGAAATCATTTATGTAAGATTTCTTCCTATACTGTGTCATATTGAAAATTACGAAGAAGTAGAAATATAGAGCCATGTGTTGAGTGAATGATCCACAAATGTAATCGGGAACGATTTTAATCAAGTTTGGTTAAATAACAAATTTGGTTAAATTTCGTTCGTTGGTTCGTGAGATACAGCGTCCACAATTTTTTTATACACACTTACAGAGTGAAACTTTCTAAAAATGGTCAAATCGTGTTCAGGAATCTCAAAACATGCAAATACTTCGAAAACCGAATGTCGAAAAATTTCTTCATATATACATATACATATACATATATATATATATATATATATATATTACTATAAAATGGATTTTCTTTCGAAATTTAGTATATTGTACTTATTTTAAATGAAAATCGCCTATCTCCATCATAGAAAATAATTTTCATAAATAATAATTTTAATATGTAATTTCTATAAACTATTATAGGAAAATAAAATAAAAAGTGGTAGCCATAACAAACTGTTTTATTTTATTTATTTATTTATTATTATTTTTTAAATGCAAGTTTGAAAAATAATTTCACTTTTACGAAACTGAAATATTTCCCACCTCAATTTCCCGTAACGTATAAGAATATTTTGTGCATCACTGTTAAATGAACCACAAATATTTATTTTATCATTTTTGATCGGAACCATTTCTTATTGCATCTATAAAATTTATGTTGATCTGTATTTTAGCGTTGTATACAGATTTTTTCTTGCGCTGATAAGAAGTTTCTCTTAAACTGTAATGTATCCAAATTATTTTGTGCATTTTTATACTGAAACCATTTGTGTTACCTGTACAACTTTTTATGACAAGCGTCCTATAGTAAATCTCGAAAACCTGTATAACATATGAGTTTTATGGAATTCTAAAAATATTTTTTAAATAGGTAATTGGCAGATAAAACTCTCAAATATTTACAACTACAAAGACAAATGCACTTTTCTTTTTCTCCCTAATTCCGTTATCTCTTTACTCAACCGAACGATATATTTTTTTTTTTTTTTTTTTTCTTTTCAGCTGAAACTGTATTCCCTTCTTTTACCCTTTTCAGAATCTGCTTTCCAAACCTAATGAAAATAAATTGGCACAGGTCAAATGCTGAATATTCGCATTAAGTTCAAATAACGTCATCTGTATAAAACTGCAAAATCATCTTTCGGTATCGCACGTCGAAAAATTATTCACTCAAGGACATTGAAGAGAGTTGGGGAGGGAGTTAAGATTCCATTGGACTATCAACAACACGAAAAAGTTCTTTGTGGCGGCCTGGTTAAGTTTGACAGCTGTGTAATTAATTCTAAACAGCCGATTTCTCAGTGATAATTTCTGTGGTTTCAAATGTGCGACTTTCAAGATAAACACACAGAGAGAAAAAAAGAAAGCTTGATCATCTGCCTTCCTAAAAAAATTATCAATTGGGAAAAGAAAAATATTCAAGATTTTCTGGATACTTAAGAGTTAAAATAAAAAAGCACCACAGAATTGGTGTTTAAAAGTAATAAGAGTAAACACCATAAAATGTAAGAACTCGCTACAATCGCAAATTACTTTTGCTGCACTCGTGCCCACTTTTTTTTTGATGAAGGGTCTTCGTGCTATTTCAACCGGAAACAATTGCTGTAATTTTTTATTTTTATTTATTTATTTTATTTTATTTATTTTTTAGTTTATGATGTTTTTTACAATGCTCTCTTTATAACAATTTTTGTTTCAATATTTTATAATTTTCACATGTAAAGTTACATTTATTTATATAAGATATTGAAATTTGAACACTTTAAAAAAGGGAAAAAAAAAAAACTCCTTTATACCAAAAGATGTAATATAGAGAATTGTTTGCACTGAAAACAAAAAATTAAACTTTTATGATAAGGAAAATGGATCAACTGAATATTTCCTATATATTGCACTAGAAATCCTGATTTTACAACCATAGTGTATGAATCAAATACTTGTAAATAGTATTTAAAAATGAATATGTACAAAATCAAATTAAATATTGGATTCATAGAAAAAACTGGCTGCTACTTCATCAGAAAAAAGAGAGAGGGAAAAAAAAAAAAAAAAAGAAAAAAAAGAAAAGAAAGAAAGAAAAAGAAAAAAGCATTAATAAAATTAAAGGTATAACCAATAAAATAAATATACTAGCTATAACTAAATCACTGCTGTCCTATTAACGGCCCTCTTCACTTACCGTCTCCGGAAGTCTGAGGCAATGTTATTCTATGGGAAATTTTCTTTACAAATAACTTATTAACTAATACATATTTTTAAATTCTGTTTTCACATTCAGAAAATTCCCAACTGTTAAATTGATGGACCTTTTTTTAAAAATGTATTCTTTTTATTTTTAATATTTTATTTTGAATTTGCAAAATGAAAAATTTCACATATTGAAAATTCGTATTTTGCAGCTTCAAAATAAAATATTAAAAAAAATAAAAAAAATATTTTTTTAAAAAAGGTCCGACAATTTAACAGTTAGAAATTTTCAGAATATGAAAACAAAATTTAAAAATATGTATTAGTTAATAAGTTATTTGCAAAGAAAATTTCCCATAAAATAACATTGGCTTCGGCTTCCGGCGACGGTGAGTGAAACGGGCCTTTAATGGGAAAATATAAAGGACCAATGAAAACTGCCGGCAGTAATATAATTTTTTATGTTTGCCACAGCTGGCCCACTGCAGGCTGCCAGCAATAACATAGAAAAATTATGTTTGCCACCAGGTAGTCCAGCACTGGCCCACTAACAATTTCCAACCTAATATCGGTTACCAACAGTGGCCCATTACCGATTTTCATCAAACTGCTAGCTGCCAGCAGCGATCCATTCACTGGCCCACTAACTTATTTTTAACTTACTGCAGGCTGCCAACAGTGGATCGATTGAATACGGCCTACTGACGGCCGGCGTAACATATTCCCTGCGGCACCGTAACTTTTGCCACCGACGGGCCAGCTGCAGCTACTGTTGGCAACCAGCACTTGGCCTCGTGTTGGCCGTCATCTGTGGTTTTGCTGGGCAGTATTCTAAATGTTTATAATAAGGGAATAGTCCTAGAAACCTTCATTTAAAATTAAAAAAAAATAGTATATGTACACCGACATTCAAGAGAACTCGCATGCAATACGTCTACGGGGAAAATTTCTGGTACTTACAGTTTAATATCTTTAGAATGTACTAAACAAAATTAAATGTATGGGTGAACATTTTCATATTTGTAAAAGTATGTTTCGTATAGAACATGGCATGAAAATGTCTCACTTTTAGTTTACAGGGTCACACGAAAGTTTTCGGATGTATTAATGCAATATATGGAAGTTTCTGA